>JAVXUP010000243.1:0-608739 GCA_033070095.1 Escallonia herrerae | reverse complement strand
GAATTTCTTATACCACCAAAACTAAGTGCTATACTTGTGTCTGAACATGTTAGGATTGTGGGGTTATTGCAAAGAGATGTACCAAAGAAGACGACCTGTGGCACCTCTTGTTGGACATATACTGGTTTAGTTTGCCCAATCACTTGAAGTTAGCTATTGCTATCTATTTACTTATCTATGTTCTAACTGAATATTTTCACATACAAATGGTCTTTTTCGCCTAAAGGCAGGACATGAGTATCTAATATATTTCCCCACGGTGTGACCATTAGTCTGTGGTAAACCTTGGCTGTTTAATGAGACCTTTTATTTAATGGATATTTGGGAGATTGGACCATCAAAGTCGTCAAAAATTTCCACATATCTGAAGATATTGAGATGATATGGTTTTTTACATTTAGCACGCACCCAATGGCTTCTCTAAACCAGCCTTTCTTTCCACACTGAAGATAACACAATTTGTTTTTCTCTCCTCAGAAGGGAAATCCTTCGCTAAAACATATAAGGAACGTGAGACGGGCCTTTGCTGATATTGTTTGTGACTACTTATTGGGGCAGAATTCTTGTGCTCTATTTTGAGGTTTGAATTTTTACACCTCTCACATTCTTCCATTTATTGTACAATTGAAGTGAATAGTGGGTAGTTTGCATTTTTCGTTATTCAACAAAGATTGTCAAAGTCTTGGCATAATATAACTGAAAGCAAAACCCCATTGTAAGGGGGACCAAATGGATGCATCATTGATTTGGAGTAGTTCATGGTCATTTATGTAGCCGTTTTTGTAACCGAACTCCATCGCCGATCTTCATGGAATTATCGTAAAGACCTTGTCTGCTTTGCTTATAATTGGTTCTAAGAAAGTCAGTAACAAAGTATTAAGAAATTTTTTTCTGTGTTGAACCCTTTTAAATTTATAGTTCTAATTATATTAACCCTTTAATGCAGTCTTCGGTATCATCTTCTTCATCCAGACTACCTATACTATAGGATTAGAGAATTGCAGAAGAACTATAAGCTTCGTGTTGTGTTATGTCATGTTGATGTTGTAAGTCCCTTTGGTAACACCTGATTCTTCTTATTTTCGTGGCTTATGTATCTAGATTTCTAAAGGCGATCCTTGGACGCGATAAGAAGCTTATGTTTAATATGATATGATTCTGAGTTTTGGTTTCTAATTGTCGTTTTTTGTTCCAGGAAGATGTAGTGAAGCCTTTACTTGAAGTCACCAAAACGGCTTTGCTGCATGACTGCACGCTTTTATGCGGTTGGAGGTACTTGCTTTTATCCGTCAATGAGTAATTCTGATGATACTATATCAACGTGATTTATATGGCTATGAACTCCTAGTATCAGTGATTACCATTTCTCGCTAATCCATGATCTACCAGTAGTGTATAAACTACGGTATAACCACCTTATGTACAGTATTCAGAATTTTGTTGCAAGTGGCACTGTAAGATTAATTGGACCAAAAAAGTGAGCATAGCTTCGCAGGATGTAGATATATTATCGAACATAAATAGCGGAAGATTGCTGTAGTAATGAGTGTTAAGAGTCTGGGCTAGACATGTATATCATGCTTTTATACTTCTCCTCACACGCAACCTCTGCTTTGATATTGAGAGACAAGTTAAAGTGCATTAAGTCAAAAGCACTAGAAACTCTAAGCAGTAACACAAAAAGGCAGGCTATGCAAGCTTGAGCTTATAGAATCGTTTGTAATTCAATTATATGATAATTTCAAGGTGAATAGCAGGTTCACTTCCTATTCTGTTCTTTTGTTTAGCTTAGAAGAATGTGCTCGGTATTTGGAGACGACAAAAGTTTACGAGAACAAGCCTGCAGACATTATTCAAGGCCAAATGGATACAGACTACTTGTCACGGGTATCTCTTTCTTAAAGGTCTTCAAAAAGTTACTCGAGCCTTTTTTTTTTGGAACTTTTGTCAGCTAAATAAACTCTTAATCATACAAGTGTCTGACAACATACATCAGAAAGTCGGACAATTTCACACCTATAGAGCTTTTATATGAGTTGACTGGCTTTGTGATTGTAGCTAACGTTTTTCTTTTTGGGTACAAGTAGCTAAACCATGCTCTTACAACTGTTCGACGTGTCAACAAGACAGACGTGGTTACTCTTGGTTCTACGTTTGGGGTAATTTCAGCTTGCTCATAATGATTGCCTATATATGCTGTTTCTACAAATTGATTTCCTTCTTGTTGCAGTCTCTGTCTCATATTATGGATGCATCAATGGAAGATCTAGCTCGTTGTCCTGGCATAGGCGAACGCAAGGTATTTCTTGTAGTTGTTATGTTCATAATTGTGGTGTTGCAAAATTTTAGAACCATGCCATGGCATTGTGACCGGTATGCCATGTGTTCAAAGCACAGGAATAGTCTTGCCAGGGGTAAGGCTGTGTAAGAAACGACGTTACAAAAGCTTAAATTGCAATATGTCATATGATGTTCCTCATTTTGTTTATGCTTGCTGTCTACAAGCTCATGGTAAAGAAGAAGAGCTCTTGGAAGTTCATGAATATGGCTTAAGCTTTTCCCCTTTCCCCGAACATTCTAATCGCTGGTCTTAACCCTAAGGAATATCAGGTAAAACGCTTGTATGACACTTTTCATGAACCATTCAAGCGCGTAACATCCAACCGCACTTCTGGACCAGAAGCTGTCCAACCTATTACCGTTGGTGAAAGAAAAGAAGATGAAAACAGAGTGGAGGATGCTAGCAAACGTAAGAAGGAAGATCCCGGGACGACTGTCAAATCAGCCTTGTCAGCAGCATTTGCAAAATATAAAGAGAGAGTTGGCGAAAAGAACATTAAGTCGCAACAGGGAAAGGGGGAAGAAGAAAATAGGCAGTCCAGTGAAGAGGCTGCAAGTTGACGTGAGATGTAGTTCCAACGGAAAGCTAACCTTACATGTTAGAAACTGTACGCCACAATGGTGTCCTTTTTGTATTTATAAACAGGCAGGTCTGAAACTAGGAACTTGATCAAATTTTTGCGGCAGATAGTTGTTCTGGAATGATGTCGAGATTTGCTGTGTAAATATGGGTGATGTGGACAGAAACTAGTCTTTCCTTCTAGAGCACAGCATTGGCTTGGTGATAGAGAGTAAAAAAAAATTTCAAGGATATTATATGGAATTTATTTTATTTTTTTTTCGTTTGAGCACTTCAATTGTTTCGCAAAGTTTATCTAAAATTTTCCTTATAATTTCGAGTCTTTCTCCATCCACAATTGATTGGCTAGCCCTAATCAGCTTGTTTAGTGATGTTGATGATTTACTTAAGGGAAAAGTAAGTCATCCACGTCCTTTAACTTTCATCTTGATTCTGCAATTGCCCTTCTATTTTTATTTTTTTCTAAATATTCCTTGCAAAAAGATTTCCTGCTTGAATGGGTCCGTTCTGGCATTTTTTTTTTTTTAAATCTAGCTGGGGAAGGGCAAAAAAAATAAAAAATCCATCGCGAGTCAAAGGATGAAACTGATAAAACTTAACATTTCTTCCCGCAAGATGTCTCGCCTAACACTAACCACCAAAGAGCCAACCTTTGAAGGAGACTACACGAGTCCATTTCAGTCCGCAACTATCACCATCATATCCTCACTCACTGTTTAGAGCAATGGGATCAAAGGGGACACCAACACCGAAGACAATCATAACCACCACATTGCTGACCACCTCGCCAACGCTACCGCCATCCCACCACCGTTATCAACACACCACTACATTCACCCTTCGGCCCAACTCCGAATGACAAAACCCGGCCATTGTCCCTACCATCCACCCAAAACAATACCCTTTGGTGGCGGTAGAGGAAAGTGGTTGGCTTAGGGAGAGGGAAGAACTTGGTAGGATTTTTCTTTTAACCCTATTCAAGAGAAATTACTTTTTTGCGCTTCTCCAATAGGATTTAGCGGATGACATTGACGGAACAGACTCATTGGAACACGAAAATCATTTTCTACATGGACTGCTTACAAAAATACTGAAAGCAAAAGGATAAAATCGAAACCGAAAGCAAAGAAAGGGGAATGATTTTTGCTATTTTTCCTTTACTTAATAAGGTCCAAAAAAATTAAGACACCATCCGCAATCGATTTAAAATAGGAAAACGATAACAAAAGAAACAAGTTGCGAGGCAGAATTAAGTTGAATTAAATTTGTGAAATTGATTTATTAAATGATAAAAAGCCCGTGAGAAATCTAAGTTGGGCCTCCAATCAGAGACGTAAACCATCCATTTGGCAGGGTAAGCCCGGCCCAATCTCCATCATTCAAGACAGTATCTTACACAGAAGCACTGTTATAATGCGGCGGTGAGGATTTACGAGGAAAGACGAGAGAGTCTCTCTTCAACAACTGAGCAGTTTCATAGTCCATGGTACACCTACTTAACTCCTAAATCACACCATTCTGAGTTAACGTTCTTTGTTTCCAACTAATTTGCGTACTTGAATCAAAGCTGCAAAGTTTAGACCATGGTCTCTTGTCTAGTGTAATGGAGGTACGCCTTTTGTTTCGGCTGAATACTAAACTCCGAGTTTCACCACATGGGTATGTGCTTAATTCCAGGAAGAAACTGTCATCATTCAGTTTCTAGGTTGTTTCACCAACCGGGCACACTTCGAAATCAGGTAATTTTCACAAATAGTATATGCTGTAGGGTGTTTTATGCCGCTTCTACCGCGTTTGCACTAGATGATTACGGCTCCGATTCTAACCCACCTGCGGAAGACAATTTAGGAAATGATATAACTAGGCCAAGAAAAGTGTTTACTAGCAAAAGAAGGCGGAAACTGTGTCACAAGGTTGCCACTGTGTTTAAGTCATTGAATTGGGAAGTTGCAAGAGGGGTAACTTCATGGTCGACTATAAGGAAGTGCGGTTTTTCCCACTCGATCAATGCCTTTAGGACTGTTGTCCATATATACGCCGCAGTGGGAATGCATTCCCAAGTGTATGCTTTGCTTAGGGATATGGTTTGTTACTATCAAGAGGCAAACTTTGACTTGTTTTTTCTGTTTCCCAATTTACTGGATTCACCTAATGGAGCTGAGAGATCGAGAGTTGTATTCGATGCACTTATGAAGGTTTATGCGGCAAATTCGCTGGTTGAACAGGCAGTTGATGTTTATGTGCAAGCAAAGAAAATTGGGCTAACCCTAAATATATTTTCAATTAATTTTCTGCTGAAGTGCTTGGCAGAAGCAAGCAGAGGAAATTATCTTTTGAGCTTATTTGAAGAATTAAAGAACTTTGGGCCACGGCCTAATGTTTATACCTACACCATTATGATGAACTTCTATTGTAGAGGAGATTATCGACAAGATGAACTTGTTATTAAAAAAGTGACCAAGATGCTCAATGAAATGGAGGACAGCGGGGAAGCCCCAAGTGTTGTGACTTATAGTACATTCATTCGTGCACTTTGTAAAGTTGGATATGTTGAGATTGCCGTTGACTTCATCTGTGAATTACGGAGTAAAAGCTTACCTCTCAATAGCTACTGTTATAATGCAGTTATAGAAGGGTATTGCCAAAGAGGCGAACCTGATAAAGCTTTGGGCACATTGGAAGAAATGAAGACCTGTGGATTTACACCGGATGTGTACAGCTACAGCATCTTGATTGATGGATTTTGCGAAAGTGGAGATCTAGAGAAAGGTCTTTCCTTACTCGAGGAGATGGAATCCAGTGACATAAAACCGTCCCTTGTTAGCTATGGCTCACTATTGAAAGGTTTCTGTAAAAATGGAATGATGGATATCGCACTGGATATATTCCACAGAATCGGGACTCTAGGTTATGAATATGACGTGCATGCTTACGGCTTCTTAATCAATGGGTATTGTGTGCAGGGCAATATGGATTCTGCCTGCAAACTTTTGAAGGAGATGATGCGTAATAACTTGACTCCCATTGCTTCAAACTATAGCAATCTGATTCACGGCTTTTGCAGGATAGGATGCTTGCACAAAGCTTTGGTATTTTTCAGTGTCATGCTCAAAGAAGGTATCTTTCCTCTAATCCGTACTTGCAATACTATGGTTCACGAGTATTGCAGCAAATGGCAACTAGAGGAAGCATTGAAGCTAATGGATAAGATGAGGGACCAAGGGATTATGCCTAACTCTTTCACATATAATGCTGTTATCAACGGGCTGTGCAAAGATAGAAAATCAGAAAGGGCATTGGAGCTTATTCCTGTCATGCTTAAGAGTAATATTTTTCCCAATGTTGTGAATTACAGCACTCTAATGGATGGTTGTGCCAAACAGTTGAAAACGAAAAAGGCCTTAATGTTGTATGCTATGATGTTAAAGGTCGGGGTTACTCCCGACGCAATTGCATATACAGTTCTCATTAACATATTTTCTCGTGGGAGGAGAATGAGTGATGCCTGCTATTTTTTCAAGGAAATGATTGGAAAGGATTTGCTTCCAGATAAGGTTTCTTACACATCAGTTATAGCTGGGTTTTGTAGAACTGGAAAGGTGAAGAAAGCATTGGGAGTGTTCAAAGAAATGTTGCAACGAGATCATCTGCCTTCTGCTGTTTCTTATACTTGTCTGATAGATGGATTTTGCAGGGTGAAGCGCATGGATATGGCCATCATGTTGGTAGATGAAATGACAAGAAAGAATATTGCTCTTGATATAGTCACTTACAATGTTCTAATTGCTGGATACAAAAGACTTAGGCGTCTGGACAGAGCCTATGATGTGTTTGACGAAATGAGAAAGGAGGGTATTACCCCTGACCCCATTACTTTAAAAATGCTTGGACTGGATGGAGATGTGGTTAAGGACAGTTAGCTAGTGGATGAAATGTTTCAGCACTGACCAGATGGTACTTACTCAGACCTTTTGTACTTGTCGTAGCTATATTTTTTTGTACAACTGTATGAATATCTTCCTAAATTAATCCTTTCTACTTTCATTTTCTCATCAAGGTATATAGTTTTCATCCTCTCTTTCTAAAATAGCTGACCAAACACTTGCATTGGCATGACAAATGATCTAGTATCATACACTTCTCCACACTGAATACGTTACTTGAACACATGATACCCTTTTCAAAAGAACCCAATAGAACTGGGATGTCACGATTTAATTATTTTGTGAACATTGCCTAGTTTTAGCTTCCCCCCACCATATGCCATGTTCAAAATCAAATTCCCTAAGGAACACAGTCTGAATTTTTTTGCAAACTCCAATTAAAGTCTGAACCATTACTTTTTTCTAGTTACATATAAAACCAAAAACTCTTTTTTACGCCTATTGTACTACCATGCCATTAAAAGAAATCCTGATTATTCTGCACTCAAATACGCCAAATCAAGCATAGAGAAGAAGCATTTAACTACGCCAATTAATTATCCATTGGAATATTACTTTCTCAAATTGGGATAATCTAGAACCTATAGGCTCTAGTTGGAATATTACTTGGCTAAGAGGGCTCTGCGGCAAATCAAGTCTGTAGTGTCTCTTCCTTATCTCCCCTGCATTTGGTTCCTCATCACGTGGTTACAACTATGGAGCATTGCATCTTTTTTCTCCAAGGGAATCTCTAAACTCAACGGAGAATCGGGGATAACAAGTTAAGGGTTCATCGAAGTAATTTTGTATGTGGGGTAAAGCCAAGCAAACGTGGCATGCTGTTCACGTATAAAATGAGATTTTTCCTATGCACCTTGACTGATTTATCTTACACGTTGATAGACCAATACAGGAAATTGCTTTAGGTGGTTATGGGTGTTGCAGAAGTGGCACTTGGAGAGGACTTGAAAACTAACTGGTAACGTGGTTGGTCACCAATTATATGGGGCAAATAGCAGCCTTAGCTTTTACATGGTCCGTGGCGGAGTCGGAGTTTAACTTCCAGCATGTTTATTCAAGGGAGGCACCAATAAGGAGTCTCCCAAATCATGCCAGATTTAATAGATAAGGTAATTATTTTTAGCACCTTCGTTGCAAGCAAGGTTAGTTCTTAGTATCCTTGTGTTTAGTATTAGGTGTAGGTTAAATGAATGTTCCGCTTTTGTATGTTCTTTTTGACAGTTTGATGTGTCATGTGCCAGATGAGTTTTGGATAACTGGGGAAATGCTTATCGATTATTGGCATTCTGTTATATCTTTAGGTTGTGATTGATGAAGACATGGGTTCTTTGATTTAGAGGTGAAGTTGGTGAAACAGTGTTGCAGTCTTGATTGATACATTAAGTTGGATTCCTCTTCAACGCGGTTTAGTGGTTGAAAGATGTGATGGAGGCGGAAGCACTAAAAGGATGGATCTGAGGTCACAGATATATTTATGGGTAATGACCACATTAATAAGATGCCAAGGAGCACAGTTATAAAATGGATCCTTTTTTACTCTTCATTTAATTTGGTTGTGTCATACACCAGTTTCCATCAAGGATCTCTGATGCTATTCTTGGCAACCAGATACCTGCTCTGTGGCAGAGCCAGATGTTGCACTGGTGGTTCCCACCTAAACATAACCAAACACTCTCTTGGCATGTAGCTTAAAGACATGGGGGTGAATCTTTTAGAAGCGGCAGCCTGTACAGAGCCAGTGAAAAGTTAGGTGAAACTGACAGCATTCCTTGTATTGTGCAGAAGATTTGAAGGCAATGACTCACTTCTTTTAGTTCAGGTACTCATGTAATGTGTCTAGTTTATCTTCTAATGTCCTTTATGCTCTATGTTCTGATTGGTATTTCCTTTTGGCAGCAAAACCAGAAGCCCCCTGGTTAAAATCCTTATGGACTTGTTACAACTTGATGTAAGAACTAAGAAAACTGTCATCTGTTACGTACTCGTGTTAAAACAAATGCAAAATAGTTGGTGGAGATATTATAATAATCTCAGAAGTGTTGGATAATTTTTAAAAGCACTTGTTGTAACTGTTTTATACATTTTTTTTTCTTGTGCGTATTGGGGTTGAGGCTGTGGAAGAAAGGGGGAGGGGGGTATTTTTTTTTTTTTGGGGGGGGGGGGGGGGGTGTGGAGCACACAAATGATTACTATTGGACAATATGCTCATTAGATTAGACTTTTCGTACCCCATTATTCTGATGTTGGAGTTCTTTTTGTTTGTTTGATCAGTCTTATGGGTGGACTAATGTATTTCAGTTTGTCTCTGAGCTTTCAGAAATTAGTTCTGCTCTTGTGAATGAAGTATTGAAGTAGTTGGTGGCTAATGCTCTTCTGGATGCTTGGTCTTTAAGAAACAGGTAGCTATCTTTTGTGTGTCTGACTTTTATGTGCTTCCAGAGATCGTCTCACCAAATTTTAAGTATTAATTTTTGGCTGAACGAAATGGGATGCTTCTTCCAGTGAGATACTAGCATATTATTGTTGTTCTTAGCCTCGTGGATACTCAGAGGATTGAAATCTGTTTCATCACTGTGTAGCAATGATCTGAAGAAGACATTGGCGAATTCTGATACGCATCAGAAGACAGTAAGGTAGTCTCAAGTTGAGGGTTCTCATTAAGGTCAACTGCCTAAATGTCCTTTAGAGCATCTGAGCATGAGGGCGGCGAAATTCTCTTGTTCTGTAGTTCCCTATTGGCACCGATGAGTTCTATAAACTTGGTGTACGTAGGCAAAGGAACATAGAAGTGGGGATATTCTTTATGCATAACAATGGACTGACTGAGTTTTGCTCCACATCTTCAAGTTTCTGGGAAGCTAATTTTGGAGGAAGACAAGACATTATATGGCTTGTCAGTCTTAGTAACTGCCGAATTCAGTATGAGTTGTTTCTAAGATTCATTATCATTTGTGATTCCCGCCAATCATGAATTCATATATTGAGTTCGTATTGACAAGGTGTTGAATCGGATCATAACATTTCGCGTGGTAAAAGCGTTGGATACAAACAACTATAGACCCTCTAGGCTATCCAGGAGCTGTACTTTACAGAGTTAACAATTCATGCCATCGTAAATTTGCATTCTATGAGTGCGTATTTACGAGGTATTGAATCGAATCATAACATTTGGCTTGGGCACCTTAAGATTTAACACTGGATAGACCCTTTAGGGTATCCAGATTCAACTCTCAGATGCGCTCTTGCAGTGCTGTCATAATGTCATGTAGTGTCTGCTTAGTGGCTTATCTCAACAATCCTGCACAATGTCAACGTAACGTGACAAGAGCACTCGTAAGAATTATCTTGCACATGCCTGTTACTCGATGCTGACAGGACAGGTGATCAATGGCCGCTGTGCAGCTGTTATTCTAGTTTTAGTGTTATTGTGATGAGTTTTAGGATTGTACAGGTCTCTTAAAATGGCCAAATTATTGTGCGCTGTGTAGAGGACAATTGATCCCCCCCAATCACACAATTTCTTTTTGGCGGTCATGGCAGAGATTTTTGGGTTGTTTGCGCCCCATTGCTCTAGGATGGCAGTGCAAGACCGCCATCTATTGCGTTATTTCTACTAGACTTGCAAATTTCATAGATATTTTCAAATGATCTCTGTATTTTTCTTGTCCCTTTTGTGTTAGTAGTCATTTTTGGAAAAGCAAGACAAAGACGGATGGTTTGCTGCGGATTGTTAACTGGTACATACATGTGCTCGGCACTAAAGTTGCGGTTGCTGGGATGGGCTGTTTAGCGTTAGGCACTTGGCCAGTTCCCCTCCCTCAGCTTCTTACTTGTAATCACCTGGAGTTAAAGGGCTCAGAGAGAAGAAAGTAGGATAGGACTAATAACTTTTTTCATCTTTAAGTTGTTCGTGGCATGACATTATCTGCTCTGCCAGTAAGTCTGTCCATCGTGTAAAGTTTTTCCCTATTTAAGCATTGCAACTTCTTCCCAGTTACTGGATCTTTCTTTTTTCATGTTATATAATATTAATTGGTAATGGGTTTCTTGTTGTTGATATTATTTGGTTATTGGAGCATGGACCATTGCAGCTCTTGTGCCCTTGTCCCATCATTTATAATGCTATGCTGTTTTGTCACTTTTACTATAATCTTTTAAGGCTAACCAAGAACCATCAGCTATAAGGCTGATGTTTTCTGAGCTGAATATGAAGTTATCTGAGCCTCCCCGGCAATCTCTTGTGCTTGTGCTCCTCAATTCATGTGAAATGAGCAAGTGAACATGGTAAGATCTGGTGTGGTGTTGTCAATGCGATAGCCAGAGCATAAACAGCCTTTGCCAAAGCATATAAAGATTGTACCCTCAGCTTCTGCGCGTGGTGCATTCCATATATAGGCAAAGCGATGTTTGCGTTCTAATCCTTCTGTGTCTTAAAAGTGTTTTCTTTCTTGCTGTTTGGTTACTTAAAAGCTTTTATTTAGCGGAAATTTTCTGTTATGTAAGAGGATTTCAATCCGGCCAAGTACGAAAAAGACCGAGGAAACGGCAAATTATAGCTTCCTTTTTTTGTTTTTAATTATTATTATTATTATTATTTTCGAGCTTTTCCACTCCAGAATGCTGACGTCATGCTTCTTGGAAAGATGTCTTCCTAGAAAGCCTTCTTTCATGCGTGTATTATTACCAACGGACGAATGAAAGCACAAGTCTATTGCAACAAACAGACTTGCGGTATGTTCCAAAACCAGGGCCCGGATAAATGGAAGAAAGCAGGAACTCGGTTTTCTTGGATGTATATATTTGACATCTATATTATTATTGTTATTAAAGGGAGAACATCCGTATGTTGAAATCGTTTTTGATTTTTAAATTTGTGCATGTTTACACTGAAGGGTACTAAAGTCGCACTGTACCCAACAAATTAAAACTATCAAACGACTCCCAGTTGGTGCCTCCCTTGGCTCTCTCTCTTACCCACAATCCCCTCCAATTGAACTTCCTAGGTGACAGCGATGAAATTTCCTTCATCAAAATCTCTCACTCGGATGAGACTCGGAACGTTTGCCATTAAGATGTGTACCATGCATGATTTTCCCCTCTTTGGTGCTATGTGTGTCGTATGGTTTTAAGTGGGTATAATACTTGAGCAGTGAAGTTAGCTCCACTGGCTAAAAAATCGTAAAGGCCATCTTTTTCCTGCCCCCTCTTATGGATTAGCAGATGAAGCAAACCTTTTTGCTTCCCTATCAGCTTTTTATTTAAGTTATTTTTGTTGGCACTCTGGCAAAGCTCCTAGATTGGGTTCCCTCACCAAAACTGAACAACTGACACGATGTGTGTTTATCTTCTGTCGAAAAACATGTAAACAGGTTCACAAGGAGGGAATATAGACTTGGCTCCTCAATGAACACGGTGAAGACCACAAGATATTGTACATTGACGTTTCAATTGTTGATGTTTTGCCATTTGGTGAGTTGAATGGCATTCACTGATCCCTTTCTTGATTTTGTACAACTTTGTTTCATTGGAATGCAGAACTTTATTATTCAAGCAGCCTGCCAACGCTTTGCTCCCGGACGTGCAAGTTCTGCTCTCTTGTGCTCGCCAGCACTATGTTGGAGGTATTTTGCTCCGTGATGCCACGCTGCTGCATTTTGCGCAGTGTAGTGCGTGCTATGAAAGCTTAAAAAACAATGGTAGTCTTTGATGCAAACAATTGATGCCATTTGCAAGGAACAAAATCTGGGTTGACATAATTATGAGCTCAATAGTCATGAGAGGTGGTGTCCGAGGGTGGATTGAAGATGCCAGTGTTATCTTCTCAGAGAGAATAGGCTGGCTAAATTATATGGATCATGGACATCTCACTGCAAGTTCCAACACAACGTCCTAACATCTGGGACTTACTTTCTGGCTAAATCTGAAGGAAGTAGAGGGACACAGAGAGGATAAGTTTTTGACCAGAGGAACCAAGGACTGCACAACGTCTGTCATTAGAGGACGGTAGTCAGCTTCTGTCTGGACGCACATGGCTGCAATTGCAGCTACCTGTTTAACCAGTACACTGTTAAGTAAATCATGTGTACCGTGAAGCTGAGAAATCAATCATGATGAAAATTCATGGCAACAAGAGCTAAACTGACCTGAATTAGATCCTTTTTGGAATAATGGCCTTGTAGAGCTGGATCAACCATTTCAACAACTTTGTCTCTGTTAGTAAGCCTTGGAAGAGCCTGCAGTTATGGGGCAAGCAACACTCAAAATGGTTCGAAACTTGGTTCATTGGCTCACTGTACTACAGATAAAGAAAATAATCCCGAGTAACGCTACGAAATTCTAAAACACGTCCATGGCGAAGACTTTTGTGTCCTGGAACCTTGTCAGTAGAAATGTGCTTCATGAACTGCCAAAAGGTATGCAGTTTAGGTGGTGAAATCTTAAGAAGCATAATTATGTTGTGCAGGCCCATGGAACCAATGTTCTGTTTAGGTTCAAGCCAATTTTCTATATGCAGCTGAGAAATGTTCAAGAAGGTTCGTTACTGACCCAAGCGATGAGGACATGTTCTCCAGGAGGCCGCTTAGTGTCGACTGGCACACGGCCTGTTAAGAGTTCTAGCAGAACCACGCCATAGCTATATACATCTGATTTTGTCGTAAGCTTACCGGTCGAAGCATACCTGCATTACCAAGATTTAAACAATTGTTACACTCCCTTGCAGCTGGAAACATGTAAGATTCTATACATGACAAAATTTAAACATTTGGCATATGCTATTTGGACATGAACTTTGTTCACCCAAGAAGGTTTTTAAGGACTTGGACAGCTCCATTACATGATCATGGGAAGTAGCATATCTATGGTGTATGGTTTTGATTCTTGAAAGAGGTGATGAAGCACTCACTCTGGTGCAAGATATCCAGTGGTCCCCAGCACACGTGTCGATATCTGACCATTAATCTTGTCCGAGCCTATCTTGGCCAACCCCAAATCCGTGACCTTAGCTCTGAAATTCTGGTCCAAGAGAACGTTACTGCTTTTGAAATCGCGGTGGATGACGGACGGGGCAGTGTGCTCATGGAGGAACTCGAGGGCTCTGGCGCAATCAAAGGCTATTCTCAGTCGAATGCCCCAACTCAACGGCCGATATTGATTGGGGTGACGGTGGAGATGCTGCTGCAGAGTGCCATTTGGCATGAACTCAAATATTAGGAGCCGGTGGTGTTGATCTGCACAGTAGCCAAGAAGCTCCACCAAGTATGGAGACTGCAAGCGGCTTAGTAAATCCACCTGCCAAAAGAAACAGAACAGAGAATAACGTTTTTCTTGTCATTTTGTTGCAACCCATGTGCATTAAGTTGTTGAATTCATCCATTAATGCAAGGACATGAAATTGCGGAGCAGATAAAGGGATTGATAAATGTGTCAGATGGGGGGGGAGGCTCTAAATAATGTATAACACACACACACACACACACACACACACTAAATGAATGCAATCTCACAAGTCCATTACTCCTTTCTAGGAAGGAAGAAGCAAATATTAGGAGAGAGCAACAACTAACAAAGGCCATGTATCTAACAAACTAACCTTGGGATGAAGAAGAGAATGACTAACCTCTAATCGGAATGCGCGCTCGCCTTGCTTCCCTTCTCTGTTCAACATTTTGATGGCTGCCATACTTCCATCTCTCAGCACCCCTTTATAAACCACACCAAATCCTCCATCGCCAATCACGTTCTTTTGACTAAATTTATCTGTTGCCACTTCAAGTTCCTTGTACGTAAATACTTGAACTCCCCTGAATTTCGTTGCAGGCAATCGGCCCGAACTTCCTCCATATAAACACCCACCCTTCACTTCTGCTACATAAACATAAAACGTGCAGAATTCGCAAACATGAACTTATAAACGCAGTGATTGAAACTCGATGTCCAAAGACAAAGTTGAAGCTTGAAAACTTGAGAGTTACCTGGGCTGGAATTGAAGTTGATGGTGCTATGAGCAATGAACATGCAATTACTGTTGCTGATGCCGCTGTTGGTGCTCCTATCAGTTTTCTGAGGTTTGAGGCGTCGGAGCATTACAATGATCAAAAGTATCGACAGGAGGAGGATGGTAATGATGACAGGGATGACAATTATGAGAATGGTAGTGAAAGGGAGAGTGTCGTGGTGACGGTGGTGACGGGGTTGAAGGTGTGAGTGATGGTAGTTGTGGGTGCCGTTTTTGGCTGCAAGACCTGGTGTTCTTGAAGGAGCAACATCTGTGTTACTTTCCATGGCCACAAGGAAAGTTGAAGTGAAGAAAGAACTTCAGTCAAGGGGGGAGAGAAAGAGAGAGGATGTGGGCAATGTTGTGTTCTCCTTTCTAGGAGGGTAATATTGCTTGCTTGGGCACAAGTCTTTCCCTCCCTCTCTCTGCACTCGATAATGTAGCTCCAAAGATGAAGTTAGCCACTTAAAAGTGATGATAATTGCTACAGGATATCTACAGATATGAAGTTATCAACTAATACGTGATTCTAGTCGGTAGAAATAATAATAAAATGTTTCACGACAAAAATTACGGACGAGAAACTACTTTGTGGATAATTTCATCTCTGATGTCACCAAAACAACTCGAGTCGAACCCCCCCCCCCCCCCCCAATCCTACCATCTCTCTCTGTGTGGAATAATGGAATAGGGCCATGTGTACTTCATTCTGTCTCTTCTTTTGTATTATCTTGGGAATAGTCTGTGTCTTCCTCTCAGCAAAAATTGGAAGCTTTTGCACCATTTCACATCTACACAGCCCTTGTGATTTATCCCTTAGAAACTCTGCTCTGCTGCCTGGACAAACTTCATCATCACAAATTGTTATGAAACTTGTGAGGCAGGCAGTGCAGTAGTTGATATAGTTGGCAAATGGACATGCATCATGGCAGGCAGTGTGATAATTACATGCCTGCCCAAGGCAAGGCCAGAGTTATTCGATCAAGCTGCACATGCCAATACCATACTAGGCATCATGAAATGGGTGTCCATGGAAGTCAATTGGCTGCCCTGAATTCCAGGGAAATTAAGGAGACGTGGTGGTCCTACTCTGCTGACCTACACAAATAATCATTCCCAACAGGTTTAGCTTGACTCGTGCCTAATGTTTTGTTGTTTTCCTCTCTTTCTGTGCTGCAAGATTCGCTGAGCTAAATGCCACTAAAAACCGAGCAAGTTAAGCAATTATACGTTTATCAACGGCTTCTCTGTATTACTATTTTTTTAACGGTTAGTTTGGAGCCACTTAATATCGATACTGTTGCGGATGAAATCTAGAACTTGATTTGTGAATAAGCCTGCACAAGAAGAAAACAACACCGGTGATTTGCCGGAAGGATTTCCGGCGAATAATCTCCGATGCCTCAGTCAGAAGATATTTCAGGAGATTATAATGTAAACTCAAATGAATTCACCTGCCTTTCTTGGTTCCCGCATTTTCCTTTTATAGGGTCTTCCTTAGTGGTTTATTTACTTCTCCTTTTAATTAGGGAGTTTTACCAGATTAATGAGAGTTTATTCTCACTAATGGTAGTTAATTGTCTTGAATGGGGAGGTTACTGCCTTAATGAACGGTGTAAATGGTGGGAAGGTGGATAGTCACCACTTTACATTTATTCATGAGTACTGGGGCAGGTTTAACCTCTCCAGAAAATGCCAAGTGTCATGATGATATTTTTTACTCATATCAGATACTCTTATCTATCAAGGGAGACCACCCTAATCCATTTACCACATTGCAATTTCTCTTCATGATTAGTTAATGAAATAGTAACAATGATATTTTACATGTTAGCAATTTTTCTATTATTTTCTCACTACCTCCGCTAAAAAATAATGGCAAGTCATCCATTTGTTCAATTTTTTTTTGATCAACTAACTTTCCTCTATTCCCAAGCCTTGCATCATTGTCTTCAATTATTCATCACCAAAATCCACTTTCATTATTATTTGTATGGTGTTGATGGAAGCAGGAAAGAAAGTATGTATCCGGTGCACGCATGTTATTAATCTTTAATATTAACTGCAAACGCGATGCTTTTGCCCATTACAGTAGTAATATTAGATGTCAAGTGAGGGAGCAAATTTTGTTACAAAATTTCTTAAAATCGTTTATATTTGGTGAAGACTTGTAGTATATGTGATTTTGTTTATTTATTATTAGAAGAATGCAACGAAACAAAGACCACTCTCTAGTTTGGGTGATAGGGAATTGATTGGAACTCTCCTACTCTACTCTTATCACAAAAAGTCAAAGTAGTGTTGTTTTATATAATCACAAGTGTGAGAGATCGAATTGGAAGCGAATATATTGTCTTCTACATCAACGTAAGGAAGGAGAACGCGAAATAGAGGAAAATGCTACACTTTTCTACAAAATTTTCCTGTACAATAAATTTTCGTCGCCTTCTTTCTCAAACCGCACGACACCCTCTCACCCCCTACGTCTCACCCCTCCTCTCAAATTCCTTTAGTTAGATCCTTAGGAGGACTAGGGAAAGAACATAAAAAGTAACCGCCCGTTTTTGTCACGGAATGATCAATCCATCCCAAATTTGAACTCGTACACTTTTAAATGGCTTTGGAGTAGATTTGGGTTCCATAATTTGAACACTTCCATGCGAGAATGACACTTGATTGTAACGCAACTCTAACCTTTAGTGACAAAACTGGAGTTGGCGAGTTTAATGGATTTATCAAATCCCTTCTCTAATCTCCTCATTAAGGCTATACTTAACTTCCCTAATCTTCTTCTGGGACGTTGTACTTCTTTCTTCTTCACTCGCCCATTGTCTTAAAATCCAAAGTGGAGAGCGACATTGCATAGCGATGGACCTCCCACCAAACAGTAGATTGTCACTATCTGCATGGGCTTTGGATCACTCTCATCCCTTCCTGTCATTCTCACACACACCAAGAGCAGATCGAGGCGTTCCGTGAGTTCATGTGGGCGTTGCAGTTTCTGGTACAGATGGGTCTTGTTTGGCTATGCACATGAATTTAATACAAAGTAGGACCAACGCCCCAACAGATTGAAAGATACACTGCAAAACTCACGTTCACGCAGGGAACCTCTTTTCCAGGTGCGCATGGCATCCAAATCCTCGACAGAAATGTGATCATCACCTGCCAAATCAAATTCGCCTCATGCTGTTGAACCGATTGCAGTTGAAAAATGGATCATATTAATGTACGACCACCTACCTTTTGCTTTTTCGTATTTATTTATGGTAGAAAAGTTGACGCATTGTATTGAAGTATCCGCAACGTGATGATCAACCCCCACGGCGTTCTCCTATTCCCTATTCCTGGTATGCAGTTTCTCGTTTAAGGTGTTAAGCAAACTCACACAAGAACAATGGGAAATTTCCGAAGACAATGGTAGATCCAAACTTACATGGTGGACTACGATCAAGACCACTTAGATTCTCTGGGGTCTCCCCCTCACACCACCCCAATAGCATGTCGCCGCCGGGAAACGGAACCAATCTATATTATAACAGAAAGATTCTCAACAACTGGCGATATCACTGATGAGCAAAAATTATGACTGCTACGAAGGTAACTGCATATGTAGTGGCAAGGATAGCGTTAATTAAGGTATTTTGAGGCATTGTTAGTGTAGTATTCGTGGACGGGTTATGCCGAGAATCTTATGTAGACAAGCGATGAACTTAAATAAAAACATAATGATTTTAAGTTAGTTCTACCAGTAACTTGAAGGTACATAAACTATTTCCCGGATTAGAAGCAGTAAAAAAAAAATTTCTTCCTAAAATGACTTTTATCTTTCGATTTTGATTTTGGTCCCACATTTTTTATTCATTAAAGTTTCGTTAATTAGGCAAAACGATATTTTTGTAATTAATCACTTTCTAGCACCTGACTACACTAATCTAATATTCCAATAGTATTTTCATTAAGTCATGTTAGCAAAACTTTAATAAGTTATATATAGATAGAAACACTTTCAATACTATTTTTTCTTTTCATTATGCACGGGACAAATAACACACACAAAGAGTTTCTCACGAAGAAAGAAGGTGTGTGAATTTGACATTTATGCTTATAGGAAGATTGAGGTTCATATACACCACCAGTAAATAAGTTATAACACATTTTATTAGATTAGATGAAAGCACGTGCGATGCACGTAAATGTATACCTTCACAGAAAATGATGTTAAATTACCTTTATGTGAAATCATATTTATTCGTAAAAGCAAACAAACGTGGCTATGATATTATTTTTAGGATCTTACTTTTGCTAGACTTTATTTCATGGTAGCACAAAAGGCTCTAAAACATCTGTAGTATTATTCCATGAAGAGAAAAAATTTATCCAAGAAAATGTATTTTACTTTTGTATGTAGGTTATTCCGACTTAGAGTTTAAAACTCACGTTTGCCAACATATTCAAATGACAAGTGCAAACTTACAAGTCTTCAAGTAATCTTCACATAATTCATACAATTTAAATCTAATGAACTATACTTATTATATTTATCATGTCATCCTGCTAAGCGTTTTGTTTATATAAAACATGCTAACAACAAATATACAAACAACCACTCTTAAATTACCATTATATTAAGTGCTACTAAATGCTAGGCAAGGAAATTATTGATTTTATTTATTTTGTCACAATGAAAAAACTGTTTTAATCTCATCAAAACTCTCTTTAGGTTGTAACTGGCTCAAATTTTCTTTCATTGTATTTTTCTCAGGAAATTTGCTTACTCAAATACGTTAACTGGATGCACCACTTACCAGTTGTGTCAGTGCGATACTCCCCTTCATTTGTGAATCACATAGTCTCCTAATCAAATTATTAATGTAACATAATATTTTTATGCTAGGAATTGGTTAATCAAGAGGTATCAAACAAGGAACAAAGCTAAAAATAAATTACAATGAGATTCGTTAAATGAAAATTACGGAGCTTACTTTTATATGACATCGTGAAAATCGTATAAGCGTATACCCATTTCAAAAAGAATTTATGTCTTCATTCTATGAGCAAAAGCTGTAGATACCACTTTTGCACGTTAACAAGAAAATCTCAAAGTCGGGGTATGTGACACACAAAACTCTTACCTTGAAATTAAGCTTGGTGCTCTACTATAACAACAAAGTTATGAATATACAACACTTGAAATATTCAACGCATACTTTCTCTTTAATTGCTTTAGATATAAAAATTAGGATACAATTGCTTACAATGGATAAAATGCTTCAACCCAGTAATGCAATCTAGGATAAATTTGGTATACTTTTTGGTTGCTTTTAATTGTTTTAGACATAAAAAAATATAATCAGGACTAAGACCTAGTTTAAGGATAGTCTCACTTTGGTTACTTGGAACATGGTGAGTCATCATTTTTCTATCAAGGTCAACGCTAATATAATACTGGTAGTATTCTGCACAAAACTTTTAATTGAATTAATTATGACCAAGATGTTTAAATTAAGATGTATATATATATATATATATATATATATATATATATATATATATATATATATATATATATATATATATATATATATATATATAGAAGTTCTCGGTTTGTTGTGATTATTTGGTGAAACACCAAACACCATTGGTTTTTTTTTCCATAGAATTCACAAGCTTCACCGTTAAGACTGCCTATGGTTTACTACATCGTAGTGTACAACAACCACGAAAACTAGCCAAATGTGTATAGTTCGCGTTGTGGATGTCTAACTGGTGAAAATTCTTGGGTCAAACTCCACTCTCTACCAATCCCACTCAAAATGATTTATCTTATACGGCCAGCGTGTTGGGAAAGACTACCATTACTGTCAAACCTCTACCGACTCCATTTAACCAGCACAGACCTATGCCCGTGTCGCACTACACCAGAAACAACTGATCTCCTTTTCTTCAAATGCCCCTGTGCTAGGCCAATCTGGTTCGGCTTACCTTTTGGTTTCAAGCCGATGAATGTGCAAAACACATTTATGGAATAGCTAATCGCGTGGCTGGCACAACTTAAGAATCATACAATATAGCTAAGCTTTTTAAGACTTCATAGTCCTTTTCTGAAGGTAAAAGGTAGCAATGAATTATATATTTTTTAGCAAGTCTACTTTTAGATGTGTGAGATGCAGAGAAAAGGTTGAATTGAGTTGTAATTCAAATTTATAGTTGAATGACAGAATAAAATCAATTAAATCAAGCTATAGAGAGTATAAATATAATACATGTTTATAATTTAGGGAGAAGACCCATGCATGCGTTGACTTTGAGAGTGGAACCATGCATCTAGCATGGAGAGGTGAAAAGTTTTTTGCGGGTCATAACATTAGTTAATGAATATTTATAACCAAGGTCAATCATGGCATTAAAAAAAATTATAGGGATATTTTTGTCCAAAAAATGATTTACATTTATCCACACTTTTATAAGTAGTATAAATTAAACTCACAAAAAACTGGAAGTGATGGTACAAATAACTGACTTTTTTTTATAATCATATTGATTCAGGATATATCATTGATACATACTAGTGATAATATCGACTAAGCTCTAAATATTAAACTAAAAATTTTAAATTCAGTTAAATAGTAGTACAAAAATGTTGACATATGTCGTCGCGAAACGTTAATGAAAAGCCATCTTAAGTCTATAAGATGATTTTCTTTTAATCGTAACGTCCACATCTTATTTGTGAGTAAAAATTAATCATATTAAATCATGCATTCTATCTTTGTTGCTAAGGTATGCTTTTATAATGCTAATTTTTTAAAAATTCTATTCAAAGACAATCTTCTATATAGTAAATTTCTTGTCCGCAGTTCAAACAATAACAGTTAAAAATATTTTTTAAAAATTAGGGACATTAATAGTTGTAAAATATCTATAGAAATAAATATTAAACAATATTTGAGAAATTAGAGAACGCCCCGTATCTTACACAGATCCCTTAGCTAGTTTATATTATAACAGAAAGATTCTCAACAACTGGCAATATCGTGTGGCAGTGGTTGAGGGTACACATGCGCGCAAGCGCGCTCGCACACTATCCTGTGGTATCAGACCAAGTATGAATTCCCGTGACGGTAGGGCTGCATCTAAACTCGGAGCAAGCAAAACCGCTCTACCATTGGGTTTCAGTGAAACACGAGCTGGGCTATTAGCGAGTCACCATTGTTAGAAAGTAGGGAAAATTCGTTCACCAGATACTCCATTCGGATACATCTTATCTTATATGCAAAATGGGGACCCTATGGCTCACCCTTGTATTGTGGTAAACCGCAAACAAGGAAAGCCGCCCAAACCTGTCGTCACCATTTTTGGAACTTGTGCTTAACTGAAGCCCAAGCAATCCATAGCATGACCACGCGAATTCCTACTTGTCATGGTTTAACGGACATCGGCTTGAACAAAATTAGGAATTCTTGATAGAAATAGTCAGTACTACTACTAATTCGAATTGGTAACAATTAATGATCCTGGATTCATTCCTCAGTTTAAATTACTGAATGGCCTTTTCATCAACAAGTTCAGTTTAAATATGAAGGGAAGTTCTAATTTCAAAATTGATTTCCCAGTGAACAGTATCAAAATGAGGGTGAGCATCAGGAAAATGACAAAATTTCCCCATTTGGACAAGGAGCTCATGGCTTTAAATGGGAGAAGAAGCCTCACCACAACAAAAGTGATGGTAAGGCTGCGTATATCAATCTCTGTCAGAGCCAGCAATAGTGGGAGCCTTATGCACTTCTTCTAGCTAAAGATTATAAACAAAGAAGATGCTACATGATTAGACGAACATCCGTATAAAGCTGGATAAATTCTCTGCAAACTGAAACAGAAATATCCCAATAAGCCCAATTTGCTACTCATCGTGATTGACTAACGTGCCTTAAATAATGAAATACAAACATGAAATTCTTATCAGTGTTGTCCAGACAATCCCAAAAACCCTTCCCTTATCAGCCAGAATAATTACCCGCATGACTAATAACAAGAGACGCAGATCTCAAGTAGTCAGCAATGCTTGATGAGAAAGTAAAGTAATCGACAGTCAGGGACCCATCTTCTCCAGTAGACTGCAATTGTGAGAAAATAACAAAGAAAATAAAAACTTGCAGATCCAAAGGAAGTGTTCCACAGAAGGAAAGAACTGTTGAAATTGATATTGGAGATATCCGGTCGAGGCTACCACTATCTTGCAATACCCAAAAGTTCTTGTCTAGAATTGATATTACGCGACTAAAACTAACACGTAGAAAAATACAAGAAAGACAGATATAATTATTATGCATTCAGGGTCTGCAGTGCAAACATTTAACAGAGTTTACCAAAAGATATATGACATCCAGAATTCATTCGTTTGTTATTTCAAAAACAAAGCTCATACACTCTTGAAATACGACTAAAAGATAGAGGTACGACACACTTACCCCGAAAAATTTTCCTCTTATTTGTGTCTCTCAAGACAAACAAACACATTCTCTAAAAATAACTCTGACTCACGCAAGCGTTTATCCCAAAGTATATGGGTCAGCTACATGAATGCTAAACCAAAATTTTACAAATGAAGAAGCAAGTAAAGAATGAAAAGATAGAATCCAGTTCTAAGCCACTGTGAGCTACACCAACTATGGAACCAGCCGGTATAATGTCAACAGTTCTAATATAGAACAAGAAACAGCAGTTCCAAACTTAAAAGAAATCGCTTCAGAACAATCGAGGTTTTTAGTTTAATAAGGTAGGCAGAAACAAGTCTTGGCAAACCACGTCCACAAACACACAAAAGGTTGTAATTGAAATCTTGGGAGTGAATGGCATACTAGGACAGTGGGTGGATTACTGACTTACAGCGGAGAGGTCCAGTTCAATGTAGGCCTTCACGCTTGGTCCTGTCAATATTAAAAACATATCTAAACCCTAAGCTGAGAATACCTTCATCTCCACTGAAAGTCCCCCACTTTCTCACACACAACAGAAATGAATGGCGGGCAGGTGATTTCTAGAATTACTTAAAGAAATATGGCAAGGTCACAATAGAGGTACATTTTTCGGTCTCGACAGCATGAATAACCAGCCTTTATATATATAGCCATCATGAACAATTAATGCCGATGTGGATTCCATCTCCGGAAAACTTGGCTGTGGCGTCTCCATCGCCAGTCAAAACAACCCACCATCACCGCGGCCCAGGAACTGCCACAGGAGAATCCCAGAATGACCGACGGGACCTCCTTACAGAAGGAACCATTGGCGAAGTCAGCGAGGAATTGCACACTGAGTGGCGGAGTTGAGCGGCAGCACCTTCGGCTGGCGAGTCAGTCAAATAATTAAACTATGCTTTTGATCAAGGTTCTGATTAGGATCGTGTTTAAGCCTCTGATTGTGACGTTCTTGGTCAGCAGCGGATCCCCAAGAATGGTCTATCACTAATCATCAAGGCGGATCATCTGGAAAGGGCGATGAGTGATCAAAAGATAGGTGACAAGGTAGTGTACACCAGCGTAGGGTACAAGCCTGTGGTTGTGTTGCGTGGGTATTGGTTTGGTTTTGGCGGTGATGTCAGAGTGGAATCTGCGTCGTCTCCTCACAACCTGTTCTTGTATTCCTGCAACGTTTTGCTTCCCAAACTTGCCCCTTAATCATCTAGTTTTTTGAAGCTGTGCTTATCGCACACAAATTGACTCCTAAGTATCTCATTTGTCATTGTATTATTACATCATTAGTGTATTCCAAGCACTAAAATCCTTCGTCGGTGCATCTCAATAATAAAACTCGTATACCTTGACTCGTCCGCCGAATACGTTTCCAATAATAGTTTCTTCATTATATTCCTCGAAGTCCCCACATTCTTCGCTATCAGGCATTTCACCCTTGTTATACCCAAACGATCCGTCAAACACTTTTCCAATAATAGTATCTTCATTATATTCCTCGGTCCCCACATTCTTCATCATCACGCATTTCGCCCTTGTTATACACAAATGGAACACCTAGATCCCCACATTCTTGACCATCTTGCATTTCACCATTGTCAACTTTATGCAATTCACCATTGTCATTGCTATATGGATTACACGCCCTAATTCCTACTGTTCGCAGCCCCCGTTTCATCTTCGTCAGCAATGTTAAGTAGCTCCCAGTCAATGGGACAATCGGTGCTATCAACTGGCCGAAAACATGATTGCAAAGCTGCATCAGTCATTTGAACATAGTCCCCCGTGTAGTATTCTAGACATTTAGATTCAATTTACGCAAGCCTTAATCATAAAGTGTCAAAATATCAAATGTAGTAGACTGATTTACAAACATAGATGGAGTATTAATTAAAAGAATAGCCAGGACAAATGTAAGATAGTTTTAGACCATACCAAATCCAGACAAATTGCGAGAAGAAAATCTATCCTAACCTTTCCATCCCTTCCACTCAATGTAGTCTTTCAAAGAAATTTGACGGAGTAACCAGACCCTTCATTCACAAACATCAGAGCGAATTGTTTTACCACTTTCTCAAAGTAATTCATACCATACAAGTGAACATTAAGGTGAAATGAACAGCGACATGATAGTCAATAGATGCAGTTCTTGATGTTCTTACCTTTAAATAAAAAAAAAAAGCTTGAACAAACGTCAAACAGGTGGTGCGCAATTCGCAATGCAAGGAGGCAAAATAAGAGTAGGACTTAACTACGGTTTCGACCAATGTTGGGGTGAATTTGAGAAGGTTTCAGTTTGGGTAAAGGGAGGCCTCAAAGTGGTGGGGAAATTAGTTGCAACTTTTTTGGTCAGTGAGGGGGCAATGTTAGGCATATTCAGCGACATTTCTTTGTCGCCGCAGCGACCCTCACAACACCCTGAATCATTCTTCCCCCTTCCCTCGCCTCACCCCCTCCCATCCTCTCTATCCTCCTCCTATTCCCACTGCTTACAGTTATTATTCGAATCAGAGATTTTGCATGGGGTCCGGGTTTCGTCCTGTTTATGTGGATCATCATGGTGGCAGCGAGATTCAGAACGGACGTGAATGTACACAAGGGTACTATAAGGAGGGGTGAGGAAGATGGAATTATGAAAAGAACTAAGATTGCTGCTTGCACTTGGCCTTTTTCGGGTTTGATGTTGTGGTTGATGGCAGGTAGTAGTACTTGTTCTTTACTGTTTCCTATTAGAATCTGATTACTTCTGTTTTTAACACAAACACACTGACTTGCGTGTGGATTTCTTTTTACTTTTTGTTGCGAGATATTCTGTTATGGGCTGTGAATTTGTCCCTGGGTGGGCACTGAACACAAACTGAATCGTCTCAATGAGGGCCTCCTCGCTCTGGTTCACCTCCGGGGACCAATGGGAAATGATTCATGATATTGCGTTTTTATGTTTGGGTTAAAACCCCCTGAATGAACTACTTAGAGATTATAAAGTGGTAATTGAAGCAGCTGGTAATAGGAAACGGAATAATGTCATAAGGGATGCTTTTTATTGTTGAACTGGCAATTGATACCAGTTGCCTCTAATTTCATCTCACAAAATTTTAAAAAGGCTCTAATGTTGTTAGATGAGACGTAGATGTTTGCTGCTTTTGGAGTCCACTAGTCCAGGACCATTGATATTTTTAGGGTTCGATGTGGATCAAGACATAAGTTCAAGTTGCCTTAGATGTTATTACAGACATTGCTCATGTTATTGTGTGATAGTTGATTATTTGATGATGTTTTATATGGGCTATTCCTTGTTTTTATGAGAGAATTTGGCAATAAGCAAGCTGGGTAGAAATTTGATAATAGGCTGTTGTTTTGGCTAAGGTAGAGCTTCTACAATGGCCAAGATTTCCGGTCAGTATTTTTACTCTCAAAAATCTCAAGGATTTGGTGGAAGGGATGTTGTTCTCTACCGCTATACGAGTTTTCCGTTTTTCCTGTATGAGGGTAGTTTGATGTGGGTGATGTGAGAGAGAGAGAAATGAGTCACGTCTATGGTGCGTCATTTTAGATGCATATCCTCAAGGACATTATAACATGGCAACTGGAATTCCTCAAATTGAAAATTTTGAGGAAATCTTGGGAGCACTCTGACAACATATTGCATTTCCTGACAAGGTCGAGACACGTGTTCCATGTGGTGAACATGCTTCTGTGAGCCCTTGTCTCTAAGCCATCGAGCCAATATACTGATGAGGGCGCTCTGTTAATGCTTGATCATACTCCCTGAACCAAAGCTCATGGAACCCCAAGTCCCGCCTCTATTTGGACGGACTTGTTGGTGCAAGGATGTAAATCTAGCGTGAAAATAGTTTATTAAGGAAAAGCCTCAGCATCTGAGGGAGGCTTGTTTCTTTGCAGATTTGCACATTTGTGAGAGGAGCGTTAGACTGCCTAACACGACGTCATGCCCCCAATGAGATCCAAGAATGTTTGACTGCTATCTATAAACTCAAAACCTTTGTACTGTACCTGTCCTTGAGAAATGAATTCTCGTGGACGGTATATGATGCCCCCTTGGATCGATGACTGGTGACGACTTTTTGCATAAATTTTCCATCTGTAGCATGCCCTTGTGAGAAGCAGTTGGCTGCGAATATACTCACCCTATGCTTCTTTTCATTGCTTGGTGTTACATGCTCTCCCTGGGCTAAAATGATCTCTTGACCTTGTCTTCTCTTTTCTTCTATACTTTTTTTTTCTGAATAATAGCATCTATCAATGCCCTTATATCACCTATAGGTGCATGGACACTTCCTAACCAAAGTATATGATTAATCACTAGTGTTTGGTATATGTATGTGGACGATACCTAACAAAAGTATATGAGTAGTCATTAGTGGTTTGGTATACGTGTATGGACGATACCTAACCACAGTATACGAGTAGTCACCAGATAGTATTTGGAAAAGAGGTATGGCTCTGAAAAGAATGTGTATATATGCATGTGCAGTAATGAATTTATGGTGTAAAAGTTTCATTGTGATAAATAGCTATCAAATGTATAAAGTGAGTCAAAATCTTGGGCCTGGGAACCTCAACTCATTGAGTAAATCAAGGTATAGGCATGCAATAGTTATCATATCAGGTTGGTAAGAGCACCACAGTCAATTGGATGAGCAAAAACTTCAAAACCAAAACCAAGCAAAATATAGCCAGGGGGAAGACAAAATTCAGTATTCTATAGCAATATGAAAAGGGTAAATTCAAGAATGAACTTGTTGCGTAAAGGAGACAATCAACCTCAGAGTGACCTACTTGTGATAAAAGGACACGATAACGACGGCCCTCAGGTGACTTGGCCTGCTTCACTCTGTTTGTTTTGGGTCAATGAGGACTCAAGAATATCGTTTGATGCGCTTTTAGCTTTTATGGATATGAATGACGTAAGTTTAGGATTAGCTAGCTATCTCAGGTGGAACTTCTGTGGATAACTGTTGGACTTTCACTTTAAAGACTAAGGGAGCTTCTAGGATTTGATATATGGTCTTGACTGACCTTGGCATCTATATGTGGTTGTGGAAGATGAAGGCTAGAGGTTTTGTACACATAAATTCTGATATACGTTCTAGGTTCAGCCAAAGGGAAGCTTCCAGAGTGTACCCAGCATCGGAAAGCAATCGAGAAGGCCGATGATGCATCACCGCCTTAATGTCTTAAAAGCTATATTTTTGTAGGAATTCTAGTTGGGGGCTTCAAAAACCTATCTGGATGTCGACTGCTGGGCCATCCCATGTCCGTTCAAGTCCATTTAATGTCACTGAGCTTCTTCAAAGAGCTTTATTGTCTTTAACAACTGTTTCACTAAGAATAAAGAAATTCTTTTGAATGTAAGCAACAGGCTGAAGTATGTCAATGGCTACGGATTGATTTGATGAACACAACTATCTCAACCACTTTTCAACCTCTACATTTCTTCCTTGGTTCTTTGTTTGGAGAGAGTCGCAGGTCATGAATGGGGGCTGCATTCTATCTGGAGGAGTATATCTGGTGATTCTGGTCTATTCAACTCTATCAAGTTCTTGTTTAGTAGCAAACTTAAAGCTAATTCTATCTTCCTCAAAAATCATGAGTGGGGAAAGAGTAAACTTCTTTATTGAAGGGTATGTTGAGATTTTGGTGACTTTATTAACATTAGGAAAACTCTGTTATTTATGGGAACTTATTGTTCTGGGTACAAAGTTGGGTTATGTTTATATGGTTTCATGCTAGTATTGGCGGTTATGTATGTAACTTGATTCTTTGTTAACGAGGTTTGGACAAATAGAGACATTGATAAGGTTGAGTTTTTGTCTACTATATGAGTCAAAATGGAGTGCAATTCTTTTATTATTGTTTAGGACTGTAAGGCAATTGGATTTGATTTATGCTACCAATTGCCTAGGGTGGTCAATGGCCAAAACCTCAATGATTTTGATATTTTGATTTTAGTTTCTTATCATTTGATTTTGAGATGTTTTTCATGGACTTCTTATACTGGAAAATTTTGATGACTAGACAATTGTGTTGTCAGGTATGAACTACGATAATTAAGAGGTTGAGTAGCTTGATTAAATTTATGTCGCATTGAAAATCAGGTATATGAGTATTTACCACCACCAATATTTTTACTTCTAGCCTTCACTGCCTCTTCTCTGACTTGAGCAAGCGGGTCTGCCTTTATCTTTGTTTATCCTTTTTTTTTTTTTTGGTTATTTTGTTTTGTGGTGGGCTGTAAGTTATTTGTACGGGGTGTACTGCTCATTGCAGGATTGACCATAAAAAATTAGCTTTTCTGGTTGTGTTTGCTTTCTTTTCACTGACCAATATTCAAAACTAGTTTGGGATGTTTTCCACTTGATGAATATAGTAATGTATGCACTTCTGTTTTGCTCACTTCAAAAACAGTATTGGCATGCCAAGGAAGGGAATGATGACAGCTCCACTGCCCTATACTCAGAGATCCATGTGCCTGTGAGATTCCCTTTCAGAAAGGAATGTGTGAGAAATTCTATCAGCATCTGATCGAGACTGGCACTGATCTAGGCTTCTTTGACACAAATGACCTGTTAAAGCTCTATGGAGAAGGTGCATATCCACTTGTTATGTCCGCAGTCATGTTTGCAGTATCTGCCAAACGATGAGCAGCTTGATGAGCCACTATCAATTACAACTTTGCATGCACAGGTCACTAAGCTGTCTTGGAGAGGAACCATGAGGACCGTTTTCACGTGAGAGTAATTAAGCAGGTAGTTAACTACTCGGATGAATCGATTACTACCAGCCATGAATCAGGAAAAGAGTGTGTCATCTGCATGACTGTGCCAAAAGATAAATCCCTTTGGCCATGTAGGCACATGGTAAGGACTTTAACTTCAGCCTTTCTGCCAATTTTCTTTCAAGATATATATGCAGGGATTTCTAAAACCTCGCTAGTTACTGGCTAGGTCGAGGAGAGCTCGAGTGCCTATTTGATTGTCGTGAGATTATGACTGCCTATTGGATTTGTGGTATATGAGCGTTTGCTTTTACTTTTTCAGGATAGAATCACAAGTAATTGAGTCACTGGGAGGAGATCTAAACAGACCATCTAACGGACTGACAAACCTGTTAAAGATGCTTGTTTACCGTTCAAGGTAAATGGATTAGTCACTTCATTGGTCTACTTTGTGGCAGCTTAAAATTGTTTCGGTGAGTCTTTCATTATGTTATGTCATACTTTCATCCTCCGTGCAAAGTGCAACGTGGACATAAAACTGCGTACATCAGACCCTACCTAGAGTCCTAGACCCTCTAATGGCTGGAGCCTTGTGCATGGCATTGTATGTTAGACTTCTTACATGATTTCCTGTAGCCAACCAACTTAAACATAACTGAGTCGATGATCACAGAGTTAGCCCGAGAGGAAAGTAGTAGTGAGAATGAAACATAGCCCCCCCCCCCCCCCCCCCACCCACCCCCACCCCAAACCAAAAAAAAAATCTTCCTTTTCTCTCATACTTTAATTAACACTTGTTATTCTTTTCCAGTGTGTGAAGTGAGCATGCCAAAGCTTTAAGGCTTAACTCAAATACACGCCCTCTATGTTGCCAGCCCATTGAGGAACTTCTGGAGATTCAAGTTAATGAAGGTAATATGCTTGAATTGTTTTCAGTCTACCTTTTATTTGTTGTATTTGGTGGATATAGAGATTTGTTATTTTCCCAGCTTACATTTCTGAATCGTTCCCCCCCAACAGAACTGTCTTAAGTTTGGGCTGTAGCAGGGAAACCCACATGTTCATGTACAGAGGAACAATGTCTATATTCAGGATTTGCAGCTGATGAAGCTCAGTTTCAAACTTGGAAGCGCCATAGTTGCTTATAAGAGATATTGCCATGTAATCAAATCCATATTTTCTCCATCAATTTTTTGTTCTTCGTTTTGTTTTAACTTGCTTGCTTGTTTGTACTACTATTTTTTTCTTTTTCTACATGTAAGTTTGTGGAGGTATCACAACTCACAGGCCCAACTAATCTCCTGTGCCTCAAGAAAGGAATTCTTTTCATAAAAAAAGGAAGCTTTGAACGGAAAAGGATGGGAATATTTGCTTTGGAAGCAAAGCCCTAAGAGGGAAAGCTGGTTCTGAGCCTAAAAATTTGTTGAAGACTTGTGATATGGGGGGACATAAAGTCCTTATTGTTGTCTAAAAGGGAAAGCAGTCAGCTGGAAAGAGGAAACAAAATTGTTTCAAATCCGTTTAAAGTAATAGGAATCAGTTACCAATCCCAATGTTGAAGCAGGATCTGGATCTTTTTTGTGTATCTTGTTGACACAGTACATTGTGAATATTGCATGTCCTCTGCAGTGGTTTAGTAGTGCAGAGATTGTCTAAGCATGGTTTTTCAAGTACGTGGAAAAGCAGGAAGAGGAGAGGCGTGGGGACCAAACCAAAGAGATTTCCACTAAAATAGAGAGCCTTCACATCCCTTGCCCTCTTGAAGCTTGTTGGTTTGTTCAGCTTTTGTTGCAAATATACATGAATCATGGGAGAGTTGAAGGGAAGTTTGTGATGGAAAATAGCGGTGCTACGCAATTTGATTGTTTTAGCCTGTTCAAGCAAAAACGATTATCATCGTTCACACGCTAGCCTTACGGCAGATGTTTGACCGGGCGTTTTCTCTATTATTAGATGGTCCGAGACTAATGGTTTGGATTATCTAGCACCGTTAATCTCGTGCTCCCCTTGAAAAGACATCAAATGAGTCTGATGGATCCAGGTCACTGCCTCACTTTATGATGTCACCCTGAGTGCCCCCAACTACCATCTCAATGAGAGTGATTGTACCTTGGCCTCAGTTGTGGGGTGCCTGCTGCCTGTGACCAGTTTTATTGTTGCTGGTGTCTGGGGTGTAGGGACCTAACCCAGCTGAGCTTGTCCAGTTTCTTGCTACATTCCAACTCTCAGCATGTCTCCATCTCCATTAAGTTGTCTACGTTCCAACCCCACCCCTCGGACTCAACCTAATGCATCATCTGTCTGAATTATTGGGCAACTTTCCCCTTCGGGCGTTCTCACTGAGGGAAGAAGTTGTTTCTTGTAAGGCGCATTTAGGGTGCTAATCATGCAACTGGGGAACGCTAAGAAATGTTTGCTTCGTGCTTCTTTCTTTGTTCAAAACGCTTGTTTGATGTAAGCCTTTGTTATTAAAGATAAAACATGAAATCAGTGAACATATTTCATGCAGCGCTTTCAAGTTCAAACTCGTTGGTAAAGCCTCAAAAGTGGTGGTTGAAATGCATTTGTCATTGTCACTGAAGAAGCAATTGAAGCTCAACTGTTCAAAAATAAAGCTAAAATAATATTTCCTAGACTTTTATAAAAATAGGAGGCACTATCAATAGAGGGTTTCGTTTTCATCTAACCTCCTCCAAATTCAACCTAAAATAATATTAAATCCTTGATTAATTTCAAGCCCTTGTGTCCGCATAAGAGAACACGCAATTGTGTGAGACAGCCCATTCTCCCCCAAATTACATCAAACAAAAGAGTGGAGCCATTTTAGCACCTTTTTCTTTGGCTATTCTTACACGGCTACTCCTCCATAATTAGAAGTCAGCTTCAACGAAAAGAAATGTGAATTTAGTCATGAAATAGTCTTGAAATCTAGCACATAATAATTATTTGAAGATGTGACCCCGGGCACAAGGAGCAACGAAGCGCAGACCTCGCCCTAGGCACCGCCCCTTTGACAAGGAAATTAAGTGTGCGCCTAGGCACAGGGTACTTGGCCAGTTCCAAGCACACTTCATCTATTTTGTATTAAAAACCATGGTTTCAATAAGTGGCAATAACTAAGCAATTTAAAATTTTGATTAAACATGGTAAGTCATAAAGGAAAAAGGCAAAAACCGAAGCAATTTTGGAGAAGAATAATTAGTGCATCAACAAACTTTACTTACAATTGATTTTTGAAATTCAAGTAAGACGTAGAATGGTTGAGATATAAGACGACGTTAATTTCTATGACTTTGCTGCTTATAGGAGTTAGTTTGTAAACCTCATGTATTTAGTTTAGAGCTTGCTTAAATTAGGTGTGCCTACGGCTTGCGCTTAGATTTTAGATTTTAGGATACCTTTGCACCTTCTGTGCCTTGCCTTTAGTAACAAATGATCCAGCATAAAATTAAATTCCTGTCACCAACACCTGACGAAGGCTTAGGAGACCGAGGCACAGGTGCGCTCGAGCCTAGGCTTTAACACCTTGCCCACATTTGTCCTTAAAATTATGTCCCTGCCACCAAGACACCTGATCTTTAACCGACACCGTCACAACCGCCACCGTCTGAATTCCACCCATGGACCACCATCACCACCGTCCAACAATTGGCTTCTACCACCCCCATATATACATCACATGTCTCCTCTTCATATCTGCATAACCACCGCCACAGCCTCAACTATCTGCCACCGCCATCGTACACCAAAATCCAGATTCCAAATGGCCACAAATCACTGCGTCCACCACTGAATCTCCTGCAGAATAACCAGGAATCTTCAACAGATAACCAGACTGACGACTCCTCTGCCAGTCGCAAACAAAGAGTGGCAGAAGAAGCTGTTGAGGTCCCTCCCCAAGCTCGCCTGCTCCGAAAATGACAACGACAAATTTGTCGGGTTTCACATGGGTTGTATTGAGTATTGACACTTGGCTCGAATCCCATTCTTCGTCTCTGTCTTGTCGGCACATTTCTGGTGGCCAGGTGTGAGAAATGCGATGAGTTGCCACCTGATTGTTCGTCGCCACCTGATTGTTCGTCGCTTTTAAGTATCTGACAATTTCATTATACTGACCATCACCGCTCAGCATAGTTATTAGAACCGGATGGGGCGTCTAACCGGCTGAAAGACTGGTTCACTGTTCAACTGATTTTCTAACTTAATTGATTTTAAAATAAAAATAGTATCGTAAATAAATAAAATTATAAATATCCCAGAATATGTCAAGTATGCAATTTATGTGAAGTAGAAAAGAATAAGAAAAGAGGAAATGATATTGAAAATGATGACAAAACAAAAAACAGAAACACATGAACATACTTGTGGAAGAATTTCGGGCTCATCACCGGCTCTTAAAAAATGCAGAAGAATTAGTAGAACATCTTACAATTTGTGACTAGTCAATTTTGAAAAATATGAAACCAAGGTGGAAGTCTTGTTGTACTATGACTGGGACTGTGCGGTGAAGTATTCTGTTCTGATATTTTGTAATTTGCAAAGAACCAGAATGAGCCCTACTTGTTTTAGAGTTAAAAGACATAAATGAGTAATGTTTAGTAAAAAAGTAGCTTGCTTTAGTGGTTATTTAGGTCCTTTGGTTCTATTTTACAAGACCGTTACGGTTCTAGAAATACTGACAAGTTACAGTTCTTACAACAAATCGGCTGGTTTGAACGGATTTTCACGGTCCTTATGCAACTCTGATATTTCTGTTGACTTAACTGGTTAAAGCTTTGATATATAGTCGAATCGATTGAATCGGCCGGTCCAGGTTGATTTGTGCTAAGTGGCAAATGCGAATTGTGGAGACTTCCGTGGCCTGGTCACTAAGGTTCCGTTAAGTTAGAGAGAATCTAGCTGGTGGTAATTTGGCCTCTGCATTTCTGGTGCTCATGACAACCTAAAGGGGAATAAGGTAGTTATGGCTTTTAGGCAATTGTTGGATGAGTGTGAGGTGTGGCGATGGCGATATATGACACGAGAGCGATAGGGATCTAAAGAATCTGACTAGAACCCAAAGTTAAAATTTCAACCAAGATTTTATCTACTTAATTTTCTTCTATACGAGACATTCTAGAACTCCTTGTACAACAATATTAACTATTTTTTTATTCTTTCGATGTTATTATTAGTGTTATTAGATTTTATCATGCCGTCCACCACGATACTCCCTCTGCTCCCAAAAAAAAATGATTGTATTTTTCTTTTTGGGTTGTCCAAAAAAAAGTAATTAATTTTTAAATTAAGAAAGATTTTGTAAATATTTTTCATATTTACCATTTTTATACTTAATTTATTATATTTTTTCTCTCCACTTTTATTCCTTCACCAAACCACACTCTCTCTCATGACTTACTTTCTTCCTCTTCATCTCTCTTTTAGATTAGAATTAAAAATTCATAAAATATGATTCATATCCTAAATATACGTACAAGTCAAACGAGATCAAATATTTTGGAACGACGAGGGTATCTAAAAAGCACCAGCGTATGAGCGGGGGGCAGATATTTGGGATTTTGCCCTGTGGTGGGGGCTTCTTTTTGTCACCATTTCAAAGCTCTTTTCTCTGTAAAGAGACGTTTTCAAAGAACAAAAGGAAGCTCAGAAGGACGAGCTTCTCACGGGCTAGACTTTTGAGAGGAACAGTCAATAATTTGGTTACAAAAGAAGGGTCCAAACCCAGAAAAAAATCATTGTTGAACAACCTTTAACGCTTTTGTATTTTAACTCCCAATGCAGTGCATGTCTATGTCAAAGTGGAGTTTGTGATGATAAGTAATGAACTACTTGCGTGCTCTCTTTTTCTTCTCTAAAATGACACTCTTAGGCCCCGTTTGACAAAAAAAAATTCCCTCTTTTTTTTTTCAGTTTTAAAAACTGAAAAAAAAAGAGCGTTTGGTAACCATTTTTTTTTCAATTTAAAAAACCAGTTTTTAAACTGCAGAGTAAAAAAAAAACTCCAAAAACTGGTTTTTTTTTTCACTTTTGGTTTTTTTTTTCGACCACCACCACCACCCTCCCACCGCCGGCAGCCACCTCAGGCGACCACCGCCGGAGACTGCCGGCCGCCGGCAGCCACCTCCGGCCGCCGGCGACCACCGCCGGAGACTGCCGACAGCCACCTCCGGCCGCCGGCGACCACCGCCGGAGACTGCCGGCAGCCACCTCCGGCCGCCGGCGACCACCGCCGGAGACGGCCGGCAGCTACCTCCGGCCGCCGGCCACCACCGCCGGTGACTGCCGGCAGCCACCTCCGGCCGCCGGCGACCACCGCCGGAGACTGCCGGCAGCTACCTCCGGCCGCCGGCCACCACCGCCGGTGACTGCCGGCAGCCACCTCCGGCCGTCGGCCACCACCACCACCACCGTCGACCACCGCTACGCCCCACCACCGCCACCGCAAACCACCAAAAAAAAAAAGTCAAAATAAAAAGGGTTACCAAACACCAAAAAAAAAAACCTAAAAAAAAAAGGGGTTATCAAACACCCACTTGTTTTTATAAAAAAAAAAAAAATTAAAAAACTGCTCTTTAAAAACTGAAAACCAAAAAAAAAATTTTGTCAAACGAAGCCTTAGTTACTATTTTTCTTTTTCTTTTTCCTTTTTGCGCTAAGAAATGTGAGTGTACAATGATAAATTGCTTTATTTAATTTGTTAGGACTCATTTTAAATGAAAAATTCGTTTTATCACCTAACTATGAGCGATATATTACCAATTATACTCCAAGTAGCCATCTTTTTATTTTTTTATTTTTTTGAGTTGTCTTATCATTCCAATTTGCTTTCAAAACTCGGTGGAGCACTGCAATAATTCAAAACTTTTGTAAGATACATATAAAGTCAGATGATATGGAGTCCATGTACCTTGCAATGAGTGTAAGCATCATTTTTACATAGCTTCCAATCTGCCATCTTGACTATACTAATTCACTTCTTATTCTATTTGAGCAAATCAGAATCTTTGAGATTGATTCTCAAAAACAATTTTCAATTTAATCAAGAAACATACCAAACTACAGTTGTTAAGTCTAAGGTAGAAGGATGACAACAATATTACTTGCTAAAAGTGGTACGATGATCTTGAGATCATTGAGCTCAATGTATGAGGTTGATAAGCTCGAGTTCATCATAACTTATTAGCTCGAGCTCATCACAGCCTTGCTTTAGTCATCACAGGCGGCTTTGCCACTTTCGCCTATCCGGCCACTTGATTAATTTGGTCTTGCAACTTAGATACTTCCACTGCACATGAAAGAAACAGGCCAAAGACCAGAAAGCTAACCACACGATGTCTCTCGTCTCAGTTACGGCTTTGTTTGGCCTTTAAAGGATACACCTCTCTCATAAATAATTCAAGGGAGGTGCCGTAGGAAATTAGCGCTCGTCAATATTGGGTTTATCAATCTTTGGCCTTTCCAGGTGACCGATTGGGGATAAAAGAGTGAATTGAAGGACTCTTGAAAGGTTCGATTCATCTTGGTTGATTCTTGTTGTGCTTAGTGTGTTGGGTAATGAAACTGTTTTTTGTGCACGACATGAGTTAATTAATCACTGAAAGGGCAAACACAATTTTGTGTATGACATAATATAATCACATTTAAAAAAGTAAAAGCAGCTTCAAGTGACTCGAACGCTCGGCAGATTAGATATGACACATGTTTAATGCGTGATCAACAACATGTTTCACTTGATGCTCTATTCTTATAAGGGCTAATTACATTCAGAATTTTTGAGGGTTAACTGAAAATACACGTGACTATGCTTAACTATTGAAATGACAATTCGTCATGTAGTTTTACACAGCATCCACTCTCGTTAAAAAAAAATGTCAAGAAAAGTTAGGGCATCATACAATTTATTGTGATATACCAAACACCTAACCATCCTCGTCGGCGCGCAGCCCCCACCGTCGAAAGCTCCTTTTATGACACATACACACACACACACACACACATAGAGGCGACCACCCTAATCTCTCTCTGCCTACCCGAACACCATCCCACCACCAACCACACTCCATTTAGGGATGGCAATGGGGCGGGTCGGATGTGGATCTGATAAAATCCGAACCCGCCCCGCTAGTTATGAAACGTTGCCCCGCCCGCCCCGCCACCGGGTTCTATTTATAGAATACCATAACCGATCCTATGTGAATCTAGGAGACCCATACCCTCCCCGCTCCGAACCGTTCTACTTGGTTTGGCAAAAATATCACATTTTTTGAATATATATTACAAAAACTTTATCACAAAAAATAAACTACACACATTAGACTAATGTCTAAAAATCCTAAAGAATATATTAATGTCTAAACTACACACAGTTGGTTGGTTTTTCCAAAATCGAAGAAGATGCAGTGGTCTTCGGATCGATCTCAGATTGTGTGGTCGGCGGTGGAGTCGAAGAAGATGCGGTAGCCTTCGGATCTATCTCAGATTGTGTGGCCGGCGGTGGAGTCGCAGAAGATACGGTGGCCTTCGGATCGATCTCAGATTCTCGGTGAGAGACGACCGGCAGTGGAGTCGAAGAAGATGTCGTGGCCTTCGGATCGATCTCAGATTCTCCGTGAGCAACGACCGGCGGTGGAGAAGACGCAGCGGAGTCGGCGGTGGAGGAGACGCAGCGGAGTCGCAGAGAAGAGAAGTCGCAACGGAGTCGCAGAGAAGAGAAGACGCAACGGAGTCGTAGAGAAGAGAAGACGCAGCGTCGCAGCGGCGCCGGTGGCTCTTTGGAGTCTGCAGAAGAAGAGAGCGCCGAGTGAGAGAGAGAGAATAGATGATCTAGGGTTTTAGTTTAGGACAAAAGCTTATATATATTACATGATGGACGGCTAGGATTAACTATGTATAGGGTATGTATATCGGGGCGGGTACGGGTTGTGGGTCGGGGCGGGTACGGGGACGAGTTAGGCAGAATATCATATCCGATCCTAACCCGCTGCGAGTTTTAAAAAAAATTACCATACCCGTTCCGTGATCCGGTCAAAGTCAACATAATCCGCTCCTATAGGAGCGGGGCGGAGCGGATATCCTACGGGTGCGGGCTGAATTGCCATCCCTGACTCCATTCCGTGCTCACTGCCCGCTACGGGCGCACATGGGAGCGAACCCACACATCGACGACATGCACGCAATCACACACATACAGATCAGCGAACACCATGCCTGACGCGCACAAACAAGCACACGCCATCCATCATACATATACGTACAAATCAGCGACTGATAGCGGTGACATGCACGCATGCGTGCACACACATGCGACCACCATCGGCCGCCCACACACACACTGTCCAGCATACAAGTAGACATGCAACCAACCATCAGACATACCCGCATAGAGGACCACCACTTCTCTCTCTCTCTCTCTCTCTCTCTAATGTTAACCACCCACCCCTACACCCACAACCTCCATTAATCCACTCAAACGGATTTTGTACCGTGGACGGTCCACCACCAAATGTTGCCGGCGGTGACGAAGTGGAGCTCTGGTGGGAGAGAGTCGTGTGTGTTTTGAGCCATTGATGATAATATATGCTTATCAAACCAATGACGACCACCATTGGTGACCACCTCAATGCATTTATCGTCGATCACCATTGAACCATTGCGCCATTAAGAAAACACACACAGGCACAAACACAACTATTGTCACAACAAAAAAGGGGAGCAAGAGAGCCTAGATATTGTGTTTGTTGTGTGTGTGTGTGTGTGAGATGGGCGGCCGTTCTGCGGTGGCCAGTGGGAAACTGATTGCTTTTGATGGTAGGATGGTGTTTGGATAGAGATTAAGGTGGTCACTAATGTGTCCGTGGGGGTGTGCGTGTTTGGAAGCATCTTATTCGACGGAGCTCATAAGATGGTGTGGGCGTTGTGGGAAGGATCTATGTGTGTTTGTGCCGTTCTAGATGCAGGTAGCGATGAACCACGGCGGGTTGGAGCTGGGGCTGTTGAGGTGTTGGTTTGATGCGGTGGGTTTGAGTAATTTTATTTTACTATGAAAAGGTATTACTGTCTTTCTATTCTAATAGTTCAGCAAGCTCTGTGAATTAAAAAAAGTATAATTTGATTTAATATTATTTTTAATAAGTAGACGTAGCCGTATGTCCGTATGTAATAAAAGAAGACTCAGGGTTGCCGGTAGGTGTGTAATCCCTCCCTGCGGTGCCCCACTATGATATGATTGTAAATCATCACAAGTAGTGGTTTAACATTCACTTTCATTTCTTATTCTAAAGGAAATACAGTGATGCGCCAGAGTTGTTATAAAATCTTTTCCCCTGTTAAAGCCCTTTACACTGCAAGATTTGTAAAATGTTAGAAATTCATCCAAAATTTAGCTATCCATTTTAACTTCTTTCGCAAGAACCATACTCGTCTCGAGACGAAGGAAGTGCTACTAGCTTTAAACCGAGATAGCGTCTATTTTTAAATTCACTAACTTCTTAATCAAATGTTTCGAATATTATAGTAGTATGTTGGACCGTAAAATATTTTGTGTGTTCGGGGTCATTGACCCAGAATTTTTAAGATCGTTAATACATTATAAAAATATTTTTATGTCTTCTCTTATTTTCTCTTGCTATCACGTCAAATATTTTTTGCTTAATGGCATCGCGTCGGAACTAATAGTTCAGAATTTTGGCCTGGGACAGCAGGATACTGGATGGAGTATAACCTACTCGGTATAATAGGAGGGTAAGGGGGAAGGGGGAGGTGGAGGGCCAGGCGCCAGAGCAGTGGACTGTGCCTTCCTTACACACCATATTAAATGTGCCATCTATCTCGTCAATGTAAATCCCGTGTACAAACCTCAGTCCTAGGCCCTGTTCCTGTGCAAGACACTTTGGTTACCCACTTTAATAATCAGGTCAAGTACGGAATATTGACTACCCTTTAGGTCTCAATTAAACCTAGCACATGCACCCCTAGTTGGGGATTGATGGGCCTTTCTTTTTTAAGGTATAAAATTTTGTCAACATCACTCAACTCTGCTGCATAAACTTTTTCTAGTGACAGAGTTTTGGATCAAGTCATAATTTTGAGGCTTGATAATCGATTTTCGGTGTAACTGTGATTTTCAATAATATCTTTCACAGTCACAAGTGTTGTGTGTAACATAAAAAAAAAATTACTTATTGTAAAACGCTGCACTCTTTTCTAATCGGAAGAACGTGAGGTATGATAAACGTAAAAGACAAAATTAGTAATGCTGAGCACTTTTGCAGGATCGTCCATTGCATTAAATTAATCATGGCAGTGTCCAATACTAAAAGATTGCACTCTAATTGTCAGGTTTTGCTCTAATCAAGTACTCCAGTTAGCAGTATTACCTTATATATGTGAAGTTAATATCCAGCTGCTAATCTTGTCAAGCCAACCAGATTAAATTGTTTATTGCATGTATCTTGTGACCTTGCCCATTTGCTCGATTCTCTCTCTATTTAAAACAGGACACAACCCTTAGATGGAGGGGGGAAACCTTTAAAAAATAGCAGTGAAATAGGATTGTTTTAAATGCTTTGGCAACCACTTTTTGCTGCCTCACTCCCCCTCTCTGTTCTCTGAATTCATTGCCTTGTAGTCTCTTCTTCTCTGCCAAGATACTGAAGCTGAAGTAACTATTCACGTAGATATTTTTAGTTGAAAGAACCCAGCAAAGAAGTACCACCCCTTTTAAGTCTTTCTTATCTTCCTTTCTCCTCTCCAAAACCAGATCTCATATCTATTTTCTTCAGAATTTCCTGTAGCAAAACAGGATGAATAAACAAGACTTTATGAAGCTTCAGGTACTTCCTCTGTCCTCACGAGATTTAGGTTCTTTTTGGGTTCATGCTGTCTTCCTTATCCTTTCCTGAATTTAAGGTTTCTTGTTTGTAATCCTCTTTAAATTTCTCGCAGAGTTGTGTTCTTAGAGTAAACATACACTGTGATGGATGTAAACAGAAGGTGAAGAGATCCCTGCATAAGATTGAAGGTAAAGACTCCCTAATTTTCTGGCAATTTTATTTAAGAGATTGCATAGGACTTGCTCTGAAGAAGTTAAATTTAAAAGCTCAGTGAAGATTTCTGCATAAAACGGTGTCTCTCTTTCAGTACGTGACGTTTTTCTTCTAATTATGTTACGAGATCCTTGGCGAAACGCAGGTTGCTCCACTGTGACATGTAGGTCAGGGGTATAGGAGCACATAAAGCCTCTGTCATATCAAGCTTAAAGCTGCGGTAGCTAACCCTCTCAGATTTTGTAGTATTAGCGTGAGTGTTATGCATTAGGAACCCCTTTTATCTTATAATAATAATGAGACGGATATGAACATCTTTTTATAATTTAAGCAAACTATGATTTTCTTTACATTTCATGTTATTTTACTGATCCTGTTCTCTTGGGTATTGATTTTGCTTTTTCGTTTTGGATTTTGTATAGGGGTGTATTCTACCCATATAGACGTAGAACAGGGAAAAGTGACAGTGACCGGGAATGTTGATCCAGCAACACTAATAAAGAAGCTTGTGAAGTCAGGAAAACATGCAGAGCTCTGGGGAGCACAGAAAGCTCCAAACCATCAGAATAACCAATTCAAGAATATGCAAATTGATTTTGCAAAAGGTGGGAAAGACAACAACAAATCTCAGAAGGGTGGGAAAGACCAACAGAAGGGTGGCCCTCAAGCCCATTTTCAGCAAATGCAACAGCATGTCAAAGGGTCTAAAGATCTGAAGCTGCCCTCCAAAGACCAGAAATCTGTTAAGTTCAATTTGGCTGACGATTATGATGATGACGACGGTGAGTTTGATGATGAATCTGATGATGATTATGGTTCTGATGATGATGATTATGATGATGGTTTTGATGGTCTCCATCATAAACCCACCAAGATGGCACCACTTATGGGCGGTGGCCATGGACCTAATGGAATGATGATGAATGGGCAAGGAAAAGGTGGTGGTAATAATGGTGGGAATTCCAAGAAAGGAGGTGTCTTTGAATTGCCAGAACAGATGAAGGGTTCGGGTGGAAAAAGTGACGGTAAGAATGGCAATGGAGGGAAAAAGGGTGGTAATGATGCTGGTACTGGGAAAAACAAGGGAGAAAATAAAAAACAAGGGGGTGGAAGTGTTAGGAAAATTGGGAGTTTTCTGGGATTTGGTAAAAGTAGTAGTGGGGCTGGTAAAAATGGTGAGGGTAAAAATAAGGGCGGAGGTAGTAAAAACGGTGGGAAATTCCCAGGAGGGGGTAAAAAGGGGGGTGGGGGTGGTAAAAATGGGGAAGGATTCCCAGGGGAGGGTAAAAATGGTGGAGGATACCAAGGAGAGAGTAAAACTGGTGGAGGTAAAAAAGGTGGGGGGTTCGTGGGAGAGGGTAAAAATGGAGGTGGAGGAGGTAAAAATGGTGGGGGTGGGGGCTTCGTGGGAGAGGGTAAAAATGGTGGAGGAAGTATTAAAGGTTTCAATAATGGCGGTAGGGACAACAGTGGTAACTGGGGTAAGCAAGGGGGAGGAAAAATTGATGGGAGCCATCTGATGAGCAATATGCAGAATGGGTTCCATGATATGGATCACCATGGGGCAGGTGGTCGGAACATGGGCCAGATGGGAACAATGGGTCAGATGGGTAACTACCCGATGGGTCAGATGGGTAACTACCCGATGGGCCAGATGGGTAACTATCCAATGGGTCAAATGGGGAATATTCCGGCAGTGCAAGGACTACCTGCAACTCCACCGATGAATGGCGGCGGGTATTACCAAGGGGTAGGGCAGGCTAACCCTTATAACCAACAACAGTACATGGCGGCGATGATGATGATGAACCAGCAGCGGGCGATGAATGGAACCGGAATGTACCAACCGATGATGTATGGGCGGCCGCAGCCGGCTATGAGCTACGGGCCACAAATGGCGCCCCCGGCTGGCGATCACATCACCCACATGTTCAGTGATGAGAACACTAACAGCTGTAGTATCATGTAAAGTGGCAGCTAGTTTTTCCCAGATTGTAGTCTGTTATGTTGGATATGTGCAATTTTGTGCTTGTTGGTTTAGTCTTACACAGAGAGTGTGAGGTGGAGCATATCTTGTGCTTATGTTACATGGAAACTATTTTCCTATTTCCTTCTGGTTTCTATATTGTTTCGTTGGTTGGAATTGAACTTTGGAAGGGAATGGTTATAGTAATATGTTACTCTAGTCATTATAGGCGTAGTTACGAGGTACACTCTTGACTCGAGCTTTGACGTAATCTACTACTGATTTGAAAGGGATCTTGACCATATAACCTGTTTCCAACTTTAGTGCAGGTTTGTGTTTTGATGTCTTCTGTGTTTCCAGCAGTGAATTCCTTCAAGGGGATCATGCTTTCTGCAAATGATTGTTTCATGTGTCAGTCAATACTTGGTATGCATGGACATTCAGGATGCAGTGTGTTGGGACTTTATCCCTCAAAAGCTGCAACGAGAAGGCCAGTGCCAATAGGGACAAAGCTTCAGAGAGAGCCTACTGCAAAAGAAGATTCCTTGTTCATTGCAGTGTTAATTTCTTATAACTTCAATGTGAGGCAAGGAATAGTTGTGCATAGGAATCGGTGTTTTGATGAGATTTTATCGAAATTGAAGAGGCTCTGCTCCGAGTCGCTGCCATGTGCAGATGATGAATCAAAGGCCTAGGAGAGACTAGAGATGAAGAAAACTAGTACTGTATATGTTTATAGAAAACAATAATGATGCGATTGATTGGCTGTCTCGTTGGGTCAAAGAGGGGAAGAAATAGTACACATGTGCCAAAGTTTGAGAAAATTGGCTGGCCTCCTCTTATGTGTCGTTTGAATCTTCCATACTCTTAGTTTTGTTTGCGATTTCCATATCATGTATTTAGGTTTGTCCTTTTTACAAAACTCATATCTTTTTATTCTACAACCAAACGAGTAACGTAAGCGCCTAATGTATTTGGTGCACAAGTCTGGTGTACGGTTTGGTGAATGCATGTGGTGAGGTGTGAGCCTTCTTAGCGTTGCTTTTGAGAGCTCCGAAAAGCACTTTCGAAATGTAAAGATTGTAAATTGTTTCTGTATTAATCAAAAGTCCTTAGAACGAAGATGGTTTGCTCATATGCGGGATTCCGGCCATACTTGGTTTTAGAACGAGAGCTGAGGACGGCCCAAGGCCTAAAGAGGTCCAAGTTAGGCAGGTATGGCTCCAAAGGTATCGCTTTCCAGCTAGCACACAGGCCGAAAGGAAACACTCCCAACGGGCATTCTGCAACTGTTGTGTCTTTGTCCAGACTCCATGTCAAAAGTTGTTCACAAAGAAGGAAACATAAGGGAATTACAAAATTGCTGTTATAATCCTGAAACTAGTTCTGAAACTTGGAACCAAGGAACACCACTTCCCTCGTACTCACTACTCGGAACCACTTCTGAACCGCTCGACCCTTCAGATATTAGTTTAGGTGACCCTTTAATGAATTTTCACGCAAAATATTCTCGAAATCTTATAGAGATTAGAAACCTAATCGTGTGCGGAACAACAGTATGACCGCGGCACGACACCCCCCCCCCCCCCCCCAAAAAAAAAATTGAAATTTGTGTTTAATTATTTTAAGTAATGGGTAATCCGATTTAAAATATTTACCAAATTGTCATTATATTATAGTAACATTAATGTATTAGGATTTTTTTTGTTGTATTTTTAAAATTTTCTGCCACCGGTTGTTATATTCTTTGTCTTTCTCATTCCCTTATTCATCTTCATTCTTCCAAAATCTCCAGGTTACGGAAAAAACATGAATAGATCAAAGTTAGCTCTCTTAAATTTTGTAGTATTTAACTTATTCGTGATTATTGTCCTCGTACAATTAATAATCATATTATTGACACATATATACAATAAGAGTTAAATTTTTTATGCAAAATTAGGAATTTATTGTCGACTAATCTTACCAAATTAAATAAATCACTATGAGAATAGTGAATTTGTACGATTAGTAGTCAAATTGAGCAATTTATTTTGTATTTAATGTATCAAATAGTGACACAAATTCTTTTATGCTAGCTATCGATTTTTTCTTATAACTTTTTGACATCCTCGTTTAGACTTTTTGAATCCGTTCTTAAATCTAATGATGCTTTTGATGAACTAACCTTTTTTTTTTCATTTTCTATTCAAATTCAAGGGGTTAGACGCCTCATTTTTTTATTAGCGTCCAAGGTGGGGGTGTGATCGAGTGCAATTACGCAAATGCAAGGTGCATCGAGACAATCTGCCATAAACTGAGGGGGTAATGAGTGAAGTTAACCCCCTTTTCTTATTGGTTTTAGCTCTAATGACAGTAGAAGGCAAGGCCCGGGTGTAAGTGTAATTTTGCAAATGTGAGGCATTACTGGTGTATTTTTGAACCGAGGGAGGTAAGTGAAACTTACCCTTTTATTTCTTATGTTTTACTGTTTATCTTTTCGAAAAACCAAAACCAAACAATGGTCTCGAATTGGTCAAAAGTCGAGTACTTTTGACTTCTCAAATTTTTTGAAACAATTTTTATTTTTTCAGAAAGTCGGATTTTCCAACAAATCCAGCCCGTATCTTTGTTGACTAAAAGGGCTTCACCTTGACCTATTCACAACGTGTTTAATTGTTACATCTCTATCCGGCCATCCTTTTAGAAGTGTTAAGAAAAAATATTGGCAGCAGTACCGGTAGTAAGAATGGCCCAACTTTGCGTTAATAAACAAACAATGGTCGCAATATGTGTTAAGTGACTTTTAAGTACGATGTTAAAAAGTATGATTAAGAATTATTGATAAAGATATTTATAAAAATACCATTAATAATATTTAGCGACGATTAATTATCATTATGCTGGAGTTATAGAATATTTTCAATATTGAGTTGCACCGAAGAAGTAGGTCCAATTGCGCCTAATCCTAGATGGAACGTAACTGACGTAGGGATCCTAAATGGACTCTCTAACTAATCACTATACAACAGAGTCCAATTGCTGATATTGGAGCTTAGTCTCTCCATAGTAGTCTACTAGTACAGGGCCTAGGGTATGACTTGATCCACACTTGTCTATCTAAAGGAAATGGTGCTCGATGAGACGATCCAGATTCCACGCTATGCTTTCCTTGGAATGGTTGTGTTTGATGGCAGAATAACTTGAACCCCTAAAGCTTAGCTTGTTTATGTAACTGCTAATGTCTAATGGTACAAAGCTCTGGCTGAAATTCATGGCCGGTGACCCTGACTAGCCCATGGCCACCCATGGTGGTGAGCTCAGATAGACGAACAGGATAGCTTTGTGAAGTTTATCCCGACCGCCTAGGTGCCTTTAAAGTTCCAAACACTCACCCACTCCATTTGTTCTCTAATGTGAAGATGATCATCAACACCCCTGTTAGCCTTACATGTTAAAACAGGCATGTGGACACCCAACTGAAGCGTCACACACGAAGTAGCAAAACAAAAAACCTAAACGTTCTCATGAACAATGACAAATAGAAACCGTCTCCACCCATCAAAAGGAGCAAAAGCTGCCACACCATATATAAGTTGTCACATTGTCACATACCACTTCACCTTGCAAACCTCTCTTCTCTGCGTCTCCAATGGCTTTGAATTCTTCAACCCTCCATTTTCTTCTCATTATCTTTTCACTCTGTATACTTACCGTCAGCTCTGAATCCCATGCTCGAGCTGCCTTCAAGCCTAACACGCTCGTCTTGCCCGTGCACAAGGATACCGCGACAAATCTTCACGTAACCCACATCTTCAAAAGAACTCCGCTACAATCTTTACCTTTTCTTGTTGACCTAAACGGACGATTCTTATGGTCTAACTGCGACCAGAACTACTTATCAACAACCTATCGCGCTCCTATATGCCACTCCACTCAATGCTCTAGAGCCGGTACTCACTACTGCCACAAATGCACCTCCTCGCCCCGGCCAGGTTGTCACAACGACACCTGTGGTGTCATGATCGTGAACCCTATAACCCACCGTAACGCCATTGGCGAGCTAGCCCAAGATGTTCTCTCCATCCAATCGACCCAAGGCTCGAACTCTGGCCCAGGGGTGCAAGTCCCTCAGTTCATATTTGCGTGTGCACCTTCTTTCTTGCTACAAGGGCCGCTACCAAATGATGTTCAGGGAGTAGCCGGGCTAGGCCACACTCCCGTGGCCTTACCTAGACAACTATCCTCGCAATTCGGGTTCAAGCAGCAATTCGCCTTGTGTCTCACTTCCTCAGATACAAGATTCGGAGTCATCTTCTTCGGGAACCCGCCCTACAAACTTCTTCCAGGCTTGGATGTATCCCTCCAGGTAGGATATACACCACTGACCATCAGTCCAGAAGGGGAGTACAACATTCGGCTCAAATCAATCAGGATAAATAACAAGCCTGTCCCGTTCAACACATCCTCACGAGGCAAACAAGTTCTTGGCAAAACCATCATAAGTACAACTGCGCCTTACACGCTTCTAGAGCACTCGATTTTCAAGTCCTTCACTGGCCTTTTCGCAAACCAGCTTTCGGGTGTGCCTAGGGTGAACCCTGTGCCACCTTTTGGGCTGTGCTTCAACTCGAAGAACCTAACAAGTACGCGAGTAGGGCCAGGAGTTCCCACCATTGATCTTGTTGTGTACAGCCGAAATGCAACGTACTGGAGGATTTTCGGTGCAAACTCAATGGTGCAGGCACGACCGGGCGTGTCTTGCTTGGGGTTCGTGGATGGAGGGGTGAACCCTAAGGCTTCGGTCGTGATAGGTTCGCTCCAGTTGGAGGACAATCTGCTTCAGTTTGATCTGGCCAGGTCTCGGCTTGGCTTTAGCTCTTCGCTGCTGTTTCGACGTACAAACTGTGCTAATTTCAACTTCACTTCCGCTTGACAGACAGGATCACGGGCACAAGTGTTGTGTTTCTCTTCTTTTTCTTTTTTCCGTTACTTTTTTTAGTACTTTGAAATAAACCGCCATGTTTGTTCTGGGTGGCCTAGGATTGTGTTCTTCGGCTTGGAATTATTGCAGAAAACTGTAAAAGTGGTGTCTGTTTCTTCTCCCTTCTCTTTGATTTTCTTATCTTTTGTGATAGAAACGGTCTTGTGGGGTTGGGGTTCTATTATCAAGGTACGTTACCTTTAAACTCGTTCGACTGCATGGATCTTTCAGTTGGTGGTTCATTACTTTTATTGCATTTGTGATTTTGTAAATTCAGATATGTTGTCTTAATTGATTCAAATTAAGTAGGAAAGCAAACCAAAGTGTTATAATGGTTTTATGTTACTATCAAGGCCTGCAAAATAGTGATCCGCGGTAGAGTCGGTGGGGAAACTCTGCTCTAGTCACAGCCGAAAGCAAATATTTTTGTGCATGATTTGCTGTGTACACACACCTGGAGGTTTTTCTATACAAGCATAGGTATTGGAACATTAATACAATTAGGACTACGGTTTAGACTTGAGCCTGCGGACCTTGGATGGTAAGACAAAATATTCTAGTAACTCTAATTTAAAGATAGGATCATTCCCTAATTAACTGGGAGTAAAACCAATGATTTTAGCTATGTCTTGTGAGAACTAGTTATTTACTGAAGATTAAGTAGATATAAAAGACCTATTTATTACACCCCATAAAAATGAAAGAAAGATGAGAATTATACTCAATTTTGGTCCACAGCATGGCACAGGGCTACAGGGCAAACCAAACAAATCATGAGCCTTGGGTGTGCTTAGCGCCAGAGTAAAAGCTTGCTTCTTAGACATTTTGAGTTCGGTCAGCTGTAAACGGGGTCCCTTCGTAGTCACATAGGAAATTGCAGCGGGTTCCAGCAGGGCGGACCCAGGTGTTATATCGAGGGGAGCCAAAAGTTGCGTCCAGAAATTTTAATCACCAAGTGTTATAAAATTAATTTAATAGACCAGTTTTAGTGCAGGAAGCGATATTAAGTAAACTAGTCCAGTAACTCGAGTCAAGCTCGAGTCTGTTTATAAAATAAAGTATATTATAAAGTTTTAAAAAGTGTATTAATGTGTACCACGTAGATTAAAAAAATTAACAATATAAAAATTATATTATTTGGCTATGAAGAATAATCTTGGTATCTGAATTAATCACGACTAACTTACGTAAAATATGAAAAGATGAAATTACTTGCATTGCTCCTAACTTTCGATTATTATATAGCATTGTTTGTTTGATTAGACTGCCTGCAATAATTATTTTGCATATTCATGTGTGTTTATCTCTAATTTTGTTATATTGCAAGTTAAAAGATAAATAATAGATAGCGACACAATGGAGCTGCTAGATACTTGTCTTCTTTTAATTTTTGTTTGAAGTTGCTAATTATATTTTGAATGAATATCGGCTTAACACTTAGAGTAGTAGATTAATTATGGTAGTAATGTATAGAGTTAAATAGCGAATATGATTGTAATTTAAATTAAATATGGCGATGCTATCAAGTATCCCTTTTGAATTATAAATATTACATACCGATTTAATTTTTTAACTTCAGAGAGTCTTTAAGGTATTACATATATATGTTCCTGAGGTTAAAATAATGATTAAGTAAAAAATTAAAAGTAATAAAGTTGCATCTCAAATTTACAGGACTTATGTATGCACCTTATTACTTTCAAATAAGTTATTACTGTTTACAAAAATAAATTTAACAGAACGATCATATAATATCCAATATTTTATGTATATATTTTTCCTTAATTCTTGTAAGATGTTAGTAATAAGAATATTCAATTGACAAACATGACATGTCCTTATTTTGGAGTGTTGAAATTATTTTTCACATCTTTTACGACTATTATTTGTCGCCAAATTATAGTTTCTATATCTACTAAATGCATCCAATGGTTTTTTCTCATAAATTACACTTGTTTATCACAGCATAATCTAACATTTATATACCAAAATATGTCAGGCTAAAGTTATAATTATAATGAGCCTACAAAGGATAACAAATATCATTATATTAGCCTAATATTACAAAACTAAGTGTTTATCAACTATTTGCTGTTTAACTCGCACAATAGTCACCGGTTATGGTTGTAATCAGTTCTATCATAATCAGGATTAAGTTTTAATGCTTATAAGTTGTTTAAAATGTACTAGTTTTTCTTTATTTTAATGAAAATTTAATCAAGTATAACTGAAAAAAGTCTTTTTATTGATCATAAGGGCTTTATATAAAAACGAATTCGTAAATCATTAGATTTGTAGAATTAGACGGAAATTTTGTTGCATCATAAATGTTTTAAATGTTCTCAAAATAAAGTAATTAAGAATTATTTGATTTAATTGTACCTTATTTTTTTTCTTTTAAAGTATATGTGATTTGTTTTTCAAATTTTCATATATGCGATATAGCCACTTGTTGATCGTTCGGTCATATCAAAGCAAAAAATTATTCTATATATTGATTATTGATCTTATACATTATGTAGATAATAGCAGTGATTATTTTTTGTGTATATATATATATATATATATATATTTATTTATTTATTTATTAAATTATAGTAATATTAAATTAACTGTAACATATTTGGATTTTTTCTACTAAATTTCATATGTTATTTTTGTTTTCTAGACATGATTTTTTTATTTTCGTATGAAAGAGTTAGTTTTAGAAACATAAATAAGGACCCCATCCAAGATAATTTTTTTTAAAGATATATAAATTTTATATTCATATTGAAAAATGATTTTGAGGATACAATACTCAAAATTAAGTATTAATGAATTAATCCATTAATTAATTAAAGTTTCAAAATATTTAGAATTACTTTTTCAATCATATAAGGCTTACTAATATAGAAATAAACTTATAAAGAGATAAAGATCTCATCCAAGATAGTATTTCAGATCTTTAGTGACACTTACAAAATTAGTAGAGTTTTAGAATGTTTAGAATTGGTTTTCAACTATTAAAGCACTTTTATGATGATAATATTATTTTCGTTTTTTAGATATATAAATTTTTATATTCATATTAGAGAGTAATTTTGAGGATTCAATAGTCAAAATTAAGTCCTAATAAGTTATTTCACTAATCAGTTAGAGTTTTAGAATGTTTAAAATTATTTTTCTAGTTATAGAAGGCTTACTAAAATAGAAATTAACTTATCAAACCCAATCTAAAATAACATTTTAAACTTTTAGTGACTCCTATAATGGTTATAGTTCTATTTCACATTAAAAACATAATGTGATGACGTGTCAAGTGAAGAAATCATATCTCTGCGATGACGTATCGCGTTTTTAGAATGTTTAGAATTGAGTTTTCAACTATATAAAGCACCTTTAAGATGAAAATATTATTTTCCTTTTTTAGATATATGATTTTTTATATTCATATTAGAGAGTGATTTTGAGGATTCAATAATCAAAATTAAGTCCTAATAAGTTATTTTATCAATCGGTTAGAGTTTCAGAATGTTTAGAATTATTTTTCTAGTTATATAAGCTTACTAATATAGAAATTAACTTATAAAGAAATAAGGACCCAATCTAAAATAATATTTTAAACTTTTAGTGTCTCTTATAACACTACAAGAAAACAGCTTTTTTCGACGGACTTTTAGCGACGGATTTGAAGCCGTCGCTAAAAGTCACTTTTACCGATGAATTATTCGTCAGTAAAGGTCTGTTGTTAAAAAACTTATTCGAGGGATTTTTCGTCGGTAAAGATCTTTAGCGACGGATCTTTACCGACGGAATATTCCGTCGCTAATTTTTATTTTTGATTTTCTCCCTTTTTTTCTTTTGCTAAAAAATTTTGAAAATGACTTTTACCGATGGACTTTTGCCAATGGAATAAATCCGTCGGTAAAAGTCAAAATTTTTGAAAATTTTTTATGATTTTTAACGACGGATTTTTGGAGACAGCCAAAATCCATCACTAAAAGTCCTTAAAATTAAAAAAACCCTACCCCTTTGTTCTTTTCTCCCCGCCACTCACACCATTCCCTTCTTCTCTCTCTCAATCTCTCTCTGTCTCTAACCCTAAATCGTAACCACTCACCTCCCACACACCCACCCCGCTGCCGCACCCCCACCCCCACCCCCACCCCGCCGCCTCTACCGCTCGCCGACACACAGGGGGCGGAGCTACGTATGAACCAGGGGGGCTAATGTACACCCTCAACTTCCCAAAACGAAGTTCAGTCTGCGACTCTCTCTACGCCAAGTCTTTCACCCACTCCCCAGACCCAGACGACACACACCCACTCGGCCACTCACCTGCGACGGTCGACGGCGACACGTGAACACGGCAGGGGCTCTTGCCTCCTTGAGTCGACTCTCTCTATTGAACTTGGCTCAGATCTGGAACGAATGGAGCCGTGGACGCGCCGATCTGGAAGTATAAGTGATCGGTGAATAGCGACGGCGAGGCGAGGACTCCACCGGCCAAGAACCTACTGCCGGCGACGACGTGTCAACGACCGGTGACCCTTGCGGTCAATTAGTCAATTGCCTAAATATTTTTTATAACTTTTTCTTCAGAAAATCAGATTTTTTTTAAAAAATATAGAAAATACTTTTAGCGACGGAATTTTCCGTCACTAAAAGTAAATATTCCGTTGGTAAAAGTAATTTTTTTTCGACGGATGACATAATTCCGTCGCTAATCTTTTAGTAACGGGGTTTTAGGCAACGGACTTTTAGCGGCGGGGTGTCCGTCGCTAAAAGTCTTTGGCGACGGATTTATGGTTTTAGCGACGGAAATATCCGTCGCTAAAAGTCCTTTTTTCTTGTAGTGTTATGGTTATAGTTCTATTTTACATTAAAAATATAATGTGATGACGTGTCAAGCAAAGAAGTCAAATCTCTGCGATGATGTGTCGCGTAAAGAAGGTCACGCTTCGGTTATTATATATTATATAGATATATAGATTTGAAGTATTTCTATTCTTCAATTGCATACGATAAACTAAAGGCGTTATATGTCTATGTGCATTACAGTAATAGCATCATATTTATATGGAGGTTATATCATTTGCGTGTATTTATACGTTTTAGTCTTTGCATAATAGTTTAGAAATAATTTAATTAAATATTATAATAGTGAATATTTCAGCTGCACGTATATGAAAAAATATATATTTGAGATTGAGTAGCGAGAAAAGTATAAGTAAAACTTTGAGTTTGTCTGTACAAGACAAATAAACTAATATAATTTTCCTGTGAATTATAATTAAAACAACAACATGTAGGACATTTACTCAAAACTTAAATTCTCAAACTTCAAATGGCTTTTAGTGGCACTTGTTAATAACAAAATTTTAACCTTCAAAGACAAAGTAGGTTGAAAGTATTCAAATCTCAAAATATATTCTAGGAATTTAAACTTTTTACTACTTTAAACAAATATTATGTTGGTAAAATAAAGAGGGACGGGGGTGGGAAATCAACTTTACTTCTGGAAAAAAATCATCTATAGTTCTGCAATCCACAACTTACTACCCGAAAAGAGAAGAAACGAAAAGAAAATGATTTGGGTGAATAGGGAAACCCAACAAGCATTGCCAGTTACGCACGTACATAGATTCCTCAGAGGATGCATGTGACAAATTTCTGGACCATTTCACATTTGAAGGTTAGATCCTGGTTATCTTATCTGTAGCCCACTGTACCTCTCCAGCTGCCATCCGTTCACATTTTACCTTCCATTGCCGACACCAACATTGAAAAGCCACAAGTACCATCTTCCATCCTTAATCAAGTTCTCCCTTTCTATATCCTTCCAAATCCCTTTCCTGTTCTACCATGGCTTCCTCTCAAACATATATACTCTCTCTGTTGCTCTTCTTTCAACTTCCTCTTACCTTCTCCACAATTCCTTTACAACCAAGTGCACTTGTTCTCCCTATCTCAAAGCATGCCTCTCTCCAATATGTAACCACTGTCACCCAAAGAACCCCTCTCGTGCCTGTAAATGTCGTCATAGACCTCGGTGGCCCTTTTCTATGGATTAGTTCTAGTAACACCAGCTACAAATCTTCCTCTTATCGCTCCGTGGATTGCCGCTCATCTCTATGCTCATTAGCCCAAAGCGACAATAAGTACACATCCCAATGCAGTAGGTACAACAGATGCGTTCTCTTCTCCACAAATGCCTTCACAAGTAAAGTTTCAATTGGGAGTCTGAGTGAAGATGTTCTAACTCTCCAAGCCACAGATGGACTAAACCCTACCTCTATAGTGTCGGTCCCTCGCTTTATCTTCCTGTATGCACCAAATTCTCTTGCACAAGGACTTGCTGGGGGAGCAAAAGGAGTGGCTGGTTTTGGCCATAGCCGAATCGGGTTGCCAGCACAGCTCGCGAGAGAATTTAACTTCACCCGAAAATTTGCCATTTGTCTGTCTCCCTCGACGAATACTAGTGGGGTGATCTTTTTTGGAGATGGACCTTATGCGCTTTTTCCTGGTATTGATGTTTCTAAAATACTTACCTACACTCCCCTTGATTTAAGGCCTGAAAACCCTTCAAGAAACTTCACCAACGAGCCTCTTCATTCACATGACTACTATATAACCGTCAGTTCGATTGAAGTGAATGGAAAACAAGTACCCTTAAATTCATCATTAGGCAGGGGAGGAACAAAGATCAGTACCATTACTCCTTTTACTACATTAGAAAGTTCCGTGTATAATTCTCTGACTAGGGTTTTCATCAACCATGCCATGGCTGCGAATGCTACTAGAGTGACAGGAGTAGCGCCGTTCAAGATTTGTTTCAGTACAAAAGTGAATAATGGAGCTGTGATTAGGCCGGGTTTTCCGGTCATAGATTTTATCATGCAGGACGAGCAAGTCTTTTGGAGGATCTTTGAGACTAATGCAATGGTGCCGGTGGCAGACAGTGTTGCATGCCTAGGGTTCTTGGACGGAGGGTTGAATGCAGGGTCTTCAATAGTGATTGGAGCCTATCAATTGGAAGACAATTTGTTACAATTTGATCTGGTGTCATCAAGGCTAGGGTTTACATCTTCACTGTTGTTAAGGGAGACCAGTTGTGACAGTTTCAACTTTAGATCTTAGGTTTAGTGTTGTAGTGATTGAACTCTAGTTGCAGAAATCAAATGTTAGGATCGATCTATTGTTGTCGGAAACTCAGGAAGATGGATAGTAAGTTTTGGCAATAAATCTTTTCAGAATTACCCCACTTCGTACATGCAATCATATGCAGAAGAACTTCACAGGAGCATATATCTCATGTCATAGGACTGTACAAGTTTTGGTTGCTCAATTTAATGTTTTAGAAAATCGATCCTCTTGTATGCGTTTTTACTACGTTTATTGCAGACGAAGAAGTAATAACTTATTTAAGATAAATGATGAGTGAACAAATAATTTTTTTTCTGAAATAAATTAGTCTTGCAAACTCCTTGATTCTTTTTTATGTTTTCTTTTCCAAACTAAACTTTGAGATTTGACTTGTAAACAATTACTAAAAGTTCATTACAATCATGTTTGGTCTACCTTTTGAAGCATTAAGTTGCATCCATGGTTATCATCATCGTAATTGCAATTGTAATCGTCAATGTCAACGCCAAGATTTATTGATTGCTTGGCGACGTGATTATAATATTAGCAAACACTTATAAGCAACGAGACAACGAGATTGTAGTCTTCAGACACAAAGTTTATTCCGTAACTCATATAGCAACTAAAAAAAATGCGGTAATAAATCAGTTGTGAACCAGATTAGCAATATTTGTTTGAATTTTGATTTTTTACGATGGTTGTACCACCGGCTTCTAAAACGGTACACGGACCGAAACTGGCGTCTGGCTTAGACGCAGTGCAAAAACCCTTTGACCATATGGCGACCGTCAACCTTCAACCATCTAAAAGAAACTGCAAGCACTAGTCTACTGCTTGAAATAGGAAAGAATTTAGCCCATAAAAGGCCGATTGGCTATAAGCATTATCGCAATTTGTATAGTGCAGTTCCACTGAGATTCTGCAAAGTTGTTGAAAAAGAAGAGAAGATGCATTCGTTCGGTTACAGGGCAAACGCTTTGCTAACGTTCGCCGTGACGATTCTGGCGCTTATGTGCGCCATGGCCTCTCTTTCCGACAATCTCAACTCTCCCTCTCCCACCTCCCAAGTCCAGGTCCATTTCTCTCTCTCCCTCTATCTAAAATCTGCTCACCCGGTTGTTCAAAACCCTAAGATTTGATGGTCGCAATCTGGTTTTTGTTCTTGGTCGCTTTGTAGGTGTTGAACATCAATTGGTTCCAGAAGAAGCTAGATGGAGACGATGAGGTGCTGATTCCTTTTGTGATTTTTAAAGACTTAGGGGGGTTGTTGTTTGAGTGTTTACGGTTTGTTCGATGTCTTTTGGGACGCGGAATGGTTATTTGGAACGGTGTGATGTTTTGTGGTGGAAAGATTCAATCTTTGAGTGGATCTACTTGGTTAGTGGAACCCATGTCGATGTGTTTTAGACCGGGTTTTAAACCTATAACTCTCTTCAGGTTCGTTGGACTTTCCCCATTGAGTTCTTGCTAAATCTTAGGATAGGTATGGTACATGTAAACGTTGGATTGAACTCAAATAGCAATCTTAATTATCACTTGGCAAGTCAAACTAGGGTAAAAGCAACCAGTGGAGTCGACATTTACATGTACTAAGTCTACAATGAAAGCCAATTGGGGGAATCTAGTGATACGTAGGGATTATTTTCCTAAGTAGATCAATTTTCAGGTGATTAGTATTCATGATCGGTTCCTTGATGGTATATAATGAGGCTAGTCAAATACAATAGGATGCTTGATTTGAACACACTTGAAAATGTTCTTGTGTGCATATTGAACTGTGAGATTGCCGGCTCTTGATGGAACAGTTGCCACTTAAGATTTCCAGTATACATGTGTACGTCCATGTTCTAGATCCCATCATTGCCTCTTTTGTTATTCATATGACCAGGCATTCTTAAGGGTCTTGCTGTATTATCACCTGGGCAATGAAAAAAAGTGAACACAATATTCATTGATTTCTACCTGAACACACGAGAAACGAACCAGAGGTTGGAGATACCTGAAGTAACCTTTGGAGATTGAAACTGTAAAGTGTTTGACCCCAGTTTACATGTATATGAACATGTTTTTTGCTTTTAGTGTTGAAATAAATGAGAAGCATGACCAAGTAGAAAGTCCTAGTTATATAGATTTGGTCCAGCAACTTCACTCTTGTGGGCATAGCGTAATATTTGAGGGAATTCGTCTTTTTCGGATATACAAAAATATAAGGAACTTGGCTATTTCAATTGTTGTTGAAGATGAAGAAGTTGTCCCTTCCTTGCCAGCCTCCCTTGTGAAGAAAGTTCATGGGTCTAATACTTTTGGCACTTATATATATATTTTAATTTCTCGGAGATGAGTTCTTGTGTATTAAATGATGTTATGGCTGTCATGCTATATGCAGGTCAGCATGACATTGAATGTATCAGCAAACTTGGAGTCATTATTTACATGGAACACAAAGCAGGTCAGACTGTTTACAGCTTACTATGTTCTACTTGGCATCCATTTACACGTTGCTCCTTATATCGTTAGTATTATCTTATACCGCTGGATGCCTTCGGCTTGATTTTCATGCAATCTTCATACCATTTCTACGTTATATTTGATTTTGATGTTGCTCTATGTGATAGATAAAGTGCTCTGAGGATGCAAATAATTGTCTCAAACATCCCCCCCCCCCCCCCCTCCATTTGTTGACTAGTTTAATATGATTGAACTAAAAACCATGCTCACCAATGGTTGATTTATTAGATTATATCATTCATCTCAACCCCATAATCAAGACCGTTAAATCTTACAATAGCATAAACATAAGAACAATAGGGTTTTGAACTCACCCGGATTGAAGGAAGCCATAGATTACCAAAAGCTTTATTTTAATGATGAAAGAATGCGAAGATGCAGAAGCGGAAGTGTCCCCTTTGGTATTGATCATCACTACTCTTCTCTATTCTTGATGATGGAATAGAGTTTTATATTTTTTTGTTAATCTTGGATGCAAAAACGTAGCAAAAGATTATGATGCCCAGCCCTAGCCTCCAACAATAGAGATATTTATATGAAGAGAGTAGTGAGATCAACCCTAGTCTTGCTAAATCTCAACTGTCCATCAAAGTTAAGAGATTAGGTCTACAAGCCTCTTATACACCATAAATAATTAGTGTATTGGATGCTAAAATTAAATAGGCCCATAATGTTATTTAGTCAATTTAATTAATTAATGTCTAAGTCAAATAATAGTCAACATCAGTATGACCTGTTAGGCCACCTAATTGGATTGGACCCTGTCGAATCTAACATGATAGGCTATTAATTAGTTTTAGATGGGGAGAATATCCATAAACCCCTTGAGATCATGGTGTAATATTAGTTAATCCCATCGACTTTGGAAATGTTATATGTCAGTCAAGAAGCTTAAACATTTTTAACACAAATGCCCATCCATTATAACATCGTTAGTATTTGGTACGTTTTTATATACATTAGCATACCGTATTTTGTAAATTCCAACAAAGGACTGGGCTAACTCCCTATGCTTCATCCCACTGTGCAGTGAGTTAACCCAGTACAGTTATCACCACCACTGAAACAATCACCCGTCACCACCATGTCCTTTGGTCACAAGCACAAAAACCCACAACCACCACCAATAAGCCTACCGCCATTCATCCAGGCAACCCACATCACCCCTTAACTGATCTACGCACACACTCGCACACAATTATGTACAGATCAGGGCACACACGCACATACTCTCTCGTGCAGATCTGGGCATATGCACAAGCACACACTTGTGCAGATCCGTGCGAGTTTCATGGTGGTGCTGTAATTGAGACTTGGTTGCTCAATGTTTAGGGCTTGGCTTTGGTGTTGAACGGCAGCAGTGGCGGTGTGTGGTGGTGGTAATTCCGAAGACTGAAAATGAAGAAAGAAGATGAAATTTTCTGTTTCTTTTACTTCTTTTACATTGCTAATTGGAAGTATACATTGTTCTAGACTCCCCTTTCTGCTTTTCTCTTTCTTGGCATAGATGGATGCTGTCTTTACATGTATATTTAGGAGGAAGCATCTCTAGGTGCAATTGGAAAATTTCTGAACGGAATTGCTGGCAGCCATATTCCACGGCAATGTGAATGCAGGGTTTTTCCCCAGTGAACCACTACCAGCACTTTGATGGGCATGAAATAGACCAAGTCTGTATGATATGTTACATACTCAATTAGCACTGGAAACAGAATATGTTTCGTGGAGACTGAGACAAAATTTTCTTTCTGAATGGTATAACGTTATCAGAAGGCTCAAGGGGGCATGTATACACAAAGGGATAATCTTATTAATGTTTGATAAGTGATAACATCAGACAAAATTGAGGGTTTGAACTTATGGTGCTCCACTCTTTTCAGAAGTTTAATCAAAGTTGTAGGTTTTTGTTGAAATAATTTTCATTCTGAGAAACAAGTTTCTTATCTGAACAAATCTTCATCCTTACGAGATTGAGAGTAATAACCATATTGAGAAGATACAAAAAAAAGTTACTATGATTCTCACTCATTATACAAAGTGCGTTAATTTACAATGCAAGTTCCGGTCTCCTATATATGCAGTGAAGTTGCTCTAACTGAAGGTTATTTAAACACTTAGCGGTTGGTGCTGTAAGTGGTGGGTGTGGTGCAAACTAACCTTTAAATTTTAATTGCATAAAGTGGCTTCGAGACTCTAGCAGTCTAGCCTCACTATTACGTTGGAGCAACTGACGGGTGAAATGGTCCTTCTTAATTTAGTTTTTCATGGATCTCGTGTATGAATTGTTTCATTTTTCACTTGATTGAAGAATTTCTCTTAGTATATCTAAGTTGAATGTTTTCTCACTAAATGCCATGTTTTTACCACATTCGAGTCCCATGATTTTTTGTTGGAGTCCTGTACACTTTTCTATAACTTGAAAGAGGTGGTCCTTGCTATTTCTGCTATTTGGTTACTTTCTTAAGGTTATCGGTCAATCAGAACATCAAAGCAACATAGTTCAGTATTTGGGAACTAAAAGACTAAAAGTGAATTGTTTGGAGGTACCAATTGCTATGGACAAATTAAATTTAGCTTATTTATCCCTTCTATTTGTTCTCTACAAAAAGTCATTTGACTAGGAAAGGGTGGGGGGTTGGGACATGGATTGGGCTGCCAAAATGTTTAATTCCTAAGCAAGAAACACTGCTGCATGTACCAAGGGTTGCAAAATTGTTCTCCTTATACTTAATAAAACCTGAAGCGGCTTCAGATAATTAATTATCATCTGATTTTGATGTGCAGGTTTTTGTATTTTTAGCGGCTGAGTATGAAACTCCAAAAAATTCTCTGAATCAGGTGAGCACTTTTGCTTTTTGTCTGCATATATGATGTACGTTAGGATTTGTTTCCTTGTATAAATATGTATGTGTTTGTACATGCCTCAATAAAGGATGATGCTAGTCGGTCCACCTGTTTCCGTTACACACTCACGATAAACAGAATGTCAGCAGTTGCATGGTTAATTATATTATCCTCGTTAGCATTTTATTTTTTCCTCTCTGTTTAAATAGCCCACACAGCTTCCTAACGATGTATATTGTCGCAAACACTCTCCTTCCCATGTAAGTTTCCTGGAGAGATAAAGTCAATGATAAGAAACTCAAAATGCAGTGCCACCAACCAAATATATGGAGTGCAATTGCACCAACATCATTGGGGTCTAATAGCAGACGGATAAATAATAATCCGTTTCATTGGGCTATATGCATTTCTTTTGGTATTGATGGCTGGAAATTGCATACAAATTCTGATACAAATGAGTCCACGTTCCAGTTGCTATTGCCCAATAATGAGAATACACGTATTGTACTCTTGTATTGCTTGCTTGGCTCATCGCTTTAGGTATATGCTTGATTTCATATAATTTTTAACTCACTTATGGAAGCTAAATGACTACAGCCTGCTACAAGGTGTCTTCAAGCAACTCTTGAAGAAATCTCACAATGGCATGAGATTGTTCTATTTGTTGTAATGCTTCTGTTCTAGAAGGCTTAGTACCACTACCTGAAGTGGTAATGAGATTTACTTGCTTTTGTTAATTGTTTTTTTTTTTTGGCCAATGAGGTGGTAAACAAATTCAGTCTTCACATAGCTATTCGCTTCATACTTGAACTCTTAGACTACTAGTTCTCTAGAAATTCAGCTTATAGAAACAAGGCTTGGTCTTTTTTTTTTTTTTTTCCCTTTTATTCCCCCCCCCCCCCCCCAATATGAAGAATGACAATGTGTTATATTTGGGGGTATTTATGAACTTTTGACTTTTGGTATAGATGGCTGGAATTTAACATCAATTTTGAGACAATATAGTCCGCATCCCAATGGTGATTCTGTAATAATGTGAGTACAAGTAGTTATTGCCACTTTCCTAGTAAATATGTTAGAGAAGTGCGCCTTTTTCTTGAATTCAGAACTAGAATTCGGTCTAGACGGTTAGACTGTCTGGAGTATTCAATTCAATCTCTTTGAGCATGTATTGTGTATGTGAGGAAATTGAGGCCCTGGGCAATAGAGAGTATAAACCTTCATGAAGGCCCAATGGGTATACGATTTCTTATTATTCAACAAAGCATCAGACACCATGTATTGGTGTCCGGTGATAGGAATCTCTCTCTATTAAGGCTGTGAGCTAGTTTGCATTGAATTGTTAATTTTCTTTTAGCTGTTAAATAATAGTCCCTTCATACCCTATTTGCTAGTCCATTTGCTTTAAAAACTTAAGCTGCTGGAGAGTGTACCTAGAAACGTATATCATGCTGAGCATCTTCATTTTTCATGCAAACTTTAAGCGGTAATGCGATGGGGCCCTTACGTTGTTTCATTAGGTAAAACTCAAAGGCAAAGTTGAGAGCACTCAGCATGATTGAATGAGTCAAAGTGGCACATTCTGATGCATAACTAGCAGTTAGAGGATAGGGAGGTTGTCACACTTAGTGTTCGACTGTGGATACTCTGAGGTGCATCAAATGTTTGAACCTGTGAAACGTTTTCTTACTGCTGTGTGTGATCATAAACCAGAGGAAGTTGTCAAATGAAAAGGCAAATGACCATAAACTGGGTAAACTTGGAGGTTATCAAGTACCATTTTGTCCATTGCCATTTGATCTATGCAAGAGGGAGCTCCTCATTGCGTGAATGTTTTAGTGATGTTGGTAGGACAGGTTATAAGTGTGCACCATTTGAAGTCTAATAGTACGAAATGGTGGTTAGGAGTAGGGTGTCCGACTTAGGGAGATGTGTTCATTAGGTCTAGGCATACCATGATGTAATGGGCTTATTTGAAACTTTGTTTACCTTAGGAACACAGAGGATCTACTGCTATAGTCGGTTTGCAGAAGTGTGTTACTGTGCTTTAGGAGAAAGGGGCAAAACCTAATCTATCAAACCCAAAGCCAACAAGTTTCAAAAGCCTTTTGTGTCGGTTCTTTCTAATAACCAGCATATGGATGGTCGTTTATCACAAAGCATAGAAAAAGAAAAGAAATCATCGTCTTTTCTCCCATGTTTCTGCAGATGAATTCCTGAATTGTTCCAACTGATTTTCAGTATAACTAATTTGACAGGTGTCCCTGTGGGATGGTATTATACCTGCCAAAGAGCATGCAAAATTCTGGATCCATACCACAAACAAGTACCGCTTTATTGATCAAGTAAGTCCTTTATATGTGTCCTCGTGCCTTTCCCCTGGTTAGTGAAATGTCTTATGCCTTCTTTGCCAACTTCCAGGGAAGCAATCTCCGGGGTAGAGAATTTAACTTGACGCTGCACTGGCACATCATGCCGAAGACTGGCAAGATGTTTGCGGACAAGATAGTGATGAGTGGTTATCGATTGCCCGACGCATACAGATGAGGTTAACCGTGTACAAGTTTGCTGTAACTTTAGCCTTCTTTGTCGACACAATAACTAAGTTTAAAGGGGAAAAAAAAGGCAAGGCATAATATGTGTTTGGGCATCAATCTTAACTGGATCAATAGAATTTAAAGTTTCGGATTCTAATTCTCGTCCTTCGATAACTTCTCGACAAACAGATCCAAGCTGCCAGTGCTAAACACGCTATGCCTTGCTCTTCATCTGTAGCAGATGCTGATTTCCCTAAAAGTTTTGTCATTTTTGTTTGAAGTACACTGCTGACTGGTCAAAACTCAAGCTCATTCTCAATTCTAGAGCCAGTGACACATTTACTGAGGCTTATTATTCCCTCGCCATGGATCAAAAGTTGGTTCTTGTTAGATCTCGATGACTTAAAAGAATCCTTAATGTCCATTTTGTAATCATAAACAACTAATGTTTGAAATGGATGCAATGCAAGTAATGTGGTGTCGGATGCTTAAAGGCCTGGTTAGAAGATGTCAAGGGGAAGGGGCCTCAGCAGATGCACAAGACGTTAGTTTCGCAGGTAATGCGAGAGAGTTCTATGTACCGAGCCCCATCTGTCATTTCTCCAGTTTTTTGTGTGACCTAAGTCTATACCACATTCCTTACATTAAGAAAGTGAGAAACGTAGCCTAGGGCTAATTGCCAAAGCATCCCTCCGCAAATGACACGATTGTTATCCTATCTCCCAGAAACAGTTTAATTGCAAAAAGCACCCTCCAACTGTGGCAAGGCTCTCTCCCCAAAAAAAAATAAAAAATGTGGCAAGGCTTGCAACGGTGTCTACCCCCAACGACAACTGTCAAATGAATGCTATAATCGAAAACTCAGTCTCTGATGTGTGCACAAAACTTCATATATATCTGAAAAACGAAAATAACACATTAGTTTTAGAAGGAAAAAAAATGATGTTACAATTAAAAGCAACTTATGAGATTTAGACCACCTTTTTAGTTATCAAAGGCAAGTTACGGTTGATCTATTGATCAAGGGCGGCATCACGGAGGCCCCTCTATATATATATATATATATATATATGGGGACCGATCCACACCCACCGGTGGAGAAATAACAATTTCTCCACCGAACCGCAGGTAAGAGCAGCGGTTGGGCCACGTGGCGCAAAAAAGGCGAAAAAGGCGTACGGCCACTGCATTAATGGCGAAAAAGGCACGAGAAATGGTGAGAAAAATGGTGAGAAAATGGCGAGAAGGAGAAAAAGGACACCAACCGCATGCACAACCAGCGGTTGGCATTAATATGCCCTGCCACGTGCCGTCCCCCACCCCTGCCACGTGGCCCAACCCCATGGTCCCTGCCACGTGGCGTCCCCTCCCCCTGCCACGTGGCCCAACCGCGTGTGGTACCAGCGGTTGGTCTCCCTCCCCTGCCACGTGGCGTCCCCTCCCCCTGCCACGTGGCCCAACCGCAGGTGGTACCAGCGGTTGGTCTCCCGCCCCTGCCACGTGGCCCAACCGCGGGTGGTACCAGCGGTTGGTCTCCCTCCCCTGCCACGTGGCGTCCCCTCCCCCTGCCACGTGGCCCAACCGCTGGTACCACCCGCGGTTGGTCCCCTCCCTCTGCCACGTGGCGTCCCCTCCCCTCATCCGCAGGGCCCAACCGCTCCTACAACCCGCGGTTGGTCCCCTCCCCCCCGGTTGGTCCCCTCCCATGCCACGTGGCATCCCCTCCCCTGCCACGTGGCCCAACCGCTGGTACCACCCGCGGTTGGTCTCCCCTCCCCTGCCACGTGGCGTCCCCCGCGTGATGCCCCCACCTGGTGTCCTTCCCCTCGATGCCACGTGTCGTCCTTCCCTCCCCCATGATGCCCCCCACGTGGTGTCCTTCTGCCGAATTTTTTTTTTTGCCGCAGCCTTTGACCGCATAAACACCCACCCTTCCTCACTTTTTTCTGTCTTTTTTCTTCTCTCTTCCTCGCTTCTCTCTTTATAATCCCCTCCCCCGAACCCTTCTTCTGCACTCTGTCATCTTTTACCAACTTCCTTCGTACTTCATATCTCACCTACATAATCTCCATAACAATACAAATCAAAAAATTTTACGCTAGAAGATCGGTGGATAACCGCTAGAAGATCGGTAGTTTTTTCTTTAAATACATCAAGTCACAACAAGTAAGTATTTTGAATTTCCTTATAATTCAATGTTAGGTTTATACAAATCAGCGTATTACATTTATAGATTCCAAAACAGCGATTTTTTAGGGCGCCAAATATAGACAGTTTTTCACGAATTTATAAAAAATAGCTAGAGCTAGATTTTGCCAAAATGCAAAAAAGAGACCCTAGTTATTCTTAAAGGATCTGTCTCAGGTAAAAATTTCAGATTTTTCCAAAGACTGGAAAGGGGTTAACTGATACGGGGAACCTTGTAACTCTGCAGTGTATTTTAAAATATCAAGCTAGCGCGATTTCGCGCGAAACTTTTATGAGAATCCTAGGATGTTGGGAAGTTCCATTCCCCAGGAATTCGGGCCATTCCGAAGCCGTTACCTATTTTTTTGGCCGAACGGCCCTTTAAGCGCTTGATCCGGACACCGGTTCGCGATTTTTGGGCGAAACCTCCGTAAAATACTTTTTATGTCAAGAATGAATTCAGGAAGCCTCAAGTAGCATTTCGAAGCACTTTTGATATTTTTCGATGCCAGGGGGCATTTCGGTAATTCGCCGCCCCGAGAGGGGTATTTCGGTAATTTTACAGTGCTAAGTTTTTCGACGGACTTTTTAGTCCAGAAATGTAATTACAAAACCTGAAATGTTGTTTTGAAGCTGACGTGGCGCGCGTAGGGGTGTTTTGGTAATTTTCCCGCGCCAAGGGGTGTTTTGGTAATTTTCCCGCGCCAAGTTTTTCAAACGACTTTTTAGTCCAGAAATGTAAGTAAACCACCTGAAATGTTGTTTTGAAGCTGGTTCGGGGGCGTTGGGGTGATAGTGAACGCTCAGGGGCATTTCGGTAATTTGCCGCTGATCGGGGGCTATTTTGCTAGGAAGGATCCAGCTTAAAATTCATACCTTAAAATAACTTTTAGTTCAGGAAATGGTGTGAGACACCCGAAAACTTATTTTGTTCCGGATGTTCTGAACCTTGTGACGCACCGGCGATGACTGCCAGGGGATATTTTGCATAAGTAGCGGGTGTTTTGGTAACTTTCCCCCTTTAAAATTTTTCCTGATATATTTGGTATATAATTGACGTAATACATTTAAAAACTTGACTTTAAAGCGGTTTTGAGGTGTTGGGGGTGTAGGGGCCATCGGGCTATATATTGCTATATAACCACGTTGGCGCTAAATTCAGTGGGAACTAGCGTAATTAAGCGTTCGGAGTGGTGGGAATTGAGGATTTGTTTTAATACATTGAAATAATGACTATTGCTAATGTGTTGGTAAGCTAGGTTAAAGATCCAGTTATAGTTTTGGAATGTAAATATTATGGATATTATGGACGCTAAGTTGGTTTATAATTATATTTTGTTCTTAAAGGTATGAATTTCAGCTCTGGACCTCATGATACATCAATCCTATACGATGACGATGACCACGTCGCGAGGCACGTATTTGACGGTGTCGATAGGGGTGTTTTGGAAACAATTCAAAGCACAAGGCACCTTGAAGAGTGGGTACTAAACAAGGAACAAATACAGCTATTACACCGTCAAAATTTAACCCTGTTCACCGATTGCGGGAAATGGTCTCGACACGACGATTGCCTTATATCCGCTCTAGTTGAACGATGGAGGAGCGAGACGAACTCATTTCACTTCCGGTTTGGTGAAATGACTGTTACGTTAGAGGACGTCGGATTTATACTTGGAATCCCATGTCACGGCAGACCCGTTACTTTGAACGTGCCGTCTGCATCCATAGCGAATATGGCTATGCAGTATTTTCCGGGAATTCCAAGGGCAGCGCTTACAACAAACGGCGTCAAGCTTAAATGGCTGAGAGAGCAGTACGGCGTGCTACCGGATGAATACACTCCTCAAGATTTCGTGACGTATACGAAGGCATTCCTTCTGTATATTATTGGAGCTATATTACTTCCGACGCATTCGAAAAACACGGTGCATCCGAAGTATATGGTGTTCTTGGAGGATCTTGAGGAGGTATACTCCTATTCGTGGGGTTCAGCTGTCCTTGCGCACCTATATCGAGCACTGCATAAGGCTACGAGAAACGGTGCCAAGTCCATTGCCGCCTGCCTGACTCTATTACAGGTATGAGCATTTATTTTCTTGGTAGGATCCTTAGTCAATATATTCGGGATTAATTACTAATTCCATATAATGTTTGCATTCACAGGTTTGGTCTTACGAGAGGCTACCCATGGGTCGTCCACAACCGTTGGTAGATTCCGATGAGACGTGGCCTAGGGTGTGGGCCTGGGGGCCTACGACCAACCGGAGGAGGAGACGGGTAGACCCTCACCACCATCTAAAGTTCTATCGGGGGGAACTAGAGATACTAGATGCATCCCAGGTGACGTGGCAGCCATATGGCAAGGTGATGCATCTGTTGGATGAGTGGTGTTGGCAACTTCCGGTGTCGTACGTGCTGGCAGGTTTGGTTCGGGTGCCGCTCATTCACTTCGAAGAATGTGAGTTTCAGATGCCCGATCGAGCTATGAAGCAAGCTGGCTGTCCACAAGGGATACCAAAACCCGCTGTAGACATGCGGCCATACAGGGGTGGTCGAGGGCCGAACTTCGAGGTGGCTGATGCCTTGATTTTGTTGGGTGACGAGGTGCACCAGTGGAATACCTGGCAGGAAACGTATGATAGCCTTGTATCGCTGAAGCACGACGGCATTAGTACTGAGGAATACTTACAGTGGTTTCTCAGGGTGACGCGCACGAGGGTGAATCGCCCTTCCCAGGTGAAGAAGACATCGTACGCGCCACGTGAGGTCTATGACCAGTTCTGGGCATTGGCCATTGTAAGTCATGCTAGTGTTGTTTGATAATTTATTTGCGCACCTTATCGACCATTTGTCAAATATGATTAGCCATATTTTCTATGCATGTTTTTTAGGTTGACCAGGGCATTGAGGTGTTCAAGCAGCTGGAGTCGTTTGACTGGTTTGTCGCGCAGGCTCCTGACAATCTCAAGAGGTCCATTGAGAAGTACAAGACTGAAGTTCAAAACTTTAGTCTTGCGTACCGGGGTTACGAAGGGGAGCCGTCTAGTCGCCCTCGTCCTGAAGCGTACGACTATCAGCCCCAGAGTCAGGTGTGGGAGTCGTCTGGTCGCCCTCTTCCTGACGCGTACAACTATCAGCCCCAGAGTCAGGTGTGGGAGCCGTCTGGTCGCCCTCCTCCTGACGCGTACGACTATCAGCCCCAGAGTCAGGTGTGGGAGCCGTATAGTCGCTTGCCTCCTGACGCGCCGTCATCGCATAGCTATGAATTCTGGGAGCCGTATAGTCGCTTGCCTCCTGACGCATACGACTCTCAGTGCCAGAGTCAGGTTCCCCAAGTAGGAATCCAGGCCTCGCGCCCAAGCTTTCGGTCGGACAAAGGACAAGCGACGAAGCCATTGAGGTCGGACAAGATGGCTTGGATCGACCGGCACTACTTCGGGCATGAGCCTGTCAATTCAGCAGACTTTCCCCTTGCGACATTCCTAGGTCATGAGGATATCAGAACGTTGGCGCCGGAGACAGATCTTTCAAATTTTGTCATGAACGCTTACATAGAACTGCTCCGGATTAGAGAGCAACGTTTTAACCGTTCTGAATATTTGAAGCTTAACATGTATCCCACTCATTTTGTGGAATTAACGGTGAGAGAATTCACAGAATGGAGGCGAGGGGGCGGCAGGAGTAAGTGGAAACCAGGTCGAAACGTGTTAGGCATGATGAACGCAGACTATCAATGTCCCGCTGCTGATGCGAACCTTATCATGATACCCTGTCATCATGCAAACCACTGGTTCCTATTAGTTCTCCATCCAGCGTTCAGAACGGTTCACATATACGATAGCCTAAGGGAGGACGAGCCTGGACAGCTGCTGGCACAGATGTACAACGAGTACATCACTTTAGTGGTTAGTATTTATTTTTTGACCTTGGCTCATAGTATATTGTTCTTGTCTCATAGGCTTGATTCTCGTTTTTATTGTTGGATGCAGACTACTGTCCTCTCGCTAGCATGCGGACGGCCACAGGGTGACCCTTGGACGGTCGTGATGATAAAGGACCGACCAAAGCAATATAACGGTCACGATTGCGGGATTTACGTCCTCAAGTACATGGACTACATTGCTCGCTCGGAAGTGCTCAAACACTCCTCGTGGACTAGGAAGGATGCCTTGACGTTTAGGTATAGGATAGCCTGGGAGCTGAAAAAGAATGAAGCTAGACGCCTTCATTACCATTATCCTGACGTGCGTGGCTAGCTGCTGTGATGTTACAAAAAACTGTACCAAAAAGAAATGTACATAATTTTTCGCATGCTATGAATTTGGCGCTAAAATGTGCGCGAATATACCTTTCATATGACGGCATTCGAAAAAATTACGCGTCTCGCTTTTCGCCGAAATTCATAGAAATGGGCTAACTAGCGTGCATGAGGTGCAATGAGCGAAAAAAAAGTGACAAAAAAAATTACAACTTTTTTCGGAAGCTATCAAATGGGGCCTAAAGTGTGCCCGAATAGGCCCTTCCTAGGAAAACTCAAAAATTAATGTGTCTCGTTTTTCGCCGAAAGTCTTACAAATGGGCTAACTAGCGTGCCTGAAGTGCAATGAGCGGAAAAAAAGTGACAAAAAAAATTACAACTTTTTTCGGAAGCTATCAAATGGGGCCTAAAGTGTGCCCGAATAGGCCCTTCCTAGGAAAACTCAAAAATTAATGTGTCTCGTTTTTCGCCGAAAGTCTTACAAATGGGCTAACTAGCGTGCCTGAAGTGCAATGAGCGGAAAAAAAGTGACAAAAAAAATTACAACTTTTTTCGGAAGCTATCAAATGGGGCCTAAAGTGTGCCCGAAAACGGAGTTACCAAAAATATCAATAATCCACAAATCAAATCACAAATTAAAGATTGCACAAACCAAATCACAAATTTAAACATTATATAAGTTCAATTTATACAACTGAAACATTAACCCTAACACTCTTCCTCATCATCGTCCTCCTCGACCATACTGCCAGGTTCGATACCTAACACTTTATAATGGTTTCTCTTGTCATGATCAGTCATCTTGTTACACAACGCACACTTTCGTAATTTTTTTTGACCCGTTGCTTCTTCAATCGGATTCTTCATGCGTATTGCTCGTTTTCGCCCTTTTGTTTGAGAAATAATTGGATCAAAAATGTCGTCCTCCTCACCTTGTAGGTCAGTACCGTCAATGACTGGCTGTTTGGCTCGATTGAATCTACCGCCTGGAGTTGTCCGAGTAGTCGGAGTGTCCACAGTTTCTGGTAATGCCATCCTAAACTGTGCATGCTTAGCCTTATCCCGTGCGGCTGCTTCAACTTGATACCTGTACCCATCAAATGTCGACGCTGCATCCATTGATAAACCGTGCATGATGTTACAAAGGTGATTATATCGCAGCGTCTCAGATTGCTCGAAATCAACTGAAACATTGGGCACGTAAGGAATGTGACCGTGGACTCTGTTGGCTTCCTTCGTCCACCGTTCCAAGATATACGGTGGAGGGATTTCACTAGCATTCTTGGCGCTCAAAACCCTCAACGCGTGTCGACAAAGTATACCTTTATGCTCAAACAGTTGACAGTTGCAATTAACCAACCCGGTGTCCTTACAAACTGCTACGGTAAAATGTCGTCTGGTCCTCGGAGCCGACGAAGAGCACGGATTGGCAAAGTTCGTCACATTTGTCAAAGCATAAACCTTGATATCTCTGGTGGAATACTCGTGCAACTTTGTCATGCCATATTGATTCGACTTTAGTAGTTCCTCTTGAAACTGTCGAAACATTTCCTTGGTATAGACTTGAGCCGCATGAGCCTCTAAAGGTGAATAAACTAGTATAGCTCTTTCTTTGCAAACTGTAGCCGCGTCGGCTTCTCTCTCACGGTACAATTGCCTGTCAACGGCTTTCTGCATCTCTAGTACGAACTCCGCTATACTTGAAGACTGGCCTACGTACCCATCAAAGAATGAATTCATAGCTTCGCTTCTCGAGGTCGTAGTCATTCCGGCTGCAAAAAACTTCTTGGTGTAGGCACCGACCCACTGTGTCTTGATCTCATACAACGATTGTAACCATTCGTGATTGTGCAAATAGTAAGTATCCATTAACGTGGCCCACCTCTCCTCGAACACGTCTACCGTCAACGATTTCTTCACACATGTATTAAAGTCAGTCTTGAATGACGGATGGTTTGCATATACATGGTGAAGCCGTTCGGGATATTTGTTGCTTATGTGCCATGTGCACAGGCCATGGTGAGTATCTGGAAGGACCTTAGCGATTGCATTTTTCATTGCCAGATCTTGGTCGGTGATGATGGTCTTTGGAGGAATATGATACATTGCTTGAAGCCACGTTTCAAATAACCACGTAAATGACTCCTCCGTCTCATCCCTAAGCAGGGCAAAGCCAAACGAGATTGACTGATAGTGGTGGTTCACCCCGGTGAACGGAGCAAAAGGCATAGAGTACTTATTGGTGCGGTATGTGGTGTCAAACGTCACAACATCCCCAAAATTTTGGTAAGCAGCTCTAGAACGGGGGTCCGCCCAAAATATAGTACTAATGCGGTTCTCATCATCCAGTTGGAGACTGTAAAAAATCCAGAATTCTCACTCTGAAGGGACCTGAAGAGATCAAGTGTAGTTTGAGAATCACTCTTACCGAAAGACTCTCTCCTCTGAGCACGAAGTTCATTTCGAAGGTCTACTTCGTTGAAACTCAACTTGTCAATCCCCCCAGCCTGGCTTGAGAAAACCCCCATCATCTTAGAAGGTGGAATTTTAGCCTCGGCCATTGTAAAAATTAGTTGTCTGTGTGCCGCGCTTATTTCTCGGTGTTGATGAATTTGACCAATCTTACTGGGGGTCATCAACTGATGATTATGGCTCAACTCCACTCCTGTGACAACCCAATGGTTTTCATTTTTTCGGTGTACTGCATACACATGGGCCTTGCAGCCGGTACCCGGAAATGTGTCCCGTTTTCTTTGTCTTGTTGTCCCTTCGTCACTGATCCGAACGACCGGAGTTACATGCGGTGCTCCTCTATGACACTCAAATAGTCTTGCACAAATTTGATCTGTATTCGCCCGTTTTCTAGTCGTCTTAGTTCTAATACCGAAACCTATCGTTTTCGAATATGCTCTATAGTATGCTTCAACTTCGTCCAGTGCTTGAAAAACTTGACCAACGTAAGGTGGATCAGAACCTTCACAAAAATTATTTCCTCCAGTTGCATCCATATTTATACTGGAATCTAAAAAATAAAAATTATATCATTCTCAACAAGTCATAGATTTAAATAAAAGAAGAATAAAATTTATTTAAACCACCGTCTTTCGGGAAATTTGGTATAATGTAAAATTAGCAAAATAGCCCCCGATGAGCGGCAAATTACCGAAATGCCTCCGGGGGTTCATTATCACCCTAACGCCCCAAATCAGCTTCAAAACAACCTTTCAGGTGCTTTGCTTACATTTCTGGACTAAGAAATCCTTTGAAAAACTTAACGCTGCAAATTTACGAAAATACCCCTATCGGGGATGCGAATTACCAAAATGCCCCCTGACAAAAAAAATCTGAAAAGTGCTTTGAAATGGGATTTTAAGCTTCCTGAATTCACTCTTTAAAATAACTTTTCAGGTGTCTCACACCCTTTCCTGAACTAAAAGTTATTTTAAGCACAAATTTGTGTAATGTAAAATTAGCAAAATAGCCCCCGGGGGTTCATTGTCACCCTAACGCCCATCAAACCAGCTTCAAAACAACCTTTCAGGTGTTTTACTTACATTTCTGGACCGAAAAACTTTTTTTCGGGAAAATTACCAAAACACCCCTCGCGGGGGGGCAAATTACCAAAATGCCCCTGGCTTCAGAAAATATCAAAATTGCTTTAAAATGCTATTTTAAGCTTCCTGAGTTCATTCTTGATTTAAAAAGTATTTTACGGATTTTTCGCCTAAAAATCCCGAACCGGTGTCCGGATCGAGCGCTTAAAAGCCCGTTCGGCCAAAAAATTAGCTAACGGCTTCGGAATGGCCCGAATTCCTGGGGAATGGAACTTCCCAACACCCTAGGGTTCTCATAAAAGTTTCGCACGAAATCGCGCTGTCTTGATATTTTAAATTACACTACAAAGTTACAAGGTTGCGCGTATCAGTTAACCCCTTTCTAGTCTTTGAAAAAATCTGAAATTTTTACCTGATACAGATCTTTTGAAAATAACTAGGGTCTCTGTTTTGTATTTTGGCAAAATCTAGCTCTAGCTATTTTTTATAAATTCGTAAAAAAACTGTCTAATTAAGTTTTCACCTTTAGCGACAATTACGCCCCGCAATCAGCTGCAAAACAACATTTCAGGCGTTTTACTTACATTTCTGGACTTAAAAGTCCGTTGGAAAACTTTTTTGGGAAAATTACCAAAATACCCCTCTCGGGGTGGCAAATTACCAAAATACCCCCTGGCTTCAGAAAATATCAAAAGTGCTTTAAAATGCTATTTTAAGCTTCCTGAGTTCATTCTTGATCTAAAAAGTATTTTACGGATTTTTCGCCTAAAAATCCCGAACCGGTGTCCGGATCGAGCGCTTAAAAGCCCGTTCGGCCAAAAAATTAGCTAACGGCTTCGGAATGGCCCGAATTCCTGGGGAATGGAACTTCCCAACACCCTAGGGTTCTCATAAAAGTTTCACGCGAAATCGCGCTGGCTTGATATTTTAAAGGGCTAATTACACGCATGTCCCTGAGGTTTGGGGGTAATTACACGCGAGGACACAAAGTTTCAAAATGTAACACTTTTGTCCATTAACAAACGGAATACAAAAATACTTAACGGTTTTGACAAAAAGACTTGATTGCCCCTGACTTTAAAATCAATTACTCACTTAATTTACTGTTTATTCTTCTTCCTCTCCCCACACCCAGCACCCACCCCCACCCCCCGCGCCCCCACCCCACCCACGCGTCTGCCTCTTCCTCTCCCCACACCCAGCACCCACCCCCACCCCCTCGCGCCCCTACCCCACCCCCACGCGTCTGCTTCTTTCTCTCCCCACACCCAGCACCCACAGCCCCCCCACACCCTGCCCCCACCCCCGCCCCCACGCCGTCTGCCTTTCCCGTCAGCGCAGTAGCAGGCCCTCCGGCGAGGCACCGGTGCCGCAAGATCGCGGTCGTACTCCCGATCTGCCTGTCGCCATACCGGTCACCACCATCACCGCCGCGACCTACCTCTGTACCCCTCGTCGTCCGAGATCGCAAGCATCACCGAGCTATGTCGCGACATCGGCCTCCTCCGTCGAGATGCGCGCCACTGTGACCACCAGCAACGCAGCGCCATCACCACCACGATGGGCTTGCACCATCGTGCCCACCGGTGCGATCACCGTCATTGCAATGGCCAGATCTGTCTCCTTCCCGGCGGCGTGGGTTTGCCAAGGAGCTTGCCGGAGGCGTCTCGGCAGCTTAGGTTAGCCAAGGGGCTTGCCGGCGTGGTGGGGTGGTTCTGCAGGATGGTGGGGCGAGGGGGGCTGCTGGCGGCGTGGGGCATGGGAGGGGGGCTGCTGGCGGCAGAGGGAGGCTGCCGGCGGTGACTTAAGATTTAGGGTTTAAATTGTGGAGAGAGAAAATTAGGATATCAAATTATTCACGATATACTGTACAGGGGTAGTATTGCCATTTTTAAAATACGTAATGACGAAAATTATACTTTTTGGACGGAATACTGACGGTTGGATAAAAGTGTTACTTTTTTTAACGTTTTTGGTCACGTATGTTACATTTTGAAACTTTGTGTCCTCGCGTGTAATTACCCCCAAACCTCAGGGACATGGGTGTAATTAGCCCTATTTTAAATTACACTGCAAAGTTACAAGGTTGCGTGTATCAGTTAACCCCTTTCCAGTCTTTGGAAAAATCTGAAATTTTTACCTGATATAGATCTTTTGAAAATAACTAGGGTCTCTGTTTCGTACTTTGGCAAAATCTAGCTCTAGCTATTTTTTATAAATTCGTGAAAAATTCTATTTCTGACGCCCTAAAAAATCGCTATTTTGGAATTTTTCGAATGTAATACCCCGATTTGTCAAAACGTAATTTTGACGCCCTAAACACGAATTTTATACTATTGTAAGAACAATTTAAGCGTAACACAATTTAAACAATCAATTGGTAAGAACAAATTGAAAAATACTTACTTGTTTTAACTTGATATATTTCAAGAAAAATTCACCGATCTTCTAGCGTAATTTTTTTTTGTTTGTATGTAGGTGAGATAGGGAGAATGAGGAGGGTGGAAGAAATGATTCGGGGAGGAGGGATTTTATAGAGAGAAAAGTGAGAGAGGAAGAGAAGAACCGTGAGTGAACAGCAGGGAGGGGGAGGGGGGAATGACACGTGGGGGTGGGGGGTAGGGTGGTAATGACACGCGGGGGAAGAGGGGGTTCACGGGTGGGGGAAGGGGGGTTCACGGGTGGGGGAAAAGGACATAGGGTGGGGGCCACGGGGTGGGGGGTAAGGGGGTGGGGGGCAAGGGGGTGGGGGTCACAGAAGGCAATAATGCCAACCGCATGTAGGAGTTGCGGTTGGGCATTATTGCGACCATTTTCTCACGAGTTTTTCATTTTCTCGTGATATTTTCGTGAATTTTTCATAGTATTTTCTTCCTTTTTCGTCCCTTTTTGCGCCACCTTGCCAACCGCTGCTCTTACCTGCGGTTCGGTGGAGAAATTGTTATTTCTCCACCGGTAGATGTGGATCGGTCCCCTATATATATATATATATATATATATATATATATATATATAGCTCTGTCAATGCGTGGAACAAAATACCTTCCAGATAGTATCTGTGCTGAGATATAACGGTTTGAAGCTTCTGTGTAATGGTACCCATCCCTGTGCACATACTTGGAGCTATATCAAGTCCATTTTGTTTTCCACTTTATTCTTGCATAAATTAAATCAGTAGTCTATCGATCTGCACTTTGCTTTGCTAATAGCTTGGCGGTATGCTTAGCAATTAAGTATTGGTTGTACTCTTGGCCAAACTTGATATGTTATGGCAGAAAGGAAGAAATCCTTCTCGGGTTCGAATTTGAGAGAAAGAGTGAGTAGATTGTGACTACAAGTCTTTGAAAAAAAACTCTAATATCACACCCAAAAATCTGAACGGATAAACCGACCAGTTTTCTGTTAAGATTTGTCATTTCACTAACTAACTGGCCCGTTTTTTACATTTTATTTTTGGCTCTCTAGCTAATCGGCCGGTTTTCGATGTGTTATTTTTGCCTTTTTAGCTCTTGATCAACCGGCCGGTTTTAAGATCCCCTTAAGAAAAAAATCTCTTGCATGTATGTTTGAAATACACCTGATTACTTGAACAAATGTCCAATATTTTATGAACCCTTTGCATGCTTGTGTGCATCATAGTGGTGAATCTAACAACACTGTGAATGTGATACTTAGGTTTGTGATATTACAATGCCAATTTGAGATGAAACGATATATTCAGCACTCAACGACCAACTATCCTTGGACATTATTAGTTCTAGCTTTGAGTGATATTTATGAAAGCTCCCTTCTTTGTACCTAAGTGACCAACGCTTGAAGGTATTGTTGCTTCCAGTTCTTAGACATAATTGAGTCCTGATTATCCACCGGTTAAGCTAGTCATGGCTCAAGCTCTCAGTCAAATCCCCACTTTGACTCTCAACCATTTAAATCCGTTGGGTGGCTTTGGTAACGGTCATTTTTTCTTCGTGTTTCTAGACGACCACTTAAATCGATTTAGTAGCTCCGACATCTAATCATACCCCTCTCTTGTCCATCGATGATTCAAAGATTTAATGGCTCGGTAACAAGCAAGATTCATTCTCTCGTATATCTAAACCACCACTCAAATCAATTTAGTGGCTCCGGTATCTAGATATAGTACGTTGTCCGTCGACCACTTCAATCGACTTCGTAATTCTGACAACGGAAATACTTATTCTTTTGGCACATCTAGATGACCATCCCAATCAATTTGATGGCTCCGGTATCTAGTGCAAGTTATTGTTAGTTTTTGCCTGTCGACCATTCAAATATATTTGGTTGCTCCAACAATAGACAAATTCCTGACCATTGGACGACTAATAGCATTATTGGCTCCGGCTTCAATTGATGTCTCTGCTTTCTGAACCACATTGGTCTGATCCCTCCTCAAAATATATGTAGGCCTATAAAGGTCCGACTTCATATCTGGGTAATTATCTGCAAGTTTGTTCAGAGTACTATGGTCTTTTCCATTTTTTCAAAAAAATGTGTTGTTTCTCGGTAATTTTCGCCCGCACATACACTCCCTTATTGAGAGGCTCTATAGAAACTCCATTTTGTAGTCTATTAAGATTAAATGAATAGTGGACTTGAAAGGAAAGGGAGGTTCAGCACCCGTCAGCCATCCTGACCGGTGCAAGCCTGATAATATATCAAACTTAATTAATTTAATCTTGTCAGTTAATTAGTTCAATCTAATTGTTCTGTCCAGTCCAGCTAAGTGAGTTCAGCCCATAGATCAAGAAAGGTTTATCTAGAAGATTTTATTAATAATTTGTGATTTATCCTTAATGCAAATGATTTCATTATTGATTTACATGAAATCTAGAGATAATTCTCAAATCTGGTAGATCCCATCTAATAAATCAGACTGAATTAGGGACTGATAATGTCTCAATATATATATATATATATATATATATATATAATATATAAATATATTTAAATTATGGGATGAGCTGGCCGGTTATTAACAAACTGGTCGGTTAATTGACTTTTATCAATTTTGATTTTTATCAAAATTTCTAATTTATCTTCAGATCACAGATTGAGATAATCATCTTTATCATTTCTGATGCTCCAGACCTCTATAAATAGGCCTTTGGGCAAAATTTTAGGAATCATTTTTTTTTTCTCCCTAGAGCTTTTATACCATTTATCTCAGAAGTGGTAGATCATCTCTTAAAGAAAACTAGCACTTCATAACTCATGTCTTATATATTCTCGAGTTTGCATTGTTGATCCTTGACAAAGCATTCCCGAGTCTTCTAGGCTAGCAAACTCGTGAGGTACAGTTTATTGCTTTCTAAGCTAGTTTATCATATAAGAGTCTAGAATAATCACTTTTTATGTACTCACATTGTCATTTCCGGTATAAAAATTACTAAAAAGAGTCTATTTTAGTCTTAGCTGAAGTCTAAGACCGAAATGTTTGTCACCTCCCATAGGGTTCGGGTCGAACTACGATGATTTTGAATACGTTGGCCGTTTGACCCAGTTGTCAAATTCAAACTATTTATTAAGAATTAGGTTAGGGTTAGTTTTATATTGTATGCATGTTGTTAAGGGCAAAAAATCAATAGAAATGAAGTTTTGACTGAAACGGTGTGGCGGGTGCGTAATATTTTCTCGCAGTATAACTTACTTCCCAAACTCATTTATTTGCTTTCAATGTACTACTTGTCTTTTAGACATTTTTAAGTCATTTTCTGTTTTTTTTTATTTTTCTATGTTTAATAAAATAAGATGGCTACTCGTAAAATCTTTAGATCCTTTTCCGGGTCCCAATTTTCAAGGTAGTTCCCAAAAATATCAAATAACGCTATTTGACTTGTTCAAAGGAGAATAAGGGTATAAGTCATGAAAGTAAGAATAATGGGAAGAGATGCAACAATATAAAATTTTAGAACTCTAGAAAATAAAAAACCAAACCTAAATATGGGGCAGAAATACTATCCACGTTTACGTATATATGTAAGATCTCACACTTACTATGTACTAGAGCAAATGGAGATTTCACATCAGATATATATTAGGGGAGGTTTTCTATCTGCTTTAAGGTTTAGTTGGATCTTGTCCTACGTCGAAAGTTGAAGAGAAAAAATTTAATCTTATTAGACCTTCTCATGAACCATTAAGCACCAACTGGTCACCCCTTTTGAGGGAGACAACTCCTTGTGGTAGAGTCATAAATTGGGTATTAAAATATCAAACGACACCTAGTTTACTTATTGCAAAGGAGAATACACGTGTAAGTTGTAAAAGTAAAAACAATGAGTAGATTGCTTTACAGTGCTCTCCTTGGATATTTACTTTCTTTAAGCTTTTATTTTATATTCTCAAGTAGCAGTCAAATGAATATTTGCTTATCAAGCAGCAGGGATTTGCAAATCTTCCAGGCATAAAATAAATGAATAGTTATGCTGGTAACATGGAACCCTAAATGGAAAATATAATTATAGCTGTTATTAAGAAATGGTGGCTCTATTCACATATCCACTTTAAATTGCAAATGCTTATTTATAAATTTTATCATCAAGTTTAGAGGATTTTGAAGGAGCTAATAACCAGACATAACTCCTCAAAGTTCTTACAGTGATCAAGTAAAAATTTGAAAGGGATATATTTGCTTTTAACATTTAGTAGGACTTAAAGGCATCTTATTACTTTCAATAAGTTATTAATTGTTGAAACAATTTTAACAGACTGACCAAATGATATTGAATATATATACATGTGTGTGTGTGTGTCTTTTTCTAATCCATGTCTTGAGAAAATTCAATCAATAAAGATAATGTATCCTTATTTTGGAGTCTTTTGAATGTGTTAATAGTTAAAACGACAACCTAATACGTAAGAATATTCATAATTAAAGTAGAGTAGCTTTCTACATCTGATAGGTCTACTATGTGTGACCAAACTATAGATCTTATACTTGTGCCATCAGTATTGTTTTCTCGCGGATACTTATTTTACCACAATAATGTAACTTTTATACTCCAAATTTTTCTTCATGTTATACTTGTTAACTACAACGAGCTTGTAAATTTTAGCAAATATCTTTATATTAAGCTACTAATTATATGGCGGAAGTTAATCCACACAACTATTATTGAATGCACTCAACAATCACCCCTCAAAGGTCTTAACGACTCTATTATAGTCAAAATTAAGTTTTAAAACTTATAATTAGTATAAGATTTACTAATTTGTCTTATTTAATTAGTCATTAATTGGTTGTTAGGGTTTAATTAAAAATAAATTGATCCATATTCGATTACAATAAGCTTTCTAAAATTGCATTAAAACAAAATTTTCATTGATTTTCTCAAATATATACGATTAACCATATCCTTTTATAAAAAAACTCTTGTATTTATTTTTATTTCTAAATACTTATATATGTGATCTCTAATTTGTTTATTTAAAAATAAGGACTTCATCCAAATTTAATCATTTTTTTTTCAAATCTCATAAGCTGTTAATTTTCAATTGTAACATCACTTTTTCTCCTTCTAATCTAACATACTATTTTCGTTCTTTCGATACGAATGTTTATACTCATACAGTAGTAAAAAAATAAGTCAGTATATTTATTACTTAAAGTTTTAGTGTGTTTAGAATTAGTCTAGTCAAACTGATATAAATATTATCTTATCAAAAAATAAGAATCTCATCTAAGATAATATCGGAGGTATCTGAAGACACTTTACATTATTATAGTGTCACAAATTCTATTTAACATTGTAAACGTAAAGTGATGATGTGTTGCATAAAGAAGCTGTCATTGAGATTTATTTCGTTTTTTGCTTTGTTTATGAGATATTATATAAATAATGACTCTAAGAATGATAATACTTGGGACCTTTGTAGTTATCCAATGCAAATTACAGTTTACTTTGTTGGATATAAATCCGTTTAAATAATTTTTGGAGCAGAATCGCACTTTCTTACACAAAATCAAGATACAATATAAATAATATCACGTTACAAAATACATTAAAACAATCTCACCAAATTATAGAATCAAGCCGAGGCTTTGTCTTAAAAGGTTGATTCGCGCTCCCCGGAACCAATGGTTCGATGCGATGGGCTTCACAGCACGCAACCCCCAGGATTAGTCTATAGTACTATCTCCATATGCACGCATATGCAACAGAGACTCTTGAACAATCCTCTTGACTTTCCTCTTCCATGACGCACCAATTACCAAATTATATAAGTACTAAAATATCAAGGTGTTGTAGTAGAATTTTTGGAGTGAATATATGGGAGTGTGTGTAGAAAATAAGTGGATGGTTGTGTGTTTGTGTTTGGCCGAGACAAACATATATATAGGGAGAGGAGGAGATGAATTCTTGGAGCCAAAGTGTTGGCTTTGTGTGGAGCCAAAGAAACTTGTTTGGAGCCAAAGCAATGAAGGGGCATCTGTGGCTTCTCCACAGCCCAACAAAGAGAAATGAAATGGAGTGGGGGCCAAGGTGTTTTGAAACACGTAAAATACAACAATCCCCCACATGTTTCAAAACACAGACTCGATAAAGGAAGAGGAGACGAGAAATTATGCATCGACGAGGTGTCACGTGGATTGAATCTTTCCTAGGATAAATGAGCAGGAACTCACTGAAATACAATGGTAGAGCAAATACTATTTTAACCAGATTTCGTTACTGTGAATTACGCATACTCACCACCCACATAATATCTCTAGTCAGAGTTGTTCTCGCGGGTTGACGCTAAATGGCCATGCGTCGTGCCTGGATATTCTTGTGTGCTCTAGCGACATACCCAAGTCCCATAGAGGCGGCTCAACCTCACACACATATAGGTGGTATCCATCAGGGAATGTGCTACAGCTGAACACCCCATCCCAATAATTAGGGACTATGGACCCATTAAGAGCTATGCTCATCCTCACACACTGTAGTGGTCACTGTCATACACCATAGGGATAGACTCTTCTTTAAGGACCTCCCGCCTTAAAGGATATACACAAAGCGACAGTGCCCAACGGACTCCATGACTTCGTTATTACCTATTGAACCTCCTTCATAGGATCGCCGATCACAGAGGTTAGGTATCCGTCACTTTGTCTCTAAATTTGGGTAAAGTCCCATCCCCCTCGATGCTTCCATCACTAGGCCTCTTCCTAGTGGCTTAGTCAGAGGATCAGCCAAGTTCCTATCTGACCTCACAAAATTCATAGATACGGTACCGTTCTCAATTAGCTGTCTCACAATAGCATGTCGCATCCGGATGTGACAACTCTTCCCATTATATATTTTGCTTTTAGCTCGAGCAATAGCAGCTTGACAATTACAATGCATCACCACATGTGGACTAGGTTTATTCCACAAAGGTATATCAGTCAAGAAACTTCTGAGCCACTCTACTTTAGAACAAGCCTTCTCTAAGGCAATCAACTCTGATTCCATGGTGGATTTAGCAATAACTGTCTGCTTGGACGACTTCCAAGAGATCGATCCTCCAGCTAGTAAGAACACATATCCACTAGTGGGCTTTAACTCATCTGAATCTGAAATCCAGTTAGCATCACAATAACCTTCAAGCACAGAAGGATGACCACAATATGTTAATCCATAATCAATGGTGCCTCTCAAATATCTCAATAACCTGGATATTGCATTCCAATGTTCCTCACAAGGATTATGAGTATACTCAATCTGCCAACTGCATATGCAATATCAGGACGAAAATGATTCATAAAAAACATCAGGCTACCAATTATTTGTGCAAACTTATTTTGTGACACACTGTCACCACAATTTTTCACAAGGTGTATTTTTGCATCATAAGGTGAAGACAAAGATGTACAGTCATAATGCTCATATTTTCTCAGCATGTTCTCAACAAAGTGTGACTGCGATAATGTGATAGAATCATCATGCCTCAAAATTTTGATTCCCAAAATGACATTAGCTTCACCCATATCTTTCATGTCAAATTTAGATGCTAAAAATCTCTTAGTAGTATGCACGATATCAATGCTTGTTCCAAATATAAGCAGGTCATCAACGTACAAGCATATAATGATAACACTATCATTAACACACTTATAATAAATACACTTGTCAGCAGTGTTAATCAAGAATCCATCAGATATCATCACGCTATCAAAATTTTCATGCCATTGTTTAGGAGCTTGTTTCAATCCGTACAAGGATTTAACCAATTTACACACTTTATTTTCTTGTCCGGGGACCACGTATCCCTCGGGCTGCTCCATGTATATTTCTTCTTCTAATCTCCATTTAGAAAAGCAGTTTTAACATCCATTTGATGCACAAAAAGTTTATGTATAGATGCAATGGAAAATAAAATTCTGATAGATGCAATTCTAGTAACAGGAGAGTATGTGTCAAAATAATCAACATTCTGTTTTTGTTTGTAGCCATTAGCCACCAGTTGTGCCTTATATTTCTCAATGGAACCATCTGGTTTCAACTTTTTCTTAAAGACCCATTTGCATCCAATAGGTCTAGTCTTATAAGGCAAGTTGACGAGTTTCCAAGTATGATTAGACATGATTGAATCTAATTCATCATTAATGGCTTCTCTCCAAAAAGGTGCATCTATAGAAACTATAGCATCATGATATGACAATTGTTCATCATTAACAAGATACACATAATCATCTCCAAAACTAGTTTCGGTTCTCATTCTCTTGCTTCTTCTTAACTCTAGAGTTTTACTAATAGGATTATCAGCACTAGCATGCTCATCAATAACTCTAGGCATTTTATTTTTCATAGGAAAAATTTTCTCAAAGAAAGAAGCATTTTTAGATTCAATACTAGTATTGGCTTCCATGACATCACTCTTAATAACAAGAAATATGTATGCAATACTATTAGAAGCATAACCAATGAACACGCAATCACAAGTTCGAGAACCCAATTTTTTCTTTTCAGGCTCAGGTAACATAACCTTTGCCTGGCACCCCCACACTTTCAAGTACTCCAAGTTAGAAGCGCGACCATTCCAAATTTGATAAGGTGTTTTACTGGTCTTTTTATGGGGTACTCTATTTTGTACGTGACAGGCTGAGAGAATGGCTTCCCCCCACATGTTGGCGGGTAGGCCAGAACTAACAAGCATAGCATTCATCATTTCTTTTAAAATCCTATTTTTTCTCTCAGCAATTCCATTTGATTCAGGTGAATAAGGTGGAGTTACTTCATGAATAATTCCATTTTGCAAAAAGAAATCATCAAACGAATTAGAGTCATATTCACCACCTCTATCAGTTCTAAGCCTTTTAATTTTCTTATCCTTCTGATTTTCAATTTCAGACTTATAGTTCATGAACATTTCAAGAGCTTTGCTTTTCATCCTTAACAGATAGAGTCTAGTGAATCTAGAACAATCATCAACAAAGATCACATAAAAATTTTTACCACCTCTAGTCATCATTTGTTTTAAATCACCTAAATCACTGTGAATTAAGTCAAGGGGTTCACTTTCTCTTGTGACAAGTTTACACGTTTTCTTGGTGCTTTTGGTTTCAGCACAAATTTCACACTTGTCTATGTTGGACTCATTAAAATTAGAGATCAAACACATCTCTTTCATTTTCTTAATGTACCCATAATTCACATGTCTAAGTCTACCATGCCACACATCAGCAAAGTCAATCAAGTAAGCAAAAGTAGACGATGCATTCTCATTCAACAATTTAGCAACATTAAGTACATGAAGGCCTTGGTCAAGATACTCCTTACCGACAAAGACGTCATTTCTTGTCAGAGTCACAATACCTCCATCGAACATATGCCGGCCTTACCAAGTAGCTGTACTGACACAAGGTTGTGCTTGATCATCGGCACGTGAAGCACATCGGATAGTGAGAGGGTTTTACCAGATGTGAGTTTGATAACTACCCTTCCCTTTCCCATAACTGGTACGGACCTGTTGTCCCCAACGTACACGCATTCTGTACCTTCCCCCACATTTAAGTAGGAGGCAAAAACATCTCGGTTAGCACAAATGTGCCTAGTGGCACCCGAGTCTAAAACCTATCCCTTCACTTCCGTAACCAAGTGTACTTCTGACACCACAGCTGCAATGATATCATCATCTGCTTCAACAATGTTTGCTTTCGCCCTTGGTGGAGCCCTTCTATTATTGTTATTGTGGTGGCGGTGCTGGTAGTTATTGTGGTTTTGGTCGGCTTTTCGGTATCTGCAAACGTTTGCATAATGCCCTGCTTTTCCACAGAAAAAACATTCACCCTTTTTCTATTGAATCTGTGGATTAGACACTTGACCTCTATTGTAGTTATTAAAATAGGGTCTCCCATAAGGCTTATGACCATATCCCCTATTGTGCGATTGTTGGGTCCTAACCGGTCCACTTTCAACTACGTTAGCCTTAGACATCATTTCTTTAGCCCTACCAGTCATTTGCAATTTTTTATTTTGAGTCTCAACTTTAATATAGACTATTGTTTCCTGTAGAGTCATAGCGTGTCTCTTTTGTCTAAATTTTAATTTAAATTCTTTCCATGAGTCAAGCAATTTTTCTACAAGACACTGAGCCTTAAATCTTTCAGGTAAAATGTTACCCTCTTTATCTAATCTATTTATAATATTTCAAAAATCATTAATTTGAGTTTCAATACTTTTATCATCAGTCCTTTTATAGTACAAAAAATTAACGGCTAAAAACTTTTTAGTGCCTTCATCCTCAAATTCATATTTGCTAACTAATTCATCCCATAAAGCCTTAGCAAGAATAAAATGATTATAAACGCCATATAGATCATTAGATAAAGCATTACGAATAGTACTAAGATAAAATCTATTAGCGTTATTCCATTTTTCTATGACTTGAGCGTAATTTTCGGTATTGTTATCCGGCACAGGCTCAGTCAGAACGAACGAGATTTTAGAAAAATCCAAGACATCCAAAACCATGTCTTTCCATCTTTTAAAATTATTTCCGTCAAAACGTTCAATTCGACTTGCATCCGGAATAACTTTTGTTTGTGCGAGAAGTTGCGATTCCATTTTATTCAACCTTTTAGAATGTTGGATATAAATCCGTTTAAATAATTTTTGGAGCAGAATCGCACTTTCTTACACAAAATCAAGATACAATATAAATAATATCACGTTACAAAATACATTAAAACAATCTCACCAAACTATAGAATCAAGTCGAGGCTTTGTCCTAAAAGGTTGATTCGCGCTCTCCGAAAACAATGGTTCGATGCGATGGGCTTCACAGCACGCAACCCTCAGGATTAGTCTATAGTACTAACCTCATTTGCACGCATATGCAATGAAGACACTTGAACAACCCTCTTGACTTTTCTCTTCCACGACACACCAATTATCAAATTATATAAGTGCTAAAATATCAAGGTGTTGTAGTAGAATTTTTGGAGTGAATATACGAGAGTGTGTGTAGAAAATAAGTGGATGGTTGTGTGTTTGTGTTTGGCCGAGACAAACATATATACAGGGAGAGGAGGAGATGAATTCTTGGAGCCAAAGGCTCAAAGCTTGGAGCCAAAGTGTTGGCTTTGTGTGGAGCCAAAGCAATGAAGGGGCATCCGTGGCTTCTCCACAGCCCAGCAAAGAGAAATGAAATGGAGTGGGGGCCAAGGTGTTTTGAAACACATAAAATACAACATACTTATCTATGAAGGGCGACATCAAAGAGGCCCCTTTTTATGTCAATATATAGCTCTATCACCGAGTGGAACAAAATACTTTCCAGAGAGTATTTGTGCTGAAACATAACGATTTGAAGCTTCTGTGTAATGCAGCCCATCCCAGTTCACATATTTGGAGCTATCATTGCACCCTCTTGCCTCGACGAGGGTTCCATTCAAGATTTTAGTTTGACCACAATCAATTCGCTTGTCGTAGTTCAATGGCGGACCTCCATAACCACAGCAAGCCATTGTGCGGTGTTCAAAGCCTGCAAAGTAATGAACATGTCAAGTCCATTTTGTTTTCACACTTTATTCTTGCATATATTCAATCGGTAGCCTGCCTGCACTTTGTTTTGCTAATAGCATTGGTGGTATGATTAGCTACTAAGTATTGGTTGTACTGGTGGCAAACTTGATAGATTAAGTCGATTTTAAAGTTTGTTCTATGGTGTCCCATTCTCAAGAATTGATAGATAGTATCAAAGGTGAAAATAGCTGCTAACAACAATTTATCGGGATTGACCTTTTTAAATCGTTGATGCTTGGTTCCACATACTCTTGGTTCCGCGCACTCTTGTCACTCGATACTTGGGTCAATTCTTTGCAGCAAAAAATAGGGTGAAACTTCAGTGGGTTATGTGGGTTCCAAACTGGCCCTAGTAAACTCATGTGTTATTGAAATTTAACCCGTGCTTAACCCAAAGAAAAGTTAAATTGATTGCATTGGATTTGGTTGATGAGTTAGTTGGGTTTAATTTGGTTGATGGACAAAATAACCTAATTATTATGTTAATATAAACAAGAAAAATATTCCAATAGCCTCCTTCTAAGAGTTCTAACCGAGAAATATGGTGTTCGCAATAACTTTACCAATAGCCCCAACAAAGGTTACTTTTCGTGGGGTTGGCGTGACATTCTGACCGGTCGAAAGGTACTTTTTACGGGATTAAGATAACAGGTAGGTAGGTACAGGATCTGAGATCTCCATTTGGAAAGACAGATGGATCCCAAACAACCAGCACCTACCAGTTCCTACCTCATCTCAGAACTTACCCCAGGTGAATTTGGTCAAGGACCTCATCCATAATCATTCTTGGAATCAGAATCTGGTTAGATCTGTTTTTCAACCCGATATCACTTCTAAGGTTCAAGTCATACACATATATGCCCACCCGATTGCAGACTCCCAAGTCTGGATGCTACTAAGAACATAGACTTCTCAGCAGCATCGGCCAACCCCCTTTTTATCTTTCATGTTATTTAAGCAAACTTGTTTTCATGCTTGGATCTTATGACACTAAGACACATTATGCATTGCTGTGAGCCGTATCATTCCAACCTAAAATAGAGCTTTTCTTATACAAAATACATCTTTCTATTAGGTTTTCAACACACATAACAACAATAATAATAATAAGAATAATAATAATAATAACAAGGCCTCAATCTGATTTTTCTAGAAAATGTTATGTACAAATAGTATTCAGGCTGTATACCTCTAATATTATGTTGTCAATTGTAAGCTCCCGGAATTGAATATAACAACTAGTTTTATGGACATTCATGTTTAATCTTCCATTAAGGGATAGCTAGGATCTATACTCGAGCCATGAAAGTAATTTGGGGCTTCATCATATACCATAAAAATCACATTCTAAACCTTCATCATTGTAAAAACATCATTAATGAGAGCACCTTTGTGAGAATTTCTTTGATCTAGAATAAACATTCTTTAAGTCATAAATTCTCTCATCTCTTAGTGATTAGAGCTTTAATTGTACACATTCTATCTCTAGAGAGAGCTTGAATCTTACAAGAAATTTCTTTCAAGGAATGTGTGAAAAATTGTGGGGTTGTCAAGTTTTGAAGCTTTTGGATGGTCAAAGATTGATTCTTGGTGTTTGCATAACACCAAGCGGGGAATACTGTAGGGGAGGTCCTGCCGAAGAATAGCTCGACGCCCTTCTGGCTATATTTTCTGTTACTCCACCCAGAAATAGATTCATCATTCCATTCCAATCGATTCAAGAGTCATTTTTCTCCTTACTTGGAAGGGTGACACACAGGTGCTCTATTCGATTCCCTTACCACCACTCATCCGTTGTTCTTCTACATCAGTCGGTTCACTCTTAAGAAAAAAAGATGTTCCTTGATATTGAAGAACCGATCTTTTTTGAATAGATGAATTGGTTTTCGGTTCGTTCCACCATCCCGATCAATAAATCATTAGAATTCGCCTAATGTTAGCAATGTACAGTGGTCAAATCACGGCGAGACGAGCCGTTTATCATTACGATAGGTGTTCCTCAATAGCTCAATTGGTAGAGCGATCGACTATATTGGCTAAGTTCACGAGTTGGAGATCAGCGGCCTCGAACCGCTTGGTTATATGGTGGTTTGATTTTAACCGAAAGGTAAACCACAATTGCAAGACACCAAAAATCTACTATTAGTTAATTTTATGCTTTAGGTTATCTTCCTAATGTTAGTTATCTAATTGGATACTTTTGAATAAGTGATATATCTTTAGGGGTCTTTTGGTTGGTTGTTTACTAAACTTAGATAAATAAGACCTAGTTATTTTTGTTTTAATGATATATGCAGTTCTGGCTTTCAGAGATATAAAAGAAGAGGTGACCATGGGCTTCGAGGATTTTAATTTGTTACCCATAATTGGTAAGTAATCCTATACACAATTTGAGTATGCGAAGGATTTGAATAGATGAAGAGTTTGTGTTTTTCTAGATTGTAATATAGGTGAGTTAATTTTATTTTCTAGGTTTTGAAATTATTCGAGGCTTATACAACTTTTTGAGTATTTCATAAATTCGAGTTATATTCATGATGCCCTTCTTGTGAATATTTTCTATGTCGCATATAGCAGTTTAGTTCCAGATAAAATCAATTTTGATTGTTACCCACCGTACAGCTTCGGAGGGAGCAATGTCTCATTTGCCCAACCTGTTTGCCTCTTCACCCATGTCAGTTACTATTTAAATACGTCCTTTACTGTGTTTTTTGTGATCTAATAAAGACTTTTTTTTTATCAAATGCGTTGTACAATTCGGTAGAGCAACTCGTGCTCGTGCCTGCTCTTACATCTCGATTTCTTACACTTTCGTTATTTTTTTGCCAGTAGTTTGTCATTTCAAAATTTTGGACTCATACGAACACTCGTTCAAGGGATCCAACTTCCGTTAAACTCGTCTTTTCATCCTCTTAGATTTACGTCTATATTATTTTTTTTCCCTGAAATTGTTAAGCTGCCTCTTTTGAGATGTTCGGAAACTTTGTGCCTCATATGACTTTGAGATATTTTGATATCCATTGCACCCTTTTGAATTGAACTGATATTTAGAACATTCACGTCATTAGGTTAACGTGATGTCATGATACGATATGTAAACTTTGAACTTAGAATCTTCATGTACTTAGGTTAACGAACTTTACATTTACGTATTTTGTGCATATATCGTATTTAATTATTAATTCAATACTTGAATAATGTTATTTTGACTTTGATTTGATCTTTGTCGGGTCAGTATCCCCAAATGAGTATATTTTTCATGCTAAGATTTCATTGCACGTTCAATTTTATATCTTGCGTTTTGACGATACTACATATTATTAAATACCAATGTAATATTCCATCGGGGTCTGTGTTATCTTTACTGAGTTTTGTGCTTATCTCTTTCTCCTCCCATTTCAGGCAATTAAGCTAATATGGTCAAGAAAGATGTTAATAGCTATGAAAGAGCTTGTAGTTACTTTGCTTTAAGACTTTTATTTTGCCTTTGGAGAATACGAGCACTTGATAATACCTTATGATCTTCGGTGGCATTTAGAAACCTCCTTTGGGAAATGTTTATTTTAATTTAGACTTCCACCGCAGTTACCAAGATTAGTGGTAACTAAGAGTGCTTGATTTGTACAATATTTTAGAGCTCCTATTACCTTTTTGAGCTTAATGACGTAATTTTCATGCCAAAAAGAAATAATTCATGGCATTCTCCGTTTTACGAAATATTGTCTTAAGATTGTTGAAAATAATCACAACTGGGGATGGAGAACGCTTGAGTCAAAAGCTACGCACTCTACTCTTACGACAGTATTTGCTCCCTATACTGCAACCGATTATAATAAATCTGCATTCCAAGATAAAACATGCAATTATTGATTTTTATTTTGCTCATCAGTAACCAATATATATATATATATATATATATATATATATATATATATATATATATATATATATATATATAGGGGGCCGATCCCTGTCTACCGGTGGGAAAATCTTTATTTCTCCACCGAACCACTGCTCTTTGTAGCGGTTGGAAAAAATGAACACAAAACCAACCGCAACAAAGTGTTGCGGTTGGAATTTTTCTCCAACATTAAAACCAAACCGCAATTGTTGACCACCAAAGTCCACCAAACCACCAAACCAAAGTCCAACCGCAACTAAGAGTTGCGGTTGGCATCAATTCACCCAAACCGCAACTCTTAGTTGCGGTTTCCCCCTCCGTCGTGGCCCCCCTTCCCCCCCCCCTCCCCACACGTGGTGTCCCCCCCCCCCCCCCCCGTGATGCCACCCCCGCTCCACAACAATACAAAGTGCAACATTAAAATCTTGAATTTATAAAAAATAGCTAGAGCTAAATTTTTGCCAAAGTGCAAAACAGAGACCCTAGTTATTTTTAAAAGATCTATATCAGAAAAAAATTTCAGATTTTTTCAAAGACTGCAAAGGGGTTAACTGATACGGGGAACCTTGTAACTTTGCAGTGTAATTTAAAATATCAAGCTACCGCGATTTCGCGCGAAACTTTTATGAGAACCCTAGGATGTTGGGAAGTTCCATTCCCCAGGAATTCGGGCCATTCCGAAGTCGTTAGCTATTTTTTGGCCGAAAGGCCTTTTAAGCGCTCGATCCGGACACCGGTTCGGAATTTTTAAGCCAAAAGTCCGTAGAATACTTTTTAGATCAAGAATGAATTCAGAAAGCCTAAAATAGCGTTTCAAAGCAATTTTGAGATTTTCTGATGCCAGAGGGCATTTTGGTAATTTGCCACCCAAGAGAGGTATTTTGATAATTTTACGGTGTCAAGTTTTTCAGTCCAGAAATATAAGTAAAACACCTGAAAGGTTGTTTTGAAGCTGGTTTGATGGGCGTTAGGGTGACAATGAACCCCCGGGGGCATTTTGATAATTTGCCGCCCATCGGGGGTATTTTGGTAACTGAACCAGCTTGAAAAATTTCCCGAATGAATTTTAGTTCAGGAAGGGGTGTCGGGCACCTGGAAATTTATTTTAAAGTTGTTCTGAGATGTTTGTTGGGGCGATGGCTGCCAGGGGGTGTTTTGCATAAGTTGGGGGCAATTTTTGTTAACTCATCCCTTTTAAAATCTTCGGAGGAAATATTTGGTATATAATTGATGTGATACATTTAAAAAGTAGTTTTAAAGCGGTTTTGAGGTGTTGGTGGTGTAGCCACCATCAGGGGGTATATTGGTAAATTGCCACGTTGGCGTTAAATTTTAAGGAACGCCCGTAATTAAGCGTTCGGAGTGATGGGAAGTGAGGAATGATGTTAATACATTAAAATAATGAGATAATGACTATTGCTAATGTGTTGGTAAGCTAGGTTAAAGATCCAATTATAGTTTTGGAATGTAAATATTATGGACGCTAAGTTGGTTTACGATTATATTTTGTTCTTAGAGATATGAATTTCAACCCCGGACCTCATGATACATCAGTCCTATACGATGACGATGATCACGTTGCGAGGCACGTATTTGACGGTGTCAATAGGGGTGTTTTGGAAACAATTCAAAGCACAAGTCACCTCGAAGAGTGAGTACTAAACGAGGAACAAATACAACTATTACACCGGCAAAATTTATCCATGTTCACCAATTGCGGGATTTGGTCTCGACACGACGATTGCATCATATCCGCTCCAGTTGAACGATGGAGGAGCGAGACGAACTCATTTCACGATCGAGGGCCAAACTTCAAGGTGGCTGATGCCTTGAATTTGTTGAAGGACGAGGTACAACAGTGGAATACATGGCAGGAAACGTATGATAGCCTTGTATCGCTGAAGGTCGACAGCATCAGTACTGAGGACTACTTACAACGTATGATAGCCTTGACCAGGGCACTGAGGTGTTCAAGCAGCTGGAGGGGTTTGACTGGTTTGTCGCGCAGGCTCCTGACAATCTCAAGAGGTCCATTGAGAGGTACAAGACTAAAGTTCAAAACTTTAGTCTTGCATACCGGGGTTACCAAGGGGAGCCGTCTAGTCGCTTGCCTCCTGACGCGTACGACTCTCAGCCCCAGAGGGAATTCTGGGAGCCGTCTAGTCGCTTGCCTCCTGACGTGTACGACTCTTTGCCCCAGAGTGTGGTGTGGGAGCTGTCTAGTCTCTTGCCTCCTGACGCGTACGACTCTCAGCCCCAGAGGGAATTCTGGGAGCCGTCTAGTCGCTTGCCTCCTGACGTGTACGACTCTTTGCCCCAGAGTGTGGTGTGGGAGCTGTCTAGTCGCTTGCCTCCTGACGCGTACAACTCTCAGCCCCAGAGGGAATTCTGGGAGCCGTCTATTCACTTACCTCCTAACCCGTATGACTCTCAGCCCCAGAGTAAGGTGTGGGAGCCGTCTAGTCGCTTGCCTCCTGACGTGTACGACTCTTTGCCCCAGAGGGAATTCTTGGAGCCGTCTATTCGCTTGCGTACTGACGTGTACAACGAGCAGCGCCAGAGTCAGGTCTCCCAAGTAGGAATCCAGGCCTCGCGCCCAAGGATCCGGTCAGATAAAGGACGAGCGACGAAGCCATTGAGGCCGGACAAGCAGGATTGGATCGACCGGCACTACTTTGGGCCTAAGCCCGTCGATACCTCAGAATTTCCTCTTGAAACATTTTTCTCTCATGCGGATGTGAGAACGTTGGCGCCGGAGATAGATATTTCAAATTTTGTCATGAACGCTTATATAGATCTGCTCCGGATTAGAGAGCTACGTTATAACCACTCTGAATATTTGAAGCTTAACATGTATCCCACTTATTTTTTGGAATTAATGGTGACCAGCATGAGGGAGTTCACAGAATGGAGGAGGCAAGGGGCAGGCAGTGGTAAGTGGAAACCATCTGGAAACGTGTTAGGCATGTTGAACTTAGACTATCAATGTCACGCTTCTCATGCGAACCTTATCATGATACCTTGTCATCATGCCCACCACTGGTTCCTATTAGTTCTCCATCCAGCGAACAGAGCGGTCCACTTATACGATAGCCTAAGGGAGGACGGACCTAAACGGCTGCTGGCACAGATGTATAGTGAGTACATCACTGCAGTGGTTAGTTTTTTTATTTTTTGACCTTGGCTCATAGTATATTCTTCTTGTTACATAGGCTTGATGACCTTTTTTATTGTTGGATGCAGACTACTATCCTCTCGCTAGCGTGCCAATATTATTCGGGTGAGACCATCACCAGGAATTCGACGGTAGAGCCCTGGACAGTAGTGATGATACAGGACCGACCAAAGCAATATAACAGTCACGATTGCGGGATTTACGTCCTCAAGTACATGGACTACATTGCTCGCTCGGAGGTGCTCAAATATATGTCGTGGACTAGGAAGGATGCCTTGACGTTTAGGTATAGGATAGCCTGGGAGCTGAAAAAGAATGAAGCTAGACGCCTTCATTTTCATTATCCTAACTACCGTGGCTATGTAATGAGCAAAGAACATTGAAAAAAATTGTACATAATTTTTGCAAGCATTGAATTTTGGCGCTAAAGTGTGCGCAAATAGGCCCTTTATAGGAAAACCCAAAAAAATAGCGTGGCTCCTTTTTCGCCGAAATACATAAGAATGGGCTAACTAGTGTGCCTAAGGTGCAATGAACGGAAAAAAAAAGTGACAAAAAAAATTACAACATTTTTCGTAAGCTATGAATTTGGCGCTAAAGTGTGCCCGAATAGGCCCTTCATAGGAAAAACCTGAAAAAATAATTTGTCTCGTTTTTTTGCGTAATTAACAAAAATGGGCTAACTAGCGTGCCTAAGGTGCAATGAGCAAAAAAAAGTGACAAAAAAAATTACAAGATTTTTCGGAAGTTATGAATTGGGCCCTAAAGTGTGCCCGAATAGGCCCTTCATAGGAAAATCCAAAAAATAATGTGTCTCGTTTTTCGCCGAAATTCTTACAAATGGGCTAACTAGCGTGCCTGAGGTGCAATGAGCGAAAAAAAAGTGACAAAAAAAATTACAACTTTTTTCGCAAGCTGGTTCAGTTACCAAAATACTCCCGATGGGCGGCAAATTATCGAAATGCCCCCGGGGGTTCATTGTCACCCTAACGCCCATCAAACCAGCTTCAAAACAACCTTTCAGGTGTTTTACTTATATTTCTGCACTAAAAAACTTGACACCGTAAAATTATCAAAATACCCCTCTCGGGGTGGCAAATTACCAAAATGTCCCCTGGCATCAAAAAATATCAAAAGTGCTTTGAAATGCTATTTTAGGCTTCCTAAATTCATTCTTGATCTAAAAAGTATTCTACGGACTTTTGGCCGAAAAATTCCGAACCGGTGTCCGGATCGAGCGCTTAAAAGGCCGTTCGGCCAAAAAAATAGCTAACAACTTTGGAATGGCCCGAATTCCTGGGGAATGGAACTTCCCAACATCCTAGGGTTCTCATAAAATTTTCGCGCAAAATCGCGGTAGCTTGATATTTTAAATTACACTGCAAAGTTACAAGGTTCCCCGTATCAGTTAACCCCTTTGCAGTCTTTGGAAAAATCTGAAATTTTTCCCTGATATAGATCTTTTAAAAATAATTAGGGTCTCTGTTTTTCACTTCGACAAAATCTAGCTCTAGTTATTTTTTATAAATTCAAGATTTTAATGTTACACTTTGGCACTTTGTATTGTTGTGGAGGGGGGGAACACCACGTGTGGGGAGGGGGGGGGGGGGGAGGGGGGCCACCACGGAGGGGGGAACCGCAACTAAGAGTTGCGGTTTGGGTGAATTGATGCCAACTGCAACTCTTAGTTGCGGTTGGACTTTGGTTTGGTAGTTTGGTGGTTTGGTGGACTTTGGTGGTCAACAATTGCGGTTTGGTTTTAATGTTGGAGAAAAATTCCAATCGCAACACTTTGTTGCGGTTGGTTTTGTGTTCATTTTTCCCGACCGCTACAAAGAGCAGCGGTTCGGTGGAGAAATAAAGATTTTTCCACTGGTAGACAGGGATCGGCCCCCATATATATATATATATATATATATATATATACACACACACACACACACACACACATATATATCAACTTATGAGAGAACATTAAAATTTTCATCATCATTAAGAGAAAACCTTGGCACCAATTTATATTGCACCTAAAGATGCTTTCGAAAAGATTAAATTAGTTATAACTACCATTAAACCAAAATCCACCTTGTAAAGGTTACTTAGAGGTTGAAAGTTACATTTTCATGAATGTTATATTATATTTTTCGTAGTATATGAAGGTCCGCCTTTAGGTCGGAGGCATGACGATAGTAATGGATTTCATGGATTATCAAGTGACTTCTTTGAAGGTATGTATGTAGGATAGTTAAAACCTTTAAATATCTTGTGTCAAGTATCTTTAAACTCTATCTTTTTGCTTTTTTTTTGTTTTTTGACATTGTTTAGATAAAATAATTGTGGTATATTTTGATTGATCAATTGTTGAAATTACTTTTTACTAGCTTTCATCCTTCACTCATTTACAGAAACCCTATTTACTCCCTCTAGGATTTATATATTATTTTACCACGTGATGTAATAGAAATTTCTAAAGGAAGGCAAGAGATAAAGCAAGATAGAAATTGACATTTTGACAAATTTTTTAGGAGAGAGTGGGGCTAGAATTAATGTTCATTATAAACATGTGTTAAAGCTTGGTGTCAGACCTAAAAACATGCTAAGGAGAGGACCCATCCCAACACTAGGTATTAGGTGATGACCAAGAACAATAAGAACCTCGATCCGGTTATTAGGTGACCAAACTATGTGGCATGAGGATGATAATTAAGAACCTTGATGTGAATTGCCTGAATACATGTTAACGACACGGGATGAGAATTTAGCACCCCGATCCGAATTATAGGCGAACAATAGATAGTGGTCTTGGCTCTAACACCAAGTTAAAGTTTGACATCCAACACAAAAGCATGCTCAAGAGAATGACGAGCCCACCAAGCATGAGAGGTAACCCCACCACAAGCAAACCAACCTTTTTATGAACAAAGTTAGTATTTCTTCATTTAAAGCTCGTTCGTGATTGTTCAATCAACGACCAAGCTTAAGCATGAAATCAGGGGTCGCTAAATAAATGAGCCGAACATAAGCACATAAAACTCAGCTCGTTTATTTGCGTGAACATTAAGGCCCGTTTAATATTTAAATTTTTTCTTATATACATTTATTTATATATACAAATGCAAAAAGCTACCTGACTTTTTTTTTTACTGTCATATCCGATATAGCTCAAGTATAAACTCTCAATAATTGGGGACACCCGACATTCCCAGTCAAACTTGATCAAATCACAAAGTTAGTGATTGTCTTATTGAGAAATAGGATTCTAAAAGGAGCCTAATAGGATCCTCAAAGATCTTGACGTGATCCTCAAGAATCCTAACACAATCCTAACAGATCTAGCCCCAAGGCCCAGCCGTCAGAATCTTAGACATACCGGGATTCTCCTACGTTCAGCTATATAAAGAGGACTATCCCCAGGTATGCAAACAACTACACACACAGACACAGAGTCTTTCATGTTTTTTCAGAGTTCCTATCCTGTAACTATGCTCTGACTTAAGCATCAAAAAGTTTTTCGTCGAGAATCTTACCCGGCGGTCACTCGTTTTCAGTCTTGCAGGTCATTGTTCTTGGCTAGGGTTCCAGAGCATATTTTTAGCAGCAACAGATTAACGCCATCTGCGAGACTGGCCAGCCTAGCCAATTGACCTTAAGAAAAAATAATCAATCGTTTCACAAGCCGTTGCCGGCATGTAAGAACTACAAACACAACTACCGCAGCGACGGGTCTCAAAGTCAATTGTCGTCACAGAGAAAAAAAAATTGAGAATCTTCAGTCCAGCAATTGGTGATGCCGTCAACACAACCAACAATAAGGTTGTAACCTTGTCGTCTCAGAACCCAACGTTGTGCCCCAGTGTCATTCATTTGCTATTGTGCGGTGTCGCCTCACAATATTACGCATCATCGCGCAAAGCTAATAGAGCTGCCACACATGGGAACACCAAAAAAAAGGAAGCAGCTACACCACAGCACCGCTACCTAATGGGTCAAAACCTTATCACCGGTGCACATAGTCATCGGACCAACACCCTTCCTCTAGATCAAGGTCACACCTAGAGTCAAATCCAAACCAATCGACCCTGCCTTTCCTGGTCAAAACTGCTACAGTATTGTCGTCGCCCACTTTCAGTCAACACTGGCATCGTGGCAGCCTAGAAGGGCCACCTCATACCAACCACCTTGTGGCTGCCGTTAAAGGAATCTGCCACCATCTCTAGTGGCACCCACTAAAAAAAAAGGAGAAGACGAAGAAATGATAGAAGTGCTGCCGCCAGCGCCGCCGGCATCGCTGCCAACCGATCGCCGCACCAGTACCAAATTGGAGTCCTTGCCACTAGGGCAGACGGTGCCACCATCGCCCCAAGGTTATTACTCCACTATCGACAAAAGGCCAACGCTGCCACCATGACCTCCTTTGACGGGACCGGTGCCTCCATCATAGCGATGTTTAGACAACAACGGTGCCCCTTTGCCATCCAGCTCTTGATCTGCGCCACCATCGCCACAGGACAAGCACCACCCTCGTATGCCACCGATTCCGTGCTCTGCCAAAACATTGTCACTGTTAGATGATATATATTAATATGAAAATTACCTTATCGCTATCGAACTGTCTAGAACATTCTGTAGTTCTCATAACTTATATAGGATTCTCTTTTTTGTTTCTGGTAGGATAGTTTTCTCTTACCTATATAAAGGCCTCATTGTACTCAATTTCATAATACTCTCTAATATAATTATCTTTTCCTTCACCTTTTCTATCATGGTATCAGAGCCAGATAATCTGCAGGTTTGAGAGCCATCTAACTATTTTAGCGAACTCCGGCGGACAGTCTTCAGTCGTTCGCCCAGCCAATTCACATGCTTTTTTTTCTTTTCGTGCTTTTATTTTCTTCTTGAGTTCAGAATTTTGGTCTTTCTTTCCTGCCCTTTCTATACAGTGATCTTCGCTTATGCTAAAACCCTAGCCATCGCCCACTCTTACTGTTCATCAAATCTAGCTTATCTCTTACGATAAAAAAAATTATTTCCTTCTTTATTTACCTTTGTCGATTTCCTTTAGCCCAAATCCTAATCCTACACCCCTATTAGATTCCGTTCCCACCACCGATCATAACGATGTCAACCATGCCACCAGCCCTCTCGTTCGATTCCTACAATATATCCTGCTCTTGTCTTGTTCTGCCTCCTGCCTTGTTTTTAGTCGCCGAACCTCGCCCCGGGACTCATGTTCTGTTCTTAGTCTTCGAACCTCGTTCTGGGACTCTTGTCTTGTTCTTAGTCGCTGGACCTCACCGTGGGACCTTTATGGTCATCCGACCTCGCCCCGGGACTCTTACTCTGTTCTTAGTTTGCGAACCTCGTTCTGAGACTCATGTCTTGTTCTTAGTCGCCGGACCTCATCCCGAGACCTTTATGGTCGTCAGACCTCGCCCCGGGACTACTGCTCTGTTCTTAGTCTGGGGACCTCGTTCTGGGACTCCTGCCTTATTCTTAGTCGCTATAACTCACCCCGAGACCTTTATGGTAGTCGGACTTTACCCCGGGACTCCTGCCTTGTTCTTAGTCGCCTGACCTCACCCCGAGACCTTTATGGTCATCGGACCTCACCCTGGGACTCTTGCCTTGTTCTTAGTCGCCAGACCTCATCTAGAGACCTTTTTGGCTGTTGAACCTCACGCTAGGACTCCTGCTCTGTTCTTAGTCTGCGGACCTCGTCCTGAGACTTCTGCCTTGTTTTTAGTCGTGGGACTTCAACTCGAGACTTTATGGTCATCAAACTTCACCTCGGGACTCTTGATCTATTCATAGTCGCCGGACCTCGCTGCAAGACCTTGATGGTTGTTGGACTTCGCTCTGGGACTCCTGCTCTGTTCTTGCACAGCTGGACTCTACACATGGAATTCATCTCAACTTGGATCTTTGACTTAACCTCCAAACTCAAGCTTATTTGTTCTCTACCAACTTGAGTTTGAGGGGGGATGTTAGATGATATATATTAATATGGAAATTACCTTATCTCTATTGAACTGTCTAGCACATTTATAGTTCTCATAATTTATATAGGATTCTATTTTCTGTTTCTGGTAGGATAGTTTTCTCTTGCTTATATAAATGCCTCATTGTATTCAGTTTCATAATACTCTCTAATATAATTATCTTTCCCTTCAACTTTTCTATCAGTCGCTTTGACAGTGTCCCGTCTCGACGAGCAGCGCCCCCGATATCGCTGCCAGCGATAGCTGTTAGGTCTACCATATGCATCGCGGCCTCACCACTGCTTTGCCGCCTCCCTGTGGTGGTCGGGTCTATTTTTAGGCGTTAGATGCACTTCAGTCAATAGAGAAAGGGGCAGACAAAAAATAGAGAGCTTCATTCTTTTTTTTATATTACCCCTACAAAAATGCATATTTATATTTCTTACCCATGGGGCCTTATTTATAGACATATGACACATTTTAAAAATCATTAGACTTTTTGCCTATGAAAGATGCTTATTTATACTTAAGACCCAAACGGTCTCATTTATTCGACACGGGCCATATGCTTTTTAAAGCATAAAAACTCCACCCATGCAAATGTATATGTGAATTTTGGACTCACAGGAACTTATTTATTTGGTACATGCCAAATAATCTTAAAAGCATTAAGTTTTTTAGAATACAGATATTTAGACCAGAAGACCCACCAGATCTAATTTGAATTCACGAACACTGCGCATTCTTTAAGGTCTAAGCGCATTTCATTGCATATTTGTCGCTAAAAATAAAGCGGCTATAATTCTAGGCACTAGCAAACCTTCTAAAGGCTGCATTCTGTGTGCTTCTGCAATACCTGGACTTATTTAATTTTTGGTCTAGCATTGTCCAGTCACGTCAATTGACATTAGTCTTTTACATATTGGGTCTTACCAACTGCTACGACTTTTTTGCGCTCACTTACAGCACTCAATGCAACACACCCCTATCGTTTAACCAAAAAATTCCTAATGGGGCCGCGGTCTCTGAACATCGCTTTTATTTTTTTGTTAAAAATATAGTTGTAATGTAAGCTCATATGCTTTTATTGCTTCAAAGGATAATTTTTCAGTCATGTACTTTTTCTTGTTGCAAGGGCTTATACCACGTCCGCAAGCATCAACTGTGAAATGAAAACCACTTCATAAGAGAGGGATCAATTCATAGCACCTTACAGCTTCAAGTCGTGCTTAGGGTTCTGCTGCAGCATCCTGCCGACTTGGCATTATATATTATCTTGTGGTTATACCGTGGCCTCTATCTATGATATATTCATAGCACTACACATTGATGAGCTAATCCTACAATAATTGAGGGTGCACGCTCCCAATACACCTAGTGAATCAGAGCACATTGCCACCCTTTGCTGATAGCATCGACATTATGTCTAGTATAACTGCAAGCTCATGCTCATGCCACCAGCAAATCAAATCTAGTTTCTGCACGACATATCGATAAAATACAACAAAAATCTTTCTTGATCACCCAGTGACATCGTGCTTAGACAGACTCCGCGTCCTCTAACTCTGTATGCTCATCTAGCTGAGCAGACTGATTATGGTCTTTTACATTTCTATTGCTCATACAGGTCTTTTTTGCGAACACACCTTACATGAAAGCTGAAAAAAACCATTTATACACTCATGCTTTCCAAAACAAGAGGGCTTTGTATCCTATGACATCATCAATGCTACTGGCTTAATGCCTTGTGCCTTCTCAGACAAGAGGGCTTCATAACATCGGCTATATTATGAGCTAAATGCCTCGTACCTTCTTATTTAGCAGCACAACAACAAGTACTTATTACTTCGACTGTAGCACAACATGCATTCATACGAGCCTTGTGCTTCATTAGCTCTTAAGAGTGCTTACTAGAACTCTATGTTCCATCAAACCCCTAAGGTTAGTTATATCGACTTTTATGCTCCATTAGCCCTGAAGGACGTGAGTGAGAACCCTAAGTTCCATCAAACCCCCAAGAGCATTTTACATGAGCCTTGTGCTCCGTTAACCCTCAAGGGGGCTTACTAGAACTTTATGTTTCATTGAACCACCAAGGGTATTTACATAAACTTTGTGATCCATTAGCCCTTAAGGACATGAGCGAGAACCCTAAGTACCATCAAACCCCCAAGGGCTTTTACACGAACCTTGTGCTCTATTAGCCCTCAAGGCCCTGACTAGAACTCTATGTTCCATCAAACCCCCAAGGGTAGCTATATCGACTTTATGCTCCATTAGCCCTGAAAGACATGAGCGAGAACCCTAAGTTCCATCAAACCCCCCAAGGGCATTTACACGAGCCTTATGCTCCATTAGCCCTCAAGGCTCGCTTACTAGAACTCTACGTTTCATCAAACCTCCAAGAGTATTTACATGGACTTTGTGCTTCATTACCCCTCAAGGGCACAAGCAAGAACTCTAAGTTCCATCAAACCCCTATGGGCATTTACATGAGCCTTATGCTCCATTAGCCCTCAAGGCGTGCTTACTAGAACTCTATGTTCCATCAAACCTCCAAGAGTATTCACATGGACTTTGTGCTTCATTACCCCTCAAGGGCACAAGAAAGAACTTTAGGTTCCATCAAACCCCAAGGGCATTTACATGAGCCTTGTGCTCCATTAGCTCTCAAGGGCGATTACCAGAACTCTAAGTTCCATCATACCCTCAAGGGCATTATGCTCAATTAGCCCTCAGGGGAGCTTACGAGAACTTTATGTTCCATTAACCCTCAGGGGGGCAATCCCTTAAGGGATATACACCTCAAAGAGTGGCAAGATAGAACTCAAGTTCTGATCTGAACGGTTTAGCTACAGCTCTTGCTGTGAAACCGCAAAGCACTTTGAGGAATTCATCACCCCCACCACTATTTGTGAATTCAAAACCCAGCCAAGCGTGAATGGAGGGCTTCTTTGCCAGCTCTTAGTTGCTGATAAGAGTAAGCGCCAAAGTAAAACACAGGCATGATGTGGTCAGCCCAAGCTAAAGAGCACACACTTGCAGAAAGCAAACACCCTATAGCGGAGAGGTGAAAACTAAAGTGTCAAGTGAAACCCATCCAAGAGATATTCAAACACTTAGACAAATTAACATGAGGCACAACCTATAAAGATCACAAGATCCTATATATGGTATGTCTGCCAAAGACACGTCCAAACAGGTCTACTTGGGTGAAATCCTAAGACCTGACTTTCAAGAGCTAAAGTTTGAACAACCTGTTTCGGCGAAATTCTATGACTTGAGCTCCCAAGATCGTAAGTCTGAGCACAATGAAATGAAGAAATATTTTAAGCCCTACAAGCGGGTGAAAAATCTCTTACAAATCTGATGCGTGTCTCAAGACGCCTGGTATACACTTCCTCATCCAAATATTTTTGACTAAGAAAATAGGGAGCTTATGATATAACTCAAATATAAACTCCCAATAATTAGGGGACACCCAGTATTCCTACTCAATCTGTGTCAAATTAAAAAGTTGGTAATTACCTTATTGAGAAACATGATTCTGAAAGGACCCTAACAGTATCCTCAAAGATTTTGATGTGATCCTCAAGAATCCTAACACGATCATAACGGATCTAGGCTCAAGGCTTAACCGTAAAAATAGGATTCGGCTACTTACAGCTTTATAAAGAAGACTACTCCCAGGTACGCAAATAACTAGACACACACACACACACACACACACACACTTTTTCAAAGTCCTTATCTTGTAATTGCCCTTTGACTTAAGCATTGAAGAGTTATCCATCAGGAACCCCACCTGATGGTTACTCGTTTTTAGTCTTGTAGGTCATCGTTCTTGGCGACACATGAATTAGGGAAGGAAAGAGCTTTGTAACATACTAAAGACTCGAGCCATAGAATTTCTTAATTCTAACACAAGGTGGGTTTAGTAGCATATGTTTAGCAGCAACGATACCCATACCAACAAACCTGTGATACATAACTCACTAAGGGTCAAAATGTCATTTAACTATAAATGTGACAAAACCCTAATGGCCATGTCTCTTTCTATCAAGCCGTCACAAACCATCCTAAAGTCACATCTCAGTCACTGCCGCCTCTGTATACGACGCACCATCCCGTAAACATCACATCGTCATCATCATTGCCTTAGGTGATTTTAGACACTCGCCATCTCTACCGATACTGAAGAACTTGAAGATTAGGCTCCTCAAACAATTCCAGGAGATTCTAATCGATTCCAAGACCTAGAGATTACAATAAGTCTTGTAAGTTAGTCTTGTGAATTTGTGAAATTAGGTCTACCACCATTTTTTCCACCAATTCATTAGCCAAGCCGAGTAAAGCTCGTGTTCACCTGTACTTGGTGAGTCGGAGTTTGAGCATGAAATTTGATCTCGTGACGGATACAGCCGAGCTTGAACCTCCTATAAATAAACGAAGACAAGTACGATCTAGCCATAATGAGGCGAGTAGTCATTCTTGTATACCCTGCCCACCACTTATTACTAGCCGACATGGTATATGTCTTAGCACATGCCTTCACTTGAGAATTGAATTAGGCAATGACTAAAAACTTTAAGAACCTCAGTAAAAAACAAGAGAAGATCGGGTCAGGAGTGCTCATCCTTTTTTTGAGCATGTTTCTCGTTCGATACTTGGACACCACACTTTAAGATGGTATTAGAGCCAGACTTACCACCTATTGTTAGCCAATGCGAGATATATCTTAACAATATGCCTGCAACTTTATTTCATTATGCAGTAGAATTGAGAACATAAAGATAAAAATCCAACATATTTAGAAATTGGTGCTTTGAAGCATATAAGCTTTGTGCATCTTTATCTGGCCTTTATCAGCTATTTTTGGTTACCTAGTTCAATCGCGTGTTTGATCCACTTAAGAAAATAAGAAAGGAAAATTATGGGCCACATTGGGTGTACTGAAAGTATCAATCCAAGTAATGCGTAGAATTTCAACATTAAAGCTTTCAGATCTCTCTGAGTCTTATCAATCTATACATATACAAAGCACGTATGGGCTTAAATGGCTAACATTTTCTTTTCTTAAAGTCCCCTTTTATAATTGATATTTTCATAAAAGATTAAGGGTGAGTAAGGGTGTTTTTGACGTATAACATTTATTTCCCATTAAATACCCTTTCTAAATTATAGCTTTATTTAAAAATGAGGATGTTTTGGACTTCTTATAGGTTATCAAGCATATTTCTTTAAAATATCATTATTAGATTATATGTTTTTGTTAGAGTTAAGGATTGTTATGACTTTTGATTAAAAACTTTTCTTTCATTAAATACCTATTTTTAATAAATGTTCAAAAAATAAGGGTGCTTTTTTACTTTTCATATAATATCAAGTCTCTTTCTTTAAATTATCTTTATTGGAATATATTCTTTTATCAGAGTAAAATGATGTTTTGACTTAAACTACAATAGAGTTACTACATCTTCTTCGTCATAGGTATTCGATTAAAGAAATTAACTTGTAGAGAACATAGTTCCTAAAGCCTTTTTCAAAAAATATAATATACCCAAGCTAAATTCAATATTTTGTCAGAAATTCAATCCTTTTAAATTTTGTATTTCATATATCTATGTTAATGTGTATATTACAGATTTGAATTATTCTGTGTATATAGATTTCTATACAAACATATTAGTACATTGAAACTGTCATAAACCTGAAGTTTGAATTTAGATATTTAATACGGACATATTGACATACGGAAGGTATCATAAAACTAGAGTTTTTTAAGATTTTCTAAATGCATATGTAATCTTGACTGGAGTTAAATGACTAATTCTTTTATTTTTTTCCCTTAAGATGCCATTTTTAAACTGAAATCCTCACTTGAAACTTTTTTTTGTCATCAAATACTCATTTTGAATTAGAGTGTTGTTAAAAAATAAGAGTGTATTTGGCTTCTCTTAGGACATCAAGTATCTTTCCTGAGAATATCTTTATATGAATATATTTTTTAGTTAGAGCTAAGGCTTCTTTTGTCTTTTAGAAAAAGAAAAAAATACTTATGAAAACCTATAAAACCACCCTTGAACTTCTGTGTGTTTTTTTATTACTTAAAAAATTTCTATCAAAACCTACTACTCCTATTCACGTTAATGCTAAACTACTTCAATTTATTACATTTTCTCCATCAATTTTGATTAATGAAAACAACTTGTAGAGAACAATGTTTTCAATAGCCTTCAAAATATAAACATAATATACTTAAACTAGGTTGAATATTTTATCAGAAACTTAATCCTTTTTAAATTTTGTATTTCAGATTTGTATGTTGATGTGTATGCTAGAAATTTTAATTATTGTGCATACATATATGTATTTCAATGTAAACATTTTCGTACATTGAAACTATCATAAAACTGAAGTTTAATTCTAGATTTTAATTACAGACATATTGGTATAAGGAAACTATAGTAAAACTTTAGAAAATTTTAATTGAATAAGAATTGATTTTACCATACAATTTTTTTCCTAATTATACTTTGATCGAGTTGGTGGCAAGTACATAATCCTATATTCGTATTAGAGTTATTGGAGTACCTTATTTCATGACAATATATCCTTCGTATGGTTATTGTCTTTCTATGATACATTGTATCCCGAGGTATCATATATTTACATTATAACATATTTCATGTGGCTGCTGTCTTCATATATTTCACTCTTATAAAATGATAGGATTAGATCAATCCCAATTTATAAATACTCCAATTTATTTCGGCTCAAATGATTAATAACTTTTTTAACTTGAAAACTCTTAAGTTCTTATATGCAAGGGGTTAAATAACTAAATATTTTTTCTAAAAAATATTCTTATTAAATTAAAAAGTTCTCTAAATATTTTGACTTTTTAGAAGTTGAGGCTAAATTAATACTGTTTTGACTAACTTTAAACATTTTGACTCTAAAGAGGTTCATTAATGCATCTTTTAGTGACAAAAGACTATCAATATAACCAAAACGGGTAAGAATCTTACCCTAGCGAACAAAATAATCTCAAGCGATTAAAATGGCTATAGATTTTTTCTTTAGAAATACCCTTTTAGAAATAAAAGGTTTACTAAACTTGAGTGTATTTTTACTTTTAAAAAGGTAAGCATAAACTACAATATTTTTTATTAATCATAAACAATTTGCTACTAAAAAGGTTAAAAGTTCACTGATGCATCTTTAAGTGACAAAAATGTGGGAGTGGATGTAGCCTAACGTATAAATATGATAATAAGTTTCTATTCAGCTTTAAAGAAAACATTATCAAAACATAACTTAAAACTTATCAACATAAAAATCGATAAAATGGGCACCTTAATTGTCCCTACTTCTTAGAGAACTATTCCTAAGTCCAGGTATTATCATATTTTTTTTTTTATAAATTAAGGTGCACTAGCTATTGTCTCTATTAACTTTTACATATAACTACAAATTTAAATTTATTGACATGTGACAAAACCAGAATATCTACCAGTTCGATTAGGCCTTCTTTTTTTAACTTTATGATAAATTTATGTGTTAATTTGTGTTTGGTAAAATAATGGATTCTTATAATTTTAGGACTCATGTCCTCAAGGTTAGGGTGATTACGGTGAATGATATTAAATTTTAAAATGTAAAGTCATATTGATCCGTTAAAAAATATATTGTTTTTGCTTATGTTGATACGTACTTTTTAAATGTTGATACCCCCTTCATTTTGAATCTATAAGGTATAGACGATATAAAATTTCACAAATGTTAATTTTTCAAATTAGGGTTTTAACAAAATTCTCCTTTCATCTCGTCACCACACCTTCCTCGGCAAGCACTCAACGTGAAAGTCGGTAAACTGACTCAGCCTCACTAGTCACATCATCCCAGCACCGGCGAACACCGGTGGTGGAAGGCTGCTCTAGTGGTAGTTAATGGTGACAGCTTCCGTGATGTAGCATAATAGTTTGATGCAAACAAGAAATTTTATACATCTTCTTCAAAATTCCCCAAATTAAAATTTTCATTTCTATTCATTTGGTTTGTTGAATTGTTAATGTTTATTGCAAGTGAGTAGAATGAAAAGCCGTGACAGTTGATTGGGGTGAGAAGGTTGAAGAAAAGTGAAAAAGTTAAAGAACGCAATGATGGTTGGATGTGATTGTGGCTATAGTTGTGGCCGGTTGTGGGGGGAGGGGGAAGAACGTGTGTGTTTGTCGTTATGTGTGCATATCATTTATGTGTATGTGGATGGGTGCACGCCTGTGTATGGATGCATGTATATGTTATCTTTGTCAGTGTTGGAGCTCAAAAGTCTAAATGGATGGTGGTGGTGGTGGTGGTGGTAGTGGCGGCGGTGGTGGTGGTGGTAGTGTTGGGGCTGTATGGGTGAGATGAAGGGATGGGGAATGACATTTGAAGAATTACATTCCTAAGTGACATGCATTTTGATCTTTACATTCTTTTAGTATTTTCGTTGGGTCAACGAATATGAATGTTATTTGTTTCAACTAATGGGCATACTTCTAAATTTATCCTAACCTCAAGGTCATGAACGTAATTAACCCTATAATCTTTTTAACTCTGAAAACCTTATGCCATAGGTAATATATTTTTTTTCTTTTTATTTTGATGATACATGTCTTTAATTAATGAATGATCTGAGTTACAAATTATTATTGATGAACTTTTGTTAAATTTGTATCTAGATTAAAACTGTAATGCGTATATATAAATATAGGGTGAAAACGTAGGTTTGTGAACATTATTGGAGTTACTTAGTTTATTACCACTAGCAGATATCAACTTCGCACATGCATTTTGTAGTAAGGATATAAAAAGGACACACACAGCACATATGTATAAAGTCTGTGTTAAAAATAAAAATCTTAAGGCAAATATATGCTAAATTACATCTACAACTAAATTAATAGCCTTATTTTACTACTACGGTGAACAAGGTCATGGTAGATAAATATAAAAGAAAGTTTTAGAGTACACTATCAAGAGAAACTTATACTGCAATATAGATTTTTTAATTAAAAAGTAGAAAAAATAATGTATAAGCGTTGTTTTAAACAAATTGTACTCGAACGTTGAAACTTAAAGATAGAAAATGTTGAAAAAGACTTGCTTTATATTTTAATCCTAAAATAAAATATACATGGAACGTATGCTCTCTTTGTCCCAAATTATTTGATCCTATTTGACGCACGTTTATTTAAGATATAAGTTATTTTATGAGTTTCTCATTCTATCCCAAGAGAGAGAGGTATGACGAGATTGATTCAGTAGAAAAAAATGAGTTGGTGAATAACTAAATGTGGAGAGATAAATAGAATAAAAAAATGTCTACAAAGGGTAAACATGAAAAAATAGCTACAAAATCTTTTTTAATTTAAAAACTAATCAATTTTTTAGGATAGTCCAATAAAAAATCAAAAAAAAAATTTAGACTGAGGAAGTTATAGAGTAGATCATTACCAAAAACAAATAAACTGTAGAGGATATTTTAACCCCTAATAATCATCGCTACAAGAAATTGCCATAACTGGGTAGAAAGAAACATTATAGATAATGAATGATACTGAAAATTATAAGTGATAATATTTTGAACTTTAGTAGTGATGCTTGCAGGAAAAAATACCAAAATTCTAAAAGTGAATGATAGAAAAACTTTAAAAGATTATTAAAAGTTAGGGCTACTAAATTTGTTACTTAAGCAGTTCAGTTTCTACATGTATCCTGATGGATCTCTTAAGCTTGATTGATTTTTGATTTTAAAGATGCAATATTTAAGCTCCTAATCCATTTCATCATACAAACGTTGTTTTACATTTATTAATAATTTCTTCATCATGTTAGACACTTTATTTTCGACAATCCTTTTCGGGTTGATTATTGAACTTTCTTAATACAACTTAATTATAATTCAAACTTCTTCTCATTTTCACTTGCTAGACATATATATGCCATCAAAACATAATATAGGACAATAGACAACTCTAATATAAACACTTGATATTGATTATCTCTAAAAACTTTCTTCACTTTTATCGCTGTACAATTAAACTTTTAGTGTTTTGTGAGAGTTGGATATTTGTGAGAGATGTTTGAGAGTAATTGCAATGTCAGTGTACCTTAGATATCAAGAAATAATATAGAACAGTCATAATTCTGTTTAGCGGTAACTTGTTGTGACAAAAGAAAATAAGTATGATAAATAGTGAAAAATATTGGTGATAATTGGCGTGAAAAATTCGGATTTGAAAATAAGATCATGTCTTGGGTAATGAACTTTTCATATTTTGAGCATTTGATTAGTGATTAACAACTGATTTGTTATTATCGTTTAATTATAATAGTCATATTGATTAATTTTAATTATTTTTTAACTAAAATTTAGAATATTTTTATTTCAAATCACTATATATTGTGCAAAGTACGTGATCCTTACTAGTTAATTTAAAATGGACGACAAGAATTAGACATATGTACACGACAATTTTGTTTTTAGTTAAGTGTTGTAAAGTTGTAAGAATCTCTATGCAAAGTAAAAGGGATATACTAACCCAATGTAGCGTAGTCCACCAAGAGATTATGTTTAATTGCAAAGATGTCGACGAAGGTGATCTTGGCATCTTGATATAAGCCCTGCAATCTACTGCACAGCACTTGAAGCTGAAGGTTGAAATATTTGACAGCGTGGTTATGTTTGATGACACATCCAACCTCATCAAGATTTGATGGATCGGCTCCAAATTGGTCAATAATAAACGGTGTGCACCCCAAAGGACCTGTGTTGTGAATCCAAAAATTTCTCGCCCCTTGTTCATATAAATTCTGTAAAAGATGAAGCACAAAGGTGAAATGCCCTTTTGCTAGGTCTCGTTGGCATTAAATTTGTGTCCAATAGCTTGATTTAACAATGCTTTAAATAGGAAAATCCAACCCCGGATTGTATGCAATTACTACTCAAAGGACTAAACTACCCTTGCCATAATAAAACACATATCTTAAATGACCAACGCTTATACTCTCCCTCAAACTCATGATCTCCACCTCTCCTTATTTGCAGACCACATCTAAGAACGATATGATTGGGCGTCCGAATTCACAAAGTGGACCAATGAAGCAAAAAACGAGCATTCAAATTCATTGATATGATAAGAGGAATGGTTGAGTGACCAAATTTATCGACTATGAACGATGCATCCAAATTCATAGATCAAACATGAAACGAGAATATATACGCATCAAAATTATGACAAAAAGAATGTTCACATTTACAGACGGCAAGAAATAGGCAAAAGACATCTATCTAGATTCATAAATCGGATAAAAGGAAATTGAAAATTATACAATATAGACGAAATTGCCACAGGTGCAAACGAAACTGTTGTACAAACTTGTGGATTATAGGTGTAGGCAAATCTGTAGAAATCGGGAAACTCCTTTCTCTTTTTCTCACTTTTGTGGATTGGCATTACGGTGGATCAAAGTTGTAAGAAGGAAGAAAGATTTGCCCGGGCAAGCATTACGTGTAAGGCCGCTGCCAAAGTCGGGAATGCTAAAAGCAATCCAAAAGCATGACCTTGCACATGATACTAGAGAAGGACTGTTCTTTCCTTGCACTAAATAACCTAAATCTAGAATGTCTACGTAATATGTTTTCCATTTTTTATCTACTCAAATTCTGAACTGTTTTCTGTTCTTCGATTTTGGTTTTTTGTTTCAGCTTTGTTTGCATGTTAAGTCAAAATTTTGTTTCTACAATGTTGTCGGAATTAGGAGTGCAACTTTCATGGATTGGGTTAGTTTATGTTTGTACCCAACCAAATTCATGTACTTTTAATTTTTTTTTTTTGTTATGTACTTTTAAATCCAACGAGCTTTAATCCCAAAAAAAAAAAATGAATTTATTAGGTTGAATTGGGTTAGGTTAGGTTAGGTTGGGTTGAGTGGGCATATTCAGGCTTCAATGGGTTAACCACAAGGTAAGAATTTATTTTTTTTAAACAAAAAAATAAAGTGGTGGTGGGGGGCGATGGTGGAGGCTGCCCATGATGGTGGTGACAGGCGGTGTTTGGAATGGTCGTCGGTGGTTGCAACGGCCAGCTGTAGTGGCGACTGCTAGCAGTGGTGGCGGCTATCGGCATAAAATTCTAACCTAATATATAACCGGCTATATATGACCTCACCCATCCTAACCCATACTGTGATTAAGTTGGGTGGGTTTGGTTGGGTAAAAGCTCAAATTTTCTGGAATTGAGTTAATTAAACCCATAAAAACTCAACCCTAACTGCAGCCCTAGTCAGAACAAAAGAAGGAAAAAATGAGCAAACATGTCCAACCTTGATAGAAAAAACCTTGAGGAAAAATTTAAAACGCAAAGTGTATCAAAATTCAAAACCTATCAAAATTCAATCCAACTACTCGGTCAACATAGCTTCGTATTTGAGGTTAAAGAAACTGACCTTGACTTCGACTTCAAAGTTGGACAAGATTGCCGGAATATTGAAAGCCAAAACTTGACCGAAAGAGCTACGGAACAAAGCAACCGTAATATCGTTCTGTCCGATGTCAAACATGTAAAGCCCCTTCTCAAAGTAATCACTGGCAGGAAGGTACTTGTTAAGTCTTTTAGCTGCACGAAAAATTGGAGCATAAGAAAACGAACCATTTAATGTCTTGCTATTCAACACATTCTTCGAAATGATTTGAACTGCTAAATTACTTGTGGCTTGAAGTTCGAGAACACGAGCTTTAAATCTGAAAAACTGAGCCACCTGTGGCCCCAAAGTATATGGGGAGGGAGATGTCGCAATTGCTGGAAGTATAGAGGAACCACAGACAGCAAAGTTGCACCCTTGGGCAAAACTTGGTGTGCCTATGGCATCCAAATATGGATTAAGAAGGGGAAGGTCCATTGCTTCCGCTGCCACAAAAGTAGTATATCCAGTATGAGAAACAACTAGTGTAACACGTGCATTCAGTAACTAAAAAGCCAAAAAAGGGCAATTGCCGATATCTAGTAAAACCCGTACTCAAAAAGTCCAAGAGAAGACGGCCATCGCAAAACCTCCCCGATGGACCATTGAAGTAAGTCTGTCCATTTGGTGGGTATAGGTGATACGCAACGCCAGCAACATACCCGCCGGTGTCGGAATTTGAGTCACCAAAGTTGAATATGGCTGGATAGTTGAAGTCAATTGAGAAGGCAAAAGAGCGGTAGATCAAGAATGAGATAAGGATTTTGCAGAAAGAAAGCTTGGGCGCCATCTGCGCATGCAACCTTTCATGGATGACTTGTCTTATAGGAAAACAAGTTGGCAATAGGAGAAAAAGAATGTTCACATTGATGGACAAAAGGACAAGCTGAAGCTGTTGGAGCTATCTTCCTCCTCGAGTCAGTAAGAAAATGAAATATCTAGGGTCATCTAGTCTAGTAGGTTAATGATTCAGTCCATTCATATACCACAAAAGTTCATGAATCTTTGAATTCATCGTTCATGTCTGAAAGTGCTTATAACATGCGAGGTGAAAAAGTAGCACGGCCCCTAATTGTAAACTGGGTACTCATTATTCCGTAGAATTTTACAAAATCCACTTCTCCTGCCAGATGACAAAACCACCGTAGGTATCATGAAAATGGTCGAGCACTTGATTGAAAATGGTACTTGATTGAATGATGAATACATTCATCATTTATCCCGGAAAATGTATTTCGGTTAGAGTACTTGATTGAAAATGGTCGAGCAAGAAGATAGTTTAAATGGTTGATGTTCTTGGTTTCTAGTGGTCTGAACTCACTCCACGTGACTGCCTGCTGACATCTCTGCTGTTAATAGACATCAGGGGAATCCATATTGATGAGGCTGAAAGTTAGCAGTACTCTTGATGGAAGTTAATCACATTATCACTTGGAACAGCTAATTGATGGACAAAAGGACAAGCTGAAGCTGTTGGAGCTATCTTCCTCCTCGAGTCAGTAAGAAACTGAAATATCTAGAGTCATCTAGTCTAGTAGGTTAATGATTCAGTCCATTCATGTACCACAAAAAGTTTATGAATCTTTGGATTCATCATTCATGTCTGAAAGTGCTTATAATATGCAAGGTGAAAAAGTAGCACGACCCCTAATTGTAAACAGGGTACTCATTATTCCGTAGAATTTTACAAAATCCACTTCTCCTGCCAGATGACAAAACCACAATAAGTATCATGAAAATCAAAAGGTGAAACCCTTCAGAGGGTCTGGCAACCAATTTAAAAGCCACCCCCACGAAGATTTGATTCCCGAAAACACAAAAACTAAAACAAGAACCTGCTTCAGGTGCTATTTTTGCCTTACCAGACTCCGTAGCTATGGAAGGAATAGCCAAAAAATTTCACAAAAAAATCCAGCTAATTATGGCAGAATCTGTCATCTACGTGAAATTAATCTCATTGTCTACCAAACGATGTCAAAAGACCACCGCCACCCTCCAAATGCAGTAGGCAAAATGTCAACCAAATATAAGACCATCAGAACACGCGGAGAGAGATCGGAGGAAGAGAAAGTTGTTGTGATAGATGTTGCTAACTGTCGATCATTGTCGTCATGAGGTGCAACATTTGAGAAACAGTTTTTTGATGATACACCGAACGATATTAATTGCTATTAAAAGTAGTTATCGATTTCTAAATTGATGATACAGTGTGCATTACAAACCTTCTATGAGTATAAAACTTACCGTGTAAGCGTACAAAATCAAAAGCATATATAACGATCGGTCTTAGTGACAATTGATTAAGATCACTACAATGTTTTCCAAATCGTGACAATTTCATGTACTTGTACAATTTTTGTCCTTCAAATTACTTTACATTTGCCTCTCTACTAAATATATGTACATGTAGAGGTATAGTTATCAATATCATACCAGTACCGGCTGGTACAGTCGGTAGGTACCACTTTTGCCTTCTATGGGTACGGTATTCCCTTACATTTTTGTAGTCGTCAAAATACCACTCTGTACTAGTTGTACTGGTCAATACAGGTGGTGCTAGGCGAGAAATATGTACCTGCCAAGATACTGTATTTTGAAGCAGTTCCTTAAAAAATATAAAAGTTAGAAAATTTATTGAAAATTATAGTAAATTGACCATATAAACCAAATAGAAATAGGGATGGCAATGGGGCGGGTCGGATGCGGATATTATAAAATCCGAACCCGCCCATGTGCTCATAAAATCTCACCCCGCCCCGCTACCAGGTCATAAATCTAAAATACCATACCCGATCTTACATTTATTCAAAAAACCCGTCCCACCCTGATTCGCCCCGCACGTCCCTATACTCGCACACGAGGATCATCTAGACACCGATGAAGGAGACGAGGTTGCGGTGCTCGAGGCGAGAGAGGAGCTCAATGTCGAAGCGAACTAGGCGGCCCAGCCGTTGTCGAGGAATTTTGAGGGCTATGAACACAGACCCGTAGCTGCTACCGCCGCTGATGAGCATGTGGCGGTTAAAGCTTTAGGTGGCACCTCTAATCTTTTCGCGGCGGCAGATCTGCGACCATTTCGACGAGATCTCCAGCGATTGGTTGTTGCTCTTGTTGCCGCGGAACTTGAGAATAGGCAGTGAAACATTAGGTTGTCATGACGTCTTTGGCCATGGGGGGGTGACGGTGGAGAGGGAGAGAAGATTAGAAGGGAGCCAGCCATGGGCAAGCCGGCAGAGACTAAGAGAAAATTTGGCATTTTAGGGTTTTGGATGATATATATATATATATATATATATATATATATATATATATATATATATATATATATATATATATATATATATATATATGCTATGATGGAAGACTGAGATTTATTGATACGTAGGTTTAGTATACCGGGGCGGATGCGGGTCGGATAGCGGGGCGGGTTGGACAGAATACCATACCCGACCCTAACCTGCTGCGGGTTTGAAAAAAAAATACCATACCCGCTCCATAACCCTGTCAAAGTCAAAATAACCCGCTCCTAACAGGGCGGGGCAAAGATCCGCCGGTTGCGGGTCTAATTGTCATCCCTAAATAGAAAGCACTATAGGTTCTTTTATATCGATCAAAGCTTCTGTAACTTCTTCCTTCAGTATTCAGTAGAAATTTACAAAATCTTTCGTGATAAGTTTTCAATCTTCATCGTAATTTTAACTTTGCTTTTTAAGTTTCTTTTTAACTTTAATTTACTTCATAGTTGAAAGTTTTTGATCATATTTCATCACATTCTTTCATCTATATGATGTATTATTTTATATAGTACATTTTTTTACGCAGACGCACACACAAACAACTTATTTTTGAAGGCAAAGACATCATTCTTGAACAAATTTCCTATTCTTCTACATGAATTTCGATAATGAGGTAGTTGAAAAAAAAGGAAGTAATTCGAATGAATAAGTTATTTGTTTCTAATGTCATCGTGTGGGGTAAAAAAAAAAGCTTATTTGGAAACAAACCGTAAGGGAGAAAATATATGTATATATTTTTAATTCGCTAATGAATATGTGTGTGTGTGTGTGTGTCTATATATATATATATATATATAGTTGATGCAAAATTTGAGACAACACCGAGACGGTTCCGGTACGATACGTACCATTTCACAAAAAAAACAGTACCGGTATGATACGTAACATTTTACAGAGAAAGCGGTACACATTTCAGTACGATATTCATAATTACGTGTAGAGGAAGTAAGAGGAGGTCAATTGCAGAGACTGAATAGGGTGTTAAAGTCCTTGTGTAGGAGTAATTAATAAGGTAAACTCAAGTTAAAGTTTTTTTTAATAGCATTGACTTATGGTAATTAAAGCTATCTTCTTGCGGCGCAAGTCTCACAACTCTACTTAAATCAAAAAGCCGTTTTCTAAATATTTAATACCATTTCTCCACCAAAAGTACCAAATAGAGAAAAGATGAAAGAAGGGGAAACAAATCGAAGATTATAAGATTGCAGAGACATGCCGTCCAAGCAATCTTGGCACAAAAATGTTGCAATACTCTTGACCTGCCTTCGTCTAGCCTGTTGCATCGAGTTCAACTATCCAGCAGCTTTCAATTTTGGTGACTCAAATTCGGACACAGGCGGGATTTTTGCTGCCTTTGGGGGAGGCCTGAACCCGCCTTATGGACAGACTTTTAACTTCCACGAGCCATTAGTGAGATTTTCTGATGGCCGTCTGCTCTTAGATTTCTTGAGTAGGTTCTCCGCCTTCAATCGTAGATTTCCATCCTTTCTAATTTATGTTCACCTACGTTAAAGTTTCTAACTTAAAATCAATGACCTCGCAATCGGATGTGTGATTTTTATCTCAATACGTCTCCTCACGTGTGGTCAGACTTATTTTCAGTGGGTTTAACACGTTGACGAACTAACTTAGGTGACAGTAGATTTATTGTTTGAATTGTCAGTTGGACTTGGATCGACCTGCTTTGATATCATGTGAAAGAATCAAACTCAATATCAATCGATAATGAGGGGAGACGCCCACAAGGATTAGATACTAATGTATTAATTTAGTTATTATTGTTCCGATGTGAGATTTATATCTGAACAGATTTATGATGCCAAATCTCCCAATCTTGATAATGCAACAGTGGATGCAATGGACCTTCCATATCTAAATCCCTATTTGGATGCGATTGATGAGCCAAGTTTCGGGAAGGGATGTAATTTTGCGGTTGCCGGGTCAACCATACGTCCAGCAGTTGCGAGTTCAATGAGCCCATTTTCGTTTGAGAAGCAGATCGCTCAGTTTTCCAGATTAAAAGCTCGTGTTCTCGAACTGAAGGCCTCAAGTAATGTAATTCGTCAATGTAGATATTTTTTCTAGCAAGAGCAACAACCGATCCTCTGGTTGCATCTCTAAATTCTGTTTACAATTTTGAACAAGATCATGACTATATTTTGACATATACTTTGTTTCCATAGATTCTAAAGCAGCTGAAAGGCGAAGGAAGTACCTTCCTGCAGAAGAATATTTTGAGAAGGGCCTTTACATGTTTAACATTGGACAGAATGATATTATAGGTCGTTTCCACCATATATCATACGAGGAAATACTCACTTTAATTCCTAACATCACTTCAATATTTGAAGATGGACTCAAGGTCAGGTTAAGTTGGCCAAATATGTTATTCTTCCTTTGTTATTTCAATAGTCAAATGATCCTTGCTTTAAGGTGCAATTTGGAAAGCAGAGGCTGCTACAACCATGGCTGTGGGAAAGAGGCTACAACCTCTCCCTTTCAACGGAGCTAAACATGATTAGTGACATTTTAAAACATCAATAACGGAACTTTCTAGCATCACCAAAAGTTTGCCTCTAGCAAACTCTAGTGACCCTCAATTGTCTTGGGTGCACATTCCATGATTTTTTTATATTGACACAAGAAAACATGATACATCCCAAAAAAGGGTGAGTTTTGTTAGCAACTCGGCCCTAACAATTAAAGTTTAAGTATCATTAATAATATTTTTGTTAATAACTTCAATGACAAGTCTTAGTAGCATTTTTAGGTCACTGAGCATATATAGTAATCATTAATTGTTGCTATATGAGAAGATTGTAGTTTGTTGCTATTTTCCCCTTAAAAAAGGTCAATAAGGTGTTGATTAAACTGAAAATTAGTTCTTAATTTCTATCTACATTGAACAGGAACGTTATTTTCTTTTCTGTTTTTTCTTATAATTTGTGACGGAAATTTTCTTTTGTTTTGTTTTTGTCTTTTTTTTTTTTGTTGCAGGAATTATACGACCAAGGGGCGAGAAATTTTTGGATACATAACATGGGTCCTGTGGGTTGCATACCTATGAATATTGTCGCATTTGGAAATGATCCATCGAAACTCGATGACATAGGATGTCTCATTAAACATAATGAAGCTGCCAAGAGTTTCAACAGGCTCCTTCTTTTACTATGCAAAAAGTTGAAGGACAAATTGAGAGACGCAAAGGTCATACACGTCGACATCTTTACGATAAAATATAACGTTACCGTAAACCACTCTCAACTCGGTGAGTATGCTTGTATAGTTTTGTCAGTTCTTTAACTTAAGTTCTCGCTAATTATCAAAAAGTAATCGTTACAAGGCATCCAAACATTGGACGTCTAGAAATGTTTTCATGAAATTCGAATTTATCTTGCAGGATTTGAACAAGGCATCAAGGCTTGTTGCGGTATTGGAGGTCACCAGCTAAACTACAACATAGACCTTGAATGTGGACGAACTAAAATGTTTAATGGTAGCTTACGCACGGCCAGAGAGTGCGATGATAGCAGCGTATTTGTGAACTGGGATGGGAGTCATTACACAGATGCTGCAAACAAGTATACGTCGTCACAAATACTCACCGGAAAATATTTTGATCCACCCAAAGAATGACCACCTCCAGTTTAGTTGCCGAGGACCCTGAAGTGCTTCTCATTCTTTTAATTCTCTCTTTTAATCTGCTTTTCCCACAGATCAGTTAGCTAGCTAGATCAGGTAGAAAACTTCTTGAACGGTTGTGTAACCTTTTATTTCGTGAAGATGGTTTTACCTTTTATATTATTCTTGTTGCTTTTCGTGGTGTTGCAGCAATGAGATATAGGTGATGGCCTCCACGGTAGATTTTTTCTTTTTTTTCCTTCCTTTTTTGTTTTTTGATGACATAGAAGAACGACTTCAATAACGAGAGAATTACAGAGTTTTCAGTTGCCTTTTGGGAATAACCGGTTATTAGGTCACAACGTACCCCATAACCCTAAGATATGTCAGCCAGTTACAATAGTCACTACATACTAACAAGGATGGGAGTATCCAGATCAAGTAATCTCTCACAAGCCCAGTTTGTTCGGGCATGAGCAACAAACTTGGCAAGGTCACTGGTTTCCTTGAAAAGATCGATATTAACACGATTCATACGAAGTAATGAAATTCTGACATAAGATAACAAAAGTCATTCCAATAAGACGCAACTTGATCTATAAAATGCTCTGTATAATTCAAGTTCAGGTATTTTTATGGCAGGTTTTCCTGGACAGATTTGCCTACACGGGAGGGACTCCATCAAAGGGGGTGACAACAGGAACTTAGGCGGACTCTTCTCACTCCAGCATTGAAACTACTTGTCATCTCTTTAAAGAATGCCCAAGTTCATCAAAGATTAGATCTTTACACAATAATGTCATCCCACAACCAAATGATGGAACTCCATGCGTTGAATGGTTAACAGCATGGATGCTCCAATATCATGAATCTTATCAAAATGAACAATCGTCTACTCTCTGGTTTTTATGGAAGAAAAGAAACGAGAATGATCGTAAAATGGTAGACATTTTGTTTATAGCCGACTACCGAACCAATAATGCCCTTGGACCTCCACCCTTGAAGTCCTGCGATAGTGAGCATCGGAAACATATGTACTTCCTCATACCGATCCACAAGTTGCTTATCTGTTGCTCCAAAAAAATGTGGATGCCTACCGCTTCAGGGAAGCTACACCCATGTTCCAAGTATGCTTCATTGAGGCAGACGAGGACAACCGCCAAGCTAGAAGCATGTCAAAAACAACAAGCTAATTTGGCAAGAGTTAATTTGCAGTAGACAAGACTCAAGTTCGTCTAATAGCAGGTGCGTCTGCCTTGGATCTGGTTTCGGCAATGCAGGCCGGCTGTGGAGTACTAGGACAGTGTGACTTTGGAAAGGAGATTCACTACTCTTGTAATCAAATCCCTAATTAGTCCTTTATGAATGCATATCTCTAGAATAAACCCAAAAAAAAGCATCTTGTAATTAATAGCTTAAACACAAAAGGGAAGGGAAGACAAGCTATATTTCAGATATTGGTCTGTGTTATTTACCAAAAATCAATGGCTTGCAATTACTCTCAGATCAAATAGAACTGCCACAGAAACCCTTTTTCCAGTGATAACCTTATCATGCGACGGACAGTTTTAAGCCAGTTGTTTATAGTTTACGCCTTGCCAAATTCGGCACTGGTTAATAACAGTTATGTTCGTGGAACGAGCCCGGCTCTGCAAGCGGCTTCGCAAGATTACAGAATCCTATAACCCTCCAACCCCCACCAACCTCCTCACTTCGATTCTTCTCTGCTCTCTTCCTGCTTTTCATCACGCTGAGAACTTTGCAATAACTAGGCTCACCACTATGAAAACAACGTAGAGAACAACAAGACAGAATCCCCAGAATCTAGGAACGCGAAATTTACACCAAGTTACTACTAAAAGAGACCCCATCAGGCTCAGGAACAAGAACATAAATGCAACAGCTATACTCACATGAAAATGGAGCTTGTACGCTTCTGGATATACATTGGCCGTCTGTATCACCAAAGCCGTCCCAAGCCCAAAAAGCATGTTAAACATGGGACAAGCAAAGCACCCAGCCATAGCCATAGCCGGTTGGCCTGCTTTTGCGACCGCAACATCAGCAACAAGATCACCCACTGAATTTCCCCATGCAAGTACCGTCAACCCAAGGAGTGCAGGGGACAATTCGAGAAGTTCTCCAAGAGCTGCAAGGCAATTCAATAGCTCTCCTGCCATAGTTGATATCCAAAATACACTCATTACGAATGCTGCAACCACTATTGCAATTTGTTCAGTTTTGGGAGCCTCTTTTCCCACGATGAAATGAAGTACTGCTAGAGAGGAGCTTCCTAAGAACGCTACAAACCAGAGAGGAAAATGGGTGTCTGGAAGTAGAAAAACGATTGAATGATTTAACGGCATGAATGATCTGCATGAATACAGAAGTGCAAGTGGGCAAAGAGCGATGTTGGCAGATCGAAAGAACCTGCTCCACTCAGAAGGTGAGGCTTGAGGGATAGTGAGTTTCAGCAGTAGTGATACTGGAAGCTCCCATGTTTTGGATATCTGTGTGCAAGGAAAGAGAGAATTAGGTCATACATATAGTACGCATATGTACTGAGTTGAAAATTTCTAAGGGAACAAGCGATCCATCTGCAGACCCTATATAATGATGGGCAGCATTAATTTAAAGAATCTCACCAGAAATTACAGTTTATAATCACAACGCATGGTAGAGATGCATCCAACTCAAAATTACGTAGGGGGGTAAATATTGAAGTGTTCATAAAAAAAGGAAAACCAAGGACACAATAACTAATCGAATAATAAAATTACAGACACGAGCATTCCACTTTTGCCAGAGAGTTTCCAACAAAACAAGTCGTGACAACCCCAGATCACCAGCCAGGGAGAATATAAAGAGAAATCAGGTTCTGAAGCCACCTTCTTGCCTCTGTTTCTTATTCTTTACAAATAAAAGGCTGCCATAAACCGATCACTTGGTTGTTCTAAAAATAGTTCCTTTACAACATGATTTTCCAAAGAAATTAAACCAAGCAATATTGCTTCCCATTTCAAAATCAAGCAATAGTTAGTTCCCCCAAGGCATTATTGTTTATTAGTGCTGGTATGATTCGCCTTCTAGTCATGACCTTCAAAAAATTTAGTGAAACTTTGTGAGTAATGTGCTTGGCACGGAGATCGTGGTACCGGATTGGGATATAGATCAGGAACGGGGAAAACCATTTACTGTGGAATGCAGTACGCCGGGGGTAGGCTTATTCAGATTGATAAAGTGTTACGTGGAACGGCTGTCTGGAACAAGGAACGTTGTAGAAATGTATTTTATATAGACATTTACACTTATGGTTTAGGAAATCGAATTATAATTAACAAATCTAGTAAAGAACCTAACTATAGAGCTTTTCTTTTTTCTCTTTCGTTCTTTAATGCAGCATAAGCACTTGTTGCTATCAATTCATCCATATTTACGGTATAGATAACACCATATCCATATGGAAGAAATATAGGTGATATAGCATCAAAGAGAATCTCGGTTAAACTGTACTAGCTTCTTAGAACCTTCCCTATCTCTATCATACAGAACCTTTACATAGATATCAATCTCCTGGTATCTAGAAAACCGTCCACGTGCTATGTCTGAACCAACTATAATGGAAAGTGAGCCTATGTAATTGTAAATTCTTAGCCGCCAAAGTACTCATCTTAACCAGATAAATCAAGATCAGGCATTTACAACGATTCTGATACTTCATGAAAACCACAACTTAGCCAACTTATGGATTGAAGATAGTATGTGAAATTGACTTCAAAGAGAATGAACACATGCAACAAATGTGCTTTTCAATACGATTCCTGTGCTTAGGCATGGAGGACCTCACTTGGATCTATTTTGTGATCCTCTTTTGACACAGTAATGATTCGGGTTCCTATTCTTAAATAGGTTCTTTCCAGTTTGAATAGGTTGCAAACAAAGAAAAGAGATTATGACATGGAATAGTAAGAAAGTGAAAAGTACATCTAACTTACCAAGAAGAATACGAAGCGGGTTTCCAAGCCAGTGCAAAGATTTGTAGAGCCAAGCTAGCATTATCAAGCTAAACGGTACAGTTCTAGACAACTGTACGGCACAAGGCTGGTGTATAAGTAATCCAAGAACTAAAATTCAACAGTTCTAGACATCTGCACCTATTGCGATACAGCCTAAGGCTGCCTCCGGTTGGCCGTATTGGAGGCCCGGATAGGGCAAAACTCATTCGCATGCGTGGTTTGGGACAAAAAGAAAAGACTGCATATAGGAGCCCCAGCTGTTCGGCTAGTCTTGAAAATTCTATCCTGCGGGGTGGTGGAGGAGAGGGGGACAGAAATCATCCCACTCGAATGGGACAAATACACGAGACCCCTTCTTCTTCCTTCCCCTCTTCCCTCCCTTTTCCATCAAAGATCTGCTCCTCCCTGCCCAAGCAGCATTATACCACCCACCACTACCACAGTCCATCTGCCTTAAACAACCCCTCACCACCACCACTGTCCTCTTCCTCCAACGTTGCCCTGCAGCTGCGATCAACTTCCCTCATACCTCTTATATTGTCCTTCTCTTTTTGTCTTCCTCAATAGAAACACCCCCCCACCCCCCCTCTTCCTCCCTCCTTCAAAAAAAAAAAAGGAAACCACCACCTTCCATCACCGTCATCTTCCTTCACTCTCGATTTTCTCGCCGGCATTGGTTCGATTTTGATCTTTCCACAAATGGTGAATGGCTGAATCAGTTCAGTTCCTGATGTGTGGTGATGACGATGGAGATTGGATTGTGGTTTTGATTACAGATGACGATGACGATAACAGTGGTGATTATGGTAGGCAATTGTGTATCAATTCAATTATAAACCGTCATCTTCCTGCATTGCCAATCCACCATTGTTGCTTTTGAGAAGATAAAGATGCTCTGTGGCCTTTTATTTCTTTTTTCTTTTTTCGTTATTCTAAATCTTCAGAAAATTTTTAATCTACTCGAGCATGTAATCTGAGATTGTTCCAAACATCGAAAGATGCTCACCTTATCCACCATAGTCCCGTGAAATCTTCTTTTTATGGTATTCACACTCCCAAACTAATGGTTTTGGGTTGGAAATTTGCCCACAGCATAGGAACAGGGTAGTGCAATACCCAGATGTCCTCCACATTACCGTCAGGCTAAGTTGTGGGGACATATGAGGGGATTCATCCTATGGACATGCCATGCTACATTTTCCTTCACACACAATCTTCATCCCTATACTCCTTCCAGGCCTGGTTATGTAGGGGAAGGTCTGTTCCCAACTTGTTAAGAACTTTACAACTAAGGGATTACTTCAAGCCATCTCCTTACGAATTTCAACAAGAAATCTTAAATCAAGAAAGAACTAACCTCAAACTTAAACACCCAAACCACTTAAATACGTTTGTCTATGTACTCAATTACCAACACACATCCTTACCAGAGATTGAAAGCCCAGTTACCTTGGTAATCATACGTAAAATCTAAGTAATCATATGTACAGACTTCTCCAACACCAGCTTCATCTCATTCCAATTACGTAATCAGCAATAACAAACGAAAGCCTCAATATGTAGTGTTTCTACTGATAAAAGCCATCATCATATTAGCAATTGGATTTCACTCTCAAAATTTGGAACATCGGGGCAAAATCAGTAGCAAAATCATATGAATCCTCCCTCGAGCCATCAAACCATACAACAGCAAAGTGACAATTTTGTGGCTTTTACAAAGTCATACAGCCCTACCAGTTCGCAAAGGAGCTATGTGTATGACCAGGTGTCAGAGGCACTAGGCCATCCGGATTTTCAAGGGCCGCAGGGGGCGTTCCAGACACCACGCGAAGTGCAGTGCTCTTCCAGCCACTGGACCCTACCACCGGCTGAGTTGTTTCCAAAGTGGGCAGGCTGTTAAACAAAAAAGCGTGGAAAGAAGACCCTGTCGAGCTTGGCTCTAGTCCGAATTTGTCAAATGACTTGAGAGGCGTAAGATAAGTGGAAGCTGGCAACGATGTTTACGCTTCCAGATATAGCACAACCGCTGGTTTGAGAACTTAAGCCTAAAAACAGAGCTGAAGATTTCTACAATATATGCCACATCAGTTGACCATTATTCTCTGTCCGACTAGTTGAAGATTGTAACTGTGCTGAGGAGTAGAGACATGCATCTCATGTTTCAAAAGCGTCAATTCCTTCCTTGATCAAAATATGGTAAGCTTGCAGCACGTTAATCAAAGACAAATTTTAGTGAGATCAATATTGCAGCTATCTTTAAGACACAGTTCATAATGAATGAACTACAAGAACAGCAAAATCAGCGAAAACCTAAACTAGTGTTACACACTCGCAAGTGGGTTGCTTTAAATCTGTTCTAGTGACCCATCACAGTTCAGCAATGTGCACAGAAATGGAAAAAATTACAACAGTATTATCTGTTTCTGACCATCCAATTCGTTGAGGATTAAAGAGCATGTGCTAATAATTTTCAGATGCTTCTGTGCATGAGTTCATGGTAAACTACTATGGCAAAAAGAGCAAAACAATAGAGCATATTACAAGGAAAGCAATCCACCCAATCTAACCTCATTCAATATCCTCTACTTAGCAGCATACTATAATTTAAGAAACTGGGCATTAGCAACAGCTCGAAATTGACAAATGAAACTGCAATAATGCAGGACAACATCAATCACAATTCCACAACTTCCAATAAAAAACAGAAACAAATTGAACTTTAAAACCATCTGTATCGTACCTTTTGAAAAGCTCGCCAAATTCCAAAGCCAGGATTCCCTCGTTCAAGTTTCTCTTCACTTTCGCAATACGCTTCCACCAGTCCCGTCCTCGTCTCAACATGGCCCAAACCCACCTCACCACCACCACCATTTCCTTTCACATTCCCACTTCCCAAATCCATCCAAAACACAAAACCAACAAAGAACAAATAAAACCCAACAAACCCAAGAGCCTGCCAAAGATAAATCTCGGCCCCCAGATACACCGTAAACAGAAACAGCGCCGCCACCAGGTAAAAGAACACGTCCCTGACGAACGGCGCCGGGTCAACGGAAAACGGCGCCTCGTAAATCGCCACGAAACCCACCACAAACGCCGACACAAACGTCCCGGCCGAGAGAATCGCGCCGAACCCGGTCCGAGCCTGGCCGCCACCGACGGCAGCGACGGAGGCGAAGACATCGGGGGCGCCGTTGCCTAGGGCGAGGAGGGTGACGGCGCCCATGCTGGGGGAGAGGCGGAGGTGGGCGGAGAGGGTAGTGACGACGGGGGAGAAATGGCGCTGGGCGGCGGCCACGAGGATGTAGAAGAGGAGGAGAAGGGTGAGGGAGAGGAAGGGGATGGAGAAGCGGGGGTTGGAGCGGAAGGTGCAGTGATGAAGGGAGGAGTAATCGATGAGGCCGACATCGGGGGAGGAGATGTGGTGGAGGGGGGAGCAGGGGGTGGTTGCAGGAAGGAGGGAGCGGTGGTGGGTTAGTGGGGTAGTGGAGGGATGGTGGTGCGGTGGTGAGGAGAAAGTGGTGAAGAGGAAGAAGAGGAGAGTGGAGAGCAGGGTGAGTGCGATTGCCGTGGCTTTGAGGGGATTGGGGGTGAGAGGAAAGGCCATGCCATTCCAGAATTAGAGTCCTCTTCTTCTGTTAGAGCAGCTGTCAACACCTACAATCACCTGGGTGTGTTGGCCTTGGACTTTCCTTGTTCAAGCTCTTGTTAAGATCTTGATGCACCAAGTCTTCGATTTATCAGGAAGACTGCTCATCCCATTCACTGTGACACCACAGCTAGCTCAGATCTTGTGTGAACAATATCAAGAAGAAATTCTGCTGATCCCACTTCCCCCAAGGATCCATATTCACTTCTCACCCCTCATTTTTATTTAGTGTGTTGCATACGGAAATATTATAAGAATAAATATCGCTAAATATTCTAAATATCGCTAAATATTCGTACTGCATAACATTTTGTTTTTGCAAAAAACAAAATTAAGAGGATTAAGATATCATATTGTTGCATCAGCATTCGTACTCAAATTCTATGTAAGTAGGTAGAGTAAAGCTAGACCGCAGAAAAGATATTACAAGTATGCTATATTTTGTGGTAGGTACAGTTAAGCTAGATCGGAGAAAAGATATTACAATTTTGCTATATTTTGTGGTACAAGATGAAAAGTTTGCAATTAAACCTAAAAATAAAGAAGATTCGATGACAACAAAAATGTAGCGCAAAAATACTTTATTCTATTTGTGGGCATATGAGTCTTAAACTCGTTAAAAAATGTGATTCGATAAAACGAACAAAAAATTAGTGCAAACATTTTATTCCATCCGTCAGCGCACGAGTCTTAACTCGGTAAAAAATGTGTTGAGCTTTGCTAAATCATGAAGTTAGGAAATGGCATAAGTGCAATAGTAATTAGCAGACATGTAATGGGATGGGAAATTCAATCAGGTTACATTTCTAGAATCAATTAAAGAATAAAGCAGCATAAATGTTCGCAGCCCATTAAAGATGTCTTCATACAAGGCTCTTGTGTAACCTTTATGTTCAGGTTTGACGTCCAAATTTAAGGCCTTGTGGTGTGGTCACTCTTGAAATCACAACACATAGTTGTTCATGGACAAAGACGGATTTCAATAGGCATAAACAGATTTTAATAGGCATAAACGGATTTCAACGGTGATATTTGTTCACCCTCGTAGCAAAGCAAATTGAAACCGAGAATTGCCTTCGTTTTTAAAACAAAAGGGAGGGTAGCTTTCAGGAGGCTCATGGTTATCCTTGGAATAAAAACTTTCTCACCATATTTGCTACCCCGCAAGTATGCTCCCTTCTATAAACCATTTTACTAATTGTGTGACAACTAATCTTGTTCGATTGCATAGCCCTTTGCTTGGATGTTTCATAAGAGCATAACTACATATCCCACTTTGAATTCAATCTCATGTTCTAGCGGCTGGCTAAATTTTAAGGAGTTTAAAAACTCTATAGGGTACGATAGCTCTTGCTCTTCCAAATCTGTTGATGCCTAACATATCGTATCAGAAGTTTATAGACCTTAGCATCTTCATGCATGATAGAAAGCACACGAGAATTTTGTATGTATTTTGTCTGTTGATGCCTAACATATCGTATCAGAAGTTTATAGACCTTAGCATCTTCATGCATGATAGAAAGCACACGAGAATTTTGTCTATATTTTGGTACCAATATAGCTCATTCACGCAGATATCGCGCACCCTTGTACCTCTCAATAAAATTTGGATAAGTAGCATCCGTGATATTTTGCAAAGGATTATCTCCAAAGCAAATAAGGAGTTCCTATGGATTCTTTATCCAAGAAGGATTTTTATTTATTATCGAGGTTATATGTTGGCAAATTCTCTATTTTTAAGGTCTAAAATTCATTAACTAAAGCTTTGGACACCTTCTGCTATAGAGGTTTGTGGCATGTTTCGTTCAATTCTCATGCTTTGTGAAAGCAAAAATTCCTGGCATTGATAATTGATGCCATTACAATGTCTGCTCTTCCTTTTTAGGAACCATAGGTAGTATCTGTGTGACCTCCAAGAACAAATGGTATTAAGCCCAAACAACTTGTATTTTGCTGTTGGGTCTTTTTTTCTATCAATGGCTTCGAAGACATTACGATGTTTCATTCATGCTTCATCCCAAAGGACTAAATTAGTCTTGCATAGAAGTTCTGCTAGCATCGTGTGCCTCGACGAACATACAAGATTTAGTTTTATTGATCTCAAACATTATTATAAATGTTGAATGTATGGTTCTACCTCCAGGTATTATTACAGTTGTAATCCTGATGACAAAACGACTAAAATAACGTGACCATTTAAGCCAAGTCTTGATATAGTTGTTTGTCAAAGAAAAGTCTTCCTAATTGCTCAGTGGCCATAAGAAAATAAATAAATAAATAAAAACTCCTTTTCAGTTTCAACTACATCTGCAACCTTTATATATACCTCCTTTTTCTTTTTGCTGCATTTAACTTTTCCACCTGTTTGTCATGGTCTTCTTAAAGGCATTTCGATCGTATGACAAATGTTCCTGCAATAGCATGTTGTTAAATTCTGCCAACAATGAAACATCTGGGAACGGAAGGGTGTAAACTCTTTGAGGGACCGCTATTGCGGTTCAAGACCAGCTCAACCTTGTATAGGGCCAAGGTATTCCTGTGATGGTCAAGGAGTATTGCATTATTAGAACTCTATAAATGACGTTGGTTAGTGTTGCTGTTAAAAATATGCTTCGTGTACGTTGTATGTGATTACAACGGATAAAATGGGCAATGTGATTAAATTGATGGAGATGAGCTACGGCTCTTTTATAACGGATAAAGATGGGCAATGTGTTTAAATCGATGGAGATGAGCGACTGCTCCTTTATATATATGTGTATATAGATTAATAAGAAAGTGGGGACTAGATGAGAGCTTTATTGCAGGCCACTTAGGCATGTGAATCCCAAACCTCCCACAATGGCTCGGGCTAAAAGCAGAGCCTCCTTACAAGTCATGAATATCTGTATGTGCTTGGTTCCTATTATCACTTGAACTTTGTTTTATAGCATAGATATGAGAAGTAATGCACATCCAATCATTGGCATAAAAGTACTCGAACAAAGGAGACTCCGCAAAAGATCGACGGATTAGAGTAAAATTTTGAGAAAATATTAAGATCATTAAAGTGTTAATTGTATATGGGTCATTTCAAAACTATCACCTTCTATAATGTATCATCTGATCAAATTACATTAAAGAAGGTTTCGTATCAATGGCAGACCATACTAACATTTACCTCTAACTCAAGAAGTTTACAGATAGGATTTGATGTCGAAAAGTGACGGGTGATTTATCAGTCTTCGGATTGACCTTAAAAAACAAATTAAATAGTATTTATTTTATAAAATCATCTTTAAGTTAATTTATGTAAAATTAGCTTTTACTTCCGGATGGTGTTTGGATAAAAAATACTTAAAGAAATTTCGTTGGGACAAACTGATCCCAAAAAAATATTTGAAATAAAATGTGCTGAAACCTTATTTGTAGTAGAACTATCGTTACCCTCATGACTTTGTAGGTGATGGTAAGTTGCAAAACTGAAATTTTTGCTCTCATTTTGGCATGCATTAGTGAAGAAGAAACTAATGTAATGATCGGTCAAGGTGATGGGAAGCCATGATGCTTTTGCAAAGCGCAATTGTAAGGGTGTTAATTTATTTAGGTTAGAAACGAAGAGAATGTGAATAAGGGGTGAGAGGTTGTGTGGAAGATCGAATCATTGCTGTAAGTTGGCCCAGCATCCACCCACACCCACTCACGCAGCCACCCACACACATATAGCTCCCACCCGTAAATAATTCCCTATTCCTCCAGCTATGGTCCAGCCGTCCACGTTACCTTGCGGACACCAAGATCAGCGTTTTTTTTAATATTTTTTGTAACTTCTCGCCTAATCAGCCCAAAAGGGATGATAAGTGTTTTTTCAATTCTGGCCATTGCCTTAAGGCACTCAGCCGTGTATCTTCCTTTTCTTTCTTCTCTCTCGCTCACTCTCCCAGACACACATGTTCTCTCTCTCTCTCTCTCTCTCTCTCTCTCTCTCTCTCTCTACTGGATATGGTGTTTTTTTTTGGTTAACGGAAGGATATATTCAAGCAACAGACAAAACAAGACCAAAACAAGCAATGTTCCTACGCTTCTTCCAAGTTAGACAAAAGATTGGAAGAAGAGGGAACAAAATCAAAAAAATTACATTGAAATGCAACAGCAGCTAACTTATGGGCTCTAGAGTTAGCACATCTTGGAATAACACTCAAATTCCAGCAATTCACTCTCATGAGAAGAGCTTTGGCCTCTTCAAGAATTGGTTTAGTTCTCCAATTCTCGTTCAAGTTGGATCCTTGTAACGAATTGATAATCACCTCCGCGTCGCCTTCGAATATGACATACTCCGTCTTGCATTGTATTGCCGATCGAATGGCTAGAAGAGCTGCGCTGGCCTCTGCTACTTCAGCATTTCCTGTTTTGATTAATTCAGTGATTCCATATTTGCATTCCCCCAGGTGGTCACGACGTACAATGGCAGCACACGCTTGTGATCCTCGAATGGCCGCATCAAAATTAATCTTGTGCCAACCTAACGGTGGCGCATTCCAAATATTGTTGACAATCTTCAAACTGTTGGAGTTTGCTAGAGCTGCCCATTTGTCGAGTGCCATTGTATTGATTTTCCTGGCCAAGGACAGAGGATCAATAGAACGCTTCTCATGTATGAGTTTGTTTCGGGCGAACCAAACAAGTTCCATGAGAGACGCTGCAAAGATGATGTATCTAATCTGGTTCTCTTTTACGAAGTTTGGGATTTTCAGCATGATGTTGAGCCACGAGATAGGATCATCGCTGCAGGAAGGAGGTCGACATCCAAAAATAGACAGCGTCCAAATCAGCCGGGTAATGTTGCAATTGAGGAAGATGTGTGTGGAAGTTTCAGGCATAGCATCACAAAGGGTACAGTTCGGATCAATGCTGAAATTATGACTAGCCAGGGTGTGCTTGAGTGGAAGAAGATTCCAAGCTATTCTCCATAACATGATCTTGTGCCTCGCCATAATTTTTGCACCCCACAGATTTTTCCAGAAATTGGATGGGAATTGAGAATAAGATGGGAACCTTTGAGCATTTGCCACTAAATATGCAGATTTAGTGGTGAATTTACCGGACTTGTTGTGGGTCCAAGCTAACTTATCTTGGGATTGAGAGGGAGAGATTTTGATTCCAATAATGGCTTCAGCTGTGTGGCTATCAAAAAGGTTCTCAATTAAGGTGGTATTCCATCTTTTAGTACCCGGGATGAGGAGATCGGCTACAAGATTAAATTCACCATACCTACGCGCTGAATTTGCAGGGTGCATACCATCATGAAGGGGGATCCACGGGTCATCCCAAATATTTATCGTGTAGCCATTACCAATAAGAAAACCGATACCCTTTGCCAGGCTACCCTGACTTTTACAAATTCCTTTCCACATCCAGGAAGAAGCCTTTTTTGGTTTGTGACGAAGGAATTGAGTACCTCTCAGATACTTGGACTTCATTATTTGAACCCACAAAGAGTTCGGGTGCGAAAGTACAGACCATCCAAGTTTCGAAATAAGAGCCAAATTGAAATCTCGCATTCGTTTGAAGCCCATACCTCCAAGAGCTTTCGGAATACAAAGAGTGTCCCATGCTTTAGGATGAAAGTGATTAAGTCCATCTTGCTTGAAACCCCACCAAAAATGCCTTATCAGTTGATCAATCTTGTCGCATACTTTCTGGGGAAGAAGAAAGGTAGATAGCATAGCTTGGAATCGCCATTGCAGTAGATTTGATGAGCGTTGCACGTCCCGCCATGGACATCACTTTTGATTTCCAACCAGCGAGCCTCCTTTCTACTGTTTCCACGATATCTGCAAAGACTTTGTTCTTGGGCTGGTTTATGAACAGAGGGAGGCCCAAGTATTTTGAGTCTTTCGGGGCTCTCTTGTATCCAAGGAGGTTGCAAATAGCACGAGCACAGCGACCGCCAACCTTATTGCTGAAATGTATTTGGGATTTTCCACTGTTTACGCATTGGCCCGACCACTTGTTATATATGTCTAAAGTGTTCCGAATACATTCAGCTTCCCGATTATTGGCCCTGCAAAATATGAATAAGTCATCAGCAAAAAGTAGGTGTGAAATAGAGGGGCTGCCTCTACTCGCTTTTATACCATGAAGGTTCCCGGCTTGCTCATCACGGAGGAGTAATTGAGTTATAACTTCGGAGACTAGAATAAATAAGAATGGGGACAACGGATCTCCTTGTCTCAATCCTCTCTGAGGAACAATACAGCCAAACGGGATGCCATTGATAATGGTAGAGAAAGATGTAGTTGAAATGCATTCATTGACCCAGTTGATCCAAGCTTGCGGGAAACCAAAATTTTCCAGGACTTTGATTACGAAGGACCATTCAACTTTATCATAAGCCTTCTCCATATCTATTTTGAGGGCCATAAGCCCTGCACCTTTCTTCTTTCGCATAGTATGCCAAATCTCTTGGACAATCACGTTGTTATCGGTGATCAATCTCCCAGGCACAAACGCTGCTTGTAAAGGGGATACAAGTTTAGCAAGGAGAGGTTTGAGTTTGTTGGCCATGATTTTTGAAATTACTTTGTAAACAACGTTACAAAGGCTGATGGGCCGATAATGGTTTGGACAGGTGGGATGCGAATTCTTGGGGATTAAAGCTAAGAAGGTGTGATTCAATTCATGAAGTTTCGAACCATTTGCAAAGAAGTCCTGAACCATGTTGCAAACATCAGAATTGACAGATTCCCAGTATGTCTTGTAAAAAAGGGCGGGCATTCCTCCTGGGCCTGGGGCTTTCAAAGAGTCAAATTTCATCAGAACTTTGGAAATTTCAGCGACCGAGGGAATAGAACACAGCAAGCGCGCTTCTTCCTCCGTAATCCTTGGAGTAATCAGATTATCCAAACTAGGTGGGAAGCATGGATTTGATGTCGAGAATAACTTTTGAAAATGTTGAGTGAAGCATTGACCAATTTCTTCTCTGTCTGAAATCCATTTTTCATCAAGGTTTTTGATGAAATCGATGGAGTTTTTCCTTCTTCGAATTACCGTACTCAAGTGGAAAAACTTAGTATTCAAGTCGCCTTCACTTTTCCATGAAAGTCTTGATTTTTGATGCCAAAGCCATTCCTCTCTACAGAGTTGTTCTTAAAGCTCTACTTTCAAATTTTTTTCCATCTCCAAGTTTCTTACAGAAGGTTCACTCTGTTGAATCTTGTCCAGAATAGACATGAGCTGTCCAATACGGGATTGAATATGGCCAAAGTGAGTGATGTTCCATTTGCGCAGGGCCTTGCTGGTACATTCAACTTTCCGACAAAGAATTGTTTCTGGTGTCCCAAAGTGAGGTTGGCTCCAAGCTGATTGAACCACGTAATGGGAGGTAGGATCGCGGGTCCATGCAGCTTCAAACTTAAACGACTTCATTCCACAGTATAACGGTTTGTGGGTCTTGAGGACGATGGGCAAATGGTCTGAGGCCGTGCCGGGAAGATGCGTAACTGAAGCATCAGGGAATAGGGTACACCAGGCTGCATTTGCATACGCTTTATCAAGACGTTCTTTAATATTTGCACTCAATGGTCGGTTGTTGCTCCAAGTGAAGGGGTTGCCGGAAAAACCAAGGTCAATCATATGGTGTTGATTGATGAATTCACAGATTCCTCCTGATGATGGATATGCCACAGGTCTGCCACCTTTCTTCTCTGTTTGGTATGCTACCGCGTTAAAGTCTCTAATACAGGTCCACGGTCCTTCAAAAGCTGCTGCCAAAACACTCATGTCTGTCCAGAACTTCCTTTTACATTCCCAATGGGGCGGACCATAAACAGCGGAAAGCATCCAGGGGGGTATCAGGAGGGTCGGAAAAAATCAGAGCATTAATGATATTCTTGGTTTGGAGAGTGATCTCAAGGTCCACCCCATTTTTCCAGGCCAAACATAGGCCACCCGATAATTTTTTGGATCCTGAGGGAGGGACTATACAGAAATTATAAAAGCTGAGGGAATTGAGAATTTGGATGAGATTTGTAGAAGAAGAGATGGTTTCAGAGATGACGAGGATATCAGAGTTTAAGGTTCTGACATCTTTTTTGAGGGCCCTGACGCTAGCTTTGCGTCCAAGCCCTCAAGCGTTCCATGCTTGAAGGATCACGGTGGTTTCGGTGATAAGTCATGACTTACCACCTGTTGAAGTGCGGAGTAGCTTGAAGGAGGAAGAGGACTTTGGGGATTGAGGGAGTTGCTGGCTTGGACGAAAACCGCTTGTCTATGTCTGGCCAGAGTTTTCAGTCTTCGAAGTTGGCTTGCTCGGGCCTGAGGAGGGGATTGATTTGCCTTGTATTTGCTGTTGGGAACTTTGGCTTGGGTTGGGCTCATCACAATAACATTCTGAAGGGCTTTTTTATTGGGGCTAAGGTTTTGGGTTTTGGGTTTTTTTATTTCAGACTGTTGGTCAAAGGGATTTTTTCATTTGGGCTTAGGGTATGAGGGGTCCAAAAATTTGGTCTTTTGTCCTACTTCAGGTTCCAACAAGTTCGTGGGTTGACTTTCTTGAAATAGTTGGTGACATCCCACAGTTTCAGCAAATATAGGTATGGAGTCTACAGGGGATAAGGCTTTGAAATGAGGGAAAAAAGGGGTTTTTTTGGTAGTAGTGGTTGGGCTGGTAGCCGAATTGCAGAGATTAGGCAGAATGGTTTGATTGCAGATTTCTGTCAGAGGCCCATGTGGGGTGGGTACTACTGCCTCGGGAAGGGTGCAACTAGTCGGTCTGGTGTACTTTTCCGGGCCTCCAGCAATTTCCGGTTGGATTTCAGGTGAAGCGCTCGTGTTCAACATGATATTGGCTCGTCGGTCTGGATGTTGCTGATTGGCTTGTTCTTTCGGCATGGCTTGGGGATTCTATTCAGTTGTGTGAGGGAAGGATCCAGAAAAATCTGCCCGAAGCCAAGGGCCATACGGGTTGGTTTTGGTTTCTGGGAACGATAATGGCATTTGCGAGCATCCCTTGTGAACATGGCCAATTCTGCCACAATTAAAGCAAAAATCAGGTAATCTTTCGTACCTGAGATGGATCCATGAGGTGGAAGACGCGTCTTTGGTTCTATGAAAACCTGTATGAATGGGTTGACGGATGTCAAGCACGACTTGAATCCGAAGAAATTTGCACCAAGCAAAATTCCCATCTGCCGTGAAGTCTATATCTTTCAGTTCCCCGATTCTAGCTCCGATTCTCTCAGCATTTGATTTTGTCATTTGGTTGGGAGGGAGTCCATAGATACGGATCCAGAATGGAGAATGGTGGAATTCGAGTTCATCGGGTCTAGTATCCAAAATTCGCTTGCGATCCCACTCATGATTAAAGGATATGCTGAAAACATTGTCCTCTTGATGTTTGACTTGCATACCTTTGGATAGGTTCCAAGCTTTGAGAAGAATGGAGTATGCTAGTTTAGCATTGATTTTCTTTGGACTGATGACTTTTGCTACGAAAGTGAGAGCAGACTCTTTTGCTGCGTTAGAGTCGTCAGCGTCAAGATCCAGATAGTCCTCACACAAGAGGGATTGGGTTTGGTTAATAATGATGTCCATATCAGAGATGGTTTAGAGTCGGTAGTCTGTAGCAATAATGGATGTTGCTGGTGATCTGCTCGGTGGTTGTGGGAAATAAAGGCTTACGGACATAGGTTTTTTTGTTGTGGAGGTTCTGGGTATTCTGCAGTGAGGCTTGAGGTTGTTGAGCATTGAGGGAAAATGGAGTAAAGGATTAAAATTGGAAAGAGAGATGACAGGGAATTGGTGGCTGAATCAGGAATCTCCAGCGGAGAAGAGAGACGCTCCGATCAGGAATCTCCGACGGAGAAAGAGAGACGCTACTCTGAGGGAGAGCGTAGAGAGTTTTAAAAAAAGCGGCTGTAACGGATTCTACTGGATATGGTGTTGGTTGGCTATGGGTTCGGTAGTGGTCAATTGTAGAAACAAGGGTAAATTACACAAAACTCTCCTAAGGTTTGTCATAATTACACTCCGCCCCCCTATCTTTAAAAATTACACTATGTTCCCCTAAGGTTTGTACCTGCATTACACACAACTACACACATTTAACGGCAGACCCAACTCCTTGAAAAGATTCCCTGACACACTACTTTATGCAATTTTCATACCCAAAATACCCTCCATTTGTTCTTTATACACCTGTGTGGTCTTCTTGTAATGTTGGGTTTTACAAAATTTCAACCAACTCCACAGACCCTTCTTCCCTTCCTCCACCTTCTGCTCATGCCCTTTTTCCATAAAGTAAAATTAGACCCACCTTCTTAAGGAGGTAACAATGTCTTGGTCAAAAAATAGTGAAGAATGGTTAGATCTGAGGTTTAGGTACATGAATTGTTGGTGTAGAAAGAGGACAAACTTGAGGATTGTTGAATTTGATGAGAAGCCAACTAAGGGTAAGCTATTCTTCTCTTGTGCAAGTGGTGGATGTAAAATGTTCAGTTAGTGCACACATGATAGAGCAACAATGAAACCAAGTGGAAGGTCAATGAAATGCTCATCTGAGTTTTCTGAAGAGATTCAAAGGCCTGAGATCATTGAAGAAGCAAAGATGCAATTTTTTGATGGAAATGGAGTTGTAACCAGATAGAAATTACAGTTGATTGAAGCTAATCAGGCAATGATGAAGTTGTTGGTTATTCATTCTCTAATTTCCTCATGGATGTGTATTACGGTGATGATTTTTGTTATCCGCAAATGAGGGATGTGAGTGTGTGTTTATGTACTGCAAGTAATGTGGGGTTCATTTTCCTTTCCACGACTCTTTTGTAATCTGTTGTAATGACTCTGAATGAAGAAGGTGAATGAATGTGATTTTTTTGGGTTCCTCTATTTGGCCTTCTCTGATGTTAAAGTTAATAAGATCTCAGTGTAATTACTGCAAACCTGAGGAGAGTTTTGTGTAATTTTAAAAATTAATGTATGTTTTCCCTCCAAAATTCCAAGAAAATAGTCTGAGGGGCATTCATGTCTTTTTGCATTACACCGTTAATACCATAAGAGAAAAAGTTACTTTTTGAGTTGAGTGTAAATTTTAAAGATAGGGAGCAGAGTGTAATTATGACAAACCTCATGGGAGTTTTGTGTAATTTACCTTGAAAATAATGGTTGTGGGCGGCCATCGGTACGTGGTGGATCTTTTTAGATTCTTTGCTTTGCTAGTGAATTCTGAATTGACGTCATCCTTATGCGTACCATATTTGCAACCATTTCTCTTTCTGGGAATTCTTTCATTCACCACGTTTAACTATATTAGTGTCGTTACAAATAAAAAGGGAATGGATATTAGTGACCATTAACATCCCACACGGATTGCAATGACAAAATGTAGTGTTAAGTTTTGAGTTTTCGATTTTGTATGAAAAAAAAGTTTGCTTCCATTCTTATGTGCGTACTTATAATTTCACTTTAAAAAGATATCCACTCTATACCATATAACAGTTGAAGAAATAAGGTTTTCTCTACCGGTAGATAAGAATCGACTTCAATGCTTAACAACACCAAAACTAGTAGTGACAAAGGATAGCAAAAAATTGTTTTGGTCATATTTTATGAGTTTATTTTACCAAATTTTGTCTTTGAGAATGGGTGGGCAGGTGGGGTAGGAAATGGGGGCCTTTTCAATGTTCGAGTGAGAAATGATGACAGGAGTACGAAGAGTATAGATAGCCTACAATGAGATGCATTTCTTGACCGCTTTTCCTTTTACATTGCGTAATTGGCATAAGATTAGGTTACCTCCTCCGAAACGCTCTTTCTGTGTTAGGCTTTTGAAGCCGCATTTAAATGATAAAGGGATCAACATCAATTGGTGAGAAAAAAGTCCACAAGAAAAACATGGTGCTTAAGATGCAAACGCAAAAACATGGTGTTTGGTATCTTTGAAGGAGTTATGAAGAAAAGACTACCAAAATGTCTCTGAGATTTTAGCAGTGCATCTTGGTTCACAATCTTCACATTGGGTATGCATACTCCTTTTAAGCTGGAAATCATAAGCTTTGTTGAGTGTAAGACTGAAGTAGTTTTACACCCTAATATCCTATGTCTAGATCATTCTTGAGTTCTCCATACTTCTAAAAGATTTTCTTTTCTGTTTCTAGTACGATAGTTTTCTCTTACCTGTATACAGGCCTTATTTATCTTTCCCTCCATCTTTTTTATCATGGTATTAGAGCCATATGATCTGCCAGTTTGAGAGTCTTTTAACTATTTTTGCAAAATCCGGCAGACAGCCTTTTGCCGTTCGCCCAGCCTATTCATGTGCTTTTGTTTCTTTTTATGCTCTTCTTTACTTCTTGAGCTCAGAATTTGGGTCTTTCTTTCTTGCCCCTTCTATACATTGATCTTCGCTTATGGTGAAACCCTAGCCACCGCCCACTTTTACTATTCATCAACTCTAGCTTATCTCTTTCTCTCAAATAAAAAAAGTTTTGCTTTACTATTACCTCTGTCAATTTCCTTTAACCCAAACCCTAATCTAACATCCTCTGTCCTGCAACTCCTACTATGTTCTTATTCTGATTCCTACTTTGTTCCTAGTCACCGAACCTCACCCGAGACCTTTATGATCATTGGACCTTGTGCCAGGTTTCCTGCTTTGTTCTTAGTCTCCGGACCTCGTTCTGGGACTCCTGCCTTGTTCTAAATCTCTGAAACCTCATCCCGAGACCTTTATGATCGTTGAACCTTGCCCGGGGACTCCTAATATGTTCTTAGTCTGCGGACCTCGTTCTAGGACTCCTGCCTTATTCTTAGTCACCGGACCTCACCCCGAGACTTTATGGTCGTCAGACTTCGCCCTGGGACTCTTAATTTGTTCTTACTTGCCAGACCCCACCCCATGACCTTGCTGGTTGTCAGACTTTGTCCCGTGACTCTTGTCTGTTCTTACATCACCGGACTCTACACATGGAATTCATCTTGGAACTCACATAGTGCAGGTAAAAAGACACCGCTCTGGACTTAACCTCCAAACTCAAGCTTGTTCTTTTCTACCAACTTGAGTTTGAGGGGGGATGCTAGATGATATATATTAATATGGAAATTACATTTTTCCTATTGTCAAATGTCTAGAACATTCTAGAGTTCTCCTAACTTATATAGGATTCTCTTTTCTATTTCTGGTAATATAGTTTTCTCTTGCATATATAAAAGCCTCATTGTACTCAGTTTTATTGATGCTCTCTAATATACTTATCTTTTCCTTCACCTTTTCTATCATGGTATCAGAGCCATATGATCTACTAGTTTGAGAGTCTTTCAACTGCTTTAGCAAACTCTGGCGAAGGCCTTCTACCATTCAGCTGGCCAATTCATGTGCTTTTGTTTCTTTTCGTGCTCTTCTTTTTCTTCTTGAGAGTTTGGGTCTTTCTTCCCTGCCCTTTCTCTAAAGTGATCTCCATTTTTGTTGAAACCCTAGCCATCATCCACTCTTACTATTCATCAACTCTAGCTTATCTTTTTCGCTCCAAAAAAAAAAGAGAAATAAAAAAATAGTTTCCTTCTTCAGTTACCCTTGTCGATTGCCTTTAGCCCAAACCCTAATCCTACACCCCCATAAGAGTCCAACATGCCTCTCGTTCGGTTCCTACAATGCTTGTTCTTAGTTATCAGACCTCACCCAGAGACCTTTATGGTCGTCAGAACTCTCCCCAAGACTCCTGCTCTGTTCTTAGATGTTAGGCTTGTTCTAAGACTCCTGCCTATTTCTTATTCACCAGACCTCAACCCGAGACCTTTATGGTTGTCAAACCTTGCCCCCGAACTCCTGTTTGCCCCTGAACTCCTGCTCTGTTCTTAGTCGCCGGACCTTGTTTTGGGACTCCTGCTTTGTTTTTAGTCACCGGATCTCGCCCCAAGACCTTGATGGCTATCAGACTTCACGCCCAGGACTCCTGCTCTGTTCTTGCATCCCCGGACTCTCACTACAAGAAAAAGAGTTTCTTGCGACAAACTTTTAGCTATGGACACTATTTCATCGCTAAAACACACTTCCAGCAACGAATTTTCCACCGCTAAAAGCCCATGGCAAAAAAAATGCACCCATCAGTAAAAACCTTTACCAACAGGGTTTTAACGGCAGATATTCCGTCGCTCAAAGTTTTTAAAAAACTTCCAATTTTTGGCCACTTTTTTTAAAAAAAATTTAGCAAGGGAATTACCCCGTCTCGTAAAATTGTTTTAGCGACGGAATTTTTCCTTCGCTAAAATATACGTCACTTAAAGTCTAAAAAGTTATGACTTTTAACGACGGCGATTCTATCCCCATTTTTCTCTCTCTGTGTCTCATCTTACCGGCAGTCTTTCTCGCTCCGGCGATCCCCCTTCTACGGTGACGTGCACACCCCCCTCCCCCCTCCCCCCGCCATGCCCCTTAAGGGCGCCTATGACCACCACCGTCCCACCACCTCCTATATGTCCATTTTACCCTAATTTCTTTTAATGCATGTAAGTTTGACTTTAATATAGTTATAATATATTATGTAATTACATGTTATCTTGAAATTGTTGTGATGTATAGTATAGTATAATTGAATTTAATTTGTTATATTGTATAGTGTAATTGTATGTGATTTATTATAATTGCTATAATTGTGCTAGATGTTTAATGAACCCTAAGTAACTCCTAGTTAAGCCTTAATTAATACTGATTAATCCTAATAATTGAACCCGATTAATCCTAATTAACCCTAATTAGTTCTAATTAAGCCCTAATTAATACTGATTAATCCTAATAATTGAACCTGATTAATCCTAATTAACCCTAATTAGTTCTAATTAAGACTAATTAGCCTAATTAATCTAATTAAACTATAATTAGCCCTAATTACTCCTAATTAAACTATAATTAGCCCTAATTACTCCTAATTAGCCCTACTTAATCTAATTAAACCCTACTCAAACCTAAATAGCCTTGATAAACCCTAACTAAATCCTCATTAAATCCTAATTATACCCAATTAGCCCTAATTAGTCCTAAGTAACCCTAAGTAACTCCTAATTAACCCTAGTTAACCCCTAACACATCTTGAAATCACCCTAATTTATCTAATTAAACCCCAATTACCGAAATTAGCCCCAATAAACCCTAATTAAATCCTAATTAGCCCTACTTCTTAGCCTCGATAAACCCTAATTAATCTATTTAAACCCTAATTACCCTAATTAGCCCTGCTAAACCCCTATTAAATCCTAATTAATCCCTAATTCACTACAAGAAAAAAGGTATTTAGCGACGGGAAAATCCGTCGCTAAAAGACCAAAATCCGTCACTAAAGGGTTTAGCGACGGATATTCCGTCGCTAAAAGTCCCTCGTATAAAAGCCCGTTACTAAAAGTTTGGCGACGGAATTTTCAAATCTGTCGTCTAATATTGCACTTTTGTGATGAATTTATTTATTAATTAGCGATGGAATATCCGTCGCTAATTATATTTTACGTATTTTAATTTATTTTCTATTTTATGAATTTAGCGACGGAATAATTTTTTTGGCGACGGAATATTCCGTCGCTAAAAAGTTAAAAGAAGAAAGACTTTTGGTGACGGAATTAATCCCTTGCCAAAAGTCAAAAAAAAATTTAAAATATTTTTTTATTTTTCTATTACCCATACCTGTAATAAAATTTTCAATTCTCAACAACGCACAATAATCAATACACAAAGAAATATATACAATCAATTATAAAAAATGTATATAACACAAAAAATAGTCATGATGTACAAGCTGAGCGGGGGGAGGGGGGGATAAGCTGGGATTGGGCATGAGAAGGGGCAAGGGTTGTCGAGTCCCGGATTTGGATCCTGCTGATCCGGGGCCGGCTCGGCATGTCCAGCAGCGGTACCCTGCTGATCCTGCTCCTTGATCAGCCTCAACACCACCGTAGCAAAGCGCTGGATCTCTTCCTCGTCCAACAGATGCCGAGGAGCCGGTGTCTGTGCAGGGGTAGCGGGGGGTGAGGATGCTCCTATCGCGGCACGGGCATTCGTGCTAAGCAGGCAGCGTATGCGGCCTTCCGGCCGATTGACGACCTCCGGCGTATCCAGCCATCGCTTCAACGCCCCAGTACTCGCACCCGTACTAGTGGACGCTGATGGCTGTCCGGACTCCCTAAGCTGTTCATACGAGACCTGTAAAAATAGTGATTTAAAGATATGTTAGGGCATTAATTAATGCAACAGACATTGAGGATAGTAAGAAAAAATTAACAACTTAATTAAACACATCGACTTACATCGATCCGTTGGGCAATATCTGAAACATAGTCGCCGGCCTGGCGCGCCTCGTCTTTGTCCTTCTTTCTCACGTGTGTCTGATTATATGTCAGAGCTACGACCTCATCCTCCTCCAGATTCGGGTTCTGTACCGCATTCATGTGTCGGGCGATGTCGTGTGGCACCGACCCCCCCGTGTGCGTCGGATCTCTGTTCTGTCTGTTCTCAGCCCCCTTCTTACTCTTGGCGTCCCAACCTGGATCCGCAACCCACCGATCTATCATATCCCCCATACAGTCGGAGATATCCAATGTGGGGGATATGCCTTCATCTCTGACATCGGGGCACCATCGGGCAACATCTTCTTCGCTCGGTCCCATGCGTCGTGGAGCCATCGGCGGTAATTCTTGGCGATGTAAGAAAAGAAGGCCTGCCACCCTAGTGCCTGCTGAACAGCCGAGTCAAACGTGAACCCCTCATGCAAGGCATTCAATAACACAAATTAATTTAGAAAACAAACTCTAATTAAACAAATACTATCGCAGGAAAAAAATACTTCAACGTACCAGTCACTCCTCCCATAGGGACTCCCTCGTAACGGTATCCCAGTCCTTCCAGTACAGGCGTGGCTCGATGAATCAGCCCTTCACAAGAACGCCAATCTTCGTCCTCGCCTAATTCTCCAGGATCCTGCCAAAGAAGTAAATAAATAAATTAATACAGTTCAAATATAAATTAACATCCCAAATGTACAAAATAAGGCATGATGTGATTTTATTTTACTTACAGGCCCTCCTGGGTGAGCGTAACTCTCTGTTTACGCTGGGGGTCAATGCGTACCCCGCTTGTCGGGCCACGTCCTCGTCGAGATCTTACAAAATACAGACATTAATACAGTTCAAATATACTTCAAATATAAATTATAGAAAATGTACTAAATACCGTTATCAACTATACCTAAGGTCGAACCCACGGAAGAAGGAGAATCAACTCGCGTGTGGGATGAATTTGCGTCGGGCTGGGGCTGGGGCTGTACGCGATCACTCTGTGCCTCGTCATCATTGAGCAATGACGAGGTGGACCCACCGGGGTGGAAGTAACTCGGCGTCCAGCCCGGCCACGAATAGCTCGTATCCTATCCATATCTGACTTCGTATAGATAAATTGCAAAGACATTAACACATTAAAAATAATAATTTAGCAGAAATCATCATCGGCACTATATATATGAACGGAGGTGCAAAAACACATCAATATGAACCAAGTTCTAGAATGTTACTACATTTTTTCCGTGATGTTACAACATTACAAGTCAGTCATTTTCAGTTTGGGAATCGTCATCATGTTCCTGACTAGACTCGTCGTCCTTTTCTTTGTGGGACTCGTCGTCCTCTTCATCTTCTAATTCATCCTCTTCATCAGTAGACTCAGTCACATCGTCTCCTCTTCATCTTCTAATTCGTCCTCTTCTTCGTGTTACAACTAAAGATTTTTATGCATGCATGCGTTCAGAAATTGATAACATATGCAAGAATCTTTCTGAAATATCAAAATTGCAAAAAGATCGTTACATATGTTACCAATTCCACTTTAAATAGAATTCGTTGGCAACGAGTTGAACCATCTCGTTGCCAATGGACTTCTCAAAACAACAACTAATATAAAGAAGGCAGGGTTTGTAAACAACGAGTAATTGAACCATCTCTGGGTAATATGGAGTGATTATGGGATGTACAATGGCTAATTAGGGCTAACTAGGTTATTAGGGTTAATTACGAGTATCAAGGTTTAGGGTTTAGCGTTATGGGAAAAAGTTAATCTAATTAGGATTTATTAAAATATGTTAGGGCTAATTAGTGTTAATGAGGAGTACGTTTGGCTAATTATAGCTAATTAGGATTGATTAGGACTAATTAGGGTTATTTAGTTCTAATTAGGGCTTAATTGTGCCGAGTAGTACTGATTAATCCTAATTAACGCTAATTAGGCTTAATTGGGGTTATGTTAGGGCTAATTATTGTTAATGAGGAGTAGTTTTAGATAATTATAGCTAATTAGGGTTGATTAGGACTAATTATGATTATTTAGTCCTAATTAGGGTTTACTTATGCCGAGTAGTGCTGATTAGTCCTAATTAGGGCTGATCAGTCTTAATTAGGGCTAATTAGGCTTAATTAGGTTATGTTAGGACTAATTAGTGTTAATGAAGAGTTGTTTCGAATAATTATAGCTAATTAGGGTCGATTAGGACTAATTAGGGTTATTTAGTCCTAATTAGGGTTTAATTGTGCTGAGCAGTGTTGATTAGTCCTAATTAGGCTTAATTCGGTTATGTTAGGGCTAATTATTGTTAATGAGGAGTTGTTTCGGATAATTACAGCTAATGAAGGTTGATTGGGACTAATTAGGGTTATTTACTCCTAATTATGGTTTAATTATGCCGAGTAGTGTTGATTAGTTCTAATTAGGGCTAATTAGGCTTAATTGAGTTATGTCAGTGCTAATTACGGCTAACTAGGCTAACTATAATCAATATGCGCGTAATTGGGTTCATTTGGGCTAATTTGGGGTAATTACAACTAATTTGATTTTCATTGGTTTCTTAAGGTTAATTAAAACTAAGTAGGCTCGTTAGAGCTAATTAGGGTTAATTGATTTATTAAAATATTATTAATCAGGACTAATTACGGCTAATTATAGCCAGTGCTGGAACCACGATGAGATTCCAGGGGGTGCATGCTAAAAATGTCCCGTTAACCTAATTAACCTGAATTGAATGCATAGTTAACAATCTTAATTCCGACACCTCATATAGGGTGTCGATATGGTGTCTGATACGTGTCCGACACGTACGACACCTACGGACACGTGTCCTAGTCCTCCGGACATGTGTCCTAGTCCTCCGGACATGTGTCCTAGTCCTCCTGACATGTGTCCGACACCTATCGACACGTGTCAGACGCCTCCGGACACGTGTCCGACACCCACCGACACGTACCTCCGGACACATTGGCATACGTTGATTTATTTTTTAAATGTCGGACACCGTCGATCAAACGTGGTGTCCGTGTCTGCGCTAACTAACAGGTATCTCAATCCAATTGGGTCCCATCCTCCGTCAACAATCTCAATTCTCAAATGCTCAATCCAATAAAAATTAATAAAAATCACACATTCAATCCAATTGGGTCCCATCTTCCTTCAACAATCTCAATATCTCAAATTCTCAATACACGATTAACAATCTATAATCATCAATTAACAACCTAAAATCATCAATTTTTAATCTCAATTACTTCAAATGCACAGCTAATAACCTAAAATCATCAATTAACAACCTAAAATTATCGATTAATAATCACAATTCTCAAATGCACAATTAACAACCTAAAATTATCAAACAAATGATCAATGTTCAAATGGAAAAAATTGTTCAAAATGCACATATCCGATGCGCTTGAATTATTTCTATTTGGTGTTCGATTTTATTAGGGTAATTAATTTAGGGTTCAATTAGGTGTTCAGTTGGTTCAGTTACTTCAATTTAGGGTTCAATTATGGAGTTCTATTAGTTTAATTAGGGTTTGGTTGAATTGGGGCATTCAATTTAGGATTCAATTAGTTCAATTTAGGGTTCGATTGGATTAGGAATTCAATTTAGGGTTCAATTAGTTTAATTTAGGGTTCAATTCGATTAGGCCATTCAATTTAGGGTTTAATTAGGGTTCAATTACATCAATTTAGGGTTCAATTACTTCAATGTAGTGCTCAGTTGAATTGGGGCATTCATTTATATCTCCATTTAATAAGGCTGTTTTCACATCCATTTTGGTGAATTTCAAGATTATTAATAGCTGCAATAGCTATCAATATTCGAATGGATGTTATTCTTGTAACTGGTGAATATGTATCGAAATAATCAAGGCCTTCCTTTTGTCTATATCCCTTGACAACCAATCGGGCCTTATATTTTTCGATCGTTCCATCAGCTTTCATCTTTCGCTTGAAAATCCATTTACACCCTAAAGGTCTATTTCCAGGAGGAAGATCCACCAGTTCTTAGGTATGATTTTGCATGATGGATTCTATTTCACTATTAATAGCCTCTTTCCAATAAGGAGCTTCGGGACTCGACATTGCTTCACTATAAGTACGAGGCTCATTTTCTAACAAATATGTTAGAAAATCAGGACCAAAAGATGTAGACGTTCTAGCTCTCTTGCTACGTCTTGGCTCATCTTCCTCTTGTGAGGGTTCTTGGTTCATACTAGTTATTTCTAAAGAACTCAGTTCTTGTGCAACTTTATAAGGGAACACATCTTCGAAGAAACGTGCATTCCTTGTCTCCATTATGGTGTTGACGTATATATCGTCAACTTCAAATTTATGCACTAAGAACCGATATGCCGAGCTATGGCTTGCATATCCAATAAAAATCCCATCGACCGTTCTAGGTCCTATTTTGACCATTTTAGGTGGTGGGATAGCTACCTTTGCTAGACACCCCCACACTTTAAGATATTTGAAGGAAGGAGGACGTGCTTTCCATAACTCATAAGGTGTCTTTGGCAACTTCTTGTGAGGTACTTTATTAAGTAAATGATTTGCGGTTAAGACCGCTTCCCTCCACAAGTTATCCGGTAGTCCAAAATTTATCAACAAAGCATTCATCATTTCCTTTAAAGTACGATTTTTCCGCTCAGCAATTCCATTTGACTAAACGCATATGGTGCCGTGGTCTTATGAATGATTCCATGATCGGCACAAAAATTTTCAAGTGGGAAAACATATTCTCCACCTCTATCACTTCTTAGTACTTTGATTTTCTTGCTAAGCTGATTTTCAACCTCAATTTTATATTGCATAAATGCTTCCAAGGCTTCATCCTTGCTTCTAAGCAAATATACATAACAAAATCTAGTACAATCATCAATAAAATTAATAAAATATTTTTTTCCTCCTCTAGATTGTACCACCTTTAAGTCACATATGTCACTATGAATAAGACTTAAAGGTTCCGTGCTCCTTTCAATTGACTTGAAAGACGTTCTTGTCATTTTAGCTTCAACACAAATTTCACATGCTTTATGTGAGTCAAAATCCATTTTAGGCAAAAATCCAATTTTCACAAGCTTTTGTAACGAACCATAGTTAACATGACCTAATCTATGATGCCATAAATTAGGAGATTCCAACAAGTAAGCAGAAGAGCTATTATTACTATTATTATTATCAAAAGTGGTACAACTTTAGGTATGATGGTCATTACATTTAACTTAAACAGACCATCACAAAGGTACCCTTTTCCTACAAACATTCCACTCTTAGTTAGTACAAACTTGTCGGACTCAAATACTAGCTTAAAACCATTTTTACACAACAATGAGCCCGAAACTAAATTCTTTCGAATATCCGGCACATGAAGCACATTGTTGAGACTCAACTCCTTACTGGATGTCATCTTTAAGACCACCTTGCCCATCCCTTGCACCTTTGAAGAGGAAGAGTTTCCCATGAACAGATTCTCGTTGTTGGCCCTCTCATATGTAGTAAACATACTTCGTTCAGAGCACACATGTCGAGTAGCGCCCGTGTCTACCCACCACTATTTGGGATTTTCAACCAAGTTGACTTCGGATACCACCGCAGAAAGACTCAAATCTATAACATCCTCGGTAATTTGGTAACTTCCGTCACGTTGGCTTGAGAATGCTTTCCTTTCTTTCCTTTGTTCTTGCGACTGTAGAAATCCTTGGCTCGATGGCCTAGCTTGTCGCACACATAGCAATTCCCACTGAACTTCCTCTTTTTATCACCGCCCTTAGCATTTAAGCCACTTGCTCTACTTGAACCATCTAATTCGAAAATCTTCCTCCTCTTTGACGGACCTTGCTCGAACACATTTGCCTTGGCCTCTTGATGATAATTAATGGCCTTCTTCTCGGACTGGCCATTATCTTCCTCGATCCTCAATCTCACAATCAAATCCTCGAGTTTCATCTCCTTGTGTTTATGCTTCAAATAGTTCTTGAAATCTTTCCAAGTAGGTGGTAATTTTTCAATCAAAGTAGCCACTTGAAAAGACTCTCCAAGTACCATGCCTTCCGCATGAATATCATGCAGAATTAGCTGAAACTCTTGGACTTGACTAATCACAGTCTTGGAGTCCACCATCTTGAAATCAAGGAATTTGCCGACTACAAATTTCTTTGAGCCGGCATCTTCTGTTTTGTATTTCCTTTCCAAGGATTCCCACAATGTTTTCGCATTGACTATTGGACTGTATACGTTATACAACGCATTGTTCAATCCATTGAGGATGTAGTTCTTGCACAAGAAATCTGAATGCTTCCAAGCATCCACGGCAGCCACTGTTTGCCGGTCAGGATTTTCACCAAGATCTGGTGCATCCTCTTGCAAGAACCTTGCCAAGTTAAGAGTGGTCAAGTAAAATAGCATCTTTTGTTGCCACCTCTTCAAATCTTTTCCATTGAACTTTTCCGGTCTTTCACCAAGTCCAACGGAACCATGAGCAGGTGTAGCATAAGGCTTCATATACACAGTCCCACCACCATGTTGCATGTTGGGATGAACCGGTCCACTTTCCGGATTGGTTTCACTAGTAGCCATTGTTATAACTATCAACAGAATATAACAACAGCAACAATTAAAAACCAGTCTAACGCAAAATCAGATTCTTGTAACACTAAAATTAAAATCAGAAACTGAAAATAATTTTAGCATATGCTTGACAGAATCAGATATGAAAATGAATTTTGGAAAAACCATTTTGAAAATATTGTTTCTATACATGCAACACAAAGTGCGGGGTATAGTCTTAAGATTGTTGGAAATATAGCTTTGTGTATACTTGTGCAGATAACAGTTTGAACAATACTACTAGCATGCAAAGCCTAACGTTACAAAACAACAATAACATAAACTGGAAAGAACTATTTGTAATGACTCACAACAAGAAATGCAGAACAGCAACAAAAGAGTCGAGGCATGAATTTGATTCACTCTCCTTAAGACTATATTCGTCCCGTAACGGTGCTAATAGTCTCTTGACGAAAAGCCTCCCGGGATACAACCGCAACGTCTGAAATAGGAGCACTCCAAAATTTCAGACCCGCGAACCAAACAATGGCAGAACTCTTTCTCTTTTCGAACACAGAAAAACTGGACAGAATCTTTGTTAACAAAAGGAAATTTTGGGATTCAAGTTATTAACTTCTATAACTGACTCGATTTTATACACAGAGTATTCACTGGGGGGTGCAACTCTTCACAGAAAAAACTACAAGCCGGAAAGGTCACAACTTTCAGAAAAGAAAATAAATAAATAAATAAATAAATTTTATTTATTTAAAATGTTTTTGTCCCAAAAAGAATAAAGCCTGATGGGCCCAAGCCCAAGCCACGGCCAAGGACCAGACTAGGCGGTGCGCACGTGTATGGTGGACCTTGGGTCAATTTAGGTCCTCCCTCCTTACAAAATATGGGTACCCCTAAGGGGCCCAACTCTTAGCTCAAGGCCAAGCCTTATAAAGAGACAACATTATCTTTAATTCTTCAACGTGGGATTCTCTCTTCCCTTCAAGTTGAACCACTAACTTTAACTTCAATTTTCTCATTCACCTTCTATTTGTTTTAAACATGTGAATATACCATAATCATCTATTCCAATAGATGAACATGAATCAATTTGTTCCTAACCAAAATATGGTTTGGAACCAATTTGAAAATTAAGTCAAAGTTGCTTCTCCACAATGGGTTTAAAACTCAATTCCAACGAATGATTCCACTCGAACCAACCCACACAACATGGCACTCACAGGGAATGCTGTCTCTCAAAAACCCATTTAAAAGCACCCCTCAATATGGCCGAATAGAAAAGGTTGGGGGTTTGAAGATCTAAGAAAGTCTTACTATTTCAACTAAATAACATAAAACTCAGAAAAGCAAAAGAAACACCTTAATAGCAATAATTAGAAAAATTAGAAACAAGCTCCAGCATAATCTTATGTTACAAAACTAGACAATTAGTATATAGTTGTTCTAACATCATTTTGGATCAGCCTAACTAGACATAAAGCAGAGCAAATTGCAGTGATTAATCTAGACAGTTTAATTTAATCTAAACATAAAACAGAGGCAAATTGTAAAGTTTAATTTAGATATAAAGCAGGTGATAATGGATTTACTTCCTAATAATCTAGACAGGTAATAATGACTTGAGGTGTTTGTGGCGGCAACGTTGGTGGCACGGCGACAGTGGAGGGCTTGGTGGCGCGGCGACAGTGGAAGGCTTGGTGGCGCGACCTCGGGGTGAGGACTGGGGTGTCGCCGGAGGTGGGTCGCCGTGGAGGGGGATCGCCGGAGGTGATAACGGCGGTGGGTGGGTGAGAGAATAAATTCAGAGAGATAATCGGGGAGAGAGAAAGAAATCAGATCTGGGTGTTTATATCGAGGACCTTTAGCGACGGACTGACCCTGTCGCTAAAAGTCCGTCGGTAAAGGAGACTTTTACCGACAGTATCATTCCGTTGCTTAAATTTTTTTATAAAACCCTCGAAAAAAAACTAATTTTCCAAAAAAAAATTAACGACGGTATTTCCGTCGCTAAAAGACCGCCGACAAAAGTCATCGTTAAATACTTTTACCGACGCTTTGTTCCGTCGGTAATAATATTTAACGACGGATTTACACCGACAGAAACTTCCGTCGCTTAAAGGTCTTTTAGCGACGGAATTCCTTTCGTCGCTAAAAACGTCTTTTCTTGTAGTGTTTATTTTTTTCTTTATTGATCGACTTTACTGGGCTCTCAAAAGCCCACTCTCGTTTAACTTATTTCTGCATGTGATATTCAACATTAGGTTGCCTGAGTATGGACTGAAAATTGATTTAAATTAGTATTGCTCATTAGAATCTCTTAGAGATAATATGCACGACGTAATTGTCTCACCAATCATTTCTACTGCCCTATAAAAAAGGCCCTCAGGGATGCTTGAAAAGACTAAAAATTACATAGAGAAAGACTGTAGAAAATATGTGAGAGAAAGAAATAGTGCTTCCAGTCAATGGAAACATGCCATTTCTATTGCATCGTGGAGCCATCCCAACCTTCATGCGCTTATAATATTTGTTTTCTGTTTTCATTTTCATGATTTTCATATTCAGTTTGCAAATCCGTTCCTGCACTTTTATCATTTTTACCAAAAAAAATTTAGCTGTTTTTTCTTATATTGAGTTAAATTTGAGTGAAAAAAGCTGAAAACACCTTTCAGGTGTTTTCAGTTTTTTATTACTATTTGAGTAATTTTATCCAAAACAAAAACATAAAATGGTAAAAGTACACAAAAAAGGAATCTTTTTCATCATCATTGCTAAAAACAGAAAACGAATATTGTAAGCGTACAGGGCCTTAGAATCTCTTTTATGGTGGTCTAAACTCAAGAAATTAAATCAACTGACAACATGCAAGATCACTCTTAAATTTAGGAAGGACTATAAGAGGACCTCCTTTCGATTTATAATTTAATTGGCCACCTTAAGCTAGCTAAAAACTCAAAAGATTGCCACCCTACAACTTGATGAGTATAAAACCTTATGAATGTGTTATGTCGTGTAAGTGCAGTCCAACCTTCTTGTACTCTCATTATCATGTATCTCAGCGCTTCACCCACCTTTCGTTAGAAACTCACGCACTAGAAGTATGGAAACCAAGATATGTACTTCTCGCGATAGATAATCTTTTGACGACCAAATAATTTTTCCCCCAAAGCAATGTTAAAATAAGTTTGTGGGTTAAAATGTGATTTTGATAATAATAATAATAATAATAATAATTAGTGGACAAGGACATTGTTATATTTTCTCAACTTAAACATGACTACCACTTGACCAAAAACTTAAAATAAATTGTGCATATATATATATATATATATATATATATATATATATATATATATATATATATAATGTACGATAAGAGAAGCAAGATAGTTTCTTTACGTGACACATCATCGCATTATATCGCATTATATGATAGTTTTTTTGTTTTACTTCATATGTCATTGCATTATATTTTCAATGTGAAATAAAATCATAAACATTATTATGAGTATCTCTAAAGGTCTCAAATACTATCTTGGATGCAGTGCTTATTTCTTAATAAGTTAATTTTTATATCAGTAAGTTTTATATAATAGAAAAAACTAATTCTAAACATTCGGATACTCTAACTAATTAATGAACTAACTTTTTAGGACTTAATTTGAACAAGTGTATCCTTAAAACCACTCTCCAATATAAATATAAAAATTCATATATCTAAAAAAAGAAAATAACATATTAGATTTAAAAGACAAAGAAAAAAATGATATCACAATTCAGATTGAAACAAAAAAAATAAGTTAGCGATTAATTCATATATATTTTATTTTAATATATGCTTACCGTAACCGATGTAAAGATTGATCAATATAATATATGGCTTTTAGAATCCTTTTGGTAACTAAAAAAATTGATGGTATTTTTGCGTGGGACCTTATGATTAAAGAATTACTACATAATTATCATTAATCAAAATTGCAAGAATGATAAAGGTTATTCGTAAATCTGATAGTTGAAATGATTTAAAACCATATGTTAAACCTGTTAGAGTATCTAAAGGTAAGCAAATGTTTAGTTTATTTAATTCTAGGGATAATATCACTTATATCCATGAGTTTAGGGGTATATTATAGTCGAGGACACAGGTTAGCGTTTATATCACTTATATCCGTTGACTAGACAGAATACTAATGGTGTTAAAAATTTTGTGTTATATGACATGATTACCCTTCAAGACCAAACTATCTTCTCTCTCTTCGTCTTGTCTCTCTTCTTCCATCAGCATCAACCTCCCTGATTTCTCTCTTTCTTTTCTCCTTCTTTCTATTCTTCCCCTTCTCCCACTCTCCAACCCCACCCCCACCCCCACACCACAGAACACACATTCACATAACACACAGAGACACACATCGACACCCACAAAATTTGACATTAAACCTTAATTAGGCATCCACACAACCCCATTAATTAGCGCTACCGGAGCTTCTCTATCTTGTGGTGGCACTACGCGAAGGTCTTTGCCAGGGAGGCCCCCGGGTAGCGAATACCCACAGTGGTGGCCACTGCGTCTTAGTCAGTCGTGCGGAGGTAACCGCATCAGAGCTCGTACTGCCTCTCACGGTAAGCCTCGATCAGAGATAGCGCTTCCTCATGCGTCTCGTACGGTGGCAAAAACTTCTGCGACGGCTTGTCCAGCGTCGCGGCCATCTGGGGATTGGGGTGGGTGGTCGATGATTTCGGAGAGACTCACGTTAACAGGAAATGCAAAAACTAAGCCGCAACTGCAGCGACGGTGAGTGATGGTCTTATTGGCCATTGAATCGACCAGTGGCAATGAGGATTGGGAGGCGCACGTTCACGTTCGAAGATCTGCAGTCGCGGGTCAGCAGAAATAATAGAAACCATCTTGGTGGAGGTGGGCGGTGCCCATAGTAACTAGACCTAATTTATGGGTGGTGGGGGTTGATGGCAAACTAAGGGGTGAGGCTTCTCTTACAACGTGGCAGTGGAGGATCTAATCAAGAGATAATCCGGGTGGTAGCACCATAATTTGTTGTGGTAGAAACTAGTGGTAGATGAGCAGTGTGAAAAAGGGAGTGGAATTGTATATGAATTGGTAGTGGGCAAAGTGGTGGAGGTGGGTGGTGCTGGTGGATATTGATGATGAGGCGGGTAGTGCTTTGAGTGTGTTTGTGAATCTGTGTGCAACTATGATGTTGGGGTGGGATTTTTGGGACAAAATGACTAGGTTATGTAGTGGTTTTGGTTGGTGATGCTAGGTGGTCCAGTGATTGTGAGAGAGGGTAGAGGAAATGGGAAGAAGGAGAGGGTAGTTTTGCCATTTTTAAAATACGGTATTGCCAAATCAGTAAAAATCGTTAGTTACGTTCGCAGAACCCTAACGGTGGGCATATCTGATACAAAATTTTCAAATTTTGGATACGATTGCAAATTTTTGAAACCTACGTCTTTGACTGTAATTTACCCCTAAACTCACGAGGGACATAAGTAATATTATCCTTTAATTCTATAGGACCTATTTGGGGACTATATTAGGAAGCCTTATATAATCTAAAAACTAATTCTTAAACTCTAAATATACTGATTTATTATAATTCAATTTTGACTATCGTGTCCTTAAAAATAAGTCTCAATCTCATATGAAGATAAAAAAACATAATTTATTTAAAAATAACATAAATAACATATATATTTAAAAGAAAAAGTTATGTTATACAGTTCATTTGATTTATTATACTTTAATAAAGGTATTAATATTTACCACATAACATAATCATTGTAAAAATTGTCTATATAATATATAAGAACAATAATCAAATTATAGGACAATTTTTTACTTTGATAAGACCGCACGATCAAGAAAGTGGCCGTACCGCATATATGAGATTTTGAAAAGAAATTACATATGCATTAGGAAAAAAAAGTAGAATTAAAATCAAATAATTCTTAGTGATTTAAAACCTTCAATATGCAAAAATATATCCATATAATTCTACAAAACTTAAGATAAACCATTTCATTTTACACAGTGTCCTTACATTCAATAAAAGAATGTTTTCAATTATACTTTATTAAATATTAATGAAAAACAAGACTAATTGGTAAATCTTAGACAAGTTATAAGCATTAAAACTTAATTCTGATTATAGTGGAATTGATTATAACTATGGGTGGTAGTTTTTGTGCGAATTCAGTAGCAAGTGGTTGATTAGCGCTTGCTCCATATATTAGTCTAAAATAATGATATTTGTTATTCCTTACAAACTCATTAGAGCTATAAGTATAATTTAACGTATATTTGGCATATAAATGTCATATTATGTTGTGATAAAACAAGTATAATTCGTGAAAAAATATCACTAGATACATTTAGTAGATATAAAACCTATAACTTGGCAACAACTGGAATATAATTTTAACATTCCAAAACATGGATATGCCATCTTCATCAATTGAATTTCCTAATTACTAGCATCTTACAAGAATTAAAGAAACACAAATATATGAAAATATATGATACTATGTGGTCGTTTTGTTGATTTTTTTTTTCAAAAAGTAATCATTTATATTAAAGTGATAAGGTTCATACATAAGTCTGTTTTTGAAATGCAACTTTATTCTTTTAAAATTTGTTTTTGATCGTCATAATAACGTCAAGAGCATATATAATACCTTAAAAACAGTCTGAATTTAAAGAACTAAATTCATATATAACATTTACGATTCAAAAGGAATACGTGATATGACGCCAACAGTTTTAATTATAATTATCTTCATCGCTATTTAGTTCTATATAGCACAAGCACGACTATTCTACTACTTTAGGTGTTAAGCCAATAATTATTTAAAAGACTACTTGATAACTTAAAATAAAAGCTTAAAAGAGGCAAGGATCCAGCAGCTCCACGGTGTAGTTATTTATTCTTTATAATATAAAGAAATTATAGGTAAAAACACATCAATATACAAATATTTCATAATTATAATTAAACAATCAATGCTGTTTAATTACTAAAAAATTAAGAGTAATGTAAGTGAATTCATTTTTTGATACATTATTTAAGTTGGTTGTGATTAATTTAGTTACTAAGGCTATTCTTTATAGTCAAACAAGATATCTTTTATAATGTGAATGTCTTTTTCGTCTCACGATGTGTGGTACACATTAATATGATTATTTAAAACCTTTTAACATACCGTATTTTATAAAACTGGCCGAGCTTGACTCGGATTACTGGCTAGCTCTACTAAATAGGAAAGTGATGGACTTATTTAATCCAGGGTAGCGTTAAATCGATTGTACCGAAATGAAAAGTGGTGGTAATATTTAGAGACTGTCTAGATATTCATAGTATACCTTGGATGTCTATATGTCTACACCTTCCATCCAAAATTGATTGAACATATATATTTTTTTAGGCTCTCCAAAAAAACTTGATCACTTTTTAAAGTAAGAAAGATTTCGTAAGTGCTTTTTCATGTTTACCATTCTTACCCTTTTTTTCTAATTTATTCTATTTCTCTATGAAGATTTAATCCTCCATGAACCTATTTGGCCCAATTTCTTTCCTCCCTCTCATTATCTCTTTCTCGAGGTATAATAAGAAATTCTAAAATATACTTATATTCTAAATAAACGTTTAAGTCAAATTAAAGGGGATCACAGGTTAAAAGTGATTAAATAAAAAAAGACGGGGAGAATAAGAAGGAATACGCAAGATAATTTTGATTTGCTTACGTGGAATAATCAACAAATATCTTTCCAGCAGCAGGGTCAGCAATCTGGGAAAAAGCTTCCACGGAGAGAGCCAGATTTGTATTTTCATCACAGAGAGTAGGTGGACAGACATCCACAATCTTCACCCTGACTCTGCCGCCAGCAACAACAAGGGCGTTTAGACCGCACCTGTCGTCATAAAAGAAGCTCTCATTGAGCAAGGCAACCATATTACCCTGGTCCGTCATGCCATAGCACTTAGTTGCCAGAGCAGAGCAAGAAAGGCACCAAAGAAAAGAGTGAAGTAATGAACAACTTGTTACGCTAAATAAAAAGAACATTAATGAGGACAAGAACATTATTTCAGTTGTGTGGTGTCCGAACAAGGATGCTTAAATTTCATGAGGTATATTTAAGAACCGGTGTTATTCCCATATATAGTCTGTGTGTGATTTTAACAACAAAAATTCCAGATTAACAAAAAACACACGTGCTTGCACGTAACTCGAAAATGACGAGTTTTTCGTGGAGGGCAATCACAAGACATCCTATTGTCACTGTGTTCATGCTTGTACTTGCAAGAAAATTTGCAATAATAGAATTGAATGTGCATCAAATACACTTTAACAGGATTTCTTCATAACAAGACAAACTGTTGGGTACAAGAAAGCCACATGTCTATGCCTAATATACTTACGGAGATGTCTAGTGTAGGGCACCACATATCCTGTAATCGAAGATGTGCTGTAGAAGAGGCTAACCAGAATGGCCAAGGCAAAAATAAGCCTCCTCGTGATACCCATGGTTTCTTTGTGAATATGCGTACAACAGTGTGCGCGTGTGTAGATATGTATATACAAATTTATGCTGAATTGAATTCTTCAAGTTACTTCTATCAACTGGCGTGGGTTATGGCATATACACGAACAGTAACGGTAAGACTTATGACCTGCATAAAAGAGTTAAGCAAGCAAAAGATGGCCTTCTTTACGGCTTATTAAGCCACTTCAAGCGCATTGATGAGTTACGCGACATTAATTCGGGAAAAATTACTAGGATTAAAAGTTATGTCATGCGGATGTATTATTTCTTTCTGGTTAGGCAGACAAGTATAGTTTGAGTCCTTGACACATAGTACACACTGCGCGATGTGTTAAACTCGTACATTTTCCTCTTAACCGTGTGTTAATGTATTTCTTCTCACATGTTCTTTCTCTACAGAGCACGGCTGCTACCAACCATGAAAAGTCCAATGTTGAAATGTTTAGTTGATCATAGTACGATGATTTCTTGTAGTGTTCTTTGTTTCCCAAACTATTCAGGAAATTTTATGGTGACAGATTTTCAGTTAAAAGGCAAATGAGAACATGGCTAAATTTATAACATCCCCATTAATGCAGGGGAAAATTAGGTTTTGAAGGGTTTTGGGGTAAAATCTTTGTAGAGAGTAGGTATATTTTGAAAAATAGTAAAAAAGTGGGGCTGCTTTTTAAAATTTCTGAACAAGGGAACAAGTTAAAGAAAATGATTTTTTTTTAAATCAATTACTTTAGTGTTCCCAAATTACCCCTTCCCTCCTGTTAACCTTCACCGTTTGGTCCCCCACACTCAGCTATTGCTTCCCCTCTCTCTCGAAATCAGAGCTTTCCCTCCAAAAGTACTTGCACCCCCACCCCTTCCCCTCCACCCCCAAAGCCCACTTCAATTTCCCTCCATTGTCATACGGCCTTTCTCCCTAAAACACTTGGACTCTTCCACGTTTCCCACACAGCACCCGCACATACCACAATTTAGTCCCTCCATCCCCCTTACCCACCCCTTCACCCCCAACCACCACTGCCTCCTCAGATTCACCCCCCCTCCCCCCCCGGCACTGTACCTACATCTCAACACCCCCTCGAGACACGTTGACGCCCATGTAAACGAATATACAAACACCCATCAAAGAATATAGGGTATCATGCATGTCGTCATGAAGATCATAATCTGAAGCTACGACATTTGTGGTTGTCGTGTTGGCTTTCTCCCTTCTCCCTTTGACTCATCTACGTAAGCTTCAACCTCGCCCTTCTAAAGTTACCCCTATGGTATCTTGCAATTGGTAGTATTAGGCTGATCAAACTTTTATAAGAGAGTAACATTTGTTTTGGAGTAATTTTACTATATGTTTTTATAGTACAATTTTTTTTTTGACAAAAGTCATACAGTTGATACTTTGGCACTAGAATTGGACTTAGAAAAAAAAAATGGGCATGCAATGATAACTGCTTTGTCGAATTTCGTTGCAGTTTTACTCGCATCTTTTTGTCGAATTTTAGCCTTATACAGTATGGTCATTGGCTTTATGCAGTTTATCAGTGTTGAATGAATGTTCTAACAACATAGTTATAAGTTGGAAAGTCATTGCATATTTTTCTAGTATCTGAGGTTAAAGCTCTTTTTAGGTGGTTCAGGATTAATGATTTTGACGATTTAGGATCTGTCTCTTTAAGTTTTTTTTCCTATTCCATTGATTCAGTTGTCATAAATGTTTGATACTAAAGATGAAAATAGCACCTTTTCCTATTTCCAAGATTATATAATATTTAGTTATTTACTTTACGATGAAAGTAGTATTTAGAGAGTCAATTAATTTGTTTCTCTCCTTCTTCCGAGATCAAACATTTGTATAGCAAAGTAAAGATCTAAAGCATATTAGGTTGATCGAAGTTTTGTTGGTAAAGTGAATTTCTTGACCAAGAAAATTGTTTGCTTTAGATTTGTATTTGATGGGATTTGTTACGATAAAGTGTTGTTGTTTATATTTGGTACTACTGTACATGAAAATTTTGTGAAAATGTTTGTTATCGGCCGCATGCAATTGTTGATGATTCTGATTGTTGATGATTTTGTTGTGTCGTCCCTATCATTTGAATACGATATTTTCTTGTGAATATAATGCTTTCAAATCTTGTATGTATGTGTATTTACAGTTGCCATTTATTTTCAGCAATGAGATCAAAGATGGTGCCAGGCACTACAAGAAACTTCGCTAGAAGTCAGGTCGCTAAATTTTAGCGACCCCATTTCCTAATCGGTCGCTAAATTTAATTAGCGACCACGTTGACTATATCTAAAGACCATATTTGGATCGCTAAATATCTTTTAATTTAAATATTATTTTATTTAGTGACTGCAGGCTGTAGTCGCTAAACATTTAGCGATCGTGCCCTGCGGTCTCTAATTTTTTTTTAATTTTTATATTTATGTTTTTAGCAACCGCTCTTTATACTTTAGCGACCGCGCCTTGTAGTTGCTAATAATTTTTTTATTTTGAAATATCAGGTTAGTGACCGCATTTATTTTGTTTAGCAACCGCGATGTGCGGTCGCTAAACCTAAGTTTTGTAATAAAAAAAATAGGTCCAAGAGCCTGTCGACATCCTGTCTAAAACCTGTATTGCAGTAACTGTAATCTGTATTAGTCTACTATTATAAGTTGCATGTGAAAAAAAATAAAATTTAGCTGATACTAGTTTCAAGTAGCATTAAATAGAGTTCAAAGAAAATGTAGAATATGATTTTGTAAGACATAAGTACTGGTTTTTAATTAGGAAGTACTAGCTAATAGACCCGTGCAAATGCACGGGATGCGATACAATTCGGTTTTATTGTAACATATACTTTAGCATAGTGCAATCAAGTATATGAGTTTCTCAAACAAATCAGCCCACTCTCTCTTGGATAAGAACAATCATATTGATGATATTTGTTTAAGACACAGAGATCCTATTTTCGGTTCCACTAATCTATCACCTAGAACTGCTATTCAGAAAAAATAAAAAAAAATGTTACAAAAAATTCACCAACAAAATGTTTTTTCTATAGTCTTTTCTATCCTCTTCGATTTTTGCATCTAACAATACAGAATGTTTGCATATTGATATTGAGAAAGGCTTAATGCATTGTATATTTTAGTAATAAAAGTGTGTTGGCCGCGCAAAGAAGGGTTTGAATTAGTGTCACCCAATCTTTTTATTAACATAACATAGAAAATCCATGAATGTTTAATAGTTACCTTATATCTTTCTTCATGAGACTTACTTTATTGCATGTGCCTTTTTTTTTTACCATTCTTTAAAATGTGACTTTATCTAGGTTTAAGCAATTAAAGGTAGACGACATGGCCTATTAAAAGCACCACCGAGAAATTGTTCAGACTTGTTAGGATCATGGTGGTCCTAGATACAACTTGATTAAAACTTTCCTAATCCAAGGATAGAATTTCTAAAATGTCCAAGTTTTCTGAAGATACTAATCCCAGAATCACCACTTTTAGTTAATCAGATTCACCTTTTGTCCAATTCAGGTTCTGAACAATAGTTATCCACCACTACTATACTAATACCCCAACACCTTAGTGCTACCATTTTCATTACCATAAGTGCCGTTACTTGTTGACTTATCTATTTTGATGATTCCAGATATATTATCTCTAACATGAATCTGACAACTTTATTAAGATAAACATTTCAGGATTTATCTCTTATTCAAACAAAGACAAGATCTTGACATGGACAAAGCCTGTATCAGAACTTGGACTCGGGACTTAAAGCCATGGACTACATTGAAGATGCAAGAACCTGATGTCAAAATATTTTTTTTCTCTTGTCAATATAAGTCTTTCGTAAAAGATCTGACAGAAATTCTAGTAAAGAACCAAATCAAGTGTTTTAGTCGAAGTCAAGCATTTCAGTCGAAGTCATCAGTTTTAGTTGAAGTCAGGCATTTCAGTCGAAGTCATCAGTTTTAGTCGAAGTCAAGCATTTTAGTCGAAGTCAAGTGTTTTAGTCAAAGTCAAGCATTTCAGTCGAAGTCATCAGTTTTAGTCGAAGTCAAGCATTTCAGTCGAAGTCATCAGTTTCAGTCGAAGTCAAGTGTTTCAGTCGAAGCCAAGACTTTCAGTCGAAGCCATGACTTTCAGTCGAAGCCAAGACTTTCGGTCGAAGCCGTAACTTCGGTCGAAGCCAAGACTTTCAGTCGAAGCCAAGACTTTCAGTCGAAGCTAAAAGTTTTAGTCAAAACAAAAACTTTTAGTCGAATTCTTGTTTTTGGACTTTTCCATCCTAACGGTTCACTTCTGCTACATATATAAATAGAGGGTCCTTAGGAGCATTAACGACTCACGAAGCAAAAATCTTTTTCATACTCTCAAACACATTTCAAAAACTCTCTCTCATCTTGACATCTTATCTTTCAATCTCTACCGAGTGAGTTTTTATCCTTGAGATTGTTCATAGTAAGCTTCTTAGTTTGGTTCTTGAAAGGATATAGATCTTCCCACCTAAGAAGGCTTAAATCTTATTCTTCATTGTAATATTTGCTCAAGAAGGAGCTTGTTTGTTTACATTCAACTTGTAAATCTCTTTTCATTTGTAATCTGTTGGAAACCTTGGAAGTGTTTCGAAAATTGTACTGCGGTTTGAGCTAGCACCCAAAGCTAGTTGGTTTAGTGAAAGGCTCGAAAGGCTCGAGTAGGTCTCCCTTGTGTGGAGTGCTCGAGGACTGAACGTAGGCTGGTGGGGCCGAACCAGTATAAATCTCTGTGTTAAATTTATCACTGTTATATTTGTCATCACTTTGTATCTCAGTTTTTAATTTATACTCAAAGCTATAAAACACCTATTCACCCCCCCTCTAGGTGTATTTAGGGACCCACATTACTATCACTGACCATTACCAGTGTCACCTTATCTGCAGTCGCCACTACCGCAACCATCATCACTCTCGGCTTACCCGCACAATCATTTACCTATACTACTGGCGTAGTGTCAACCACAACCACCTCAAGCACAACCATAACCATTATCATAAAGTTAAATCAGTCTTAAACCTTATTTACCTTTCATTTCCCTTTATACTTCAAACTCATTTGAAGTTTGTGGTCACTTACTCCCCAATCATTACGAATAGCCTGCTGCTATTTATTTTTGAAAAGAAATGGTTCCAAATGGAGGCTAATTGTCTACATTTTTTGCCAAAGCAGACATCAATTGAATATGCTAAGTAATATTGCATTGGTAATATATTGTATATAATCTATTCTCTTTGTCCTTCTTCCAAGTCTTGTAAGCATTTTACGTATAGTCCAGCATAAAAAAAAACTCAAGGGAAATAACATTTACACTACAACAATATTACAAAGCAAGCAAGGAATAGATAAAAGAAAAACAAAAAGCATCCCATTGGTATTCATAGTTATGCAAACCTGACGTTCCAGTCTATGTTGTTCGTGTTATACTTAGCCAAATCTGTAGCAAAAAAGGCCGACTTCTTTTGACAGAGCAGCGTGAAACTGATGTAGGAGATATGCAGGACTTGTTCATAGGTAAATATATGAGAGAGATTGCACAACACCAAATCAAGGAGTTTTAGGTAATGACGGAGCTAAAGTTCTACAAAAGGAAAAATGGATAGGACTTGGCCATCGCTTGGGGTAGTTCGTTGTGATTGTAATTCTTTTCAGTATAGTGTTGTGCAATTTGATATGGGTATGATTGTGAGAACGATCACATATACCATAACGTACTCCACTGTGTTTTTGGTGCGGGTACTACCACGACAACTATAGCACTACACGCCAACACTAATGCCAATGTTTGTCCAAGAATGAAAATTGTTACAAAACTTACTACCGCGACCAAGTACCACTTAAACAACTACCATTACGTTACAAGTGTCACGCGCACAATTGCTCTGGTCACAACTACTGTCACACTACGTATATACCACATCTACCATCGATATCTTGCTAGTACCACCACCTTATATAACTACTACTATTGGTCACCAAGGTGAACCCGCCATAGCGAAAAAACTTGTCTTATCCTTAAAATTTCAATTTAAGGGTAAGATAACTTTTATAACTGGTTTACCTTTTCATTTGTTTTATCTTTCAAATTCATTGTCAAGTTTGTCGTAACTTATACTCTAGTCATTTTCAATTTTCTTTTGAGATCCAATTTAAAAAATATTTGGTTCAAAATAATGTGTAACATGACTTTAGCAAGTCGATGCATGAGAGTAAACTAACTGTAACGTTTATCAATAAAACATTTTCCTTAAAAACTTACACTTACAATCTAAAAGAGCAAGTGCTTCGACTTTGATTTTTCTTGGATTTTCAAAGTCTTACTTAATATATCCCAAAAATAATATTAAAAGTTGCAACAAAAACCATTTACCACTACTACTTAAAATCATTAAAATAACACAATGGAATAAAATAACACAATTGATAAAGTTGGTTCAAACTAAAATCAGGTACATTTTATGAAAAAAAAACCTTATCTAGATTTTGAAGGTTGATTTACACATTAATAATTTGCAAAACTACTTTTTCATATCATTAAACTCGGCCACTGATCAAATCTAAAGGACAAAGCTCCTAGTCATGCTATTGAAAGATCAATAAAGTTGCTCTATTATATATTCAATTGCATGTAATCACTAAGAGGTTTTATCATGCTAGGGATTGTGTTTTTATCACCTGAAGCTGGAATTTGAGTAAAGTGGCGTGGTTATTTAAGACCCCTATATGATTATATGCAGCAAAAAGAGCATCCTACCTAAAGTCTTATGGGGTGTGTAAATAAGATGAAGAATGTCTTACCTAAAAGTCTATCTCAGGCTATAGGTTGTTCTCCAACCCCGAGAAGTAATTGATAGAACCCACAATGGTACATTTATGAACTTCCACTTTTATCAAACCCATAGAAGCTTAGTATGTTGCCCACTGAATATTGGAATCAACTATACGAATGCAACTACGACTATCGGCTTTAAAAAAAAGCAGTGGCGAAGGGAGTGGGGGACACCAGTGGGCCGGTGCCCACCTGCTTCTCCAGATGTTTTGCCCTTTATATTATATTTTATCTCCAAAGGTAAAAGTACCCACTTCAAAATTTGAAAAATACTTGTATTCTTGATCATTTTACATATTAATGTATCTAAAAATTTCAAGGATGGTTAGATATCCTTTTAGTCATTTAAAATGTTAAACTTAGACAAATAAAAGACTTAATTTACGCATAAAGTCAACACAAAAAATTTCTTTTTGTTCTCACTCTTTACGGTTTCCAAAGTCTCAATACTTTCAAAGCCTTAAGGGCACATATGCGGACAGGAGAACACCACCTCCTCCTTAGTTCCCTTAACGCACACCGGCCTTACCTCGCGACGGCACACCCTCAATGGCCAACGCCACTGCCTCCACTTGCCAGTCCAGCTCCAGCAAGTCACGGGCTTACAAGTCACGGCACCCAAAGCCCAAACGTTATGGCCTCACATGCTCAAGCAGGCTGCAGAGCCGATTCACAGGCTATCGGCAACACCGCTCATGGATGGCAGTTGCCAAGTCAATTCTCGACGATGACACTAATGGTCGCTTCAATCTGTAAAAGTAAGGGAAGATCCAGTGATTAATTCTTAAATTTTCTACTTCTCGGAACCCTTCATTTTTTGTATCAATTTAGGATATGACAATTGGGTTTTGGAACTTGCAATTTATAATTAAGAATTGATAGAATCTGAAAATTGGTATTAGTGAAATTGTTAATTTCAGATTGAGATTTTGGTGCCCACCTTAAAAAAAAATTCTGGCTCCGCCACTGAAGAAAAGCACAGCCTTAGCTATTTGTTACCAAAAGCATGTATACTGAGAATCTTAGATTTAGTGAGAAAATAGTTTTGAAAGGCAAGAACAGCGTCTTATCCACAAACTTATTTTGGTCATGCTCATTCTCAATTTATATTTACAGTTACGATAATACTTATGAGGTTGATTTATTGCATTCGCATTACCGATACATATGCTTATATACTTCTATATTGTACTTGCATAATTATGTATATTTTTAATAATATATAAACTTACTAATTTGCCCTTATGAAAAGCAGGGAAAATATCATGATTTTTACCAACATGCGTTACTTAATATATTTTCTATTGGCATTAAGTTCATAATTATGCATATGCACACACTTCACGGAATATATACATGGCCAAAAAAAGTTAGTAATTCACCAACTGGCATCACTAAAAATGTTTCTCCATGATAAGAAAGTAAGTTCTTTTCCCTTTTTCTCATCTTAAGTGTAAATAGCATTATACAACCAAAACTCCATGGTATTCAAGATTTGAAAAGAAGTTAAATGACTCCCAAGAAGCACCCAAAAAAGTGACTTACCTGTAGTTTATTCTGCTTGATTGCAAGTAGGAGGCGGCATTATATGTGATTTAGAAGAGCAAGCGTAATAGGTTGGGCAGAGGAAGACTACAAAAAAAAAAAAAAGGGATTTCGGCTACGCTTAATTTCCGACGCTTAAAAAAATGTCATAAACTAGTTATAATGTACGACACTTCTATCATAATGTCGGATAATTTATGACATAAATTTTTATGTGCCACAAAATTTCAGACGTTTTAGTACGTGCCACTTATTAAGCGTCGCTTTACTCGTTCGTGACACTAATAAAGCGTGATTTACTAACATGTCGTTTAATAGCAACACTTAAAATAAAACGTCGTAACTATTGATTACTAAACGACACCGTTTTGTTATTATTTTTTTCTTACTCATTATACATTGTACGTGAATAAAACGTCGGGGAAAAAAATTAAGTGGGAAAATTCAGCCTCTCTTTGGCGCCAATATTTTCGTCCCAGAGACGCCGAATCACTTGTTCATCTTCTCCAAAAGCTCTGAGAATCTGCCTCTTCGCAAATCACTGCTGCTCGACCTGCCTCTCCCCAAATCAACCTCATAAATTTTCCTAAACAATCTCTCTCTCTCTCTCTCACGCGGTGGCGGAACCTTTAAAACAGAAATTTTTTACACGGCCTCTCTCTCTCTCTGTGGCCTCTGGTGCGACTCTCTCACTCTCGCATCCGGTATCTCTCTTTGGCTTTAGGCTCCAGCCAACAAGGGCTGTCTCTCTATGTCTAGCCTCAGGCTCTCTCTCTCTCTCTGCCTCGAATCAAGACAGGCCGATAGCCACCGGCCAACATCCCTCTGCCGATGAGTTGACCATGAGAGGAACCGTGGCAGCGAGTGACCAGAGACGACGGCGAGTGACCGGCGAAGGATCCAGATCAAACAGTGCGAGTGACCAGCGAGTCGGCGATGATAACTCGATTCTCTCCGACCCCGCAAATCTGCAATCAACAGGTAAGTTTTATTCTTCAAATTGATGCTTTTTCCATTGATGCTTCTTCAAATTGATGCTCCAATAGTTCAATCCAAAGGTTCAATTTAATAGTTCTAGAATAGATTTTGTTCAATTAATGGTTGATTTTATAATTTGTTAAGATTAGGGTTTAATGTTTAGTGATTTTCATTAGGGTTTTAAAATTAGGGGTTTTATAATGGAAGAGCAGGCAGGATTGCTAGAGTTTTGTTTAGGTGGTCAAGATTGATTCGTGTGCTTGTAGTTGGATTTGGGTTGGGTAACATGGGTGAGAGGGTTGTTTGTATGTTTTGGGGGATGTATGGTGTACCCTCATTGTTTGTATGTTTGTTAATTTTGTTTTCCTTGCCGCATTGAGATGCAATGAATTAGTCTTACTAACAAGAATCACTTGAATAGGTTGTGCGAACTGCTTAGGGGCCTAAAGTTTCAATAACAGCAATTCAACCAAATTAGGAAATTGCCCATTTGAGCAATTAAACAGCATAGCCGACTTAGGGGTTTGAACTTGTGATAATTAACTTACATAGAAAAAGAAGACTTTTTCATATAAGAAAATCGGGCTTCCTGCTGTTGTGCTACTCTGCTCTACTGGAAGTGTGTCTTCGATTTTAACTTGTGTCATATAACACCTACGGCTTGTTTGAGAGTGGATCTGGTGAAAGCTCCTTCCCTGACCAAAATTCGAGGCCATAGATACGGGTGCATATTTATTCTTTTAAAGTAGTCATGCATCTTTCATGTTTTCACCCTTTAGATTTTAACAGTTGGATGGTGCAAGCGAAACATCATATTTTGACAAGCTATGGAAGCAACCACCAGACCGAGACCATGTGCATTATGTCGAGCCAAGTCCATCCTACATAGGTAAAGAACATGTGATTTTGCTTCGTGTGTGTGTATTTAATCTCCATCTTTACTTCTCACCATAATACTATCTTTTCAGCTCCTGGGGAAACCCAAGATTACCTGCTTGTTCATACAAATGGCGGCCTTAACCAGATTCCTGCTGGGGTTTGTATGCGGTTTCTCTCCCTATAATCGATCAATGATTAATCTTCTGTCGACTTCTTTGAATAACTATAGGCCAACTTCCCCAATACATCTAGATTCGGAAGATTTTGCTCTCTTTTTCAGTTTTCTTCGAATAATGGTAGCTCTAACAACCTTAGTTTGTATGTTTATGGTTTGTTGTTTTGATGAAGTCAGCAACCAACTGGTTGGTAGTATAGCTTCAGATCAATATGACCAGCTCATTAGGCCTTTCAGTGAAGTAGCATGCTTACATTGTGTAAGCAAAAAGAAATAAGAAACTTTAAGGTGCATTAAAATGGACATTGACCACCTGGTTGTGTAATAATCTTTTATTATCAATTACACATAATAAAATTTCAAAATATGAATTTTAAGGTGCTTTAAAATGGATAATGACCCTTAGAATTTGAAAGTTTACTCTTCTTACTTCCCTTATTTGCAAATAACTATCTTTGTTAACTTAGCCACATGATTGCATTTATTATTTCTTGTACTTGCATTCATTTCCACGTAACTCCTATTAATCACATGTTAAGTGATGTTTAGAGCTTAAAAACAAGAAGTATAAGCTAGAAACATAACAAATTGAGATTTGAACTCAATTTCGGTCATTTAAACTTTATTTTTGTCATTGAAGTGACGACATAGCGACACTAATAAGGTTTTTGTCATTGAAGTGACAACATAGTGATGACATAGCGACATAGTGACCTTTGTCTCAAAATTTTGATTTTCTTTACATCAATTCTAGCTATATACTGCTAGCATTCGTACGTAGACACCAATTCTTTGTCCTTACTTTTCTTATTTTACCTTGATTTCGCTTTTTTAGTTACAGTTGAGAAAATTGTGTACTCTAAGGCCACGTTTGACGCGGTTTTTTTTTCCTTTTTTTTTTTTCAATTTTGAAAATTGGAAAAAAAAAGTGCGTTTGGTAACCATTTTTTTTCTTTCTCCAATTAAAAAAACCAGTTTTTAAATTGAAGAATAAAAAAAAAACTCCAAAAACTGGTTTTTTTTTTTTCACTTTTGGTTTTTTTTTAGACCACCACCACCACCCTCCCACCGCCGGCAGCCACCTCCGGCCGCCAGGGACCACCGCCGGCCACCACCACCGTCGACCACCGCTACGTCCCACTACCGCCACCGCAAACCACCCAAAAAAAAGTCAAAATAAAAAGGGTTACCAAACACCAAAAAAAAATAAAAAAAATAAGGGTTATCAAACACCCACTTGTTTTTGTAAAAAATAAAAATTAAGCTGCTCTTTAAAAACTGAAAATAAAAAAAAAAGTTTTGTCAAACCAACCCAAGTTTGCTTTTGTATCAGATTCTTTCGCATGACAAATAGAAAAGACAGAAACTGATTCAAACCCACAGAAAGTTGTTGAAAAGTCTAAAGATACTGAAATTTTGTGACAACAATGCGATATGAAAGTTATTTTTTAAAGCTCATTGTACAAACTTATAGACCATTGTATATTGATCATGATACTGTGCACTGAATATATGATTCCTTTGTGACTATATAAGCAGCTGGGCAGACCAATATGGGAGGTGCCGCTAGGCAGGAGAGACTCAATGACGGCCAGCAGAGCTACAGTCCATGCGACTTTGTTTTCAGGCTACATTCTTGGCATATTGAGAAGGATCAGTTGACCACTAAATGAGAAGCAAGTTCGTTAAACGGAACAGAGAGCGAAAGGGTACTGTCTGCTAACTCCAAAGGAAGTTGGAGCGCTTGAATTCCCTTCGAACACCAATATATATTGCTGGTGGAGAAATATATGTGGGTGTTCCTCATATGGCTGCTCTCCAATCCCACTATCCAATACTATTGAACAAGGTATAACATCTGACTTGCATCATTATCTTGCTCTGTGTTTGAAAACACATTCATCTACAAGTAGGGAATTGCTGTTTAGGAAAGTAATTCAGTAGTAAGCTTCCGTGCTAGGAATGCAATGCTTTTGAATAATGTCGTATTCTAATTAGGTAGGAAGCCAAAAAGGCCAATTTTTTTACACTTTTGTGCTATAGCCAAAAACAACGCATGGAGATCTAAGGCGGAAACCAAAATCATGTGCTTGCAAGCTTAAGCTCACGACTCCATTTGTTGTTAGTGCCTGCTTTGCAAGTGCATGCTAGGCAGGGTGACTTAGGACCTACTCTCAACCTTACTCCTTCATCACCTGAGCTAGGTTCCGTGGGTGATTGCATTACTTAGCAAATCCGACCCTTTACATGTTCTTAGACTCATGAACTGATTAAGTATATACATAATCAGGTACATGAATGGCACCGTAACATGTTAACTATATCTACTTGTACTTGATTGGATTTTATTTTAGAAGGATCTTCATTGGATTATGAATAAGTACATCTATGTGGATATGAATTTGTCTGCCAAATTTGTTGAGAATATGAGCTACCCAGGTTATGTCAATCTACTTTGAAAGATTTGCAAAAGAAGATGCAAGAACAAAATGGGGACGTAGATGAGTCTTCATCTTTCTTGATGCATTCTGTTTGTCGACTAGTTTTTCGGTTTAATTCGACTTGTGTTATAATAGTTAAATTTATAACCTTCTTTCTTGACTTTTTTATTTCCAGGTTTATATGTTGGGAAGACATACATCAATGCTTTGTTGGATTTAGAAAAACCGATATACACTATGATGACATTTTGGATGGATGAGATATATATGTCTTTCAATGATATTACATTTGTATGTTTTTTAAATTGAGAAGTTCTGGATGGTTTGTAATTAGGATGTGAATGTTGGATATTGTATGGTTGAGTAACATTAGCTTGTTTCTATAATGATGAGATTATGTGCTTGTTAAATCGACTTAATTGTTCATTATTTGTGTTGTTGGAGTAGGGATTACTTAAATTCTTCACTTTTACGTCTTAGGCCAAGTCTTTTTGACAAAATTTAGAATATGCCAAGCAAAAAACTAGTGACAATTTTTTAAAAGCGCCGTAAAATGACATTTCAAAGATAATGTCGCAAAAAGTGGCACTTAATGCAAGTGTTGCTAACTTAGCAGCATTTTAAAGATAATGCCGTCAAATAAAAACCGGCACTTCAATGGAAGTATCATTAACTTAGCGACATTTTTTTTGAAGTGTCGCATACCTAAGTTGACTATTAACCCGATAAGAGACACTTGAAAGTGTTGCACAAAAGCGTAGTAAGTCTAACGCCGACATGTTTAAGAAGTGTAGGGAAATTTCCAACGGACGAATTTGCGACGCTTCTGAAAAGTGTTGATAAAGTGTCGGGAAACCATTTTGCGACACTTTTACTATCATTGGCGACACCTTTTTAGTGTCGCCTAACCCCCTTTTTTTGTAGTTGGATCTCAAAAGCAATTGGATCTCTGGTCTAGGTTGCTTCTCCAAATATATAACACCAAAGATTGGCATCAACATTGAGTACCTAGAGGCACCATTTATGGCAGTACAGATTATAAAAAACAAAGAACATATGTCACATTGGAATGCAATAACCCTACTGCAACATACCTTGATAAGCTGTACACATGTTCCACACGGGAAAAGAGCAGTTTGACGGCAATTTGAGGAAGAGCAGAACTCTAAGCAGGGATGGTTGCTAGAGTGAAGGAGTTCTCTCTGAGAAGGAGACTCTAGGAATGAAAGTTGAATCATACGTGGCAAGCAACAATGAGTTCCAAAAATCTGATATGGCGTAATTAGAGAGCTTCTAAAATCCGATGTATCGCAATTTTAAGCGAAGGTTTCAGCTATATATATATATATATAGGAAAAGCGAATACAAGGCTAGCCTCACGCAAGTTGCGTGAGGCTAGCAATCAAAACTACGTAGTTTTGACCCAAACAAACATAATTATTTTTTTGTCTCTTTTTTTGTCTCTCTCTCTCTCTCTCTGCCACCCATTTTTCTCTCTTCCCTTCTCTCTATCGCAGGCCATCCGTGCCGCAAATAGTTTCCACCACCCACATCTTCTCGCCGCTCAAATTTGGAGAAGATGAGGGCGGAGATGGGTTGTCGTTCACTGCTGCAATTATCATAATCTCGATCTCCGCTGCTATAATTGTTTTCCGCAGCCTTCAACATCATCATGCTGAGTGATCGGTGGTGGCGGTAAAGGGTTTAAAGGTGACGATGGTGGGTTTTCTATGTTGGTGGAAGTGGTTTGATTCACTTGTGGCGGTGGTAGATCTCTGTGATCCCGGTGGTCTTTAGTTGTGAAGGTGGGTTGGTGCGGCGAAGAAGCACCTTAAAGTGGGGAAGAAAGATGGTAGGCCGATGGTGTAGTGGTGGTTGATCGTAGTTCAGTGGGTCGCGGTGATGGTGGGTTGGGATTCGAAAGGTCACGGTTGTGATGGTGGATCAATGTTTGGAGGCTCACGGTGGTTGTTTGTGGTTGCAAAGCAGAGATGGCAGGTGAAGCGGTTCAAAGTGGTGGTGAACCGACCGGTGGCGGTAGCCACAGTGGCGAGTAGTGGGGGTGGGCTGGTTAGCGAGGGAGAGTGAAAGAAAGAGTTAGGGAGAATAGAGAGAAAAAAGAAAAAAGTTAACGGAAATTTAACCAAAACAACGTAGTTTTGATTGCTAGCCCCACGCAACTTGCGTGAGGATAACTTTATATTCACTTTCTGCTATATATATATATATATATATATATATATATATATATAGAGAGAGAGAGAGAGAGAGATGACCGAGTTAATACCAGCAAAACCAACTAAATTTCCAGCGTATAAATGATGACATATTTTCCTCACAGACAACCCGACATATAAAACAGAAGCAACTGTATTAACCAGCAAATTAAGTAATGATGACAAAGACCAACAGTGAGAAGATGAACCAAGCTTAATTGCATAAATTAGACTATATCTTCTCTTAGACTACACAGTGAAAATAGCACCACTACAACATCAAAGAGAGACACGCACTTGTATGTTAGAAGAACACTGTTGAAGGATCTGGATGTTGGTTTTGGGTTTTCTCAATGCATGCAGCTTCTGAACAATGAACTCAAACACCTGTAAAATAAGGAACAAATTATCTTTAACAAAAATGTAATATCATCTTTAACGAAAATGTAATATCATGAATACAGAACAAATTATCGTCTTTGTCATCCATACGCTAGCAGGAAGATGCATGTGTAGAGTTTCTGAAAGAAAACACTTGTGCATGAAAGTTGGAGATAATTCTACTACTTTGTAACAATTTGTTCTTTTTGGCCTTATAATAGTCAAAGTATTGCCATTGTACCCCTATATCTATTTCATTTTCATATGGCATTATCCTCTTCCTTTATTATGAGCTATCAGGTAGAATAATCGTGTATAGTTTCAAGGTATGGCAGTTTGGTGTCCTTTTTTTTTTTCCCGAGCCTCCGTGCAGTTATGTTGTACTTGTCTTCACACTGTAATTGGTCATCTCCTGCTGTTTTTAGGCCATCCAATACCTCTCCATTGCAGGATTTGGTGTTAAATTGCTTGGAAATGGCATGGTGCAATCGTTTATATATGCTCGTACTGTGTCTCCAGCAGGTAACTTTGGTGAAGTTTATAATTTCATTGTGACTTCCTATTAGCGGATAAAATCAAACTTAGTGAGACTACTGGTGGATTTTCTCTGTTCTTCTACATAACTTTGTGATAGCAAGGATGATATCTCGACTATAAACATCACCCCTAGCAGTTTTTGCCTGCCAGGTCCCGAGGTTTTCCCAAAATCTTCTGTATCCTTAATAGACAACATTGAATTAACCCCTCTCTCTCTCTCTCTCTCTCTCTCTCGTTTCTTCTGTTCCTGTGCAAACTAATCCACCATTGATCACCATGCCTGGCCGATCACCTCCCAAACTCTCGTTGCCATGACCATCATGGCATCATCAGATGACCAAACAACTCCTACACCAACCACATATTGTCAATCTAATCGCCATCCTCCACAATTGTAGCTCCTTTGAGACTCCCTCCAAAGAATAATCTAGTCATTACACTACTCCCTCCACTTCTAGCAACCTAATAGGAACCACATCTACATGTTTTCTGTCAACAGCATCCCAGCAACTTCAACTCCAAAAGACGTTTCCCTTTAATTTAGTTATAGCACCTCCTCTGTCTCTAAAATTCCAGCAACATTGAAACCTAAATCAGATAAATTGAAACCTAAAGCTACACACCTTGCGGCGCAACAGTGGCGGCAAGGTGGCTTCGCGGCGTCGTGGGCTGGCCGACTAGCTTTTGGAGAGGTGGGGTTGCCAGAGTGGGCGCGGTTACAGAGATATGGTCTTCGACGGCGAGGGTTATGGTGGTTTATGACGGCGAGGTTTACGGTGGTTGCAGAGATATGGTCTTCGCAGATTGGATGCACACGCACACACACACGCACAGGGGCTGACGGAAGCAATTAGTACTTAAAATTTAGCGACCGCTTTCCGCCGTCGTTAAATATAGCGACCGTATTTAGCGACTGTCATAACAGTCGCTAACGTTAGCGACCGTTATGACAATCAATAAATACGGTCGCTATATTTAGCAACTGTCATAACGGTCACTAAAACATGTTATCAATTTAGCGACCGCGTTTAGCCGCCAATTTTTTTTTGACCTCGCCAGATTTTGACTAGATCTAGCGACCGCCACAAATAGCATTCACTAAAGCGGTCGCTAAATTATGTTTTAGCGACCGCCCTAAAACGCGGTCGCTAAAGACCGTGTTTCTTGTTGTGAGGTGAGACAACTTATACAAGGAAAAGACATGTCAATGCTTTAATGACTGTGTAAGTTCTTTATAACACATGTAATGTAACACATGTAATTATGTTGAGTATCTAACCTTGGTTTGGATGTAATGTCTTGGTTTGGATGTAATATCTTCAGGACTGAAACAAAATAGGGATTGTAGCAGTCCTATTCGAATCGATACATGAATATGAGTGAGGTGATTGAAACTGTTTGAACACTTTTTTTCAAGGAACTTATTTAGTAACCGCTCTATATACCAACTAAAATGAATGTCTTCATTTTAGGTTTCGCAGCTTCCGTCGTAAATCTGGAATGACCTAATAAATCTGGAATGACCTAAACGAGAAAGACAAATTACCCTATGTCCTCCAAGCCAAGAAAGACATGCAAGAGTACAATGCTACTTCCAAGAAAGACAAAGAGAAAAGGAAAACATATAAGGCAAAGAGTTAACTACGCAGTTGACCACTGTACTATTAGGCAAATTTCACTTTGATCACTGGACATCGATTTGTATCAAAATGACCACTATACTTTGAAATTCATTTTAATCACACCATTCCGTCAAATTAAGTTAATTTCAGTCTATTTATTTAGGGGTAAAATTGTCAATTCACTGTTCACCTTCTTGCTTTTTCTTCTTCTTCTTCACACACACACAAACAGAGAGTAGCTTGATACCATCATTATGGAGTGTTAGGCCTCCAAACTAAATAGCTATAAACTTAAAAAATTTCAAGAATCCATTTATGGATGCTTGCAATTCTTAGTTCTTGTGGGCAAACAAGAACCCATTTTGAGCTTCTTGGTTGTTTTCAAGTAATTATGCCACAAAACCCTTCTTCATTAACCAACCCAAAGGCTAATTTAACTCGCCCAAAATTCAGTTAACAAGAACATTGGATCTTTTCCCATAAAACTTGAACTTGCACATTTGTTGAAATTTGGTATTTGCAGGTCATGGATAGAGAGAAAGGAGAAGCAAAGTAAAAAATGGAATATTATGAAGTGATTGAGCAGACTGGGATGGGTGATTGAATTTAAATTAACATGCAAAGACCAAATTTCTTCATATTTGAACAGATTGGATCTTTTGAAGTAGAAAATTTCAACATTAGGGTTCTTCATATTTGAACAGATCCAATCTACTCAAATGAAATTTGGTAAAGTGAATAAGCAGATCTAATCAGTTCTAATCAGCAAATTTCTCCACGTTAGGGTTCTTCATATTTGAACATATCCAATCTATTCAATGAAATTTGGTGAAGTGATTGAGCAGATCTAATCAGTTCCAATCTGCAAATTTCTCCACGTTAGGGTCCTTCATATTTGAACAAATTGTAATTTTTAAATTAGCCCAAAGTGATTGAGCTGAATAAGGTTCTTCATAAAAAGACCAATACAGCCTTGAGTAACCTAACGACGTCAAGCTTAATTTGACGGAGTGGCCTGATTGAAACAAATTTCAAAGTTTAGTGGTCATTTTGATACAAATCAATGTTCAGTGACTAAAGTGAAATTTACCTAATAGTACAGTGGTCAACCACATAATTAACTCTAAGGAAAATATTCCTTTCATACTTTTTTATTATTATGCATCAATAATTTTGTCGTAAAGACACCGAATTAGTAATCATGAAGGCGTAAATGAAATATCTCAAGTACTACTTTTTGCTCTGTTGAATTGGGCCTCTATGTACGATAATGATATGGAACGACAGATGCTAGATGAGATGTGTATGCCCTCAGTGTTCCCAGCATTGTTTTGAAAGATTAGCCGACTGAAATTCTCTCACAATGAATTGTCTTCTTTCTGACTTCTTAGCCAGAAATACATGTATAGTAGGAGAGATACTGCAGGTCTAAGTTATTAGTTTAACTACCAACTCTCTCTGTTACATTCAAAAATATGTAAACGCCCCTAACTCAAATTACCACATGCTATCAAACTCAACTTTCAACTGTAGCCTATAGTTACCGAACATCTGAACTTATCTTTGTGACTCATCTCACGTGAAAATGTTTTATTGATTTCAACAGCTACAATCACGCCCTGCAAATCTTCTAGTCATGCTTTGATACGATTAAACATGTAGTTCAACTTTGATGTGACGTAGAAGCAATGTTCCCAGTCACATTGGAGACACCCACCCCCCCCCCCCTCTTCCAAAAAAAAAAGAAAATGCAGCTACATAGAAGATATTGCCTTTGTAGAAGCTCTAAACTTTCCCACCTGGTTTCATGTCATGGAATCGGGTTCAAAAATCATCCCGTTAGCACCAGCACTGTAAATTCAAGAATCTTGTGTAGGAATGAAACAATAGTGACTCCCTGTGCATGCCACAAGATTAATTTTCTTTTTTGCCTAATGAAGTACATTCCTCACAAAGGTAGGGTGAAATTAGACAACTATAGTAATTACGTTACATTTTTTCTTTCATACTTTTTGGTTTTTCCTTCGTTTGTGCATAAATTTCCTGATACATTTAGATCGTGCAATTTATCCAGTAAGCTTACTTTGAAAATGTGGCTTGGGGCTATATTAAATGATGTAGTACTTAATACATGACAAGGTCCTGGCTGTTATTTGAGATCTGTCTCATCCATCACACTCTCTTATCCTCATCCCAAAATCAACTTACTGCAATGGTTCTTTCCTTTGCATTTAATGTTGCCAAAGTGGTAGCAAGTTTTCTTACTGTTGAGCGCTATGTGAAGTTTGGGGAATATGTCCCTTGCGCTTTCACCTCCACAGCTAAGTCACAAATCACATCCACATGAACTTAGCACATAACACCCTTAAAATAAAGTTTTGTTTTAGGGGAAAAGCTCCGATGTATTTCATGAAGTTAAACACATCGGTACAATGCTAAGCTATACAAGCACTTCACAACCAATCAAGCAACATGCTGCAGAGACACAAGTCATTTCTGCAGAAGCACAAGGATTATACACTCAACAAGAACATATTGGAGCCTGTATTAGTCTTCATTGTAATTGGCCATTGAGTGTTTTACAAAGAATGAAAAAGGAAATGTATTGCATCTACTTTTATTTGCACCTCCTAACTTATTGCAGGAAATCTTCGTGACTCGGTGCAGCACAAAAAAGGTTGTTGATTTGATGGAGTTGCCAAAAGTAAATGCTGCCAAATCCTCCGCAATTGAGGCAATGGGTTTTAGATCTTTTTTCAATATGAGTTGTTCAATGTTGCCAAGGAGTTTCATACTTGGCCTTATTGAAATATTTGACCCATACACGTGCAAGATGCGTAAAAACAATACTAAAACTGTACATGTAAATGTCAGTGATGTTGGACTCATATTAGGTAATCCATACAAGGGCAAACGAGTTATTTCATGCATTGGCAATGATGTCTTGCAGCGCATTTAAGATCGTTTTTCTTGAATAAGTGTAAAGGTGTTGGCCTTGTACCTCACCAGTGTTAAAGTGGTGAATGGGGAAATCTGTCAAGCATTCTTGTTGTTTTTGTTGCGTACATTCCTCTGTCCCACACTTGGCAAGGCATCTGTTGACGTGTTTCATGCCTTATCTATCGCATCAGTGGCTGCATATTACAATTAGTCACAGCTTGTCCGTGATAAGTTGGTCCGAAGTGTGACCAATTTTAAGCGAGAGAGGGGCAAAAGTGGTATCAGTGGCTACGTCACCTTGTCGATGATACGCAAAAATTTGAATATGTACTTTATGATATCGAGCTATGTTTATTAATGAGCTAATCACTATTGACGTTTCCCTGCAGTTTCTTTACTTCCACAATGTTCCATGTGGCGTCGGTGACATAGAAGAGGTACAAACACCTTATAAGGTAGCTTGGACATCACATTATATAAGGAGATGCATTGAATTGGAGAATCTTGGAGAAAATGCAACAAATATCCCCCTGCACCTGCTAGTACTTCTTTCACGATTCCGATTGATTTTTATCTTAGCAACTTAATAGACTAAAGTTTTTTTGTTTTTGTTGGGTTTTTGTGTTCACTCCCAAATATTTGTTTCCAAATCAACTAAACTCGAGTCATTTACAGTGGTTGCGCAAGATTGCTGAGATTGTGCCCCCACTTACCTAAACTGGAGAAGTTCCTCCTTGCAAACAAAAATATTCCGGCTTCTACAAAGACACCATCACCTGAAGTTAGCCTAAAATGTCGAGCTCGGCCACCATTATTACCAACCTAGTGAGAGATTCCAAAGTTTGGGTTCGTGCCACTACTAAAAAGTGCAGGAGGGGAAAAAGACTGAAAGTTCCTGAAAGTGATAGCGCCCAGTACGAACCTAAATCTCAGTGCCTAAGATCCTTCCCCTCCACTCCTGAAACCAAAATGTTTCCTGTAGCTGTACACTCCAAACATGCCAGCGATCACTGTTCACCACTCTCTCCAAATGGTGACAACATGAGTGCTTCTCCTCTAGCGGATGACCTCATTATACCCCTATCAATGTTGTTCTTTAAATGGGTAAATGCTCTTTGACCCCCTGTACTTTAGATCGGTTGCAATATGGTCCCCTATACTTTAAAAAGTTGAACTAAATCCCCCTGCACTCAGCAAAACTGGGCAAAAATGAGCGGCCATAACTGAGCTTGTTGAAATGTCATAATTACCATTTTTTAAAACACAACATTGAAGACTGTATCAACTATTCTCAAATCATTCGGTTCGCAAAGTTCTCAAACTCTTTGTCTCCCAAATCTCTCTACTGATTGAAGATCGAAGACCGAAGATCATCGAACAAAATAGATCGTAGATCGGTTAAAAGAATGACGAGGGTTATGTAAAGATTAAAGACCGAAGATTGTGCAGTAAGAAGTATGTTTTGTTCCCCTTTTATCACTTTTGTTTTATAAAGTCACAGTATATGCTATTAAAAATCACAGTTTGCACACTCATTATCGGCTATTAAATTCATATTAACAGTTTATAATTCTCAATTTAGGTTTTTTTTTCAAATTGGGAGTACATTTGTGAATTCATTTTATGTTGTACATCTCGCTAAACATTTTAAAGCAAAATGAAAAATCTCTTGTAATACTTCGATTTTAGAAAAACAAAATGAAATTTTAAAGCTTGAGATTTGTGATTTGAAAAGATGTCTTGAAAAATTTGTTGATGGTAAAAACAACTTGGATGTCATGCTTGGACACCAAAAAGTTGGTCTTAACAAAGGCGGTGTTGGATTATATCCCTTCACCTTGTCTCCTAAAGTTTTTAAACAACAAGCTAGATTAAATGTTCATACAAGACAACCAAAGAACTATTGCACACCATTTACACATTGTAGTTGGTGCAACAAGAAAGGACATACAACTAATTATTGTCCTTATAAAATTGTCTATGTTAGAGGTAGAAAGAAAATGTGGGTTGTTAAAGAGTTTATTAATGTTGCTAAAACTAACATTTATGGACCCAAGAAAATGTGGGTACCAAAAGTTAGACCTAAATTATGATTGTAGGTTGTTCAAAGCAAAGGCAAATAGCAACAAGGAGAAGGCTCCAAGAAAATTTTGAGAAGGAGGAGCAACAAGCTAAATCTTAAGGGGGAGTAAGCATTCCGAGATTGGACATGCTACTTCAAATGAGGAGAGCCTCAAAGCTTGTCAAGAAAATAGACTTCAAGAATGATCACTCATGAGCTCAATTCCTTGGTAATTCACCAATAGGGTAAAACTTAATGATCTTCTCAACATTGTGCTATGCGCTAAACTTATATGTTATCAAGTATGCTTAAATTGTTAAATCTATAAATAGCTTGCTTGTTGAGAATTGATGTGAACCTTGCCGATGAATGGTCCTCTTGCACTTATATTGGAAATATTGATTGTTGATGACCATTATTCGCTTTGTGAAAATTCCATGTTGAAATTATGTCATCTTAATGCTTCACAATGCCATTCATACACACACCCTTTTTGGTAATGCCGAAAAGGGAATCTGACTCGGTTAGACATTCAGTTGTGTTTGTTGGATATTATTGGCGTGCATTGATTGAGGGGGAGCATACATTAGGATGGTGTATGTAAACTTGATAGAGGGAGCTTACATGCTTGAATCACATTCTATCTTGTTACTCTTGAAAAATGCATGAAGTAAATGAGATTATTGAGCTACATTGCCTATCTTTCTTTGGATCATGAAGGAACTCTTGATGTCATCCGTATAAGTTCATGAGTTATATGCACCTCATGCCATTATCTTGCTTATAATTATCTCTTCACACATGCATACCCTTGTCTCTTTGTTGATGACAAAGGGGGAGAAATAATCTTGATTCTATATGCTATGTGATAGTGTGTTTTGAGAGAATATTAGAGGAAGAGCATATCTTGTTTTAGCTAGGGAAGCTAGCTACAAGCTTAATCGCTAAATGAGATAGATTGACATGTCTTGAGTATACTAGAGATTATTGAATGTTCTAAGTGAGATTGTTGTGCTTAATTGACTATCATATGATACATCTTACCTTATATAGAATCAATGTTTGTCATCATCAAAAAGGGGGAGATTGTTAGCCCTATGGTTGGATAACCTAGGCTTACATCTTGTTTTGATGATAACTACACATTGATTATGTTCTAATGTGTGTTTTGAGTGGATTCTTAGTAGATATATACATGACACTCATGAAGACACATTTGAGAAGTTGGATAGATGAATTAAAGCCAAAGAAGCTTAAAGTTATAGTGGACATGCTATAGAAGCTTCATCAAGTCCAATGTCGAAGAGCAACAAAGAACGCATCGGCTAAGTTACTATCGATTATAATTGATCTTTACTATTATGTAACTAGTCTTGGTTTGATGCTTGGATTGATGACTATGACCTAAAAAGACCTTAGGACACCTTGTGCATTGCATGCGAGTTCATAACCTTTCACACAAGTGTGGTTCTTGAAAATGAGTGAACTTTGGAGCTCACTCAGATTTTCTCAAAAACTATTTTGGTGCCAATCTTTTCATATCTTGATAAAACTTTTCATTAGCTTTCCAACGCAAAAAATGGCACCTCAATCCGATTTTTCTAGAGAAAGTTATGCCCAAAATAGGAAAGGGGGTTCCGTGAGGCAGCTGATAGGCAGTAGGGCAATACAGTCGACTGCATTCCAATGCAGTCGACTGCATTGGTCAAAATTCAGTTCCAACGGCTATTTTCGAGGACAAAACTCCAACGGCTATTTTAGAGGGATTACAGTCGACTGCATTGGGAATACAGTCGACTGCAATGGCAGTTTTGCCCATATTTTGCCTCTAACGGCTATATTTCATTTGCTCTCTATATAAATGATTTGGGGCTTCATCATACACCATGGAAACCACATTCTAAGCCTCCATTCATTAGAGAAACATCAAGGCTCATAGATTAAACTTTTCTCTCTTCATCTTCATGATTTTACATCATTAAAGAGAGCATCTTTGTGAGCAATTCTTTGATTGAGAGTGAGCATTCTTCAAGTCATCAATTCTCTCATCTCTCTATTGTACTAGAGCTTCATTTGTACTCATTTCCTTTCAAGAGGGTTTCTTTGTACACATTTGATCTTTGTAAAAGGATTGTGATCAAGGCTTGGGTTTGTCAAGTCTTGGGTGAGCTTTGTGGATTCAAGGCTTGTGCTTGGTGTGGGGATATCACCAAGTGTTGTAAGGGTTTTGATCTTGACCCGGAAGAAGATTGTTGCTAGTGGATTCTAGTGCTCTTGCAAGGGACTTCCTTGAAGAGGTGGATGTAGGCTTGAGGGTAGTTCAAGCCGAACCATTTAAATCTCCTTGTCAAGTATCTCTAACTCAATCTCTTTACTTATTGCTCTACAATTGCTTGAGATTGTGTAGTTAGCATCTTCATTGAAGTATTACTTGGTTTGATTGAGTTTCATGATTGTTTCTTAGTTTAAATTCCTCATTATATTTCAAAAACCCTATTCACCCCCCCTCTAGGATTGTTTTATTGGTTTCAATGATGATATATCTAAAGGGCCAGAAAGTGGGGATAACATGAATGTGAATATGGATAAAGGGACTAATAAATGGTTCTCTGATGGGGAAGAGTCTAATGAGTTAAGAAGTTTAGAAGGGTCTGAATCTGATGATGGAGATAGACCTAGATACCCAGAATTTAATGCCAGAACCGGTATGGGTGGGGAAACAGTCCTGACCTAGCTGTTAGGATGGAATTTCCCAACCCACAAGTGTTTAGATAGGCTTTGAAGCTACACTATGTGAGGAAAGGGTATGATTTTGTGTATAGAAAGAATTAGAACAAAAATATTACTGTTGTGTGTAAGTAGTGGCATAAAGATGATGGTGAATGTCAATGGACAATCCATGCTTCTTTGATTGTTGGTGAGAACACCTTCCATATTAAGACCCTTTACCAAAGACACACACACGTGGTGAAGACTTTGACAATCACTTGGTGACCTCTAGGTATATCTCAGAATGCTACTTAGAGAAATTGAGGGATAATCCTGCATGGAAACTTAAATCAATGAAAAATGTGATTAAAAGGGATTTGAATGCAAATGTGAGCAAGTATCAGTTGTATAGAGCAAAGAGGAGGGCAAAAGAGTTGATTGAAGGAGATGTGAGGATGCAGTATGCCAAGACTTGGGACTACGGGAAGACTTTAAATGAAGTATAACCCAGGGACTTCTTTTTTTTGTAGCCCCAGAAGGACCTTCCTTCGATGTAGCACCAGTTTTTCAGAGGCTGTTTGTTAGTTTTGAAGCTCAAAAAATAGGTTTTGTTAAAGGTTGTAGGCCAATTATTAGGTTAGATGGTTGCTTTTTGAAGACTATTTATTGGGGTCAGTTACTTAGTGCAGTTGGAAGGGATGGGAATGATAACATGTTCCTAATTGCAATTGTCGTAGTTGAGGCAAAAAATAAGAGCTCTTGGACTTGGTTTATGAGGCAGTTATTAGAAGAACTTGGTAGAGTCAGAAGGGCTTGGTAGAGACATTTAGGGAGTTATTGCCAACATCTGAGCATAGATATTGCATGAGACATCTCTATGCTAATTTCAGAGAAAAGTTTAAGGGGAAGGAGTTCAAAGATTGCTTGTGGAATGTAGCTAGGGCTAGTAACCCTAATGATTTTATGGAGAAGATGAATCAGCTTAAGAAGATTGACAAAGATGAAAAAGTTGTTAAGTGGTTAAGTGCCTTGGATCCTGCCACATGGACTAGGTCGCACTTTGGTACAACTTCAAAGTGTGACATTCTTGTCAACAACCTCACTGAGTGTTTTAGTAGCTATATTCTGGAAGCTAGAGATATGCCAATAGTGTCCATGATAGAGTGGATAAGGAAGCATATGATGACAAGAATACAAGTGAAGAAGATGGGTATGAATAAGTATGATGGTGTCATATGCCCCAATATTTTGGAGAAGCTAGAGAACATAAAAGTAGCCTCAAAAGACTGTTTTACATCTTGTTGTGATGACTTGAAGTTTGAGCTATGTACATCCATACTACAGCAAGAAGACATACGTGGCAGCATACAGTAGCATGATGCATCCAGTCCCTAGTGAGTATGACTGGGAGAAAGATTAGATTGAACCATTAGCACTATCTTTTTATAGGAAACTAGTTGGCAGGCAGAGAAATTAAGGAAAAAGTCTGATAATGAGGTTGGGGGAGAAACCAATGTGTCTAGAAAGAGGAGGGTGATGACTTGTGCTAAATGCCTTCAAATTGGGCATAACTTGATAAGCTGCAAGGGTCCAATTGTAATGCCCCCGAAAATCCGGAGCTCCGCCGCCCCGAACTCTCGGGTCATTAACTTACCGTTCATCTAACCTGTCAAGTCCTGTTCACTAACACATACTTCCAAAACAGTGAATCCGATATAAACTCAAACTCTTCACATTCAATATTACAAAACTACTCAAACTAGAACTATTAAGATCTAGGTTCTTTACAAACTCAAGTTCTTATAGAATGAGTTAACAAAACTGACCCACGCAGGGGTCTCCCTACACAGTAGTGATGGGCTCATCAGGATCTCACACAGACTCTAACCTATTCCCGAACATGCTACATTTGATCATCACCTGCAGAAGGGAACCAAATGAAGGGTGAGCTTTTGAGAGCCCAGTAAGGTCGTACAAGGACTACAAAAGAAATTATAACACGACTCCGAAAAATCCAACCGACAATGATTTTCAAAACACTTCGAACTTTCAAAACTCAATGATTACCCAAAATGATCAAAATTCATCAGAAATAGATGCCAAAATAAATATTAACAATCAGAACAAAATCCAAAAAGATCAATAGAAGATCCTTTTCAAGTCAGCATTTCCAAGTACCACGAAAATTTCCCTTGCTCAAGGGATTTCAATCTGAGCAGAAATTCATTTTGAAAATACATCAAGATTTCCCTAGGGATTTTAACCCAAGCAGAAATCAAATAAGATAATACGATAAAGGCTTGTCAAGGGATTTCAACCCAAGTACAAATCCTTCTAGCTAAAAAAAATCAAAAATCAATGTTGATCCTGGGCGATTGCAATGCCATTATGGCAAGCTTATATAGTGTACACATGCATGATGTACTAAAATAATTACTAGTCCACTTGGGTACTAGCCTGCGTTTCATGCAGGATTCAACCAGCCTTATACCGCCTCCCCACTAAACAGGTATCCAGGTCAACACAGAAATTAACAATATCAATGAGCGTTAACATAAGCTCATATCCCTGAAATCAATTCGGGTTCTCATAACAATAATCATACTGACATAAGTCAGCATTCGGGATTTTCAGAAGAAATCGGATTTTCAGAAGAAATCAGAATTTCATAAGAAAAATCACAGATAAACAACAAAAACGACCGCGAATAATTATCGAATATAATCGTATCAATTCGAAAGAATGGATACAAAAAATAATCACAGATAAACAACAAAAACGACTACGAATAATTATCGAATATAATCATAACAATTCAAAAGAATGGATTCAGACAATTATCAAATTTGCTCAGCACGCAATAACACGGGAGCATCACAAGATTTCCAAATAACCGATTCAGGTTCAACATTAAGATTTTCTAGACAAGAACATGCTGATATCAATACATAACTCAGAGTTCGGCATTAGCCGTAAATATATCAAGGAGTACTTACGAGTACAAGTAATCAAATAAGGGTTCGGACAAAAGTCCTTACCCAAGGTTCAGATAGAATCCTTACCTGGATCCGCAGCTAAATTATCCTAACCGGAAGTCTTTAGCTTTAACCTAAACGGAATAATCGAACCATTAGAATACAGCCTACAGAACAAAAGTATAACTTAATACGAACTCACACATGCTCCCAAAATGAACCTCCCCTCACCGGGTATGTAAAATTACCGAAACGCCCCTAGGGTGTAAAATTACCAAAATGCCCCTCTCGGACTTAAATTATCCAAACGGCCTTCCCGTAAGTAGAATCACTGAAATAAGCTTCTCATATGTAAATTTATGCAAAAATACCTTTCTTAGGTCAAATTACCAAAATACCCCTTCGGGGCGACAAATTACCAAAATACCCATGTTACACTTTAATTCTCAAAATGACTTTTTTATAAGCAAAGTCACTAAAATAATCCTAGTGTATGAAAATTTACTTCAAAATACCTCTTATAGGTAAAATTACCAAAATACCCCTTCGGGTGGTAAATTACCAAAACACCCCTGGGGGTTTCCGGTACCGAAAGAATTTCAAAAATATCTTAAACCGCTATTTTAAGCATCCCGATATCATTTCTGTACTAAAAAGGCTTTTAGAAATTTTTTGTACGAAAATTCTGAATCGGTGCCGGACCGAGCGCTAAAAGGTCCGTTTCGCAAAAAATACCTATCGGCCTCAGAATGGCCCAAAGTTTTAGAATATGAATCACATCAGTAAAATAGAGTTTTAAGAAAAATTTCAGACTAAAATAACTTAATTTACTAGGTTAATTAATTCGATAAATATTTTTAATCGATAACCCAATTTAGCACCCTTTGCGGATCCTGAAAATTCCCAAAATTTTCCAGAGCATAGTTCTCGTAAAATTATCAGGGGTTACTGTTTTGAGTTTTGTCTAATTTTGGCTCTAGACATTTATGAAAATTCATGAAAGAAACTGCTTAAAGTATTTAAGTTTTTAGCGACACTAACACTAACTATGCAAATCATTACACACACTAACACACCTTCGCGCACACACACTCACCTTCAACCTTCTGCCAAGCACCACTTCATACTTACAATCCCTAGAATCACAAACCAATCCAAGAAAACATTCCCAACCCACCAAAATACCTAATTATGTTTACTTAACACACACATAAACACAATTGAACCCAAATCATTCCCCCACCACTTTACCCGAATGATGAACACACACAAGAACACACCTGTTACACACACACTCACGGCACACACGTAAACTCACACACGCAGACCTTCGGACGCCACCCAAACTCTCAATCCCCTCCACTTAGTCCTACTTACACATCAACCACCCACAATTTCACAACCGATTAACATAATTCACCCATACCCACGGCTGCCATACACGCACTGCACCCACGACACACGACCATGTGCAAATTTATACATTGGAACTCCCTAGAAAAGAAGAGAGATTACCCCTAGGACTCTGTTCCAGATTTTCTTCTCTCTTCCCCTACTTCGAGCTCCCTGCTTGTTGCTTCTCTCTTGCTCTGTTTTTCTGTTTTCTGCTACTGTTCCCTGTTTCTTCCCTTTTTGTTTTTCTTTCTTTTCCCTTTTTTTGAATTTTCTTCTAATTTCTCTTGTTGTTTTGTTTTCTCTTTCCGAAGTCTTCACCTAAACATTCCAATTTTAAATAGTTTTAGTTAGCTTAGTCACCTAAGCTAGGAGGTGGTGGCACCATCTAAAAAATTAGCTTCTAAATTATGTTTTATAAATTACAAAAAGATCCCAAACTTTACATATTTATAAAACAAACCCCAAATTTCATATAATTGCATTCAAGCCCAAAATTATTCCAATCATGCTCAATTTAATTAAACATCGCTGAAAATATACACTAGTATTCATTTTATTATTTTTTATCACTAAAACCATAATTTACAATTATGCCCCCAAAGTTTTCCAAAATTACGCAAATACCCCTAAATTTTAGAAAATTACATTTTTGCCCCAAAATTCTTTTAAGCCCCAATACTGTACTAATACCCGAGCATTGCTCAAAATTAGCGCCCGTTTATTTTTCGGAGCCCGAATGATTATTTAAATCGGCTCCCGAAGTTCAGGATATTACATTCTTCCCCCTTATAAAATTTCGTCCTCGAAATTTGCTCGCAGATATTCCATAACACCTAGGCACTACACTACTGCGTTACTCTGATAACTCAATATCGTAGTTGAGCTATCTCAAATTTGTATACCCAAATTCCTATCCCACGAATACTCGAACGCAATTATTTATATTTAAATCGTAATGTTAAATTGAAACCATGTACGACCAACACCTCGCTCTAACTTTTCCAGAACTTCATGAATGATGACTTAGTTGGTACGAAACTCACTGAGCAGAACTTACATCGCTCCAAATTTATACAACAGACTTCCCCCTATCTTATGCTGATACCATATCAGAGATCTCATCAGATGCACAATTTACTTATGACTGTAAGCTCAACTCTAAGATCAAGGCATAATGAAATATTAAACTATGGTCACACATGACCTACGGTTTATCAAGACTAACATCGGTAGGGTAATTAGTTCCTATAAGCACTTACACTTCGCAATCACCAACAGAGATAATCGATCAAAGACAAAAGGTGTAGCCATTAGGCTTTCACTGCACACTCTAATACCTCAAAACAATGACTCCAAATTATTGCCAAGTTCATCATCGAGAGGCGCATTATCTTAACATAGCTATTACTGCAAACTTACAGTTCTGCATACATTTCACAGAACGACAGAAAATTACCACCACGTATTTAGTTAAGGTCTCAAATCTTATACTAAATTATCAAATAACTTATCCAAACCTTATCCACGTTCTCAGAATCTACTCTCGTGGGGCTTAGGAATCTACTTAATCTCATATCCAAGTAGGGGAACTATGCAATTAATGAAAATAATAATCGCAATCAGGCAATGAAAATACAAAAATCTTCAACAAAAAGCATGCATATCGGCTATTGAAGTTCACAACAAAATTATGTGACATCCCAAAAAATGATGGACACAGAAACGATGATATAAGTCTGGCGAAGCAAAGTCAACCCAACGACTAAGAGCAATCAAAATCAAAAGGAGTTATTGGTCCTTAATAAGATTCGTAGCTTTCCCATGGCCAGTGGGTCAGATACTACCCCCATCAGTCCAATTGATTCGAAAAGACAGATAAATATCTCGGAAAGGAATAAGACGAACCAGCATGAATGACATCTTCTCTGACGTCTCAGCATAAGATGGCATTCAATTAAGTTGTCCTTGAATTCAATATGCAAAAGAATGAATCAGATGATAGAGAAAAATTCCAAATCCCTTCTTGAGCCCCTAAACCAAACCTTCAGTCTTAACGCCAGTCATCTTTCCAAGGCACTACTCTTACTCATCAATCAAATCATCAACTTAACTACTATGCATACCGTATAACTTTCCAAATACGATTAGGATTTCCCTAACAATACCGGATACGTGATTAGAAATCACCAATTCATACCTAGTATGATATCAAAATCCTGAATAACAGTTAGAGTGAGGTCCATAGAAAGATTTCTATTCCAAACATAGATTGTATACTCACAGATAACCACAAAACAGCAGAAGACTCTCCCAATAGAGTACTTATCACAAGATCAATCCCTAACAGATAAGTTTCACCTTCATTCACTATGCGAAGGTAGAGGATACAAAGGTACTTGACGTTCCAGAATCAAACTATATACGAACACCTAATGGATTAACCGTAGTGTACCTGGCACCACGTCATCGGATGTGACAACATCCTAAGCAAACATTGAACAACCTCAACTGATATTCTGGGCCTTAGCCCCTACTGATCGTGCCTTTTTCCTGTCGAGAAACACTACTCGTTGTTACACTAGCAATAGGTACCCCACTGATTATTTTTCACAAACTGACAATTTCAAACTTATTGCTCTGTACTGCCATGCCTAACACATCATTCAGTCACTTTGTTCCATAACTCACCACTCTGACTTCTCCCATACCAAACTCAATGGTACTCTGAACTGATCGAACGCCTATACCCTGCGTTCCCCTAAATCTCGTATTATACCTTAATCGAATTTCAAAACTCTGTCCAGATCACAATATCACCAAACTGAAGTGGGCCTGAATCTTTGATTTTGCCCCAACCTTTAACCTAGGGCACTGTACTGTGCCGATTGTAAAAACTTTTGCTGACGACCGTCAGCTCATACAAGTCCGTTCGGAGGAAACTCTCACTTATCTCTCTTATATCCATCCTGTATTTACTTATGTCTTCTTCCATTGTCAGACTTAGACTGTTCCAAAACATCTGCCAAATAAAGACATTTCATATCGCTTGTCAATCGAGCTAGGAGCATTCTATCTCTCAGTCCAGGCCTAAGCCTTTACTCAAACTCTGACAGCTATGTGCCTCCAGCAATAACATTCTTACTGCGAATCTAACCAATCATGAGATCTCACCTCAACCTTGTTTATTGACTCTTAATCTGTTATCTCACATTAATAATTCCATCATATCTGTTCACGAAGTCTCGTAAAATACCGATCGAAAATAATTCTCTAAAGGGTTCCCAAGTGACATAAATCAATTATTGATAAGTCAAGTCCTTCACTACCATTTTCCACCCTGATCAACCTCGTTTCTCAGTTTATATCCAACAAATTCAATCTTTTGTCTCTTCACCTAGCATTGCTCGGATTCGTACCATCAATTGCTCAAAATTTCCTCCATTTTGCTAATCTGGTTCGTTGTCTCTATAGGGTCTAACAACCCCCCTGTAGCTAGTCATTTCATCTATTAAGATCACCAAGATACTCTCATTTTGAGATTATGGTTGTGGTTGAACCGGATTCGGTACTTCTTACTGCCGATTGCCAGATTCTAGATCATCAAAGTTAGAATCGGGTTTATAGTGTTCAAAATCGTAACCATCAATTCTAGGGTTCTGTTGTTTCCCTTACTGAGTAGGGTTGTCTCTCTACAATCATAAAACCTCCATACAGTACAATGTCAAATCTCGCTAGGATTTGATCAGATCTTTCCAATGTCGGGGAGAAGAATCCCTGCTCATCTTACATAAACCTATTAGAATCTCATCTATCGGGGACCACTAGGCCCTGCATACTATTACCGTTTCCAGAGCTTTAAATTATGGCCGTACAGATACAAATAACTGTTATCAGAGTTATACCAACACAGGTATAAAGAACAACACAATGACTAGTCAAGGCAGACTTCTAAAAATCCGATTTCTTCTGAAAATCCCGAATGCTGACTTATGTCAGTATGATTATTATTATGAGAACCCGAATTGATTTCGGGATATCAGCTTATGTTAACGCTCATTGATATTGTTAATTTCTGTGTTGACATGGATACCTGTTTAGTGGGGAGGCGGTATAAGGTGGTTGAATCCTGCATGAAACGCAGGCTAGTACCCAAGTGGACTAGTAATTATTTTAGTACATCATGTATGTGTACACTATATAAGCTTGCCATAATGGCATTGCAATCGCCCAGGATCAACATTGATTTTTGATTTTTGTTAGCTAGAATGATTTGTACTTGGGTTGAAGGCCCTTGACAAACATTCATTGTACTTAGCTAGAAGGATTTGTACTTGGGTTGAAATCCCTTGACAAGCCTTTATCGTATTATCTTATTTGATTTCTACTTGGGTTAAAATCCCTCGGGAAATCTTGCTGTATTTTCGAAATGAATTTCTGCTCGAATTGAAATCCCTTGAGCAAGGGAAATTTTCGTGGTACTTGGAAATGCTGACTTGAAAAGGATCTTATATTGATCATTTTGGATTTTGTTCTGATTGTTAATATTTATTTTGGCATCTATTTCTGATGAATTTTGATCATTTTGGGTTATCATTGAGTTTTGATCGTTCGAAGTGCTTTGAAAATCATCGTCGGTTGGATTTTTCGGAGTCGTGTTATAATCTCTTTTGTAGTCCTTGTACGACCTTACTGGGCTCTCAAAAGCTCACCCTTCATTTGGTTCCCTTCTGCAGGTGATGATCAAATGTAGCATGTTCGGGAATCGGTTAGAGTCTGTGTGAGATCCTGATGAGCCCATCACTATTGTATAGGGAGACCCCTGCGTGGGTCAGTTTTGTCAACTCGTTCTATAAGAACTTGAGTTTGTAAAGAACCTAGATCTTAATAGTTCTAGTTTGAGTAGTTTTGTAATATTGAATGTGAAGAGTTTGAGTTGATATCGGATTCACTATTTTGGAAGTATGTGTTAGTGAATGGGATTTGACAGGTTAGATGAACGGTAAGTTAACGACCCTGGAATTCGGGGCGGCGGAGCTCCGGATGTAAGCACGGAACCACCGAGTGTAGGTAACACTTAGGTAATTACTAGTCCACTTGGGTACTAGCCTGTGTTTCATGCAGGATTCAACCACCTTATACCGTCTCCCTACTAAACAGGTATCCAGGTCAACCAGAAATTAAAATATCAATGAGCGTGAACATAAGCTCATATCCCCGAAATTAATTCGGGATCTCATAACAATAATCATACTGACATAAGTCAGCATTCGAGATTTTCAGAAGAAATCAGAATTTCAGAAGAAAAATCACAGATAAACAACAAAAATGACTGCGAATAATTATCGAATATAATCATAACAATTTGAAAGAATGGATACAGACAATTATCAAATTTGCTCAGCACGCAATAACACGGGAGCATCACAAGATTTCCAAATAACCGATTCAGGTTTAACATTAGGGTTTTCTGGGCAAGAACATGCTGATATCAATACATAACTCAGAGTTCGGAATTAGCCGTAAATATATCAAGGAGTACTGACGAGTACAAGTAATCAAATAAGGGTTCGGACAAAAGTCCTTACCTAAGGTTCATATAGAATCCCTTACTTGGATCCGCAACTAAATTATCATAACCGGAAGTCTTTAGCATTAACCTAAACGGAATAATCAAACCATTAGAATATAGCCTACAGAACAAAAGTATAACTTAATACGAACTAACGCATGCTCCCAAAAATGAACCTCCCCTCACCGGGTATGTAAAATTACTGAAATGCCCATAGGGTGTAAAATTATCAAAATGCCTCTCTCGGACTTAAATTATCCAAACGGCCCTCCCGTAAGTAGAATCACTGAAATAAGCTTCCCATATGTAAATTTATGCAAAAATACCTTTCTTAGGTCAAATTACCAAAATACCCCCTACCCCCGTTACACTTTAATTCTCAAAATGACTTTTTCATAAGCAAAGTCACTAAAATAATCCTACTGTATGTAAATTTACTTCAAAATACCTCTTATAGGTAAAATTACCAAAATACCCCTTCGAAGTGGTAAATTATCAAAACTCCCCTGGGAGTTTCCGGCACAGGAAAAATCTCAAAAACATCTTAAACCGCTATTTTAAGCATCCCAATATCATTTATGTACTAAAAAGGCTTTTAGAAATTTTTTGTACGAAAATCCCGAACCAGTGTCTGGACCGAGCGCTAAAAGGCCCCTTTCGCGAAAAATACCTATCGGCCTCAGAATAGCCCAAACTTTTAGAATATGAATCACATCAGTAAAATAGAGTTTTCATAAAAATTTCAGAAGGTTAATTAATTCGATAAATTTCTTTAATCGATACCCCAATTTAGCGCCCTTCGCGGATCTCGAAAATTTTCAAAATTTTTCAGAGCATAGTTCTCGTAAAATTATCAGGGGTTACTGTTTTGAGTTTTATCTAATTTTGGCTCTAGAAATTTATGAAAATTCGTGAAAGAAATTGCCTAAAGTATTTAAGTTTTTAGCGACAATAACACTTACTATGCAAATCATTACACACACTAACACACCTTCACGCACACACACTCACCTTCAACCTTCTGCCGAGCACCACTTCATACTTACAATCCCCAGAATCACACACCAATCCAAGAAAACATTCCCAACCCACCAAAATACCTAATTATGTTTACCTAACACACACAAACACAATTGAACCCAAATCATTCCCCCACCACTTTACCTGAATGATGAACACACACAAGAACACACCTGTTACACACACACACACACACTCACGGCACACACTGAACACATGTAAACTCACACACGCAGACCTTCGAACGCCACCCAAACTCTCAATCCCTTCCACTTAGTCCTACTTACACGTCAACTACCCACAATTTCACAACCGATTAACATAATTCACCCATACCCACGGCTGCCATACACACACTGCACCCACGACACACGATCATGTGCAAATTTATACGTTGGAACTCCCTAGAAAAGAAGAGAGATTACCCCTAGGGCTCTGTTCCATATTTTCTTCTCTCTTCCCCTGCTCCGAGCTCCCTGCTTGTTGCTTCTCTCTTGCTCTATTTTTCAGTTTTCTGCTACTGTTCCCTGTTTCTTCCCTTTTGTTTTTCTTTCTTTTCCCTTTTTTTGAATTTTCTTCTAATTTCTCTTGTTGTTTTGTTTTCTCTTTCCGAAGTCTTCACCTATCCATTCCAATTTTATATAGTTTTAGTTAGCTTAGTCACCTAAGCTAGGAGGTGGTGGCACCATCTAAAAAATTAGCTTCTAAATTATTATAAATTACAAAAAGACCCCAAACTTTACATAATTATAAAACAAACCCCAAATTTCATATAATTGCATTCAAGCCCAAAATTATTCCAATCATGCTCAATTTAATTAAACATCGCTGAAAATATACACTAGTATTCATTTTATTATTTTTTATCACTAAAACCATAATTTACAATTATGCCCCCAAAGTTTTCCAAAATTACGCAAATACCCCTAAATTTTAGAAAATTACATTTTTGCCCCAAAATTCTTTTAAGCCCTAATACTGTACTAATACCCGAGCATTGCTCAAAATTAGCGCCCGTTTATTTTTTGAAGCCCGAATGATTATTTAAATCGGTTCTCGAAGTTCAGGATATTACACCGGTGCACCCTAAGTCAAGGATAGGCAAACAACACAGTGGGGCCTCAAGTCAACAGGCATCGGGGGTAAGATTATTTTGATTTTTTTATGTTATTTATTTTATTATCTTTTTGAATGTACTTGCTACTAACATTAATGATTAGACAGCCTTGTCAAATGAATGCTAGAAGAAAAGTGAATGCTAGTGGAGTATGTGAGGTAGTAAATGCTAGAGTTAATGATGGAGCAACATCTGTAAGTAGTTGTGCTAAAATTTTCTTTTGCTGATAAAATGTAGATTTGGCTTTGATGTTTAACAAACTGACTAAATACAAGACAAAAATAAAAATCCAGCTACTAAGAAGCATACTAGAGCCTTATGTGGGGCATTTGGTGCTAAGAATACTAGAAACCCAGGATGGCGAGAAGGTGCTGCTTCTTCTTCTGCTGCTGATGCTCCCCTAAATGATGCTGCTCCTGCTGCTACTGAGGAAGTTGTTGCACCTGTGAGAGATAATACTGCCACTACAACAAGATTTTTTGTTGTTGCTAATACAACTAGGAGGTTACCTCCTATTTGGATACCTGGTACTCTAGGCAGTTCCTGTATGAAATTGGTGGCTTTTTAGGTAATTTTTTTGCAAGTCTTTAGCATTTTATTAGGCTAAAAGAGTGGTTTTGTCCTAAAAATACAAGTTCTGAGCGCCAAACATTTCTCGTCCAAAAACTGTGTTAACTTGGATGGAAATCGTCCATTTTGCCCAGTTTTGGTGAGTGCAGGGGGGTTTAGTTCAACTTTTTAAACTAGAGGGGGTCATATTGCAAGCGCCCTAAAAGTACAAAGGGTCAAAGAGCATTTGCCCCTATTTTAATTTGACGAGGAAAAGCCACTGTACTATTGCTGAAACTTATGGGGCTGAGGTTAAACCCTTAAATGTCCGGTCTCGTCCTAAGAAAAGTCTGCTCCAATTAGAAGGGTCAAGTGCTCTAACACGACAAGGAGCTCCTTTGTTCGTATTATGTGTGAACAGAAAGTGACGCTTTCAAGGCTTGAAAAAGAAGCTGTGAAGAACGTCTTCCGGTCCGAACTCCCTATTAGGTGTGGTTGGTTAAACCTTTTGGGTATTTGGGTCTTTCAATTTAAGGTTTAATTATTTTCTCCTATTTTTTCCATCTATGATCAACAGTGCGGTCGTGGTGAAGATGGCTCAAAGCTTCTTGACAAGGGGGAATCTTCTCATGCTACAGGGAAGATAGTGGATCTCATATGAGGTACGTTTTAACATCATCTCTAAATACATTTTCCACTAGTTTGCATACATACTTTGAATGAGAATAATCAACCAGCATGACATTCATTTTAAAAATTCCTTCTCATAATCACAAACCAATCAAAGCCTCTATCTTCATCTACATAAACATAACGACTGATTCTATAAACTAAAGCAGTTGGCTTACAATTGCATGAACAGACAAACAACACACATGCATTTCGATCTTCTTCTTCATAGATTAGAAGAGGAAGCCTCATTCAATTTTAGTAATTCTTTGCTCAAGCCTGCAACATATAATTCGGTTATACAAGTTGTTGAAGTAAATTGAATTGAAATGGAGTAAAAAGAAGCACCAATGAATGTGACCAGTTTCATAGACTAAAATATTGTGGTCTTTTTAATCACATTACTTATTACAAATAAGTCCTAGTTCATGGTAGACTGTGCAAAATTACAATTGTTAGCACAGGCGACTTACTAACAATATAAAGTAGCCAGTTCTTTCAAAATTTGGTGTTACTTATTCAATGCATTCTATGAATTAGAGTTGTCAATTCAGGTTAAAATGAATTGGACTCCAAGAGAACAAAAATCATGTGTAAAAGCTTGAAGTTAGGATAGGGCATGATAGCTAATTGGACCATATATAGTTTCACAACTTCTGTGAAATCAGTTACAGTCTAGGTCCTATTATTAGCATATATGGTCTACAGTCAAGTGTGTAGCATAACTTATTTTATGCTAGTAGTGCTAATTCCTTAGTCAATGGTATCTTGCGTCGTATTTCTATTTTCATTTTCTTTTCTTTTCTTTTATTTAGTGATTTAAGACTTAGTTGGAGCAGAAACAAAAAGATTGTATGTTTGCACTCCAAGGTGCTTGAGTTATTTTTTATGTGCTCTCTCTTTCTATGGGTCTCAGTTGTGGCCTGGAAGTAGTAACCATCTGCTGTAGGTGGCCTCTTCTACACTGTGATAGGTTGTTGAGGTAAAAATGTTATTAACCCTATGATTATTTAACCTAGGATTATATTTGATTTTGATGATAACTAACATTGATGATTATGTTGTCTAACATGCATTAAGTTGATGAAGCAATAGCTACAATCTCATACTCATGCAAACGGACAATTAGATGAGCAAATCGATCAAAGACACTCAACGGAATGCTTCAAAGATGGAATACTTCGATTGATTTTTACAATTGCGTTTATTCTTTTCTTTGTAGCTAGACATAGAGAGTTGATCGTATCGATAACTGAGACCTAGAATTTTCCCATAGGTTTCCCTTGCATGCATAAACCTTTTCATTCTTTGAAAACAGGGAAAACTACTTTTTCAGGAATACAGTCGACTGCATTAGAATGCAGTCGACTGCAAGTTGGGCAGAGGGTTGTTACAGTCGACTGTATTGGAATGTAGTCGACTGCAATACTTTTAGTAGCCTATTTACAGTTGATTACATTAGAATACAGTCAACTGCAATTGGAAATTTTGAATTTCCAACAGCTACTTTGAGAATACAGTAGACTGCAATGGTGCAATGTAGTCGACTGCGTTTACTGTTTGGAGCAATAAATGCCCTACGTACTTTCAAACGGTCATATTAATTCCCACACCTATTTAAACTCATTTTGGGCAGAGTTTTGATTTATTAATTGCATTCAAAGCTCTCTTATCTTGCATATACTCAAAGATCAAAGCAATTGTTCAATCTCCCTTGGTTTTCTCATCCAATTCAAGAGAGCATTTATTATGAGCTTACATTTGAGAGATATACACTTTCATAAGTCATCATACACTCATCTCTCTTGTTCTAGAGCTTAAACTTGTACTCATCTACTTCTTGAGAGTGAATCTTTGTACATAATTCTTCATCTAAAGTTTCTTGTATCAAAGATTGGGGTTGTCAAGCTTTAGAGCTTTGGGATGTCAAAGCTTGTTCTTGATGTGGGTATAGCATCAAGGGATTGTAAGAGGTTCGATCTTGACACCTAAGAAAGATCGTACTAATGGATTCTAGGGCCTTTCAAGGGACTTCCTTGAAGGATTGGACGTATGTTAGAGGAGCATGAAACTACTAATGAATTTACCTGCAATCGTGTATACTAAAACATTGCAAAAACTTAAATGCAAACAAGGTTTACACCCTTACCGGGAAGATCACTACACTGAACTTGCCCCACCAATGCTCCATGAACTTCAATGTATACACTCCGCAATCATCACTAAAACAGTTCATAACACACGTTGAGAATTAACGCCATTAAGAGGATGAATGGTTACAGTAAGGGAAGATCGTACTCGTTTGTTTGTTTGGGGCACGAATGACTATGGAAAGCGTAAGGCTGAAAGTCAATGTCTCTACCAGCTTTATGCCTCAACATACAAGACTGGACGCGGGCCTAACCAAAGCAAAGGTTAAACATATTATGGTGGCTCTAGTTTATAGTATATCATTTCGACAGATGTAAGAAATGCCATGGCTGAGTACGTACCAGGTGCCTACGGAAAACCTCAATCTCAGCCAAAACACTGCGTCGACCAGAGTCGAGGTAGTCGATGCACCCCCTGTTGATGTTGATGCAGAGCATGAACCAATGATACTCCTAGCAAACTGGCACGCAGAACTGAAAAGGGAAGAAAAATTCAGCACCTAAGGTGTGTAATGAACAATACACCTAAAATGGTTGATATAAAGGCAATGTCAACTGAACTAAATATCCTGGTTTTTAACAGTTAGTGTCATCTACACGTGTATGCAAGTGCACAAAGCAGATTTACAGATATAATACTAATATGGAAGAAGTCAATGACCAAAGAGTATACCAACTGGACGTCCTCCAATTTAATCAGCGGGTTAAATTGTTCAAAGAAGCGGGAGAAGAAGTCGAATATCTCAGCGTCGGACCTGAGGTCATCCATGAATTTGATAATCGAGGACTGCAGTTTATGTAGGAATACATGGCTCAGTTTCAAAACAATTAGACCAAAGATATGAGCAATACTCAAGTTGAAACAACGTAAATCACAGCAAAATCGGAGGCAAATGTGTAACGTAGCACAGAGCTTGAACGGTCGGCATTGACGACCTCCGACCACGCATCAACAACCTGAAACATAAGGCAGGGGCTACGAGCTGTCAACCTCGTTCGTATGCAAACGATGTTTGAACATTGATAACAACTTCGCTAAATGGGATATGCAATATTAATAACAACTATGCATGTCATCGTATATACATTGCTGGCTTGACAAGATGATTTTAAAACTTTCAGTTAGAGGATATCTGAACCTGTCTCTAATTAAAGCCAACTTCAGTTTAGAGACCACTCAAATCATGACATATCATGTTTATAGAATAGCTCAGTAACTATAAGTTCACTAGATTTATCACATAGAGTGAGCGGAAATGTTTCTGATTATCATGCTAGTTGGTTATTCGCATTCTAAATGTCTAAGTAAACTGTTGGAAGAGGTATGTAGCGATGTGGTTCCTCGGATGAGACCCACTGCTTCCCCTGTAGCGTGAGAATTTGGTCCTTAGTCAAGAAGGTTTGAGGCATCTTAACGACGACCGAACTGTCGATAAGAAATGAAAATAATAGGACAAGTAATAAGAACATCTATAAAGAAAATGACCCAAATACCCTAAAAGGCTTAAGCAGATTCATTACCTCGCAGGGACTTCGGACTGGAAGACGTTCTTCACAGCTTCCTTTTCGAGCCTTGAGAGCGTCACCCTTTGTTCACCAGCAAAACGAAGAAAGGGGCTCCTTGTCGTGTTAGAGCTCTTCACCCTTCTAATTGGAGCAGACCTCCTCTTTGGACGGGGATGGATGATTGACGCATCTACAGCAGCCCCTTCTGCAATGATATGGCTGCTTGTCCTCCTCGTTTTAAAGGACAACTTTGCTAAGGGTACGAGCAGGTCGTCGGCCAGGGAAGAATCATCCATGTTGTCGCCTATCGGAGTCGGTGGTGAACAACGAAGGCTGGCACATTCGGAGTGAGCAGCTGCAGGAGACATTTCAGTTGCAAGAGGGGAAGAGAAGGATCGTAGCCGCTTAGATATAGGTTCGTAATGGGTGCCGTCAATCTTCAAAATGGTCGGCCTTTTTCCACTCTTACTCCTTCCAGCAGTGGCACGACCTGAAGCAGTCCGAATCGCGTGCTCGGATGGTGATGATAGTTGTTGATCTTGAGGTGTCGGGCCAACTTCAGGTGGTGTTGGCTCCGTAGACAATGCAACGCCCTTCTTTGCGAGGAAGAACCTCTCAAGTTCTGGCAAGTGAGGCACAATCTCCGCAATCTTGCGTATCCACTGCAAATGACTCAAACGTAGTTAATACAAAAACATAATGATTTGAAGGTGAAAAAAAGATACCCAACAGAGGCAAATAACTTCAGTCTAGTGAGTTGCTAAGCTACGTACCGGAATAGTGAAGGAGGTGCTAGCAGGGGCGGGGGAGACATCCGTGTCATTTTCTCCACGATTCTCCATTTCAATGCGGCTAATTATATGGCATGGTGTCCAATGTGCCATAAAGGGACTTTCAACATCTTCGTTGCCGAGGACGCCACATGGAGCTTTGTGGAAGTAAAAGAACTGCACGCAAAATGTCATCACGGATCAAATTCAATAATAAACATAGCTCGACAAACGAATGTACATATAGTTATTCTTGCGTACCATCAACAACACAACGCAGTCGGTGATACCGGTTTTGGTCTTGCCTTGCTTGAAATTGGTCACACCTTGGACCAACTTATCAAGGACAAGCTGCGACCAATTGTATTGGGCGGACATTGATGCGACAGATATGGCAGGAAACAAGTTGATGGAGAAATTTGAGCCATTCGAAAAGAAAGGATAACAAAAGGGAAGGTGTTTGAAATATAAGGGTATGAATCGGATAATAGTGGAACATCTAACATGTTGCGATACATCATTGATTGTCGTAAAGGTGAGAACAAGCAGATTTGTGCCACTAGACTATGATAAATATCGAAAAAAGTTGTGTATTTTCAATCTTATCCATTTTCCTTTGTTAAGCATGAAGGAACTCAAGAGTTGCATAGCTTTTTAAATCCCGAATCAGGTCTCTTACGAGAAACACTGCAAGGCTAATGTGTTAAAATTTTATGGAAGGAAAAAAAGATTTGTTGAGGATTGAGTTAGCATCAATTCCTGGTAGAGTTTATTTGAGTACGGATTTGCGGATCTCTATTAAGAATCGATAGTTATATGACTCTTATTTGAATCAATACAAACTGTATCAAATTGTTTCTCACGTGGTATTCGCCCGTAAGTTTGATGTTACACACGTTCAAGAAGGAAAGGAAGGTGAGTAGCGTTAGCTGCTGAGGTATCTCACCAGGGAGTTTGTTATCAGATAGGTTCAATGATTCAAGCTCCATTAGGTTCTCTAAGGAAGGTGGGATGAGACGGATAAGGCTGTTGTTTGACAGGTTGAGCGTACGAAGCCCTTTGAGATAATCTGATGGGATAGGAAACCTCTCCTTTGAATTTGTTGCTTGAGAGACCAATTGCTGTCAATATATCAAGGATCCTCGAGTGTATCATTTCCCTGCCTTTCTTTGTGGGTGTCATCAAGTAATTTCAAGTTACGAGCCATTGATATTCAAGACATTGAAGTATACAACGATTGATATTCAAGATCTTGAAGTATACCTTGTCCAGGAATAACAAACTCCATTATTGCTTGCATATATGTCGCATCATTGTCAGCAGTGTTAGATTTCATGGCATTCCATGTGCCGAAGTACTTTTAAGGGTAGCTTCCCAGCGAACCCATTGTCGGAGAGGTCAGTAATGCGCAACTTGGCATGGGAAGTTTTTGATTCAGGACCCCTTACTAAACCATGGAATCTGTTAGACCGTAGAATGAGAACCTTTAGCTCAGAAAGAGCTCCTAGTCAGAAGTGGAGAGTATCATTGATCTACTGTTTCTGAGATCAAGACTCTTTAGAAGCTGCAATTGATCAGAGATCTTGGTAGCTGCCCCTCCAACTGATTTTGACCAAAACAAATGACTCGAATAGTGCTCCACTTCTGTAAGCAGAAGGAATCAGACCATTTAAGTTATTGCTTTGGAGCTTGAGCGACGATAGAGAAACAGAGAAGCTGCCCCACGCATTGAGAATGGTGCCATTCGGGTGGTTAAATGAAAAATCAACAGCATAAAGTGAAGTTGAATTGCATCTGGACAGCGGAATACCTCCATTTAGCTTCTTGTTCGAGACATCGTACTTAATGGTGGTGCAAGTGGAAGCAACCTTTCAGCGTGTTAGAGGTGATGTCTAGAAAACGCAGAACGTACCACTGAGGGCGAGCTGCGGGCTGGTCAAAACTTGTTATATACTTACTGGGAAGGTCCAGTGACGAGAGTGTTTCTTTACCTACGCTCCATATCCATTTCGGTACAGGGCCTTGGATTTTGTGGGACAAAGAAATGTACTCAGCAAAAACAGCAAGAAAGCCTGGCAAAATTCCTCATTCACTACTTGTACACTAGTGAAGTACGAGGCTAAGGCCGTTAAACTCATCCAAGAAAAACGATCTCGAATGGGATGCAAGACGTCATCGTCAATGGACGTTGGAACTCGTTTGCCCTTGTATGGAATTCCTAATACAAGTCCAACATCACTAGCATTTATCCGAATGGTTTCGGTCTTGCCTACGCACATCTTGCGCGTGTACGGGTCAAATCTGTCAACGAGGCCAAGTAAGAAACTCCTTGGCAATGTTGAGCAGTGCATGTTGAAGAATGACAGAAAACCCATTGCCTCAATTGCGGAGGATTTGGCTGCATTTTCTTTTAGCCCCTCCATCAAAGCAACAAGCATCCTAGGGCTACACCGGCTCTCGAAGCTTGCTTGCAGTAAGTTAAAAATGCTATCAGTAAGGGCATGTGCAGTACATTTTCATATAAAATCTTGTAAAACAACACCGAACATTGTACAATGCATGATAATGCAGGTTCCAAAGTGTGATTGTTGAATGTATAGAGAAGTCATTGTGCGTATGCAGCTCTCTACTTGACTGTCTGTGGAGAGCTTGTACAGCTTAGCAGCTTTGTGAATGTTCTGGAGTTCATGAGGTACCTAGGACATTAACCCCCCACGTTTTCCATAAAGTTTAATTCAAGCCTATGTGCTAAGTTCAAGCTTATAGCACAATTTAAGCGTACTGATGATCTGGAGTTCATGAAATACATAGGAGACTAATCATGCATCAAGGTAAAATACAATCAGGCACATTGCGATGTCACTCACCGTCGCTACCGAGGACATCGCCGGCAAAGAGGTTGCGATGATGCGAGCCCTAGCTCATTCTACCTCTATACTCACAAAAAGACTACAACACCTCACCCCCTTTTTACCTATGAAATCAACAATAATACATTCATTACGCTGCCCGTAACACCACCATACATCCACCCACTGACACACCATCAAGCACATGCACACACCGGTCTTGCGTAAACATGGCAGCCATGGATGCCCGATCGCAACCATAGCCCTCTCCTTTTTTTATCAGACCTACATACAAACACACACTAGGTCAGCCACAGTGGCAGCCCTCAATTCACGCACAACTCAAACACAATTCCACAAACAAAATACACCATACCCACAGACTGCACCAAGACTGAAGCAGCCCCTCCTTCGCAACATGGCTGCACCGCAGCCCACATTGTCACCAGTTGAATTATACACGTAGAAAATCTCACAAACACACATTCCTCGTGCATTCATTATACTGCTCTCTTTATGTCCGTGTACTTACAAATGGAGTATTGTCATAATTTGCTATTAAAAGCCATTGAGCAGTCTGGCCCCTTTTTGATTGAATGCCATCGTGCTCTATGTCAACACCAATTTAGTTTCTGAATTTCCACTATAGGCATAACCTGAATTGACGCATGAATCATAGCAATGTGACGGTGGCAGGCCTGAGTTTTGTATTCTATGGGGCTAGCAATTCCAAACAGATACCTCAGTTAATCACCAGTTTCAATTTCTGGCTTCTTTTCTAACTATAACAACAATAGAGGATACTTTTGTGTTTATAAAGCATTGACGGGTCCTGTTAGGCGTAGATCATGGTGGCAAACCGAGACAATTCGTTCTAACAAGAGAAAAGCTGCTTGGTGGAGAGAGTGACAAAAAAGATAACAAGCAGCACTTCTAAGCACTTATCTTATGCAGGAAGGGTACATCAGTGTTACTCAGCATGCAAGTATAGTGGTGTATCATTTTTATTTCAGGGCAAGAAGATAATAAGAATTGCAGAAATGGAAATAGGCCCTTTAAATTTTTTAATTTTTGGATGCAACATGCTATCTTCAAAGAAACTGTGGAAGAGATATGGAAAGGTACATATGCTGGGGATGCTTGCCACCAACTATATAATAAGCTCAAGAAGCTTAAACCCCAGTTGAAGAAACTGAACAAGGCACACTTCAACAACATTTCTCAAAAAGTGGCAGATAAGCTCCAAGAACTACAACAGGTTCAAGAAGGTATATACCTGAGGCATGATAGTACTTTACTACCACTGGAAAAGGACTTGCAGGATCAATATACTCAATTGGCACAGGCTGAAGAGGCTTTTTACCAACAAAAGGCTAGAGTCAAAAACCTATGCCAGCTCATCAGTGGAGTCTGCCTGAAACCAGATCAGTGGCTTTACGGGAAGCAAATCACATAATCAACTCTATACCAGCTCCTCGAAGTGGGGATAGAGATGGAATATATTGGGACCTCCAACCAAATGGCAAAGTCACCAGCAAATTTGCCTGGAACCATCTCAGAACCAAGGGTAATAGAGTGAAATGGTGGAAGGTCATTTGGTTTTCTGGTAATATACCTAGATGTGCTATGATACTGTGGTTGCTCTGCAAAAAATGGCTTGAGAACCAAAGACAAATTGCACAAGTGGAATATGCTGCAAGATGCTACATGTGAATTATGCAATTCTCAACAGGAGACAAGAGCTCATCTCTTTATTCAGTGCTCATTTGCTAGAGAGGTGTGGAATACAATCCTTCGTAAACTCGGATTGATGGTGCCTTTACACGAGTGGGATCAATTCTTGGAATATGCAGCTAAACATATAAGGGGCAAAAGTGTTAAGGCAAGATTGGGCAAGCTAGCAGTATCTGCCATCATCTATGGAATATGGCATGAAAGGAATGCAAAGATTTTTGAGCATATGCAAGCAAGCCATGAAGGCTGCTGTAAGGTGATCCAAAACTGGATAACATGGAGAGCTAGCAGCTGGACTAATATTCAAAATACGGATGGCAGCAGAAGGTTGGGAATAGAATGGGGGCTACCTGGCAAAATTTTCAGCACTGAAATGAAGTTCAGCAGATGGGGAGATCTGTGGTACAATAATGGAGGATGTCTGAAGGCATTTGATATAGCAGATAAGAAGGAACTGAGATATGTACAGTACAAGCCATATTATTTTTGAATGAATACAAAGGACTTTGACCAAAAAAAAGAAATTGTTGTCAATCTAGCTTTAGGAAAATCTTTTGTGAAGCAGGGGAGTACTCTATTGGACAAATTGGATACTTTGCTTGATTGGTATCAGGGAGATATATAGTACCCCATGGGAGTTTAGAGAGTAGTACGATGCGTGAAAAAATCACACTTTTTGCCGGTTTCCATAATTTTTAGCGTTTTTCAAACCCCTTCGAGGTTGCGAATTTCTTTTCTCAGGGGTACGGTCTAAATGTCCAACCCCCCCCCCCACACACACACATACGTTATGAGTTTGTTTATCATTAAATCACAAGCTAAGCTTGTTTAACAATAAAAAAAATCCCTACATATTATGAGCCAACCTTGGGATTACTAGTCCTATGACTTTACCACGAAACCATTCATGCATAACAATAAATTGGTATGAAACGAACACTTGCCTTATTTGTTTTGCGTTTCTCTTTGCCTTTCTTCGGAGCTGCGTTGTACTCCTCCATGTCTTTTTTGGCTTGGAGGACATATGGTAATTTTTCATCCTCGCTTAGCTCTTTCCACATTCGCGAGGCAAGCTGTGAAACCTAAAATAAAGACATATTTTAGATTGACAATAGAGCGGTTACCAAATAAGTGAGCTGGGAAATGCTGAAATAGTTTCAATTACCTCTCTCATCGTCATGTATTGGGTAGCGTGGGACTGCTGCAGTCCTTGCTTTATTTCGGCGCTGAAGACAATATTTCAAAAACCAAGGTCAGACACTCATCGTAATTACATGTCTTCCATATACACTACCTTATAAACTTTATCAAGAACTTACAAATATCTCATGAACGCATTCACAGGCCTCTTCCTTGTACAAGATGCCTCGCCTCGCTCCGTGTTTGAGCTCATTGCTGAAACATGGCAATTGTAAATACACATACATACTTCACGAGCTAATATCGTACCTAGATGCAGTGGCAAAGCCATTAACCTTACACAATGTGGACACCCAGTAGATGCAAAAATTACACTTGCAACAGCTAAACTATAGTCAATATGTAATTACTTCTTAGATCAACCATGTAGCTGATACATTAGAAGCCCTGGAACCTAAGGAAATACGTCAAACACAAACACTATGATGTAAACCCATTGGAGTTAGCATAGACATTCATTCCCGTGCTCCATAGCTTGGGACCAAACTTGACGTTTTTTTTTTTGTGACAAGTACACCTCAAGCCACGTCACCATAAGCAAAACATAAGGGCTAAATTAAAATGTACGGTGCAAAGCTGAGGATAAATGGTGGGAGCGTGACTAGGATTAAAGAACTCTGCAACTAAAGTCACAACTTGAGACGGAATGTCACACATCATCAAGCCATCAACTAAATCAAAGTTTCATCGAAGAACTTTAGTACAAAACCAAGGCTGCAAAATCTTCCAAATGCCTACTAAAAAGCTACTAAAAGTCAAGCAGTCCAAAACTTCTAAGTTCACCAACTAGCCTAGTGTAATCTGCAGCTCACAAACTGTTCGGCTTTTGTATTGTTGGCACCAATCTGAGACGGCTAGTCCAAACTATAGCGGACAATGCACTACCCTTACACACTAAGGTTAGGCAAAGAACTATTGTCCCAGTTAACTACAAACCAGCTTATCAACGGGCACACATAGCACATGCATGCACAATTTAGAACCAAAAGTTGTAGATGCATTCTGGGATAGAAAACCAGTATAAACATGTGGAAGATATTCAATTGATTTAAGACACGTTTAGATGCCCGAAAAGTCTAAGCAAATCTCGTTATATCACAAGAATAAAGCAAATGCTTAACAAGGCAATAGGAGCTCTTACCCTAATAGGGGAACACTCAAAGTTTAAGACAGTCCAAAAGAGCCTAGTACAGTGTAGGAAACGAGTTATAACTCTGTAAGGATATGCTTATAACCAAGAGCAATTAAAACAAGGGTGTGCATAGATACACACTGGTGTAAACTAACAGTAGCATGCCTAGACGTGATGCCGTTGGTACAATAATTCAAGTAATTTAGGAGAAGACATTCAGTAAAGTAAGTGGCATATACAAGCCGGTCGTAGCACTAGGTTTCAGTAGGATGCAACCCAATATAGCAACCAGTGCCGGTCTTTAACTTGCAAGTGCTAGTCCAATCATGTAAATATTGTATTCTCAATCATACAAGGTTAATCATCTTTTTATACCTGGACCAAATTCAAGCTCAGCAGGGATTTTTAGAGTAATGGATCTCTCTTTGCAGGAAGATCATTCACTCCCTTGTCTAACTACCCCAATCCATTTCACCCCTACAGTCCGTTGATAACACACTTAGTGTATCTTGTCCATCATTATCTATACTTCTCTGCAGAGACTCTCAAACTCCTCTACTGCAAATTATTCAAAAACCTCTCTATCTAACTTCAAATATAAACCACAACCTTTCTGATATGGAAACTGAAAATAACAAATCAACATGAATAACAATGCAGTGATAATGCAGATACGACGAAACAATGATAACCGTACTTTGAGTGATTCATGTGTCAGCCTGAAAAACAAAAAAACACCTTGAGTGATTCAGAAATTATTACAAACCAATGTTTGACAAATTTAGTATTACTACAGTTGGAATAGAAGGATCGACTTGAATATATGCACAAACGACAAGTATTTTCGCATAACCGTACTTGCATTCTTGCAGCAAATGACTTGTGCCAGAACAGTGATCCACGATTTTGGGGGACGGGTAATTTGGGAAGACCAAATTAAAGGATTTAAAAAAAAACCCCATTTTTTTCTAAGTCCACCCCTTGTTCAGAAATTTTAAAAAGTCACCCCACTTTTTTACAACTTTTCAAAACAATCCCACCTTTTACTAAGTTTTATTTCCAAAACCCTTCAAAACATAATTTTTCCGTGAATAAATTCTTTAGTGACCGCATGTTTTGGCAGTCGCTAGAACGGTCACTAAAGTTTAGTTTAGCAACCGCATGATTTGGCGGTTGCAAATTGCGGCGGCTAAAGCCCCTGTGTCTTGTAGTGACTGACCTCCTACATATCATTTTGCACTTTGGCTTTTGATTAGATTTGAGCCCCTAGTCATATGTTGCGTAACGTATCTAGAACACGTACCATAAAACAATAAAGTTTGATGTACCCATACAAAACTAAGGCAAAACATATGCATATAGTTCGATTATCATAAAAAAACTGTGCACATGACTACAACCACTCATGTAACGCTCTGGGTCTTGACAGAGAGCCAATCTTACTAAAAAACAACGTACATCCAATATTTCAGTTGTTACAACTGAAGCAATATGCATGCCAAAGTACAAAAGGTCGTGAATTTGTCAAAAAACACTCGATCATAAAAAGCAACAACAGATAATAGTGGGGCTATACAGCGGAGCGAACGAATAAACGTAGAAGAAACATGCTGATCACTCAAAAAATGTAAGAAGGGGTACCTTTACACTGGCGCGCACCAACGTCGAGCTTTGGAAGTGACATGCATGAAACGATCCTTGATTTTGTCGACACGGCGTCCGTTACGGTAGCGGGGACGGAGGAAAGACCACCACGTAGTGGTGGTTTGGGGCTGAGGGGTTGGGCAAATGGGATGGAGGACGGGGCTGTGGGGGCGGGGCTGGGTGCGAGGAGACAAGGGTTTCTCGGATTGGGGGACAGTCCCGTTTGGGGTGAAAAATATGGGGGTCGGGGTAGGGTAGCGATGACCGCAGCAAGGTAGGGGGTGGGGTGGGGTAACCTGTGGGGTTGGCGGGGGGGACGTGGAGTGGGGCAGGGAGAATTTTGGAGGGAAGGGAGTTGGAGTGGAGGGCCGATTGGGGGAGAGAATGGCTGGGCGGGAATGGCTGGGCGGATTGACCGAAGTGGGTGAGCTGTTGGGAGGGGTATTTTGGGGAAGGGGAAATGTTGATTTTTTTAGAAATCCATTTTTCCACAACTCACCCCACCTTTCAGAAATTTTAGGAATTGGCCCCCTCTTTTCACAATTTCCACAAAAAAACCCATCAACCCCAAATATTTAATCAAAAATCCCATGTTTTCCCAATTTTCCCAAGAATGTAATGGTAAATTAATTACTGGGTTTTAGAACAAAAGGTGTATATCCAACTAAGAACAAATTGATTTCAACAATGCCCTTGCTGTCATGGCCTTTATTCTTTCAACATGCTAGGATTCCCTTAAGAGGGAAGAGTTCCAAAGCTAAATTGTGTAAACTATCTTTCGCAATCATTATCTATAGCTAAAAAGTATGAACTCCCTGTACCATTCTTGTGATACTGGAAGCAATAATGTTTTAGCTACGTAGTTCTGGGTTCGCACACTACAAGAAAATCGCTTTACTGACGCACTTTAGCTTTTAGTGACGGACGGATATCCGTCCGTCACTAAAAGCTAAAGTGCGTCAGTAAAGCGATTTTCATCTTTAGCGACGGATTTTTTCGTCACTCGAACACTTCCCGATTTTCACCTTTAGCGACGGATTTTTCCGTCACTCGAACACTTTAGCGACGGGTATGCCCGTCGTTGAAAACATTTAGCAACGGACGGATATCAATTGCTAAAAGCCACCTTTAGCAACAGATTTTTCCGTCTCTAGAACACTTTAGCGACGGGTATGCCTGTCGTTGAAAATATTTAGTAACGGATTTTTAGCGACGGGCTTACAGCATATTTTTCCCCAATTTTATTTTTGGCCGAAATTTGAAAAAAAAATTAGTGATGCAATATTAACGACGGATAGGAATCGGTTGCTAAAAGTATTTTTTTTCAATTTCTTATATCTGCTAACGGATTAAGTTCCGTCGCTAAAAGTCCATCGCTGAAAACTTTACTTCTAGCGACGGTAAAATCCATTGCTAAAATTAAAAAAAAATGAAAAAAATACTTTTAACGAAGGACCTTTAACAACTGGCATGATCCGTTGCTAAAAGTCAATTTTAATAAAAACCCTAATCTCCTTTTTTTTTCTCCCCGCATTTGTGCACTCTCACTCTCTAGAACTCTCTTTGTCTTTCTCTTACCAGCCGCAAAGCCCCACCTCCTAAGCCCCCACCCCCAGTTATCGTAACCCCGCCCCTTCTGCGCTGTAAGGCCAGCCATAGCCCTGGTGCCCGCCGTTACCCCCCCCAGGCCCACCGTAATGCCGCCCCCCACCACTGTTGCACCCCACTGTAGCGCCGTCACCTTGCACCTTTGCTACACCCTACCGCCGCCACCTTATGCCACTGTGTTGTACCCCACCACGCCGTCGCCTCTGTCTCCGGTGGTCGGCGCAGCGCCCTACCCCCATTATTAGGTATTTTATAATTATTAATTCATTTTTAAGTTTATTTTATAATTATGATTATTAAAATTTTTTATTATGGTTATTAGAATTGTTATAGCTAACTAATGGACCCGTGCATTGAGATGTAATTTGATCAAGTTGAGATACAAATTTGATTTCCTCGTTAATCATATTCATATTATAGTCGATTGTAGTTTAAGTTAAAAAATAACGAATACAATGACTCTCACTGAAATATTGCATATATACATGATAAGACATGATATTTGAAATGACGCATGTATATAAATATCATAAATAAATCAATTCACTACTTAAGACAATTAGAATTATATTGATGACAACTGTGTAAAATACTGAAACTTTATTTTATTTTGGTGCATCACTATGCTAATACATAATATCAATATATCTAGAACTATTGTCAAGGAAAAATCTCTAGTTTTCACTAACCTGATAATTTTTTAATTCTTTATGTCCTCTTTTAATTGTTATGTATTATAATCTAGTGAATATCACTTGCACAGTCAATATCAGGATTGCCTAATATATTGTTGGTTAGGCTATTCACTACCAAACAGAGAAAAAAAATTAACATGTTTTTTAAAATACTATATATTACTATGTGATTTGATTAAAAGAAATATCAACTGGAGAAAAATTTTTTGTTCATGCCTAGCTTATCATACTTACACATGTACAAGAAACAAAAAAAACTAATATATTATTTCTTATGAATTTTTTAGTGGCTTTGAGTTAAGACTTATGAAATTTGGGGCGAGACATAAGTAAAAAAATTATAGTTAAATCACATGTGCATATAGTTTTGTAATAGTTTAATATTCCTTTTGTACTTGAAATTATTACCAACATTAATGTTGAAGGTACTGAATAAAGTATTCAAAAAGTAAAGATGCAGTAAACAATAAATTACTCCATATCAAATAATCCTTTTAATTTATTCCAAAGTATGTTAGCACTAATATTAATATTTTTGTACAAAAAGAGTGAGCTTAAGGAGTTAAATATTCAAGAAATAAAAAAACAACTATATATTTCATCATTTATTTACTTACTAACAATTGAATGAACTTTTTACCAATACTCCATCTAAATAACTGTAGATGTTTTCTTCTTTTCTACTTTACGGCTCACATCATTGATCAACATTCTCATTTGGAGATACTTATGATATAGCTGATTATTATCATTAAATTAGACACAAATTAATGTCCTTTGTATTGAAAATCATAAAAGAAAAAAAGGCGCAAACTATCTATTAAGTAAATTATTTATGTAAACTTAAATAATCTACTAATATGTGCTACAAAAATAGAGTTTGAAATAAAAATTGAAGCATGTTGAGCTATTTTACTTAATTTCAAATAAACACCCTTTTAGAATATAAAACTAACTTAAAAAGAGATACTATGACGATATCTAGTGGCAACATTTATGTTTAATTGGTTTCCTTAAACGTCATGTTTCATGCTTTTTCGGCCATCCGTTTTGATGTATTTTTTAAGATTTCCTAAGAGAATCAATTTAGAACTATGCGTACATTTTAATGCTAATGTTTATTTTAATTTATCATAAAAATACCAGAGCATCCTACAAAAGCTTTGCACGTGATTGAGGTTAAACGGTTATAAAGGGATGACTATTCTTACTTCATATAAGATTGTAAAATATTGAGGTTAAACAATTTTTAAAAAATATAATCTTTTAGTTTGTGAAGTATTTATCTTAAAATTTCACATGTGATTTTCGTAGTTTAAAAGATATAGAATTGGTTTTCTAGTTTTATAAAATTTACAAAAATCGGGCCAATAATACCTACGAAGTTTTTAATAATAGAATCATAATAAAGAGTTAGTAAGTAAGGGTTCATTTCGTACTTTATACTTTTGAAATTTTATATAGTTATTTTAAAGTGCTTTTGAAGTGTTCATTATCAAAATTAAGGCCTAATATATAAGTATATTGATTAGATAGAGTTTTAGAAGGTTTATAATTGGTTTCTTTATTTTAAAAAGTTTACAAATATCGGGCGAATTATACTTACGAATTTTCTAAAATTGATTCATAGCAAATAGTTAAGTAGGGTAGAAATAAGATTCTTAAAGTAAGTGTGTGTGTGTGTTTGGGCGCGCGCGCCCGCACTCGCGCGTAATTGGACTCTAAATGAGGATACCAATTAAGTTGAGGGACTACCACATGTTGGATTCTTAATGAATAGACCAATTAAGCTGAGACTACCATATTTTGTTTATTATAAGTGCTTTTAAGATGTTAATAGTCAAAACTAAAGTCTAATATGTAGGTCAATGGGTTTTGAAGAGTTTTAGAAGGTGTAGAATTGGTTTCCTAATTTTATAAGATTTACGAAAATCGGGCCGGTAATACCTACAAAGTTTTTTAACAATAGAATCATAATAAAGAGTTAGTAAGTCTAGGGAATGATTTCTTACTTTTCATTTCGGAAAATTTATATTGTTATTTTAAAGTGTTTTTGAGGTGTTCACAATTAAAATTAAGGCCTAATATATAAGTATATTGATTAGATAGAGTTTTAGAAGGTCTATAATTGGTTTCTTAATTTTACAAAGATTACAAATATGGGGCGAATTATACCTACGAATTTTCTAATATTAAATCATAGTAAATAGTTTAAGGAGGGTAAAAAAGATAAATGACACCAAAACAAATAAGATTCTTAAAGTAAATATATCCAATATTTAAAAAGTTGGATTCGAGATGAAGAGACCAATTAAGTAGAAAGACTACTACATGTTAGACTCTAAATGAATAGATCAATTAAGTTGGAACTACCATATTTTATTTATTATAAGTGTTTTTAAGATATTAATAGTCAAAATTAAAGTTTAATATATAAATCAGTGTGTTTAGAAGGTAAATTATATACCCTAATTAAATCCTAAACCATAATTAACCGTCAACCCTAAACCAGAGGATGCACACGAGGAGAGTGCCTAAAGATGATGCACATCCAGCGTGATTGTTCGTTTCACAGGTTGCTCGGCAGGTCGATGTAACTTTTAAATAAACTTGTCTTTAATCAAAATTTGAATGCTTTCATTATCTATTTCCTAATCAAGCACTGACAAGGTTATATTATGTTTTGATTCTTTTGCAGGCTTATGGAGAGATGAGGATGTCTAGGTAGCAGTCCCGTCAGCCATCAACATCCACGGATACGAGTTTCGAGGATTGCAGACGTGGTTGGAACACCGGGGGTCGTCGATAGGAAGAAAGGCCGTGTATGCAGCATGCCCAGTTTGACTACGCGTACCGTGATGGGAGCATCCCCACCCTCTATTGCCCCTCCACGGACACAAAGACCGATTACGAAGCAACGCCCGATGTTGCTCGTCGCAGTGCTCGAGAGGTGATCATGATTATTAGGGACAATCAGTTACAAATATGTTAATATTATGAAGTCAATCCATTGTTTAAACACATTATATATACAATTACAAACGAGAATGCATGCGTGATTTTAATGTAGGGAAATGCTTCCCAGTTTGAGTAGGAACCGAGTGACACTCCCATGGACGATCACGAGCAGGGTCCGGTTGGTCTATCTTGACGAAGACTAAGCCCTTCCCCACCTCCTTCCACTCCCCTCCCCTCTCCTCCCCCTATTTTTCAGCCCCTCCCTCTCTTGCACTTGTTACATGTTGATATTTAGTTTACATTATGACATTTGTATGTATTTTGTGTTAAAATTAGAATATAATTTGACTACTGTGTCTATATGCATGCGTTAGTTAGTGTTTTAGCATTAAATAATTATTGATGCATCAACAATTATTTTAATATTGTGAATTGGGTTGCCTCGTGGATGATTATTGTGTAGTTGGATTTGAATTACATGACGGACGTTTGGGTATCAAAATAACCAAAAAAATTTATTTTAGCGACATATATTTTTTTCATCACTAAAAATGCACAATTCGTCTCGAAAAAGTGTGAAAGGACATCGTTGTTGGAGGCCTTTAATGACGGAAATGTCTGTCACTGACAAACTTTTAGCAACGGACTGTTCATCGCTAAAGGTGCAGCGTTATTACCGACGGATCTTTAGTGATGGAAGACCGTCGCAAAAAATCCGAGAATTAACAAGGGACTTTTAGCGGCTAATTTCCATCGCTAAAGATCCATAAGAGTTTTTAGTATCCGTCGCTAAAAGATTTTTACAGAAAGTAACTTTAACAACGGAATTTCTCATCGTTAAAGGTATTTTTAACCGGTTGCTAAAAGTTGAACTTTTGACGTAGGATTAAAAAATTCACCGCCAAACTTTTAGCGATAGAGTTTTTTGCGACGGACTTTTAGTGACGGAATCGTCCATCGCTAAAAGTCTTATTTCTCGTTGTGTAAACAAAGACACTCCCTTGTGATTTTCAGAAAGGAGGACAAAATAATTGTCAGCTTTCACCTGCATAGAATGTTCTTTTCTATATTTCTTATAATAAGTACATCATTAATGTTTAAGATCGCATTTTTAACCGGCAAACTGATTTTGACTTTACATTGGGAAAACTTATGTTTAGCTGATCGGGAAAATAATATTTGTCGCCAAAAGTGCATTTCTTGAAACTTATACCTCTAGCACTTGTTTTCTAATTATGGATTTACACAATTGTCAAGTGGTGACATACACGATTACCAGAATTTACTTATTCGCTGGGGTACAGGGGTACACATGAATATATTGAGAAAAACGCGAGAGAGTGGATGTCCAAGGTTTTATATCATTAAAAGGAACAATGGACAACCTTTTGAGCCTTTAGCAAACTTAAGGCGAATAACTAAATTATAAACAAAAAATAAATCCTCAAAAAAACTTGTCTTTTGATTTAATTTCTCAATTAAATTATTTAGCCAAATTCAATGTCTGAGAATATTTAGCTAAGAAAAACAATGTTCTGGTCCATCAGCTATATAGGTAACACAGGGTGGTTATAATGCCATGAGATAATAATTAAATCTGTTGTAATCAGTGTTATCATAACGATTTAGACTACTGCACACTGTGATCGATTAGTTTTGCAGTGTGCCAAGTCCTGACATTTGCTGGCGGGGGGGCCTGTAGAACTTGATGGAGATCTCTTCTACAAGAGAACAATTGGGGGTATGTCAACTTCACTCCCACTTAGCAAACCTCGGCTTCTCGCATCATTAAATCTATTGCCAAAGGTAGTACTCCTATTTTTGAACTTCGTGGGTGGGCAGTAGAGATGTCAAACAGGCCGGGCGGCCCACGGCCCGGCCCGACCCAGCCCGAAAAAAGCCCGGCCCGGCCCGTTCATGAACAGGGCTGGCCCGAGGAATTGGGCTTAGGGCCTGGGCTTGGACCAGGCCGAAAATTCTGTGGGAAAAGCCCGGGCCAGGCCCGGCCCGGTTCTGGCCCCGGTTCCGGCTCCATCTGTTTGAATTTTTTGTTTTTCCCCCTTTCTCCCCCCCCCCCCCCATTTTCCTCCAACGGATATATTCCCCCAAAATTTTACTTTTACCCCCCCAACAGCAATATAACGGCTAGTTTGGGGGGTATTTTAGTCTAACTGAATTTTTTCAACTCCTTTAAAGGTTTTTACACTCTTACCCTCCCCAACAACTATAAACGGATAGTTTTTAAGGGTATTTTGGTCTTTTGTGAAGTTTATAAAATTTATAAATTTGCACCATTTCTCTCTAATTTTTCACACCAATCTTCTTACTCTCTCTTATTTACATTCTATATTTCTACAAGCTTGCTACTATTTCCCTCTCCAATTACTACTCTTGCTAATTACTACTAGTATTTACTAATTAGTACTCTTGTTTATTAATTACTACTCTTACTAAATTCTAATTACTAACTACTACTCTTACTAAATTCTAATTACTAACTACTACTCTTATTAATTTGTTACTCTCTAATTCTTTTGTCTAGTAATTAGTGAATTTTTATTTTTTAATTACTATTACTAAATGCTTTTTAATTACTAACTCTCTCCACATTGGATCAGAATTATCCTCAGTAATTAATATTTGTTACTCGTTCATTCTTTTAATTGTTATTTCTTATTACTACTCTTATACTTGTGTATTTAGTTACTCTTACGAATTTCGATTTCCAATCTAGTAAAAAAGTTTAGCGTGAAATATGGCTGGATTATTGAAGAAACTGAGGCGTGGATCATCATCACGAAAAACATCATCATCATCGCAAGCACAAGCGCCAGCGCCACGGCCATCACAAACACCAATCCAAGCACCAACACAACCATTCGTTCCTGGACGAATGAGTACAGGCTGTATGATAGATACCCAAGCCAATTGGGAGTTCAATCAAAACATTCCAGATTTTGAATACACGCCTGATGAAGACCCCCCGCATTATAGTCAAGGACGCAGCTCGGTTGGCGAAGCTACTACTCCGTGGCATAATCTCAACCCTATGCCTGGTCATGATGAAGAAGGGCCGAGCAATGCCTCCGGTAATGAGCCAGAAGTCCAAAAGGGGAAAAAAAGAAAGCCGAGTGTTGGAATCATTTCGATGTAGTTACGGTGGACGGCATCCGAAAAGCTCGATGTAAGTACTGCGCTAAATTATTTTCGTCTGGTAGTGGTAATGGACATCTTAACAGGCATTACCCTCTGTGTGCACCTCGACAAGGCCACGTCGAACCTACCCAAACGCAGTTATCTTTTGACGGTAAGTTATTTGTTTATAATCAGCGAGAGCAAAGAGACGGTCTCGCTGAATTTGTTATTCACGATGAACAAGCCTTTTCTTTTGCCGATAATCCTAAGCACTCTAGATATATGAACACATACGTTCAACCTTTGTACAAAAAGGTTCATAGAAACACAACTAGATCCGATGCACTCCGACAGTACAATGCTGCTAAAGCACGCCTTATCGATTATTTCGATAAATTTGACGGTAAAGTTAGTCTTACTTCTGATATTTGGCAATCTCCATTTACTTTTGTTAGTTATTCTTGTGTGACCGCTCATTGGATTGATGCAGATTGGGTTATGCACAAGAGAATCATCGCTTTCGAGCTCTTTCCTTTTCCGCATGATGGAATGAACATTGCTACTCTTATATTAAAAGCATGTACCACATTTAAATTAAAGGATAAGATTATGAGTATTAGTTTTGATAATGCTTCTAACAATACAGCTGCTGTTGATGCTTTAAAGGAGAGCCTCAAACCTGTACTTTCTGGTCAATTATTTCATGTTCGTTGTGTTTGTCATATAATTAATTTAATTGTTCAAGATGGTTTAGCTGCTGCAGGAGATATTCTTGTCAAAATGAGGGGTATGACAGCGTATGTTAATAGCTCGAGTCCGAGAACACAACAATTTAAAACGTTGTGTGTTGAATATAATATGCCTCGCAGGAGAGCAGTTACAGATGTGGTCCACAGGTGGAACTCTACATACCATATGCTTTTACACATTCTGGCATACCGAGAAGTCTATACGCATTTTCTACTAACCCAGTTCCCAGCCGGCTTGCCAACTCAAGAGGAATGGCAGATGGCCACATACCTAGCTGAATTTTTGGAGGTATTCTACACGTCTACCAATTTATTGTCTGGTACGTACTATCCCACCTCTCCTCTCGCTGTAATAGAAATTCTCAAGATGGCTACAATGTTAACAAAATGGAGATATATAGGACCCTTTAGGAAATAGTAAAAGTGATGGATAAAAAGTTTAATAAATATTGGAGTAGACTGCCTGTTATTTTTGCTGTGGCTACTTGTTTAGATCCTAGGTTAAAGTTGCATGGCGTGAACGCCTCGATACAAGAGATATCGAAATTAATGTGCTACACAGCAGAGGAGACAACCGCACTCACAGCAAAAGTGAGCAAGAGGTTTGAGGAATTGTTCAACCTCTATCGTAATTCTGCTGACGTGCGCGGGCGAGCTACATCATCCACTGTTGAGAGGTATTATGCGCCATACCTTAAGGGCTTTGAACATCTAGTAGCAAGACAACTACCAGGTGAAGGTACTTCTAATTCGGCAGGTTCGTCTACTTTTTTCTCTTTTAATGAGATTGGTGTATATGCAAATACTGATCATTATTCTGATTTATCAATGCAAGAACAGGTTAATTTTAATTTGTTAAATTTTTGGAAACAAAATCAAAACATGTATAAAACTTTATCCCAAATTGCACGGGATGTACTGCCAGTGCAAGCCTCCACGGTTGCTTCAGAGTCGGCATTTTCAGCCAGCGGGAGGATTTTGGATGACAGGAGGAGTCGTCTTAACCCCGAGTCGCTCGAGCTATGTGTATGTTGGAAGGATTATCTTGATGCGAAATACCGCGAGCAAGATAAACCGATTGATGATAGGAAGAGCAGTGACTCGGATATTGAAGTACTTCCGGATGATTAGGTAATTTCTTTTTATTTTCCTTCTCTTAAGTTTTAAGAATAAATTTTTTCACAAAATATACTTTTTTTCCATATATATAAAATAAATTTTTACAAGCAAGATATATATTTTTTCGTATATATAAAAAAATAGGTAACTTCGTCTGTTTGTTTACAAGCAGCCGGTCCCAAGTCCGGATAAAAGGAGGAGGGCCTATGAACACATTTATTTTTCTATACTTATTACTAAAGATCGTCTCGGGAATTAACATGTATCAATCCCGGATTTTCGGCCAATTAGTTTTGAAGTAAAATATAAAATAGTAGAAACAGTCTCTCTTAAATAATAATAATTGTTATGTGTTCAGATTTTATTAATAAAGATCACCAAGAAGAGTTAGAAAAGATTTAACATATAGCAAAAAATAAAATGAGAGACAAATAAATATATCTATACATACATACATACATATATATGAATATTACATATAATGAAATAAAATGATAAAAATTAGATTTGTCAAAATTTGAAAATTGGACATGCCTAAAGATGAAATTTAAAATTGAATAACAAGAAAATTTTGTACCGTAACGTCATACAATGTCATACATACATCGTCACCAGATGATTATACCGTAACGTCTCTGATTCTTTAAAGTCAGTATACGGGTGCTCCGGAAAGGAAATGGTACCGTGCAACCTGTTTGCACCTGTCGTCCACCGTGGCAGGACGTATTTATCGGGGATTGTCCTGATATTCTTCTATGTGAAAAACCGCAGAATGTGTCTACACAGGATGCCATGGAACTCAAACTTCTTGCAAACACATGTCACCGAGTCCATCAATGTGTCGTGGGTCACCGTATAAATTATGCGCAGCTTCTCAGGGACGACGTCATTCACGAGCGAATAAACCTTGTACTCACGCGATGACTTTTCTGCCACCTTGTTTATACTGTATTGGCCCGATTTTTGCAGCTCTACTTGGTATAGCAGGAAGATCTCCTTCGTATAGACTTTGGCACCGTTCAGCTCTAACGGGGTCTCAAGCAACCTTGTCCTTTGCTTGTACGTGGTTGCAAAGTCTGCAGCCCTTTCTTTCACGAATAACAACGCAACCGCTTTTTGTGCGGATGTGACGAAACTCTTCAAATTGGTAGCTGTACCCACATAACTATCGAACGTGGCATTCATAGATTCACTCCTGCCCGTCGTTTTCATGCCCGCAGAAAAATGCCTCCTCGTGTAAACGCCAATCCATTGCTCTTTGAGCCCGTACAAGTGCTGGAGCCACTCGTTGTCTTGCAATGAGTAATCCCGAACAAGCTTTTCCCACCTCTCCTCGAATTCCTCAATCGTTAATGACTTGAGGACGCATTTGTCAAAATCTTGTTTAAAGTCTGGATACTTTGCATACACGTGATGCAGACGTTCCGGGTATTTGTTGCTTATGTGCCAAGTGCACAAGTTGTGTCGAGTATCTGGGAAGACGGTAGCAATAGCCTTCTTCATTGCCAAATCTTGATCGGTGATGATAACCCTGGGTGCTTTGAAGTTCATTGCCTCCAGCCACACCCTAAACAACCATTCAAAAGAACTCTCGCTCTCGTCCCTTAACAAGGTGAACCCGAACAGGATGGAGTGATAATGATGATTGACACCAGTGAAAGGAGCGAACGGCATCGAGTACTTGTTGGTACGGTATGTGGTGTCGAAAGTCACGACATCTCCAAAATGCTTATAAGCTAGCCTCGAACGACCGTCGACCCAAAAAATTATGCTAACTCGATGCTCGTCGTCAAGTTTATAGTCGAAGGTAAACTGCGGGTCCTCTATCTGCATCCGTTTCAATAGGCTCATTGTGGATTGAACATCATTGAGGTCATACGCGGCTCGTCTATGGGTTCGGACAGCGTTACGAACGTCTGTTGTGTTAAAGTTTAAATTTTGAATTCCCCCAGCCTGTCCAGCAAGAACATTAATCATGTCGGTAGGTCCTAGCCGCGCATCGCTCATTGTGTGAATTAGGCTCCTCACGACCTTACCCATCTTCTTGTGTTGATGCATCTGACTCACCTTAGAAGGGGTTACTAACGGGTGATTGTGTGCCAGTTCCAGGCTGGTAATAAGCCAATGATCTTGTTTGGCTTTATAGCTTACGAACATCTTGACCTGGCAATTCGTGCGCGCAAAGCAGTTCCAGTTTCTCCGCGCATACCCTATTTCGTCATCATCACTGTCATCGTTGCCTACGCGTGTCTCATTTTGCACTGGGTTTCTGCCCCTATGACACTCGTATAAGCGAGAGCATATCCTTTTCGATACACAGCTTGTTCTTGTAGTTTTTATTCTAATGCCAAAACCAACCCTCAATGAATACGCTCGAAAACATTCTCCAGCTTCTTCCAATGTTTGAAAGGTTCGTCCTAGATACGGATCACTAGCATCTACGGGGGTGTTGGAGCTCGACACGAAATCAGACATTGTGAAACAAGACCTATGTAGAAATAGACTACGCTTAACAATCAAATGACATTTTCAACTGAAAATATTATCTCAAGATTATCTTGACGGATAGACCGATTTAGGATACCATATACTTAATCTCAAAAGTGTCTCCCATTTTGCTAATTATAGATTTATTGAACATAACAAATTAAAATTACTAAGATAAACAGACAAATTCACCATGCCAAAATACAACAAACATATCTCAAAAATTTTGAATTTAAATAGGATACATGTGTCGAAGTTAGCGAACCTCAAAAAAATCGAAATTAACTACAATGAATTAGTTTAAAGTTAACAAATTAATTTCTAGAACATCACAAGTTGATGAATAGAGTGACAAATTTCTAGAACATCACCAAAGATCTATACTTTTTTGTCGAAAAAAAATATATACTTTATCAGTCAATCCACCCAGAAAACTTTTGAGATCACAAACTTACCTTGCTTGAGTGAAGCTTGAACCAAGTGTTACTCGAAGCTTGAATGGAGCTGAAAATGGAAGCAAGTGAATCTGAAGGCTGCAAAATTTTTGCTGAAAAAGCTGATAATTAGGGAACTTTTGGGTAAGAGGGCAATACTGTCCGTGACACTGTATAGCGGACATAACTCCCGACAACTCTGACACGTGTCAGAAATAAATTTTGCATATAGATGTCCCGCCACATAGTATAGCGGACACTGTTGACGTCACAGATACCAAGGGGAACAGTTATCGGGCTCTGACAGGAGACTTTCTTGGCGACCGATGGGACAGGTCCTGACATGTGTCAGCCTAGAGGCCGTCCGCTACACTGTGTAGCCGGTGCCTTTTTCCTGACACACGCCTTTTTACTGAATACCGTCCGCGAGACAGTATCGTGGACATGGGAGGAGGGCAAAAAGATAAAAAATCCTGTCGGCTAGCAAATACCCCATTTTGCTAGCGCTATCAAGGGATCAGCTCCTATATATATATATATATATATATATATATATATATATATATATATATATATATATATATATATATATATATATGGGAGCTGATCCGTTGATAGCTCTAGAAAAATGGGAGATCTTGCAAGCGCGATCTGACCGTCCATCCCGAAGGGATGGACGGCCCAGATCCTTTTTTTTGCGGCGGTGTCAGTGGTCCGCTACACAGTGTAGCGGACGGACCTTTTTACCATTTTTCCCCTGCTCCCCCCTCCGCTACACTGTCTAACGGACCACTTTCTTGGGCCCACGTTGACAGCCAAAAAGTCGTCCGCTAGACAGTGTAGCGGACGACTGACTCCGTCAATGTCGATGCACGACTGTTACTTTGTCATTATCCCACCGTCCGCTAGACAGTGTAGCGGAACGTTTTTCCCTTTCTTTACTTTGAAACCCTTATTCATTCCTTCTAAACTGCTATTCATTCTTCTTCTCACAATTCTTCTAGCGGCGTTGGCAAGTAGATCGGCGCAATTTCTTCTCAAGAAATCCTTTATTCGACGAATCAATCACGTAAGTTCACAAACCAATCCTTTATTTGTTCATAATCTAGAGTTGTTATCGCGGCTTATGCATGATTTTGAATGTGTGCGCGGTGCATTGTGCTAGCGTTTGTCAATGTATCTATACATATATATAGATTATATATGTGTATTGCGTATTATTTGTTCATGTGATTTCACTTGTAAAATCTCATTCCGTGTCTGTTTGTATCTATGTACATTGCATATACACAGCATGTGAACTTATGTGAGTATTATCTGATCACATGCTAGCGTTGAATGTGCTAGCGTTGTATGTTTGAGAATGTTTACGCTTCCAACCTTGCCGTTTTGCATAATTTCAGTTGCGAAAAATGGATTTCAACCCTGGACCAGAAGATCCGTCCGTATTATACGACCAAGCAAACCATATCAGTACGCTCATATGGGATGGTGGAGTAAGATACTTATTTTATCAACTTTGTTATTCTTGGGAACGTTGTATATCGTTTAATTTGCTTAAATTGTATTTATTAATTCGTAGGAAAGAGCACTTCTCAACACGGTAGAAGTATCCGATAATTTTAAAGCATGGAAATTGAACAGAATCCAGAAAAGATTACTGCGTGGGATTGGGTTTGGGATTTTCACGCGTGGGCAGATCTTTCAACAACTTGACCGGCACTTAATAGGTGCCCTTGTTGAAAGGTGGAGAAGTGAAACGAATACGTTTCACTTCCCTCTCGGAGAGCTGACAATTACCCTAGAAGATGTAGGGTTAATCTTTGGGTTACCGGTGACGGGGCGGCCGGTAATAGCTCCTCCGTCGGAAGCAACAAATAAGAGGACCGCTAGGGACTTCTTTACTTCGATACCCCAGGATCAATTTAGCACTGGGGGTATCAAGTTGAAATGGTTGGTAGATACCTACAAGGTTCTGCCGGATAACTACACGGATCAGATGTTTGTGCTGTACACACAAGCTTTCCTCTTGTGGGTGATGGGGGCAATTCTGTTCCCAACAACGTCGAAGAATACCGTCAGCGTCAGATATTTACCGTTGTTGGGTAACCTACTGGAGGTTGGGGATTATGCCTGGGGAGTCGTAACTCTTGCGTACCTCTACCGAGCATTGCACAAGGCAACGAGGCCCGACTCCAAAGCTATATGTGCATGTCTCTCGCTATTGCAGGTATATCATACAATTCTTGATTAATCGCTCGTTTCTTTTTTTTTTGGGTTGAATTGACAATAAAATTTGATGATACTTTATTTAATTTGTCTTTGCTCTCAGGTGTAGTTTTATGAACAGCTTGCTACCGGCGCACCCACGCGTAGGGACGGAACCGATAATGTGTGGCCTCGGTTGTGCGCCTAGGAGTACAGCCGGAAGGACAGCCACTACCAGAGGAAAGACGATCCCCATCATAACATTACGTACTATCGGGGGGACCTCGACTCGTTATCTCCTGGCCAGATGCGATGGGCACCGTACAAACATTTGGCGCGACGGGTGGGAAAGTCGTTCGTCTTCACGCTCTACGGGTTATAACGCACACCCCTGATCCACTTCGAGGTCACAGAGTGGCAGCTGCCAGATCGCGCTATGCGCCATTTTGAGTGCCTGCAGGGGTTGCCAGCCGGCGCGCCAGATATGAGGCTTAACAGGAACCCACCGGGTGTCCCTCGGTTTGCAAGGCAAATGCGCACGACTTATGCGCACGAGAACTTGAGGTTTGGGATTCCTAGCAGGACACGCTGACGGCCATTGTGTCGGAGCCTGACCCCATGATCAGTATCGAACAGTACAATGGGTGGTACTACCGCATCACCCGGAGGAGAGTAGCTCCAGTAAGGTTTGAACGCGAGGAGAAGTACCACCCTAGGGGTCAGATCGATGAGCACATGACATACAATCTGGTAAGTTAGCCAATAAGTGCTTTAATTGAACTTGATGATTCTAACTGTGTATGAGGTTTCTTATTTATTATCTCTCTGGATGTAGGTTAATGCCTCATTCGCCTTCTTCCAGAAGTTGCGCGAGCGGAAGGATTTGGTGGATGAAATGGGTGAGGAGCTTCGCCAACAGGCTGATGCGTTGGCGTATGGCTGCTGGAATTTTTTACACCAAGCATCGGGCCAGCCTTCCGGCGTCAGCCCGGGAATAGGTTATCCGGGGTGGCAGCCCCCATATGTGAGCGAGGGATACACCGATCCCTCGGGACAGACTTCGGAAGTGAGCCAGGGATATGGTGGTCCCTCTGTATCGGGAATGGGTGGTGATTGGGGACAGCCAAGCACCATGGGCCAGGCTCAAGCGCCGTGGGAAGACTACAGTGTGCCCTCCTTCTCTTTGTTATTGGACTCGGAACCCCAACCCTTCTCTCAGAGTCAAGTCACGCAAGACTGGGGTTTCGGACACATCAGTCTGTCGAAGACACTACCTATTGTCCCGTGGGCAGGACCATCTACTGCCGAAGGAAGGCAATATCCCCCGGTCGACCCCCCCAAAGGAGTGCAATATCCCCCCGTCGACCCCCGAGGGCAATATCGCAAAGGGCATCCAGTGAAGCCCCTAAAGCCGCATAAATGCCAAATAATCAGAGAGCGTTATTTTAGCGGCTTCCCCCGGGACAAAGCGTTGTATAGTGTGAATCATCCGGAGGGCATGGATTACACTTGCGAGTTGGGAGAAATGGCCTCCTTGGCTCCGGGGAGTTGGTTAGACAACGGTGTCATCTCCACATACGTGGAGATTCTGAAGGAAAGGGGTCGGGAGCGGCTGAAAGAGTACTCGGCCATTTTTTTGGTTGATGCCTTTTTTCATAGCCTCCTAGTGTCTGAATGGCATGAGTGGGTCGAGCAAAGGCGGAAGAAAAAGTTGGGCCAGTGGAGACCGTCCGCTAACCTACGAGCGTATCTTGCTAGGGATAGTCCAGTGAGCGCAAGTGTTGCCGACGTGTTTATAATCCCATTTTTAGGGGAAAGCCACTGGTACTTGGTTTGCTATGAACCGGTGGAGAAAGTCGTATCAGTGATCGACAGTCTCCACGACGATACCGCCTTTATGCCTGTGCTGCAGATGTACAAAGCCCAGTTGGACTCAATGGTATTATTACGATTGTTGTTTAACAATTATTGTAACTTGGCATAAATGTTAACTCGTGTCTTACGCCGTTTTGTGTTTCTTGCAGAATATATTTTGTGCAATGGTCAATGGTGTCCGTGGTAACCCTGTACCGGCGCGGCCAAAGCTCGATTGGCGACTGAAGAAGAGGAGGCCCAAGTAACGTAACACTTCGGACTGTGGCGTTTTCCTTTGCATGTACATGGATTACATTTGCCGGTCCGAGAGCCTCAAGGAGGCGGTGTGGAGCCAAGCAGAAGTAGACACCTTTAGATATAGAATGGCTTGGCAAATTATGAAAGGCCGGCCTAGAGCGGTTAGGTATATTGTAAATACGGCAAATGCGGAGAATCCCTCCCAACATGATTCCCCCAGTTGACATTGTACCATTACACTGTCAAATTTTGTTAATAAACTATGATTATTTAGAAAGCTCTCATTGATTTGTGTTGAAGATTATTGATTGATTGATTTGTCTGATTTCCGTTGAAGATGATTTGAGTTTGGTTCTTTTTGGCTCTCATTGAGAATGATTGAAAGGTGGAAAATAAAATGTGTAGCGAACAGTTTCCAAGTGTTGGGTTAAGATATTCTGCTGATCTGTCCGCTAGACAATGTCGCGGACAGTGGGGGAAGTGAAAATTTTCTAAGTGTTGGGTTAAGATATTCTGCTGGTCCGTCCGCTACACAATGTAGCGGACAGTGGGGGGAAGTGAAAATTTTCTAAATGTTAATATAAGGCATTCTGCTGGTCTGTCCGTTAGACAATGTCGCGGACAGTGGGGGAAGTGAAAATTTTCTAAGTGTTGGGTTAAGACATTCTGCTGGTCCGTCCGCTACATAATGTAGCGGACAGTGGGGGAAGTGAAAATTTTCTAAGTGTTGGGTTAAGACATTCTGCTGGTCCGTCCACTGCAGCTTATTCGTCCTCATCTTCGGCGTCATCTTCTGCCCCATCTTGCAAACCCCCGGGACTTATCCCCAGTGCCTTGTAATGGTTCCGCTTGTCATGGTCGGTCATTTTGTTGCACAATGCACACCTTCGCAGCTTTTTAGGTTGAGTTGCCGTTTCAATTGAGCTTTTCATCCGCGTAGATCTCTTGCGGCCTTTCGTTTGCAATATAATTGGATCTAACGGCCGGATATCATTGTCGCCTTCCTCCCCCGGCTCGTCATCTTCGGATTCCGTCGTAGGCTCGGTGTCAACCGCATTGGTGACTGAAGCTGCTGAGCTACATCGAGTAGATGTTTATAACCGACCATTGTAGCAGCAGCCTTTACGGACAAACGGGTGAACATTGTCACCAGATGATTATACCGCAACGTCTCTGATTCTTCAAAGTCAGTATATGGGTGCTCCGGAAAAGAAATGGTACCGTGCAACCTGTTTGCACCTTTCGTCCACCGTGGCAAGACCTATTTATCGGGGATTGTCCTGATATTCTTCTGGGTGAAAAACCGCAGAATGTGTCTACACAGGATGCCATGGAACTCAAACTTCTTGCAAACACACGTCACCGAGTCCGTCAATGTGTCGTGGCTCACCGTATAAATTCTGCGCAGCTTCTCAGGGACGAGGTCATTCACGAGCGAATAAACCTTGTACTCACGCGTAGACATTTCTGCTACCTTGTTTATACTGTATCGTCCCGATTTTCGCAGCTCTACTTGGTATAGCAAGAAGATCTCCTTCGTATAGACTTTGGCACCGTTCAGCTCCAGCGGGGTCTCTAGCAACCTTCTCCTTTGTTTGTACGTTGTTGCAAAGTCGGCAGCCCTTTCTTTTACGAACAACGAAGCTACCGCTTTTTGTGCGGATGCAACGAAAGTCTTCAAATTGGCAGTTGTACCCACATAACTATCGAACGTGGCATTCATAGATTCACTCCTGCCCGTCGTTTTCATACCCTCTGAAAAATACCTCTTCGTGTAAACGCCAATCCATTGCTTTTTGCGCTCGTACAAGTGTCGGAGCCACTCGTTGTCTTGCAATGAGTAATCCCGAACAAGCTTTTCCCATCTCTCCTCGAATTCCTCAATCGTTATCGACTTGGTAACGCACTTGTAAAAATCCTGTTTAAAGTCTGGATACTTTGCGTACACGTGATGCAGACGTTCCGGGTATTTGTTGCTTATGTGCCAAGTGCACAAGTTGTGCCGGGTGTCTGGGAAGACGGTCGCAATAGCCTTCTTCATGCCAAATCTTGATCGGTGATGATCACTTTGGGTGCTTTGAAGTTCATTGCTTCCAGCCACGTCCTAAACAACCATACAAAAGAACCCTCGCTCTCGTCCCTTAACAAGGCGAACCCAAACAGGATGGACTGATAATGATGATTGACACCAGTGAAAGGAGCGAACGGCATCGAGTACTTGTTGGTACGGTATGTGGTGTCGAAAGTCACGACATCTCCAAAATGCTTATAAGCTAGCCTCGAACGACCGTCGACCCAAAAAATTGTACTAACTCGATGCTCGTCGTCAAGTTTATAATCGAAGGTAAACTGCGGGTCCTCCATCTGCATCCGTTTCAATAGGCTCATTGTCGATTGCGCATCATTGAAGTCATACGCGGCTCGTCTATGGGTTCGGACCGCGTTACGAACGTCTGTCGTGTTAAAGTTTAAATTTTGAATTCCCCCAGCCTGTTCAGCAAGAACATTAACAATCTCAGTAGGTCCAATTCGCGCATTGCTCATTGTGTGAATTAGGCTCCTCGCGACCTTACCCATCTTCTTGTGTTGATACATCTGACTCACCTTAAAAGGAGTTACTAACAGGTGATTGTGTGCCAGTTCCAGACTGGTAATAAGCCAATGATCATGATTGACTTTGTAGCTTACGAACATCTTGACCTGGCAATTTGTGCACTCAAAGCAATCCCGTCTTTTACGCGAATATCCTATTTCGTCATCACTGTCATCATTGCCTACGCGTGTCTCATTTTGCTGTGGATTTCTGCCCCTATGACACTCGTATAAGCGAGAGCATATCTTTTTTGTTACGTTGCTTGTTCTTGTAATCTTTATTCTAATGCCAAAACCAACCCTCAATGAATACGCTCGAAAACATTCTTCAGCTTCTTCCAATGTTTGAAATGTTCGTCCTAGATACGGATCACTAGCATCTACGGGGACGTTGGAGCTCGACACAAAATCAGACATTGTGAAACAAGACCTGTGTAGAAATAGACTACGCTTAACAATCAAATGGCATTTCTAACTGAAAATATTACCTAAAAATTACCTTGGCGAATAGACCAATTTAGGATGACAAACATACCGTATGCATAACCCCTGAAAAGTGTCTCCAAATTAACAATTATTAATTTACTGAACATAACAAATTAAAATTACTAAGATAAATAGACGAATTCATCATGCCAAAAAATCGAATTAAACTATAATTTTATTTAGAGTTAACAAATTACACCTTTTTTTATGAACATCATGTCTAGAACATCACAAATTGAAGAATAGAGTGACAAATTTCTAGAACATCAAAAAAAATCTATACTTTTTTGTCCGAACAAAATAAAATTATATTTTACCATTCAATCCATAAAGAAAACTTCATCATTCGCAAACTTACCTTACTTGAGTGAAGCTTGAAGCAAGTTTTACTCGAAGCTTGAAGGGAGCTGAAAATGAAAGCGAGTCCGAAAGAGAAGAAAATTGTAGCCGAAGGAGCTTGAGGAATTCCGACAACCCGTCGTGTGTAGAAATAAAGGTACAAACACGTGGAAATGTGTCAGTTGTGTCAGGGAAGTCAGTCGTCCGCTACACTGTCTAGCGGACGACATTTTGGCTGTCAACGTGGGCCCAAGAAAGTGGTCCGCTAGACAGTGTAGCGGAGGGGGGAGCAGGGACAAAATTGTAAAAAGGTCTGTCCGCTACACTGTGCAGCGGACCACTGACAGCGCCGCAAAAATACGCGATCTGGGCCGTCCATCCCTTCGGGATGGATGGTCAGATCGCGCTAGCAAGATCTTTCATTTTGCTAGCGCTATCAACGGATCAGCTCCCTATATATATATATATATATATATATATATATATATATATATATATATATATATATATATATATATATATATATATATATATATATAAGAATGAACATTTAAGAAACTCTTGAATTCAAACTAGGAGGCGTTTGACTCAGCTATGGTTAAACTCATAAAGCCTCCTGATTTCGTAACAAGATACATGAGATCCATGTTTGCCAACACCACATATTTAGGAATGGACATTTAAGAAACTCTTGAATTCAAACTCGTAAGCGTTTGATTTATTTAGTTCAATTCGTAAAGTCTCTTGATATCGTACGATGAGATCCATTTTTATCAAAAGCTACATATTTGGGAAACTGCCGGGGGGACCTATACTTTCATTTTGTAGCTCATACCCATGTGACCTCCAATACACCCAAAAAATAAAAATCTAAAGCATCTTGCAATTGAACCTTAATAAGTGCCGTCCATTGGGTATGAACCTAGATGTATAATTTCAAGTCTCCCCATGTGACCTCCAACACAACCAAAAGAAAAGAAAATCTTAATTGCATCTTGCAATTGAGCCTTAATTAGGAGCGTCCACTGGCTATGAGCTTCGATATATAACACTACATATCCATCTTCTGCAGCCCATAAACGTCAAAAAACAAAATTCAGATTTAAGTCTAGGAACTACACAGACCCTTGCAAGGTCTCGATTCATCAAGATTATTAGCCCATGTGTAAAATAAAGTCAAATTAGTTTGGTTAGAACGTTTAGACTTTGAATATAGGTTGTTAAGATATGTTGCTAGGATAAGATTAAAGTCAAATTAGTTTTTGAATATAGGCTGTTAAGATAGGTGGCTGGATTAGCTTTGTTAGGATAAAATTTTAACTTTGAATTTCATACTTCCTCTCCTTTTCACATGTACAGTTCATTTCATTATAAAAACAAACTCACAGCCGCAAAAGGTGCGAGAGATTTTCAGCCATTTCATAATCCTGTTCTGAAGTAAGATAAACAGTAAATTCGCCGATCACTTCTGCTTTTTTTGACATAATACTCACCTGAAAGATCAGAAATATCTAGATGAATTACTTGAACAAGCTAGGATAATTTATTATCTAATGTTGTAACAGGGTTGGTGCGAGATTGTTGAAGACGCGATCGACTAAATGTGAGGACAGGCTGAGAACTCGATAGGAGCTGAGAATGAGAAGGGCACGAGTTGTGGCTCTAGGTCTTGGTGTATTTTCATCTTGCTCTTGCACAAGGTTTCGTAGAGTAATACTGGTCAAGTATGGCAGCAGCAATGAAGTTACAATGAGCCCCATTTGTAGACATGGAGAGGGCATTCGTAGACATTAAGTGGTGGAGAATTCTTGTTTCTTCTCGCACGTGAGAGGCACGTGATCGTCCGTTACCCCTGACTACGAAGGGTACAACGTTCATCAATGGTGAACACTAACAGTAGGATCAACAATCATAATGGTATGGATATTGGAGACAAGGGGGTGCAGTTAAGGTCTACATACTAAGGGTACTAGGCGGATCTCTAGCTCCCTATGACGCTACCGTGTGAACTTTCATAGTTATGTACTTTTGATTGCTATGTTATACTCTGTATTATGTACGTTACTTGTAAGCTACTCGTTTAGTACATGCTTCCCTTGGTTTATTTGTCGAGCTTTGCATACCAGGACAATACCTCGGTGATACATGTACTCTCTGTTTCAGGTGGCCAACCTCTAGCTCAGCCATTTAAATATATTTATAAGAAAAATTAGGAATCAACGTTTAACGGACGAGCGAATACAAGGCAGCAAAATAATTAACTCACAGAATATACCCAAAACTTCTTTAAAGGTGAGAGAAAAAGCCCAGCAAATCCCCCTATGAAGTTATACGCTTGCTAGGTAGCATCTCACTTGACCCAGGCAATTCAGCAAATGTCCATTCTTTCATAAAATCTTCATTTGAAGCCATGCCAAGTTCATCCCATGTCAGCTCCTGCATTCCCACTATCACAGAAGACAGATAGAGCTATCAGTACTCAATTGTAAATTCTTAGACAAGACACTACAAAACAGATGCAGATGTATGGCTCATGCATAAAATATACTTTCACCATTCTTTTTGCACTTCGCAAGAAGGAAACGACGGAGTATGAAGCATTGTAATCAGGTGCTAGTCAAACGAACTTCATGTTCATGGGAGAAAACTATATAGCGTAATAAGCACAAAAATGAACTACGAAGATCAGAGGAGACGAGCAACAAAACTCTGAATGCTTGAATCATTCAATTGAGCGTCATTATTCGGAAAACTGATCAGTATTTGGATCTCTTGTGTACTGGCAACGAAAACTATTTTTGCCATCAGGATTGGTTAAGGAAGAATGCACAATTTTGAACAATCATCATGTAAAACTACTTCGTCTAATATTATGCGAAGCTTATGATTTCCAGCTAGAAAAGAGTGTGCATACCCACTAAGAAGATTATGAACCAAGATGCATTGCTAAAATCTCAGAGACATTTCGGTAGTCTTTTATTCACGACTCCTTCCAAGATCCCATCAGTTCCAAAAACATGATTAAGCTGTTGATGATCAACTGGCCCTGGTAGCTGGAACGAGATGGAAAATTCCCCTGGTGGGCATAGATTTTGCGTTTGCATCTCAAACACCATGTTTTTCATCTGGACTTTTTTCTCACCAGTCGATGTTGATCCCTTTATCATTACTTTTCCATTAAGGTCAACATCACAAACAAATTCTTCTGCAAGTACAATGAAAATCATCAGCCAATACACTATACAAGCGTGCAGCTGAAAGACCACATCTAAAGAGAGTTAATGATAATTTTTTAAGGCATTTATATTATTAGAAGGGTAATGAGTAAAAACCAAGCAGGGGCTAAACGTGGCCTTGGAAGCCTAGCATCAGCATAACACGGAAAGAGCATTTCAGAGAAGGTAACCTAATCTTATGCCAATTGAAAATCCAGACAAACAATGCAGAAGGAAAGGTAGTCAAGAAATGCATTTCATTGTAGGCTATCTATGCTCTTCATACTCCTGTGGTCATTTCTCACTTGAACATTAAAGAGGCCCCCCATTTCCCACCCCGCTCATGCACCTACCAGCCTACCAACCCCACCCCTGAAAGTCCATCCCCAACACATTCGACTGTTTGTGCTAACAAGGTCTTCCTCATGGCAGTCTGACTAAATTCAACAGCAACAAGAATTATTTCTTTTCTTCAAATAAGACACGTCCTTGTTCTGAAGTTGCAAGACTCCTAAATTCTCATATCAGAAGAGATGTTTAAGACCAGTCCTACATACCCCAAGTAAAAAGTTTCTGATGTCCAAGCACAAGTGGGAACTCACCTTAAACAGTTAAACCAACCCTATAATCTACTTACAACTGTAAACTCCCAAACTTTGTATGACAAGAGGTAAGTTGGTTTGTCACAATATTTACCGAACAGCATTTTCTCACTCTGTAAGAAATAGTGGTATTTTAAAGTGATCAAATTTCAGGTTTAAAATGCAACTTACTTTCATCCCTTGCCACTCCTGGGAGGGAGACACGAAATAGATAAGCATCCGCAGATTCAGCAATGTCAACTAATCCTAAAGCTGGTCCCAACATTCCCAGTGCGGCACTCCCAGTTATTGCAACTCCATGTTTGGTGGCGGCTACAACTTTATTCCACTCTTCCTCAGTTGAATGTGAAGGCAGAAACACCATCGCAGGATGATTTTTCATAGGCAGCCTGGTATCTATCTCCGCTGGTGACAAATCATTATTGATGTGCATTAGCGGTGGACCAGTGTATGGCACACTGGTAAGAGGGGTCACAGCTAGAATAGGTTGTTGAGGATCCAGTGGTCTTATGACGTTATTTGCAGCTCCTTGCACCCAAGGTGAGTGAACCGATCTGATGTCCATCAGATGAGAAAAAATAAATTTAGAATCCATGTCAAAAAATAAAAAATGTTACAGAAGAAAATGTCAAATTACCACCACAACATGGCCAAACTCACACAAACATGTAAAGGTTGGAACGCTCTTAGCTCGGACAACAACACGATGGAGGTAACAATATCCATAAAGCTAAACTCAACTAAGCCTCTGTCCCAAGCTAGCTGGCTACATGACATTATAATACACCTATACTCCATATATTGGTAAGCAATCCAGTCCTTTCTAACTAGCAGTGTCATGTCATTCTCGGTCAACCTCTACCTCTTCAGATGCCCATCAACTTGTCATGGGTCACTTTATTTATCTGGGCAAACCTTTTTTTTTTTGGGTCCACTCTTCATAGCTCACGAAACAAAAGGTTGAAAAGCGCCTTGTATAAAATGTAGTATATCCCCATTAAACCCTACGGTTATGTTATTTGTGCAGTCAGGAATTCAAAGAAATTAATCTTAAGGATTTATATCATACGATTCTCACCCACACTAGATTACATATCCATCTGCTAACTATTGGAGTGGGGGGTTTTGTGTATGTGTGTGGGTGGGTGGGTGGGTGTTGGGGGGGGGGGGGGGGGTTGCATATTTGGTTGACATGGGAAAGATTATTGATTTCTGTTTAAACGAGAAATGGAATCATGAAATGAGCTTAATCTTGAGCTAGAACATGAACACAAACTCGGAGTTCTCATCTAATCTTAGCATACAGGAGGTAGTACAAGCAACGCTTGTCACAAACATGACTGGAACCCAACGACACAGGTTAAATGCGCCCGAGCCCGTGCACCGCCAAATGAGCCAAGACCTTGGCTTGTTTATAGCCTTTGATGGAACAAAGTTGAATCATTTTATAGCTTCTGTTTAATACATGAATTTAAAGTAGTAGGCTTATAGCTTGTAGAACGAGAGTAGTTCATGAGATAGAAAAATCCTACAACATGGACAGAGATACCAATGCACCTTGGAGCAAAAATATATGTCACTGGTTTAGCACGCTGATAATAAATCATCTAGCCCACACCTATAGGTGAATATCCCGATAATTTTTCATCCGATCGGTTAAAGCATATTCACCAGGTATGTTTAGATACTTACAAGTGGTTTGGGCACGCGCAATGTATGTGCAAGATAAAATAAATGTCAAAATATTTCCCTAAAAATTTGCACACATTTCAGGAGTTGGAGATTGTGGGTGAGAGAGACGATAGAGGTGTGTTTGTGGAGATTGTGAGTGAGAGAACTGAGGGAACATGGGGTTGTTTCATAGAGTTTATTTGTTCTGGAATAATGAGACTAGAATACTCTTTAATGAGATGGATTAAAGCAACAAAGCGTGGGCAAAATTGGGAGTCTATAAAAGGCTTCACCATAACGGTGCGCTCCCTTAATAGTAGAGCTAGATGTTAATGTATATACGAATACATGTATGACCATCCAACTACCACACAGTGAGAAATTATTGCCAATTCATTGATGGACAGGAAAAATGAGCGATACTAGAATGATTTCAATAATTATGCAATGGCGAGCCTTGCTCTGATGGTAGCAAGTGTAGCATAGGAATTCGCGTACGGGATATGAGGATAAGTGTTTTTGGTCATAAGAGTCGGGATCTGAGGTTTGTGGCTCAGGAAGAGCTAGGATATCATGCATTCCATCAATTCTAGATTAGTTGGTCAACTGATCGCGCTACCTAAGTATAGCATAAGAGTAAGACATCAAGGGTTTGAGACCCACAAGGGACATCAACAACAAATGGGTCTTGTGCTATAACATAAACCAACAAGAATGCAACCTTTTAGTGTTAAGGACTTGGGCAGGCAGTCAACGTGTAACTCGTGTTTCAGAGCTTTTATCTCAAGCAGTCTATCAATCCCGAGGTTTTTGGCCTATTGACCGAGGTTCCAGCACTATTATGTGTTTCAGCATTGTTAGATAAAACCCTACGAGCAGTAGCAATTAGCCATGAAAACAGGGCATCCTGCTTAAAATCACCCCCCCCCCCCGCCACCCCCCGCCAACACGCGCGCCCGCAAAAACAAGCACACAGGTGGGTTAATTCTCTTTGAATCGCACAATAGCACCAGATAATTAATCTCAGAGTACAGAAGTAACCGTTATGAACCAAATTAGGGCTTCCCCAACCAAAAATCCATGACAAAAATCGAAGTAAAACAACAAATTGAGTTCACAGAATAATAAACAAAAATGGGTCGACTTGTTCCATAGCGCACGAATGGTTTCAATGCTTAAACACCAGCTTATATCGGTAGCGACAAATCCACGACTACTGAACCACAACAGATACAATTTCTTGTGCACACTGCACATATTCGTTATTGATAAAGAAAGAATGGAACGAATGGTGATTATACCTGTTTGGAGAAGCCATTGGGAACGTAGTCCAGAAAGTACAATTTCTGGATCTGCTAAAACCTTTGTAGTTGGGTTGGGTGGGGGGTATTTTTCAGCCAGTTCAGATTATTTGTCAAAAGAAAGAACCAATCCATGATTATTCATTTATTCATAGTTTCTTTTATCTATTTTGATTTTGTGATCATCCAAAAATGATGTACAAAAATATATTAAAAAAAAAGATGAAGGGCTTTTCTTAATCACCTTCACTCGACTTTGAAAACTTTCAGATCTTAAGAGAATTTTCAGCATCTCACTCTTGAGCGGCTGTAGATAGTTATTTTTATGTAAGGAGACGAGTAAGTTCTTTTTCGGTAATGAATAAAATTACAGAGTTGATTACGATCAGTTACATATTGATTTTCACTTAAATTTACGTTGAAATAAGTTTTAATGTCTATCATAAATAACGGTGTACGAAATCTCAAAATGAGAGACAAAAAAAAAAGGCAAGTGGAGACCAATCTTTTTAGGGTCTATGGACCTACATGAATTTATTTATTTTGGAATGGCAAGTTAGTTGAAAAAATATAGTTGAGATTAGTTTTTTGAAAAAATCTCGTTTATATTGAAGCATATCCTGAATTTAATTCCGCATCCCTTTCAAATTTAGGGCAATTAAATAGCCTTCCAAAATTTCCTAAGGCCTAGCAGTTTGTGACTAGGTGGGACAAAAGTTGTCAAACTGCACTACAATATTTCTTTTCCGTTTTTCAAACATTGTAATCCAGTTTTCATCTTTCCTAGATTCTATATTTTGACCGGTTGACTTCCTGAGAGTAATCGAATTTTGTTGATAAGTAGATCATCTATTGTGCGATACCTCTGATTTAATTATATACTAATTTTGATCCCACACGTTGCATACTGGAGCATATTACAACTGCTAAAAATTTCATCCACATAATGTACTAACAAAGTTTCAAAAATTTAAGAATTAGTGAACAATACAATTGGTAATAACATACGTACATAAACCGATTCCCACATTATAGTCAATCATTGTTTTCTAAGAAATAAGTTATGGCGTAAAATTGTTGTAAGGATCTCCAAATATTAGTTTTATATTCAGAATTATCGCTTAATTTTACACATTAGCAGATATTCTAGGAAAAATAAGTCTATAAATAGGCTTGTCACTAAATTTGGAACTTTCAATTGACAACTGAATTAAAAAGGTAGAGTTAGTAATAGTAAAAAGAGGCAACTATTTTTGCATCAAGGAAAACATGAAGCATTCAAGAAATAGGCAACTATTTCATGTTCGAATCATGAAATAAAGTTTAGATGTTTAATAATGCATAAAACATGATTGAACTACATTATTTCCAATTAATAGCGGTTAAAATTTGCCTACAAGCGTTCATGTCTCTTCCTAAACAAAAAACAAAGCAAACTATTTGCTGATTAGAGTAGAGAGAAAAAAGTTATTAAGAGGAGAAAAAGAAGATTTATATGTACATATTCATCTAATTATATAAAATATTTATCTAACATTTTCTTATGCTTATTCACATCTTTCTGATGCTTAAAGAGTCATACTTCATTATTAATGTAAATGGAATATGAAAATATATTAAAGCTTGCAAAATAGACTTCGCAATGAGGATAAATAGAATGACCATACTACAGGGAAAATTGCTTCCATTTCTGTAGAACATATTCTTACCAATTCACACTGTATGCAACCAAAGACGTTTGAAACATATCATAAAAACGATAAAAAAATATATGAATCATGAATTAAAAAGTGCCACAATTCAGATACCAATAGTTATTTTTGGGCTGCGAGTATATATTCTAAAGTTAGAGTACGTTAGAACTTAAACAATAGAAAACTCTTCATAAGTAGTCGCATCGAAAGGAGAGGATGGTTACATGAAGCTGTGTGAGGCAGAGAAAGAACTGTGCACATGAAAAAGAGTATGAGAAACTTTGGAGGTTTATGTGAATCTTATCGATGAATAACATGTACTCAAAAGTAAATTTCTAAAAACAAATTAAAACTAATCAGATGGAAGGCAAAAAGGTCGTTTTTCTTTTTAGCATTCAATACTTTTCGTGTTAAGAAACATGAGACTAAAATTTCGGGTTTTGTAAGTTCTTCAATTATTCATGCTATAGAATAGGAGATAATAGACATAGCTTAAAAATGTTTTTGGAGACTTCAAAATGAAAAGTATTAAGTGTGATAATATTAGTTTAATGATAGAAAGATTGTTTTCCTCTGAAATCTTCCTTTTTAGAAATAATAATTTTCTCTCTTTAAATATTTTAGGAACGATATAAAAGGAAAGTAATACATTTAATTAGAAATTGGTTTAATGTTTGAAAGAAAAGCTTTATCCCACATGTCGAGAAGAGAGAGTGTCCACGTACGCAGTGACGTGCCTACTTTCTCTCAACTTCAGTTTTCAGATATATATATACATACATATATATATATAGGGGGCCGATCCACATCTACCGGTGGGAAAATAACAATTTTCCCACCGAACCGCAGGTAACAGCAGCGGTTGGAAAATTTGCGTACGGACAATGCATTAATGGCAAAAAAGGAACGAGGAAATGGTGAGAAAATGGCGAGAAAATGTGAGAAATTGGTGAGAAATTGGAAAAAGGACACCAACCGCATAAAGAAACAGCGGTTGGCATTAATTTCCCCTGCCACGTGTCGTCCCCCACGCCTGCCACGTGGCCCAACCCCATGGCCCTACCACGTGTCGTCTCCCCTTCCTGCCACGTGGCCCAACCGCATGAACAACCCGCGGTTGGGGGAGTGGCCCTGCCACGTGTCGTCTCCCCTCCCTGCCACGTGGCCCAACCGCATGAACAACCCGCAGTTGGGGGAGATGGCCCTGCCACGTGTCGTCCTTCCTCCCTGCCACGTGGTAACCGCATGAACAACCCGCGGTTGGGGGAGATGGCCCTCCCACGTGGCATCTTTCCCTCCCTGCCACGTGGCCCAACCGCATGAACAACCCGCGATTGGGGGAGATGGCCCTGCCACGTGTCGGCCCCCCTCCCCCCATGATGCCCCACGTGGTGTCCTTCTGCCAAATTTTTTTTTTTTGCCGCAGCCTTTTACTGTCGATCACGGGTTTTTTTTTCCTGTCTTTTTTCTTCTCTCTTCCTCACTTTTTTCTGTCTTTTTTCTTCTCTCTTCCTCACTTTTCTCTCTTTATAATCCCCTCCCCCGAACCCTTCTTCTGCACTCTATCATATTTACCAACTTCCTTGGTACTTCATATCTCACCTACATAATCTCCACAACAATACAAACCAAAAAATTTTACGCTAGAAGATCGGTAGATTTTTCTTTAAATACATCAAGTCACAACAAGTAAGTATTTTGAATTTCCTTATAATTCAATGTTAGGTTTATACAAATCAGCGTATTACATTTATAGATTCCAAAATAGCGATTTTTTAGGGCGCCAAATATAGACAGTTTTTCACGAATTTATAAAAAATTGCTAGAGCTAGATTTTGCCAAAGTGCAAAAAAGAGACCCTAGTTATTCTTAAAGGATCTATCTCAGGTAAAAATTTTAGATTTTTCCAAAGACTGGAAATGGGTTAACTGATACGGGGAACCTTGTAACTCTGCAGTATATTTTAAAATATCAAGCTAGCGCGATTTCGCGCGAAAATTTTATGAGAACCCTAGGATGTTGGGAAGTTCCATTCCCCAGGAATTCGGGCCATTCCGAAGCTGTTACCTATTTTTTTGGCCGAACGGCCCTTTAAGCGCTTGATCCGGACACCGGTTCGGGATTTTTGGGCGAAACCTCCGTAAAGCATTTCGAAGCCTCTTTTGATATTTTTCGATGCCAGGGGGCATTTCGGTAATTCGCCGCCCCGAGAGGGGTATTTCGGTAATTTTACAGTGCTAAGTTTTTCGACGGACTTTTTAGTCCAGAAATGTAATTACAAAACCTGAAATGTTGTTTTAAAGCTGATTTGGCGCACGTAGGGGTGATAATGAATCCCCGGGGGCATTTCGATAATTTGTCGCTCAGCGAGGGTAGTTTGGTAACTGAACGTTGTAACACAACTGGAGGAAATAATTTTCAACACTATGTGTATTCCTAGGGTGTAACACTATGTGTGTTTAATGTGAATACGAAACGTAATTGTCGCTAAAGGTGAAAACTTAATTAGACAGCTTTTTCACGAATTTATAAAAAATAGTTAGAGCTAGATTTTGCCAAAGTACGAAACAGAGACCCTAGTTATTTTCAAAAGATCTGTATCAGGTAAAAATTTCAGATTTTTCCAAAGACTGGAAAGGGGTTAACTGATACGGGGAACCTTGTAACTTTGGGAAGTTGCATTCCCCCGGAATTCGGGCCATTCTGAAGCCGTTAGCTAATTTTTTGGCCGAATGGCCTTTTAAGCGCTCGATCCGGACACCGATTCGCGATATTTAGGCGAAAAATCCGTAAAATACTTTTTAGATTAAGAATGAACTCAGGAAGCTTAAAATAGCTTTTTAAAGCACTTTTGATATTTTCAAGCTGCCAGGGGGCATTTTGATAATTTGCCACCCCGCGAGGGGTGTTTTGGTAATTTTACGGTTCGGGGGCGTAATTGGCGCTAGGGGTGAAAACTTAATTAGACAGTTTTTTCACGAATTTATAAAAAAAATAGCTAGAGCGTGAGTTTGCCAAAGTGCAAAACAGAGACCCTAGGTATTTTCAAAAGATCTGTATCAGGTAAAAATTTCAGATTTTTCCAAAGACTATAAAGGGGCTAGCTGATACGGGGAACCGTGTAACTTCGCAGTCTAATTTAAAATAACAAGCTAGCTCGATTTCACGCGAAACTTTTATGAGAACCCTAGGATGTTGGGAAGTTCCATTCCCCAAGAATTCGCGTCATTCCGAAGCCGTTAGCTATTTTTTTGGCCGAACGGGCCTTTAAGCGCTCGATCCGGACACCGGTTCGCGATTTTTGCGCGAAAGATCCGTAAAATACTTTTTAGATCAAGAATTAACTCAGAAAGCGTAAAATAGCATTTTAAGGCACCTTTGATATTTTTCTTGATGCCAGGGGCATTTTGGTAATTTGTCACCCGCGAGGGGTGTTTTGGTAATTTTCCCGCGCCAAGTTTTCCAAACGACTTTTTAGTCCAGAAATGTAAGTAAACCACCTGAAATGTTGTTTTGAAGCTGGTTCGGGGGCGTTGGGGTGATAGTGAACCCCCAGGGGCATTTCGGTAATTTGCCGCTCATCGGGGGCTAATTTGCTAGGAAGGATCCAGCTTAAAATTCATAGCTTAAAATAACTTTTAGTTCAGGAAAGGGTGTGAGACACCCGAAAACTTATTTTGTTCCGGATGTTCTGAACCTTGTGACGCACCGGCGATGACTGCCAGGGGGTATTTTGCATAAGTAGCGGGTGTTTTGGTAACTTTCCCCCTTTTAAAATTTTTCCTGATATATTTGGTATATAATTGACGTAATACATTTAAAAACTTGACTTTAAAGCGGTTTTGAGGTGTTGGGGGTGTAGGGGCCATCGGGGGGTATATTGCTATATAACCACGTTGGCGCTAAATTCACCTGCTGACTAGCGTAATTAAGCGTTCGGAGTGGTGGGAAGTGAGGATTTGTTTTAATACATTGAAATAATGACTATTGCTAATGTGTTGGTTAGCTAGGTTAAAGATCCAGTTATAGTTTTGGAATGTAAATATTATGGACGCTAAGTTGGTTTATAATTATATTTTGTTCTTAGAGGTATGAATTTCAGCCCTGGACCTCATGATACATCAATTCTATACAATGACGATGACCACGTCGCGAGGCACGTATTTGACGGTGTCGATAGGGGTGTTTTGGAAACAATTCAAAGCACAAGGCACCTTGAAGAGTGGCTACTAAACGAGGAACAAATACAGCTATTACACCGTCAAAATTTAACCCTGTTCACCGATTGCGGGAAATGGTCTCGACACGACGATTGCCTTATATCCGCTCTAGTTAAACGATGGAGGAGCGAGACGAACTCATTTCACTTCCGGTTTGGTGAAATGACTGTTACGTTAGAGGACGTCGGATATATACTTGGAATCCCATGTCACGGCAGACCCGTTACTCTAAACGTGCCGTCTGCATCCATAGCGAATATGGCTATGCAGTATTTTCAGGGAATTCCAAGGGCAGCTCTTACAACAAACGGCGTCAAGCTTAAATGGCTGAGAGAGCAGTACGGCGTGCTACCGGATGAATACACTTCTCATGATTTCGTGACGTATACGAAGGCATTCCTTCTGTATATTATTGGAGCTATATTACTTCCGACGCATTCGAAAAACACGGTGCATCCGAAGTATATGGTGTTCTTGGAGGATCTTGAGGAGGTATACTCGTATTCGTGGGGTTCAGCTATCCTTGCGCACCTATATCGAGCACTGCATAAGGCTACGAGAAACGGTGCCAAGTCCATTGCCGCCTGCCTGACTCTATTACAGGTATGAGCATTTATTTTCTTGGTCGGATCCTTAGTCAATATATTCGGGATTAATTACTAATTCCATATAATGTTTGCATTCACAGGTTTGGTCTTACGAGAGGCTACCCATGGGTCGTCCACAACCGTTGGTAGATTCCAATGAGACGTGGCCTAGGGTGTGGGCCTGGGGGCCTACAACCAACCGGAGGAGGAGACGGGTAGACCCTCACCACCATCTAAAGTTCTATCGGGGGGAACTAGAGATACTAGATGCATCCCAGGTGACGTGGCAGCCATATGAAAAGGTGATGCATCTGTTGGATGAGTGGTATTGGCAACTTCCGGTGTCGTACGTGCTGGCAGGTTTGGTTCGGGTGCCGCTCATTCACTTCGAAGAATGTGAGTTTCAGATGCCCGATCGAGCTATGAAGCAAGCTGGCTGTCCACAAGGGATACCAAAACCCGCTGTAGACATGCGGCCATACAGGGGTGGTCGAGGGCCGAACTTCGAGGTGGCTGATGCCTTGATTTTGTTGGGTGACGAGGTGCAACAGTGGAATACCTGGCAGGAAACGTATGATAGCCTTGTATCGCTGAAGCACGACGGCATTAGTACTGAGGAATACTTACAGTGGTTTCTCAGGGTGACGCGCACGAGGGTGAATCGCCCTTCCCAAATGAAGAAGACATCGTATGCGCCACGTGAGGTCTATGACCAGTTCTGGGCATTGGCCATTGTAAGTCATGTTAGTGTTGTTTGGTAATTTATTCGCCGAAATTCTTACAAATGGGCTAACTAGCGTGCCTGAGGTGCAATGAGCGAAAAAAAAGTGACAAAAAAAATTACAACTTTTTTCGGAAGCTATCAATTGGGCCCTAAAGTGTGCCCGAATAGGCCCTTCCTAGGAAAACTCAAAAAATAATGTGTTTCGTTTTTCGTCGAAATTCTTACAAATGGGCTAACTAGCGTGCCTGAGGTGCAATGAGCGAAAAAAAAGTGACAAAAAAAATTACAACTTTTTTCGGAAGCTATCAATTGGGCCCTAAAGTGTGCCCGAATAGGCCATTCCTAGGAAAATCCAAAAAATAAAGTGTCTCGTTTTTCGCCGAAATTCTTACAAATCGGCTAACTAGGGTGCCTGAGGTGCAATGAGCGAAAAAAAAGTGACAAAAAAAATTACAACTTTTTTCGGAAGCTATCAATTGGGCCCTAAAGTGTGCCCGAAAACGGAGTTACCAAAAATATCAATAATCCACAAACCAAATCACAAATTAAAGATTCCACAAACCAAATCACAAATTTAAACATTATAAAAGTTCAATTTATACAACTGAAACATTAACTCTAAAACTCTTCCTCATCATCGTCCTCCTCGACCATACTGTCAGGTTCGATACCTAACACTTTATAATGGTTTCTCTTGTCATGATCAGTTATCTTATTACACAACGCACACTTTCGTAATTTTTTTTGACCTGTTGCTTCTTCAATCGGATTCTTCATGCGTATTGCTCGTTTTTGCCCTTTTGTTTGAGAAATAATTGGATCAAAAATGTCGTCCTCCTCACCTTGTAGGTCAGTGCCGTCAATGACTGGCTGTTTGGCTCGATTGAATCTACCGGCTGGAGTCGTCCGAGTAGTCGGAGTGTCCACAGTTTCTGGTAATGCCATCCTAAACTGTGCATGCTTAGCCTTATCCCGTGCGGCAGCTTTAACTTGATACCTGTACCCATCAAATGTTGACGCTGCATCCATTGATAAACCGTGCATGATGTTACAAAGGTGATTATATCGCAGCGACTCAGATTGCTCGAAATCAACTGAAACATTGGGCACGTAAGGAATGTGACCGTGGACTCTATTAGCTTCCTTCGTCCACCGTTCCAAGATATACTGTGGAGGGATTTCACTAGCATTCTTGGCGCTCAAAACCCTCAACGCGTGTCGACAAAGTATACCTTTATGCTCAAACAGTTGACAGTTGCAATTAACCAACCCGGTGTCCTTACAAACTGCTACAATAAAATGTCGTCTGTTCCTCGGAGCCGACGAAGAGCACGGATTGGCGAAATTCGTCACATTTGTCAAAGCATAAACCTTGATATCTCTGGTGGAATACTCGTGCAACTTTGTCATGCCATATTGATTCGACTTTAGTAGTTCCTCTTGAAACTGTCGAAACATTTCCTTGGTATAGACTTGAGCCGCATGAGCCTCTAAAGGTGAATAAACTAGTATAGCTCTTTCTTTGCAAACTGTAGCCGCGTCGGCTTCTCTCTCACGGTACAATTGCCTGTCAACGGCTTTCTGCATCTCTAGTACGAACTCCGCTATACTTGAAGACTGGCCTACGTACCCATCAAAGAATGAATTCATAGCTTCGCTTCTCGAGGTCGTAGTCATTCCGGCTGCAAAAAACTTCTTGGTGTAGGCACCGACCCACTGTGTCTTGATCTCATACAACGATTGTAACCATTCATGATTGTGCAAATAGTAAGTATCCATTAACGTGGCCCACCTCTCCTCGAACACGTCTACCGTCAACGATTTCTTCACACATGTATTAAAGTCAGTCTTGAATGACGGATGGTTTGCATATACATTGTGAAGCCGTTCGGGATACTTGTTGCTTATGTGCCATGTGCACAGGCCATGGTGAGTATCTGGAAGGACCTTAGCGATTGCATTTTTCATTGCCAGATCTTGGTCGGTGATGATGGTCTTTGGAGGAATATGATACATTGCTTGAAGCCACGTTTCAAATAACCACGTAAATGACTCCTCCGTCTCATCCCTAAGCAGGGCAAAGCCAAACGAGATTGACTGATAGTGGTGGTTCACCCCGGTGAACGGAGCAAAAGGCATAGAGTACTTATTGGTGCGGTATGTGGTGTCAAACGTCACAACATCCCCAAAATTTTGGTAAGCAACTCTAGAACGGGGGTCCGCCCAAAATATAGTACTAATGCGGTTCTCCTCATCCAGTTGGAGACTGTAGAAAAATCCAGAATTCTCACTCTGAAGGCACCTGAAGAGATCAAGTGTAGTTTGAGAATCACTCTTACCGAAAGACTCTCTCCTCTGAGCACGAAGTTCATTTCGAAGGTCAACTTCGTTGAAACTCAACTTGTCAATCCCCCCAGCCTGGCTTAAGAAAACCCCCATCATCTTAGAAGGTGGAATTTTAGCCTCGGCCATTGTAAAAATCAGTTGACTATGTGCCGCGCTTATTTCTCGGTGTTGATGAATTTGACCAATCTTATTAGGGGTCATCAACTGATAATTATGGCTCAACTCCACTCCTGTCACAACCCAATGGTTTTCATTTTTTCGGTGTACTGCATACACATGGGCCTTGCAGCCGGTACCCGAAAATGTGTCCCGTTTTCTTTGTCTTGTTGTCCCTTCGTCACTGATCCGAACGACCGGGGGTACATACGGTGCTCCTCTATGACACTCAAATAGTCTTGCACAAATTTGATTTGTATTCGCCCGTTTTCTGGTCGTCTTAGTTCTAATACCGAAACCTATCATTTTCAAATATGCTCTATAGTATGCTTCAACTTCGTCCAGTGTTTGAAAAACTTGACCAACGTAAGGTGGATCAGAACCTTCACAAAAATTATTTCCTCCAGTTGCATCCATATTTATACTGAAATCTAAAAAATAAAAATTATATCATTCTCAACAAGTCATAGAATTAAATAAAAGAAGAATAAAATTTATTTAAACGTAATTGTTGGAAATTTTGTATAATGTAAAATTAGCAAAGGCAAATTACCAAAATGCCCCCGAGGGTCATTATCACCCTAACGCCCCAAATCAGCTTCAAAAAAACCTTTCAGGTGCTTTGCTTACATTTCTCGACTAAGAAGTCCTTTCAAAAACTTAACGCTGCAAAATTACGAAAATACCCCTATCGGGGATGCGAATTACCAAAATGCCCCCTGGCATCATAAAATCTGAAAAGTGCTTTGAAACGGGATTTTAAGCTTCCTGAATTCACTCTTTAAAATAACTTTTCAGATGGACTGAAAAACTTTTTTGGGAAAATTACCAAAACACCCCTCACGGGGTGGCAAATTACCAAAATGCCCCCTGGCATGAGAAAATATCAAAAGTGCTTTAAAAAGCTATTTTAAAGTTTCCTGAGTTCATTCTTGATCTAAAAAGTATTTTACGGATTTTTCGCCTAAATATCATGAACCGGTGTCTGGATCGAGCGCTTAAAAGCCGTTTGGCCAAAAAAATAGCTAACGGCTTCGGAATGGCCCGAATTCCTGGGGAATGGAACTTCCCAACAGCCTAGGGTTCTCATAAAAGTTTCACACGAAATCGCGCTGGCTTGATATTTTAAATTACACTGCAAAGTTACAAGGTTGCGCGTATCAGTTAACCCCTTTCCAGTCTTTGGAAAAATCTGAAATTTTTACCTGATACAGATCTTTTGAAAATAACTAGGGTCTTTGTTTCGCACTTTGGTAAAATCTGGTTCTAGCTATTTTTTATAAATTCGTGAAAAAACTGTCTAATTAAGTTTTCACCTTTAGCGACAATTACGCCCCGCAATCAGCTGCAAAACAACATTTCAGGTGTTTTACTTACATTTTTGGACTTAAAAGTCCGCTGAAAAACTTTTTCGGGAAAATTACCAAAACACCCCTCGCGGGGTGGCAAATTACCAAAATGCCCCCTGGCATGAGAAAATATCAAAAGTGCTTTAAAAAGCTATTTTAAAGCTTCCTGAGTTCATTCTTGATTTAAAAAGTATTTTACGGATTTTTCGCCTAAATATCGCGAACCGGTGTCCAGATCGAACGCTTAAAAGCCCGTTTGGCCAAAAAAATAGCTAACGGCTTCGGAATGGCCCAAATTCCTGGGGAATGGAACTTCCCAACAGCCTAGGGTTCTCATAAAAGTTTCGCGCGAAATCGCGCTGGCTTGATATTTTAAATTACACTGCAAAGTTACAAGGTTGCGCGTATCAGTTAACCCCTTTCCAGTCTTTGGAAAAATCTGAAATTTTTACCTGATACAGATCTTTTGAAAATAACTAGGGTCTTTGTTTTGCACTTTGGCAAAATCTAGCTCTAGATATTTTTTTATAAATTCGTGAAAAATTCTATTTTTGACTCCCAAAAAAATCGCTATTTTGGAATCTTTCGAATGTAATACCCCGATTTGTCAAAACGTAATTTTGACGCCCTAAACACGAATTTTAGACTATTGTAAGAACAATTTAAGCGTAACACAATTTAAACAATCAATTGGTAAGAAGAAATTGAAAAATACTTACTTGTTTTAACTTGATATATTTAAAGAAAAATTCACCGATCTTCTAGCGGTTATCCACCGATCTTCTAGCGTCAATTTTTTTTTTTTGTATGTAGGTGAGATAGGGAGGATGAGGAGAGTGGAAGAAATGATTCGGGGAGGAGGAATTTTATAGAGAGAAAAGTGAGAGAGGAAGAGAAGAACCGTGAGTGAACAGCAGGGAGGGGGAGGGGGGAATGACACGTGGGGGGGGTAGGGTGGTAATGACACGTGGGGGGTTCACGGGTGGGGGAAGGGGGGTTAACGGGTGGGGGAAAAGGACATAGGGTGGGGGCCACGGGGTGGGGGGCAAGGGGGTGGGGGAAGGGGGTGGGGGTCACGGAAGGCAATAATGCCAACCGCATGTAGGAGTTGCGGTTGGGCATTAATGCCAACCGCATGTGGGAGTTGCGGTTGGGCATTAATGCCCATTTTCTCACGAGTTTTTCATTTTCTCGTGAGATTTTCGTGAATTTCTCATAGTATTTTCGTCCTTTTTGGTCCCTTTTCGTCCTTTTTGCGCCACGTGGCACGACTTTTCCCAACCGCTGCTCTTACCTGCGGTTCGGTGGAGAAATTGTTATTTCTCCACCGGTGGGTGTGGATCGGTCCCCATATATATATATATATATATATATATATATATATATATATATATATATATATATATATATATATATATATATATATATGGGAGCTGATCCATTGATAGCGCTATCAAAATAGGATAAGTTGCTAACGCGATCTAACCGTCCACGGGCGATCTGTGGATGGTCCATATCTTTTTTTTTTTTCATTTTTTTAAGTCCATCCGCTACATTATGTAGCGGACAATTTCTGGACAAAAATAACCTCCAGCTCCGTCCGCTACATTGTGTAGCGGACGAGTTGGCATTACTTTTTCTCTCATTCTCTCTCCTTTCAGTCATTATTTTTCTGACATGTCTGTCTGTCTGTCTGTCTCTCTCTCTCTCTCTCCTTTCTGTCATCAATGCTCGTGTCCTTCTCTCTCATTTCTCTTTCTGTCATCAATACTCATTGTGTCCGCTACATTATGTAGCGGACGAATTGCCACAACCAAATTAACTAGGTTCTGTGTTAGATGTTCTGGGTTCTCTATATTTTCAGTCACGCAATGTCTTTATCTTTGCAATATGCGGATCCAAAACAATGTCTTTTGCCATCAACAAACCCACAACTGCCATCATCGCCGAAGAACCACCGCGCCACTCTAGCCGTAAATGTTGAAATGAGTAGATAGATCTACCGCGCCACTCCGGCGAAAAGCAATCACTTAAAAAAGCTAGTAAATCAAAAAACGTTTTTCAATACATGTTCCTCCGATTCAAACTCCGCTCCGGCTCAGATCTTGCGGGTCTCCGATTCGATTCTCCTTACGACAGACAAGATCGCCGGCAACGAGGATAAATAGAGAGAGATGAAAATGAGCGAAAGGACATAAAGAGAGGAAAAAAGAGTCAGAGCATTAATGAGATAAACGAAAGAGAGAGAAAAAAATCAGAAAATTAGTCCGCTACATAATGTAGCGGATGAGAGAAAGGAGAGAGAGAGAGAAAAAAATGCCAGAGCATTAATGAGAGAAAGGAGAGAGAAAGAGAAAAAAATGTCAGAAAAGTTCGTCCGCTACATAATGTAGCGGACGGGCTGTTTTTAAGTCTGGGGGTATTTTTGTCAAAAAATCGTCCGCTACATTATGTAGTAGAGATGTCAAACGGGCCGGGCTTGGGCCGCCCGGGCCGGGCCCATCGGGCTTGAAGCGAAACCGGGCCGGGGCTGGGCCGGCCGAGGAGAAATTCTAGGCCCAGTCCAGGCCCTGGCCCTAGGCCCAATTTCTAGGGCCGGGCTTGGGCCGGCCCGGGCCCTTTTTTTTAATTTTTTTTTAAATTTTCTTGTTATTCAATTTTAAATTTCATCTTTAGGCATGTCCAATTTTCAAATTTTGACAAATCTAATTTTTATCCTTTTATTTCATTATATGTAATATTCATATATATGTATGTATGTATAGATATATTTATTTGTCTCTCATTTTATTTTTGGCTATATGTTAAATCTTTTCTTACTCTTCTTGGTGATCTTTATTAATAAAATCTGAACACATAACAATTATTACTATTTAAGAGAGACTGTTTCTACTATTTGATATTTTACTTCAAACTAATTGGCCGAAAACCCGGGATTGATACATGTTAATTCCCTAGACGATCTTAAGTAATAAGTATAGAAAAATAAATGTGTTCATAGGCCCTCCTCCTTTTATCCGGGCTTGGGACCGCTGCTTGTAAACAAACAGGCGAAGTTACCTATTTTTTTATATATACGAAAAAATATATATCTTGCTTGTAAAAATTTATTTTATATATATGGAAAAAAAAGTATATTTTGTGAAAAATTTTATTCTTAAAACTTAAGAGAAGGAAAATAAAAAGAAATTACCTAATCATCCGGAAGTACTTCAATATCCGAGTCACTGCTCTTCCTATCATCAATCGGTTTATCTTGCTCGCGGTATTTCGCATCAAGATAATCCTTCCAACATACACATAGCTCGAGCGACTCGGGGTTAAGACGACTCCTCCTGTCATCCAAAACCCTCCCGCTGGCTGAAAATGCCGACTCTGAAGCAACCGTGGAGGCTTGCACTGGCAGTACATCCCGTGCAATTTGGGATAAAGTTTTATACATGTTTTGATTTTGTTTCCAAAAATTTAACAAATTAAAATTAACCTGTTCTTGCATTGATAAATCAGAATAATGATCAGTATTTGCATATACACCAATCTCATTAAAAGAGGAAAAAGTAGACGAACCTGCCGAATTAGAAGTACCTTCACCTGGTAGTTGTCTTGCTACTAGATGTTCAAAGCCCTTAAGGTATGGCGCATAATACCTCTCAACAGTGGATGATGTAGCTCGCCCGCGCACGTCAGCAGAATTACGATAGAGGTTGAACAATTCCTCAAACCTCTTGCTCACTTTTGCTGTGAGTGCGGTTGTCTCCTCTGCTGTGTAGCACATTAATTTCGATATCTCTTGTATCGAGGCGTTCACGCCATGCAACTTTAACCTAGGATCTAAACAAGTAGCCACAGCAAAAATAACAGGCAGTCTACTCCAATATTTATTAAACTTTTTATCCATCACTTTTACTATTTCCTTAAAGGGTCCTATATATCTCCATTTTGTTAACATTGTAGCCATCTTGAGAATTTCTATTACAGCGAGAGGAGAGGTGGGATAGTACGTACCAGACAATAAATTGGTAGACGTGTAGAATACCTCCAAAAATTCAGCTAGGTATGTGGCCATCTGCCATTCCTCTTGAGTTGGCAAGCCGGCTGGGAACTGGGTTAGTAGAAAATGCGTATAGACTTCTCGGTATGCCAGAATGTGTAAAAGCATATGGTATGTAGAGTTCCACCTGTGGACCACATCTGTAACTGCTCTCCTGCGAGGCATATTATATTCAACACACAACGTTTTAAATTGTTGTGTTCTCGGACTCGAGCTATTAACATACGCTGTCATACCCCTCATTTTGACAAGAATATCTCCTGCAGCAGCTAAACCATCTTGAACAATTAAATTAATTATATGACAAACACAACGAACATGAAATAATTCACCAGAAAGTACAGGTTTGAGGCTCTCCTTTAAAGCATCAACAGCAACTGTATTGTTAGAAGCATTATCAAAACTAATACTCATAATCTTATCCTTTAATTTAAATGTGGTACATGCTTTTAATATAAGAGTAGCAATGTTCATTCCATCATGCGGAAAAGGAAAGAGCTCGAAAGCGATGATTCTCTTGTGCATAACCCAATCTGCATCAATCCAATGAGCGGTCACACAAGAATAACTAACAAAAGTAAATGGAGATTGCCAAATATCAGAAGTAAGACTAACTTTACCGTCAAATTTATCGAAATAATCGATAAGGCGTGCTTTAGCAGCATTGTACTGTCGGAGTGCATCGGATCTAGTTGTGTTTCTATGAACCTTTTTGTACAAAGGTTGAACGTATGTGTTCATATATCTAGAGTGCTTAGGATTATCGGCAAAAGAAAAGGCTTGTTCATCGTGAATAACAAATTCAGCGAGACCGTCTCTTTGCTCTCGCTGATTATAAACAAATAACTTACCGTCAAAAGATAACTGCGTTTGGGTAGGTTCGACGTGGCCTTGTCGAGGTGCACACTGAGGGTAATGCCTGTTAAGATGTCCATTACCACTACCAGACGAAAATAATTTAGCGCAGTACTTACATCGAGCTTTTCGGATGCCGTCCACCGTAACTACATCGAAATGATTCCAACACTCGGCTTTCTTTTTTTTCCCCTTTTGGACTTCTGGCTCATTACCGGAGGCATTGCTCGGCCCTTCTTCATCATGACCAGGCATAGGGTTGAGATTATGCCACGGAGTAGTAGCTTCGCCAACCGAGCTGCGTCCTTGACTATAATGCGGGGGGTCTTCATCAGGCGTGTATTCAAAATCTGGAATGTTTTGATTGAACTCCCAATTGGCTTGGGTATCTATCATACAGCCTGTACTCATTCGTCCAGGAACGAATGGTTGTGTTGGTGCTTGGATTGGTGTTTGTGATGGCCGTGGCGCTGGCGCTTGTGCTTGCGATGATGATGATGTTTTTCGTGATGATGATCCACGCTTCAGTTTCTTCAATAATCCAGCCATATTTCACGCTAAACTTTTTTACTAGATTGGAAATCAAAATTCGTAAGAGTAACTAAATACACAAGTATAAGAGTAGTAATAAGAAATAACAATTAAAAGAATGAACGAGTAACAAATATTAATCACTGAGGGTAATTCTGATCCAATTGGAGAGAGTTAGTAATTAAAAAATATTTAGTAATAGTAATTAATAAATAAAAATTCACTAATTACTAATTACTAGACAAAAGAATTAGAGAGTAACAAATTAATAAGAGTAGTTGTTAGTAATTAGAATTTAGTAAGAGTAGTAATTAATAAACAAGAGTACTAATTAGTAAATATTAGTAGTAATTAGCAAGAGTAGTAATTGGAGAGGGAAATAGTAGCAAAGCTTGTAGAAATATAGAATGTTTAGATAAGAGAGAGTAAGAAGATTGGTGTGAAAAATTAGAGAGAAATGGTGTGAATTTATAGATTTTAGAAACTTCACAAAAGACCAAAATACCCCTAAAAACTATCCGTTTATAGTTGTTGGGGAGGGTAAGAGTGTAAAAACCTTTAAAGGAGTTGGAAAAATTAAGTTAGACTAAAATACCCCCCAAACTAGCCGTTATATTGCTGTTGGGGGGGTAAAAGTGGAATTTTGGGGAAATATATCCGTTGGAGGAAAGGGGGAGAAAGGGGGAAAAACAAAAAATTCAAACAGGTGGGGCCGGAACCGGGCCCCGAACCGGGCCGAATAACCGGGCCAGACCCGTGCCACAACCGGGCCAGACCTGGGCCTATTTTCGGGCCGGGCCTGGCCCGGGCTTTTTCCCAGATTTTGTCGGCCTGGTCCAAGCCCAGGCCCTAAGCCCAATTCCTCCGGGCCAGCCCTGTTCATGAAAGGGCCGGGCCGCGGGCTGCCCGGCCCGTTTGACAACTCTATTATGTAGCAGACGGACTTAAAAAAAACGCAAAAAAAAAAATCTGGACCGTCCACAGATCGCCCATGGACGGCCAGATCGCGCTAGCAAAATCTCATATTTTGCTAGTGCTATCAATAGATCAGCTCCCTATATATATTAGATGTCATTAAATATATTTTAGTTACAAAAATTATAGATATAAATAACTTTTAGTAACAAAAACTAGTGTTTTGTCAGTAAAATTATTACAACAAATACTAATCCCAATAAAAACCGTATTTTGCTTTGAGCAATTTTACTCTACCGATTGATCTCTCCCCAACCCTAAACACTCCTCACCCTCCTCCCTTGGTGATTACAACCAAATAGTACGATCCAGACCCAGTAACCTAGAAATCTGATATATTGCTCCTCAGTCACTTTAATCTAGGATTGTGACTTGTAATAATAAGCGTGGTTCTTGGCACATGATACACGCGATGTACGTACATTTAAAATAAATATACTCAAATATAATTGATACAAATACTAAAATATACACAAGAAAAATTGATTCAACACAAAAACGGAGAGCAAAAAGTAAGAGCAATAAAAATAAAGTAAAAATGTTGAAGGTTAGATATTTGGGTCGACTTTTTGGAATAATGGAGATGAAAAAGATATTTATTGAATGTATGTAAATTTCTAACAATGATCTTGATAGAATTTTTTTAATTTGAAATTAATATATTATGAAGGGGTACAACTGAAAGTTAGAAACTGTTTCACTTTAAGTGTGCTCTCCGTCAATAGTAGTTAAAATTTTTTGACTATTAAGAAGATAGTTACAACTTCCTATATCATAAAAATTAATAGTTATGATTCTTTTAATAACTTTTACTTAGTGAAGTTAAAAATATGCTGCCAATAGTTAGAACTGAAAGTACCAAAAGAAATGCTACGAAATCCATTTGGTGACTATTGATCATTCCTGTATTCAGAGAGTTGTTAAACATATTGTTACCACGGTAACTGTAAAAAGTTATTCATAATAGTATAGACGATTCTAGCCGGTAAAAAAGACTTGTAATTGCTAGATTGTAGTTATGACTGAGGATCATACTTGTAAAAAGATTGCCACGGACAAATATAATGATCCTAAGTTTAACTTTCGTGAACAGTCTATAACAATTTCGACATTCTTACGAAACTTTTTTCACACGATCGCATAAGAAAACTGTCGTCTCCTGTAACACTTAACGGCTGGATCTCCATGGATTTACATCTCTAAGTTTTCCTACTAAATAAAATGTTTCTACTATCCAACAAAAAGGAAATTCTACTAGGGGAATCATATTTTTACCTCATTGAAATTCTTGCAATATCTAGCTGAAACTTTTCCTTCTAGTTGTAATTTGTAAAGGGCTTACCGCTAAAACATCTGTTTTGACAGCTTAACCATGCCATAGCAGCGAATTTGGCCTTTAGTTATGCATCTATCACAGCTCCGATTGGCATGAAATTAAGTTGCAATAAAAGTTTGTTCATCATCTGATTCAAAGACGCAATTACCAAATGAGCCTAAATTCACGAGTCTATTTTGAGTAAAAATTGGGTCACGCCAAATTATATTTAGCAACTCTGCCAAGAAAGATGCAAAACTTGAAAGAGGAAGAGAACGATTGTCCAGAGTCTCTCAGATTGTCATTTATAGCGACAATTATTTGCTGTTAAAATGCATTAGTGACACTTTTTTATCACAGGAGCGAATATATATCTTCCTATAAATAGCCTGGCCTTTGACAGCTACATCTCATAAACACATTGCTCATGCTATCATCTCTCAACTTCCATAGCCATGGCCTGTGCAATAAGCTCTCTCCGAGTACTCTCTTTCTTTCTGACAATATCCCAAAGCCTGTCCATGAACGTAATAGACTCTTGCTGGCGTCCAAACCCAAGATGGGCATTCGACCGCCAATCCTTAGCCAACTGTGCTATCGGCTTCGGCAGAGACGCAATGGGGGGAAGGAAAGGCGCAATATACGTTGTCACGGACCCATCTGATGACCCCGTGAACCCAGAACCAGGCACGCTTCGTTACGGTGCAACACGCAGAGACCCCCTTTGGATCACTTTTGCGGAAGACATGGTGATCAGGTTGAAGAAGGTGCTGCTCGTGAGTAGCTACAAGACCATTGATGGAAGGGGTGCTAAGGTTGAGGTAGGCGATGGACCATGCATAGAGGTGCAAGGGGTGAGCTATGTTATTGTGCATGGAATCAGCATTCGTGACTGTAAGTCCGGGAGGGGATTTGGAGATGGGATCACCGTAGCCGGATCTTCTCACGTTTGGATAGATCATTGCTTTCTCTCACGTTGCGCCGATGGCCTTCTTGATGTCATTCTCAATTCCACTGCGATCACCATCTCTAACAACCTCTTCACCCAGCATGAGACAGTAAGCCAGCACGCTCACTTTCTTCATACTACTTCAAGTACTTGCTTCTTAATTATATCCTTCCTAGCTATATTTTCAGATAAACTTATTCAAATGTTCTTCAATTTTGCTCCATGATTGCATCAAACTTGTAGGTGATGCTGCTGGGGAACGACGATAACTTTGAACCGGACAAAAATATGAGAGTGACACTTGCTTTCAATCATTTCGGAGAAGGTCTAGGTCAGAGGATGCCAAGGTGAGGAAGCTAGATTTTGTTTTTCATGCTGTTTTTGTTTGGTAACTAGTTTCTGTTTCCTTACTGATGAATATAACCTCATTTTGGAATGGCTTCCGATTCAGAATTAGGCAAGGATATGTTCATATTGCTAACAACAAGTACGAAAGATGGGGGAGCTATGCCATTGGTGGAAGTGGCAGCCCGACTATATTCAGTGAAGGGAATCTCTTTATTGCTTCAAACGTACCTCATACAAAACAGGTAAGAACACCCAAAAGAAAAGAAAATAAAAAAAAAACTCTCTTTGTAAGATTAACAACCGTATTCCGTGTGTTCGCTGTATATATGAAGGTTACCAGGAGGAATGAAGCTGATGTTTGGGAGAAATGGACATGGAAGTCTTCGAGAGATGTATTTGTTAATGGAGCTTATTTCATTCAATCTGGGTGGGGAAATTACAATCCAAAGTATACTCCGTCTCAATCGTTTAGGGTTGGACGAGGATGGTCAGTTCCCACTTTAACCTCTGATGCTGGTCCTCTTCAATGTACTACTGGCAAAGCATGTTGAGATACCAAACTGAAACAGTAGCACTGCATATGTTGGACTTTTCTGAATGTAATGGTTGCTCGAAGTTCTCCGCTTCACCTAAAGGAAAAAAAAACCCCTCGGCGTTTATGAGCTTTCATAGCCTATTATTCTTTCTTACTCCCTCTCTTGTCATGTAAGATGCTTCGGCGACAACAATATTAGTTCACATGGAGCGAAACAATACATACGTGTGTAAAAATAAACACACACAAAGAAGAATTCAAACATCTCAACATGAAGTTACGCCCATATAGTAAAAGTAAGTAGAGGTTTTTATATGATAATGCAAATGGTCAAACATGGCTTAATTTCTACTTAGACGTAGGGACAAAAAAAATTATTAATTAAATCACTTTTTTGAATTATGAATTTATTCACTCTTCCATAATCAAGTCTAACTAAATACTTGAGCATTGTTTTAACGAGGCAAATTAGGACAATGGGTAAAGTCGCTTTTTATAGGCAAGCCCAATTGGAAATACGAATATATGTAACCTTTACCAAGTAAAGATTGTCTTGGTGTACCTTGTCAACTAGCGAAAGAAATTCAAGTGATGCCGGGCTGATCCAAATCTAGTCTTAATCAACAGTTGTTCATACCCTATTCTGGTTGCACCCCAGGACGCGCTAAGGGACCCACTTTGCGCGACACATCACCCAGTCAGCGGTCAACTGTTCAACGCTCGAGAGTCGGTCAAAGCAATGCATGCTCAAGTCACGTGAACTGCTCGTGAAGCGACCTCGGCGTGCCTTCCACCTTGGGGGTCGGCCACCTCAAGGGGTCGGCCACCCTATGGGGTTGGCCACCTTGAGGGGCTCGGCCACCCTTGGGGGTCGGCCACCTTGAGGGGCTCGGCCACCCTATGAGGTCGGCCACTTGCCTTGACGACCGATGACCGTCGTTCACGACCGCTCTCCACCGTAGTCGCGACGACAGTCGCTCTCGGTCGTGCTCCGTCGCCGCGACGACCCTCGCTCGCCGTCGCTCGCTCATAGTCACGATGACCGTCGCTCGCGACCGCGCTCTGTCATAGTCGCGACGACCGTCGCTCGCGACCGCTCTCCACCATAGTCGCGACGACCATCGCCCTCGACAGTGCTCCGTTGTCACGACGACCGTCGCTCGCGGCCGCGCTCAGCCGTAGTGGCGACGACCGTCGCTCTTGGCCGTGCTCCGTCGTCGTGATGACCGTCGCTCGTAGTCACGACGACCGTCGCTTGTGGCCGCTCTGTCGCCATGACGACCGTCGCTCACGGTCGCCCGCCATCCACGCAACAATCCCTGTTGCTCGGACGTCACTCCGCGACCCCCGTCTCTCGGAGGAAGTTACTCTGCGACCCTCGTCGCCCGCACTCCGTCGCGCCCATGCGCCGCTCCACAGATACAGTCGCGCCCCCTGGCGCTCTCTGTCACATTACAGTGCCCCCGGCACCTCACTCACTCCGCCGCGCCCTTGCGCTGCGCCGCTAATACAGCCGTGCCCCCGGGCTCTCTGTCACTCTACAGTGCCCTCGGCACCATACTCACTCCGCCGCGCTCTCGCGCCGCGCCACTGATACAGCCGTGCCCCCCGGGCTCTCTGTCACTCTAACGGTGCCCTCGGCACCACTCACTTCACCAGGCCTGTGTGACACTGCCATGACTTGTACCCCGGCACCAGGTAAGGACTCGCGACAGTTGTCGCAGCGCCCATGAGCCACAATCAATGTCTCGTGCTGTAGGCACCGCGCCCATGCGCCACAATCATGTTATATGCTTGCGGGATGGGCTCACAACCTCAAAGCCATCGCCGTCTTCATTCCGGGGGGGCTTTGCTCCGTGCTCCGGCACGAGGACCCTTCGCAGCGGGATAGGCGACTCCTCCGGGATACTATCTCAGCCAGGGTGCCTGTGCGACTGGCCTACGTGCTCTGGCACTGGGGGCTCGCGTCGGCACCCCTAAGGACTATGACCCCCGGGTCACTCCGAGATGGGAGCAGGTCTTCGGAAGGGCATCTTGCCTAGTTCACCTGGCAGCTAGGCATCGGGTCTTCCCCACCGCTGCCAGGCCTGTGGGATTCAGTAAGGGCTTGGACTGGAGGCTGGGGCAACAGGCTACTCTGACCATGCTACCGCGGCATGATCAGTCTCCTCAGACATGCAGAGAGATGTTGCAAGGGCAGGGCAGCACGAACTTAGGGACCGGCAGTCCCAACGGAGAATCAGTGCTTTGGCCCCCTTGGTGACGTGTCGTTCCCAGGGGGTGACACATGTCAACTTATGACACATGCACATTTTTGCCTATAAATAGTGGACTTTGGAGCTTTTTCAAGGATCTTTCTCTCATTTGGACTTTTCACTTTTTCTCTCTAAAAAGACATTTTCTCTGGAATTCTAGTGAGAGAAACACACTTGGGCTCCCGTCTCCGGACCCTCGACGCTGCATCCTTGACACGGACTATCGACTGTCGGCCCTGTTTGTCGTTGCCCTGCCTGCACGGCGCTGCCAGCCCTCGTGACCTGTCTGGGGAGCCTTGCTCTCAGCCCTTAACCCGTCCTTGCTGTCTCCCGCTTTCTCTACCTGGAAGTTGACTCAGACTGCATCCTTTGTGGCACCTCCACGTAGGCACGGACCCGCGAACCATTTTCAGCATCATCAACAGTTCAATCACCAGTCTCGTGAGTGGCCACCGACCGGGTCACCATTGCATGAACTCTGTAAAATCACCACTCTGTACTCCAAAAAGAGTCCTCTTTTCTCCCCCTCCCCCCCCCCCCCTCTTGTTTCAGCTTTCAGTTCCGAGACACTTTGTTGCCTCAGACTCCAGTTTTCACTTGTGAGCTTTCTCCTCTTCTTCTCATTGATGGATATTGTATCTATCCTCTTTCCATTTATGTCACTTGTGTGTGTGTGTGTGTGTGTGTGTGTGTCTGGGTGACTGTTTTCTTGTTTTAAAGTACTTTGGCTTGAACGTGCATGAAGCGTTAGAATGATCTTTAGTTAATTTTACCTATTGCTTCCGGTTACTTTGATTTTTGCAATTGCATGCAGCAACGAAAAGTTGAATCTTCATGGACTAGCTTTGGAGCATATTTCTTCTTCGTATTACTGATTTTCTGTCAAAAATTCATTTAATCCATGACAAAACGTCAGTTTTAGCGCCAAATAGTCTATCACGAAGTGTGGACCTGAACCCACCAGTTTATTTATTGTCAATCATCTGCAAGATTCTTGCAGAGAGTCTACCCTTGACCATAATGGACCTGTCTGAATTGAATTTGCCCATCTATGTGCATATGACCGCCTTACTACTCTATGGATCTCAGATTGAAGTAATGTTGTTTACTGATTATGGGTTGGCTTAATCTACAACAGTTTGTATGCCCCGCCAAGTTACTTGATTTTATGTGCAAAAAGAATTTAAGTAAATAAATAAATATGTTTAATAAACACTAGTCTATCTACAACTAGCATCATACACAAGGCAATTGATCAAACCTTCAAACTGGCTACAATGCTGATCTACCTAAACTGAAGGATGCTCCCTGTTATGATTATACTTCTGGCATATCATGCAATTATTTAGGCATGAAAGAATGCTAGTTACATTTGTGAAGCATATTCTCTTATAGATGAGTATCTAAATTCTAACGGCTTGGTTCACCTCCTGCTGACTTTCTCTAAAAAGCTTTCGCGAGTTGGTGGATTGATTTTATTAAGCTACCTGATTTCTCTTTGGCATCGCAATTTTTTTTGTTATTAGGTTTCATGTTTCTCACGAGCCCCTGATTTTGACTTGATTGACTGCAAATTTTTGAACCTTCTATTTAACAGTATTTTTACCCTTGCTTTGGTGTTTCTAAAGTTAGAGACGATACATGAATCTATCGGCGGTAGCTCACTTTCTGCTTGGTGCTTTTAGTCTCCAAGTTCTATACCAGTGTTCGACTCGAAGAGATATCTCTTTGAAGAGTTTATCCTAGTTTTACACTTTGCTTATTGCTCAATTCAGTGTCTATTCCTTTGTGATATCTTGGCCATCGCTATACTTCAGTTTCTTGTTCTATTAATTATATTTGGTTTAGCTTTAGTGGCTGCTCCCTTCTAATATTTTACCTTCCAATTTGCACTACGCATTTTCAGTCCTATGCAGCGTACCTAGGTTCCTTCTCTATGATAAGTTATGTGAAGATTCTGTGGCAGCTATCTTTTGCTCCCACATTCTGTTTAGACAGTTGAACTTGATTGGCCATGGTGTAGCTTTCCTCTGTGTTCATTGCTTGGATGATTATTACTTGTGTAATTGCTTTTTGCACCATAGAATAATTTCAAGGTTGTTGGGCTTCATTTCTCTCATAATTTAGATTTTGTTGAATTGGTGCTACTTATGTACAGATTTATCAAAGCTACAACTTTTTGTCTAAACAACATAGCTGAAGATCCTTTTATGGACTACTTACATGAATTCTCTCTGGTAGTTCACACTCCATTTGAGTGCACACCAGATCATTGGAGTAGGGGCAGATCAGATTATCCACAGACCAGGTTAATTGTTTCATTTGGAACCCCAGACAGCATACTATCAAGTTTTTTGGCTGATCATATTAGTCCTCTGCCTTTTGCTAATTTTTCTCTTATACCCGCAAGTACAAAGATGTTGGTCTACATTAAGGCACTTGGTTTAACATTTTTCCTTTTCTTCTTCTTCATATGGTGTACATTGGCCTACCGTTTCAAGCGAGCAGTAGCATGATAATACTGCAAAAAGCACACTTTAAAAAGGGACTTCTTTTGCGTTTCAGTTGGATATTTCAGTAGAGAAGATGAACACCCTACATAAATGGCATCCTGTTTTTGAGCAGACTTGTTAAACATTTTCCCTTAATAAAATGTAACAGATATACCTGGAATGGCATATAAACCTTTAGTGATTAGAAGACTTTCCGAGTTAGATTGTCCGTACATGATGCTATGTTACATGGACTCTTCGGTTTGCGTGAAGTACCCGTGTCCGACACTCGACACTTGGACATGGGTATGAGATATGTATCCGACACATCTCATAGGATATGCCATTATGATACTATCTTGTAGTCTTTTGTTTAATTAGTTATTGCTTTGAGACGAGACAAGTTGTCAATTAAAACCAAATGCATCACATAAAACACTTTTTTGTCTTTGAAATAACTAAAAAACCATAACAAATATGAACATTTTGCCGTGTCCCCGTGTCTTGCATTTTTAAAATTAGATGAATCCGACACTTGGACACGTATCCGATCCGGACACTCGTACCGAGTCCATGTAACATAGACATGATGTCTATAGACAATAGTATTATTTTCCCTGTCAAACTGAACTCCTCAGCAACATAATTGGTTTAATATTAATTCTTTTCTCCCATTTGCCACTTTTTCTTTCTCGTTGATTATGTTGATGCCATATGTCATCATGTCCTGCCTGGTAGAATTTGTAGGTCTGTTGACTGGGATAAATGTAGAGGTCTTTCTGGAGTGTATTATTTCGTGTAGTCTGCTAATGCTAAGCATTCTACTATGTATTTGGGATTGTTTCCTTTGAATGTGTCCAATATCCACTTGCGTTAACATGATTATTTTCATCTTATGTATATTCTGGGCAGATCTCTAACTACTATAACCATAACTGCAATGGAGACCTCACCACAGGCTATAAATTCTCACATTGCTGTGGGATCAGAGATGGAGAACGTGCCAAGTGGTTTGATGCTAACTAATAATCAGCGCTTCCTCTTGTACTTCATCATGGGCACCTACTTTGCACCTGATATCGTTGGAGAGAGGCCCCAAAAATCTATTTTACAAAGGCATGCCAAGGACCTTCCCCATTATGAATCTGATCAACTAGCTGGCTCCCACATAAGAATTTCCGAATTGGAGAGGGTATACTATTATGTACTTAGAAATGCAGATCAATCTGTTATAGTGAAACCACCTTGGTTGCACAAGTTCTTCCGTGGTGAACTCCCTATCCCAGCGCAAGACCATGCTGTAGCTTACCCCAGTTTAATGATCTCTTTCCTCCCCACTTGCATCCCCACTCAATGATAAAAAACCGGGATCATAGCATTGCAAATGTGGTATTTGCTAATGACCCAGACATCTCTTACATTAAGCCAGAAGATATCGAAAGGCTTAAGAGGCTAACTAGACTATCAGATCTGATTTTGAATAGAGATGCTACAATAATGCACCCTATACTGGATGTTAAGGTTTTATATGATGCCGCGGTGGAGGATACTGAACTTAATGGAGCGCTACCTGCACCAAAGTCATCTTGTGCTTCTAAGAGGGCAATACCTTCAAGCGATTGTTCTGAGCCGAAGATCTGGAGCAACGTCAAACCTGTCAGTAGTGTACTGTATAATGGTACAACGGCTGTCAGTAGTTTAACTCGTAATTGTGCACCTCCTATCAGTTGTGTGTTTCATAGTGGTACACCACCTGTCAACTGTTCAACATGTAATGGTGCACCCGACATTCAGTCATATGGCCTCGTTTCCTACTGAAGTGAGTAACAGTCCTACGGAGAAATTTGGACCAGGTATGATATATCTTCCTTCTTTTCCAACTAGGGAAGAGTGGAGTAACATCGTAGCAGCCACCAAAACTGGATTTGCATTGACTGGGAGTGCAGCAATGGGACAGATTGGACCAGTCATTGGACTCCTGGATATGGGGAATGCGAGGATTCCTACCTCTTCCGTGTTTCTCTTCCTGGAGTTAAAAGGGATGAAAGTAAGATGAGTTTTACGATTTTAAAATCTGCCATTTGTCACATGCATGAATCCTTTTCATGTTAGTTCTCGTCCTTCAGATGGATACTTATATTTCATTTTCCTCAGTAAAACCTTTTAGGTGTTTCTGATGTTAGTCATACGTGTTTGGTTTCCTTGTGTTGGGAATGGTAGCGACAAAGCATGAATGGGTGACACTTCGGGTTAAGCTTTTTTTGTTGTAGAAAGCTGTAACATCACATAAGTACATGCATTTCTTTTAGAAAAGCCTGAATTGGGATATATGTGTGGTATCTCTGTCTAGTTCTCCAGGCGTTTTAACAGTTCTAAATACAAATAGAGTGACTCATTTGGCTTTTACAGTATTGGTCTGCCTTTGATGCTCTTGCTTTGACATATACTCAAGATGAGATGTTCATCAGCTCCATTATATGCTACTGATAGTAATCATTCAACCTATATATACGTTGTTAGATTTGACCACTTTTTGTAGATCATGTATCAGTTCCTCGTATCATTTACTGCAGGAGATTTCAGTTGTGAAGTTGAAAGTGATGGTAAGGTACTAATAAGGGGAGTGACAGCCACTGGAGAAAAAACTGTTTGCAGGTACTCTCAGGTGTTTGAGATGAAATCTCAGAACCTTTGTCCACCGGGTCACTTTTCAATCTCGTTCAAGCTGCCAGGCCCAGTTGATCCTCAGCAGTTCTCTGGTAATTTTGGGACAGATGGGATTCTTGAGGGAATCGTAATGAAGGATGTGCATAATAGACTGTAACATGGTAAGCTTGTGCTTTGTTAGAAAAACTTTTTATCCGGTGGTCAATGTATATATACTCCTTTGTTAGAAAACCTTGCTTAAGCTTTGCCGTGGACGCCTTTTCTTTTCCAACCATGGAGTGGTCACCGTATTTTCTGTTTAGAATACTAGTTTGCAGATGGCTTTTAGTATGACCGAATACTGTTATACAGTTCCCCTTGGTTGGTTCTCATGAATGAATCCAAGCCTAAATGTCCAAACTCTGTATGTTCAAAGCCAACCTCCCTAATGCATGCGTGAGGGCTCAGTTTGGTCGGCCTCATCAACAATGCTCAGCTACATAGATTGAAGAGGAACAATGAATCTGAGCTAGACTGAAGCAGAACACTGGATCTGAGCTTGTGTATGCGTGTCATTCTTTGCTAGACATTCTGTACATTCTTTATATTTTGTAGAGCTCATATCCTTGTCGAGAACATTGTCAGACTACATTGCTCTCGATCCCCCACCCATCCCGCGTATCTCTCTCTCTCTGGGGTGCATGCCCAGACAGGTAACGGATTGAGAGAATTTTGCCAAGATCTCTTTTACTGCGAAGTAAGGTCCTGGTGTAAACAAGGCAAATGACTTCATGCAATTTTGAAGGTGGTGTTGGAGGCTCCATGTTCGCCATCGAACATGTTGTGTAGCTGATATCTGGTTACTTGCTGTGAAATTGTTATTGCCTTGATACGTGGAGTGAAGGCAATAACAATATCTATAAACCCTGAAAGTACTATATTTGCAATGCCAGCACTAATTTTTTAATTGAAGTATGGAACTGATATCAACTCCAATGTAATCGTAATCCACCTAGTCACAGATTTTTCCATTTTAAAGTGGGTGGGGGCACAAGCAAAAGTAAACTTAAGTTCTAAACTCTCGACACCAAGTTGTGAGAGCATTCTGCCAGTGATGTTCTGACCATTTTGAATGAAGCATTTGGTAACTACAACTCTTAACGACATACATTTTACATGACATCCAATAATTATTGGAAGAAGAACTAGAAGTCGATTATAATCAGTAAGCAATGGCTTCAAATAGGAGCATAAATAATCTGCAGTATTCCATTGACACCAGATCACGGTACCTCAAGGCATGGATATTACCAACGTTGTCAAGGCTGAATGTTGGAATCACCATGTCCAATTAATTAAAAAAAATTCAAGAACTTTGTACCGAGGGCAGACTAGAACTGTCATACTAAGATTGCTGTATAAAGGCTGTATCAAGCAATTGATGAAGAACGGTACAGCTAACATAATATTCAAGTATAAGTTTGACCCTAGCCGCTAAGAGTCCGAGGGTGATTGTGGTGGCTGCTCTGGCCACATTTGTGGAGCCATGTATGGGTGAGGCTGTTGTGTGTAGAAAGCAGGATCCAGCACAGGGTTGCTCGTAAGCATCCCAGGAGTTCCAGCATGTGGGGATTGCTGAGCCGGCATATAGTAGTAAGGGAAGGAGTCAGAAGGTACCCCAACAGGCATTTCTCCTCTTGGTGCTGATGCAAGTGCTTCATCTTTCAAATCCTCCCTTGGCACTATATCAACCAAGAAGTCAAAATTTTCAGTCCTTGTGATTGCAGCTGCGATGTCAGCCCTATGGAGTGTCCTCCTCTTGTTCTCTTCGGTCTGATTCCAAGATCTTAAAGTCAACTCTAAAATGAACATCTCACATGCCCTGGCAAATACAATAGGAGCCTCAGCAGATATCATTCGCACGTCCTCATCCGCCTTCATGATCTTCTTGATCCTCGCTAAGGGAAGGCTATGGTTCTTGAAGTCGGAAACTCTCTCGATTTCTTGGTACTGATGTGCCCAAAAAGACTGGAGTTGCTGATGCAGTTGCTGTTGTTGCTGCTCGTGGATATGCTGATAAGCAAGCTGAGCTCCTGCAGGCTGACTGGTAGAATGCATGGCCCCAACTAATGTTATATCTGATCCTTGACCAAGAGATCCACTCATTTGGTTTGAATCATATGGAGTCATAGCGCAAGACACTTGGGGTTGTCCATGCCCTTGCTCAGACATTCTGTTTGGCGTTACAGGCAGTAACACTCCTGATTACAGTAACAGAAGCGTTCAAAGTGAAATTAGGAACTTCATTTGCAGAGGTAAAAACAACATTCATTTCAACACACTCTGCAGCTAAATCATCATTATTGCCACCGTAAGACATTTTTGCCGTACTATTGAAGGAAACAGCAGGACAAAATCAACATCACAGGGACCTTGTCAAGATGATATACCTTATTACTTAGCGAAAGAGAAAATTTTCCCCAACTCTAATTGACATCACTAGCCTTGCCTGGTTTGAACTGGGTTGAGTACCGAAAAGTGCTGACCACAGACGAATACAAAAGCAAACCCTCTGGTAGTCTATAAGAAATTATTTTGTTCCAACTATGACAGTATAAGATAGAACAAAATATAGCCATAGAGCTCCTTGTAGTTGCTCATCAGGAAATGTTCCACAGTCTTCCATACTACTGAAAATGTTTTGGCCTTTTTCTCTTCAGGCCATTACAAATAGATCTAAAAACACACATTAAACCATCTGACCGTATATAATAAGATTTCTTGTTCGAAGTACAGCAGTGTAAAATAGAACAATATATAGCAATAGAGCTCCACAATCTTCCATAGACTGAAAACTTTGTGGCCTTTCTGGCATTTTTCTCTTCGGGCCAAATCGGTTTCTTTTATAGATAATGAAAAAATAATTGATTCGATTGTGAAATGTGTCTCACCCCTAAAGCGGGATTAAATGAGAACCGCTACTATTCTATGATATTGAAAACCCTCTTCACAGCTTGTAAAAAGGCTCTTATCTATTCTGAGTTTCTTTCTTCCAGGTGCTATCATAGATTAGGAGAAACTATCCCACCAACATTTGTCTAAAGGACCTATTCTAATCAAGAAGTCCCAATGCAATCATACTTTTAATGTAAATAAAAAGCATCAAGAAGCTAAACACCAACAAAGAGGAAACACAAGAGGAAAATCATATAAATAGCATGCGCTGCAAATGTTTTCATCCAAGTCTCTCGTAGGAAGACTTCTATGCTTTTTTAAGGCTCCATCTGCAGAAAAACTTGGATTTCAAATGCGAATTCAGAAAAACTCCTCGAAAGAAAACCTAAATCCAAGTCATTTCAGCTCGCTGAGTCCAGGCATGGGACAAAAGGATATTTAAGCACCTAAACTCTATGCCAGTAATGTCTGTACCTCTCTTCAAGAGAATATACTGAAACGGCAAAGATTCTCTGTAGCATTCAAACTAAAGTAGAACTCAAAACCAAGAACAAGCAAAATGGTAAAAGAGGCAGCATAAAGCGTTTAGAACCAAAACAACAATTGAGAGGAAGCAGTGTAAGAGATCTTGGGTGAAGAGGTAAAGACACAGAGAACACAATGGATTCAAACTAGAATCTCGCAAAGATGTCGAATCAAACCATGATACAAAATGGCCAACGACTTCCCCACCCTCCAACCCTCCCCAGGGCTAATACCACTGAGGCTTTACCTCTTTGTTTCATGAATGTCCCCTAATTTCCCTCATAATTATTTTGCCTCTTCCTAAGCTTATTTACTCTTAACATGCATGGCGTAAAAGAAGAGATGAACCTCCCGCATTCAGGCAACTATTGTCAACAAGAAAAAGCTATCAATCTAACTTTCAGGGTCAAAAAGTTGTAAACTTGTGGCCGCGGAAACTGGGTCCTAAGAAAAAGCTCCAGAAAGACTATCCTCATGCCTTGAATCCATCAAGGGTTCTTGTTAACGGCATAAAACAGAAGATTCAAAACATCAATTAACTAATCGATTTTCAACACAATTAAAAAAACAAAAAAGGGATCATTGATGATTACAGTAAACGGCCAAAATACACAAATGCAAACGAGATAAAGAATTGAGGCGAAAGACACAGACAGATAAAGGGTACCTCTTAAATTGTCAATCTACACTGCTGTTGCTACAATGATTGAAACCCAGAAAGTCACAATTAAAATCCATGAAAAAAATAAATTGGCAAAATTTGTTGAGAATAAAAAAGGACACTTTTTAGAAAAGATGCAGAAAGCTTTTACCTTTTGTCTAAGATTTGATCGCGATGCTTATTTTAATTTCGGTAATATATATATATATATATATACACACACACACACTCTAATAAAAATTGATACACATAATATTGGCTTTATTTTAGTACCGATCGAAAAATCTGTTTGTTTCTTCCTGTTCTGACACATGTGCTCTTCTGAGGGCCTTTTTCTTGGTTCTGCATTTGTTGGAGAATATTACACTATATTACTGGCTAATGAATTTGTACAAATATACGGGATAGGTTTAAAAAATTATCTTTCTTCTAATTTTAAGAGGTACAACAAATACGCATTAAATCATATTATTATAATTTTTAATAATCATATAATATACATTCATATGTCTCTCACAACCTATGTTATTCATGCATGTTATTTACGCAGAAAGCTGTACTCAACAATTCTAACTTCTTTGACAGAACAAGAAGATGTATGAGAATATTAGAAAAATTTCTAAGCACCAAAATAAGGTGTTGAAAATATTGGTTAAAACACATTAATTATTGATACGTTACGACTCTTGTTAATTGCTGACAAATATATAAATTAAAGTATAAGATCATATTTTGAAACACCTTTTTGAAAAGTTTTGATGCATACTTTTACTTGCAAATTGGATGTGAATTTACAATAAAATAATTATACACTACAACAAAAAAGGGTTTTAGCGACGGACTTTTAGCGACAGAATGACTTCCGTCGCTAAAGGTGTTTTCAGCGACGGAATTTCCATGAGTAAAAACGTTGTCCAAAAAAATATTTTACCGACGGATTAATCCGTCGGTAAAACCATTCCTGACAGATTAATCCGTCGGTAAAATCATTTCTGACGGACGTTTAACGACGGTATAAACCGTCGCTAAATGGTTTTACCGACGAATCTTTAGCGACGGGACATGTCCGTCGCTAAATGTGTTCTTAAATACCCAGATCTCTCTCTCTCTCTCTCTCTCTCTATCTCTCCCCGTCTTTCCTCCCCACCAGCCCCCCACGCCGGCGACAGGCCCCCGCCTCCGTCCTTCCCCACCAACCCCCCACACCGGCGACAGGCCCCCCGCCACCACCACACCGCCCTTCCTCTCCCCTCAGATCTGCCGTCCCCATTGCCACCTCGCCGCCTCACAGCTACCCCACTACTGCCACAGCCACCTCACAGTCACACCACCATTGCCACAGTTCCTCCCCCTCCGCCGCACCACCACCCTCTGCCGCTGCCTTCCGTGCGCCACTGTCGTCATCCGTCTCGCACCACCATTGCCTGAACTCACTTTTTTCCCCGGTTAGAAATTATTTATCATATTGAATTAATCTGTTGTTATAATGTAATTGTATACTAGAAATTAATCTGTTGTTATAATGTAATTGTATGCTAGAAATTATTTATCGCATTAAATCTATTGTTATAATGTAATTGAATTTAATCTATTGTAATGTAATTGTATTTGATTTGCTATAATGTAATTGAATTTAATTTGTTGTAATGTAATTAAATTTAATTTTTTGTAGTGTATTGTATTGTATTTAATTTGTTGTAATGTAATTGTAACGATTAAACCCTAATTATCCCTAATTTGTTCCCAAGTAACCCTAATTGAACCAAATTAACTCTAATCAAACCGTAATTATCCCTAATCTAACCAATTAACAGTAATAAACCCCGCGTAACCCTAATTGAACGAATTAACCCCAATTAAACCTGATTAACCCTAACTGAACCAATTAATTATAATGAACCCCGATTCAACCTAATCTAACCAATTAGCACTGATTAGCCCTAATTAATCCCGATTTATCCTAATTGAACCAATAAACCCTAATTAGCCCTGATTAGCCCTAATTGAACCAATTAACCGTAATTAGCTCCAATTAAACATGTTTGAACCGGTTAACCTTAAACCCTAAATCCTAATTAAAGCATAATTAGCCCGGATAAACCCTAACTATCCTTAATTTGTTCCCAATTATTCATAATCAAACCGTTATTATCCCTAATCTAACCAATTAACAGTAATTAACCCCGCGTAATCCTAATTGAACGAATTAACCCCAATTAAACCTGATTAACCCTAACTGAACCAATTAATTGTAATGAACCCCGATTCAACCTAAACTAACCAATTAACAGTAATTAACCCCGCGTAACCCTAATTGAACGAATTAACCCTAATTAAACTTGATTAACCCTAACTTAACCAATTAATTGTAATGAACCCCGATTCAACCTAATTGAACCAATTAATTGTAATTGAACCCCTAATTGAATGCCCTGATCCAACCGAATCCTAAATTGAAATAATTGAACCCCCCCTAATTGAACCCTAAATTGAATGCCCCAAATCAACCGAACCCTAAATTGAATCAATGGAACCCCCTAATTGAACCCTAAATTGAAGTAATTGAACCCTAATTAAACCCCAAAATTGAATGCCTTAATCGAATCGAACCCTAAATTGAATGCTCTAATCCAACTGAAACCTAAATTGAACCCTAAATTGAATGCCCCAAATCAACCGAACCCTAAATTGATTCAATAGAACCCCCTAATTGAACCTTAAATTGATGTAATTGAACCCTAATTAAACCCTAAATTGAATGCCAGTGATCGAACCGAACCCTAAATTAAACTAATTGAACCCTAAATTGAATGCCCTAATATAATCGAACCCTAAATTGAAATAATTCAAGCGCATCAGATATGTGCATTTTGAACAATTTTTTTCTATTTGAACATTGATAATTTGTTTGATAATTTTAGGTTGTTAATTGTGTATTTGAGAATTGTGATTATTGATCTGTGATTTTAGGTTGTTAATTGATGATTTTAGGTTATTAGCTGTGCATTTGAAGTAATTGCGATTATTAATTGATGATTTTAGGTTGTTAATTGATGATTTTAGATTATTAATTGTGCATTGAGCATTTGAGATATTGAGATTATTGACGGAGGATGGGACCCAATTGGATTGTGTGTGATTTTTGTTAATTTTTATTGCATTGGACGGCATTTGAGAATTGAGAATTGAGATTGTTGACGAAGGATGGGACCCAATTGGATTGAGATACCTGTTAGTTAGCGCAGACACGGACACCACGTCTGATCGATGGTGTCCGACATTTAAAAAATAAATATTTTAATAAATCAATTAACCCTAATTAATTAGCTCTAACGAGCCTAATTAGTTTTAATTAACCCTAAGAACCTAATGAAAATCAAAGTAGCTGTAATTACCCCAAATTAGCCAAAATGAACCCAATTACGCGCATATTGATTATAGTTAGCCTAATTAGTCGTAATTTGCACTAACATAACCCAATTAAGCCTAATTAGCGCTAATTAGGACTAATCAATACTACTCGGCACAATTAAACCCTAATTAGGACTAAATAACCGTAATTAGTCCTAATCAACCCTAATTAGCTATAATTATCCGAAACTAGCCCTCATTAACATTAATTAGCCCTAACATAACCCAATTAAGCCTAAGTAGCCCTAATTAGGACTAATCAGCACTACTCGGCACAATTAAATCCTAAGTAGGACTAAATAACCCTAATTAGTCCTAATCAACCCTAATTAGCTATAATTAGGCCAAACTAACCTTCATTAACATTAATTAGCCCTATCATAACCCAATTAAGCCTAATTCGAACTAATCATCACTGCTCGGCACAATTAAACCCTAATTAGGACTGAATAACTCTAATTAGTCCTAATCAACGCTAATTAGCTATAATTAATACCCGTAATTAACCCTAATAACACAGTTAGCCCTAATTAGCCCTTGTCCTTCCCATAATTACTCCATATTGCCCAGAGAAGGTTCAATTACTCGTTGTTTACAAACCCTGCCTTCTTTATATTAATTGTTGTTTTGAGAAGTCCATTGGCAACAAGATGGTTCAACTCGTTGCCAACGAATTCTATTTAATGTGAAATTGGTAACATATGTAACGATCTTTCTGCAGTTTTGATATTTCGGAAAGATTCTTGCATATGTTATCAATTTCTGAACGCATGCATGCATAGAAACCCTTAGTTCCCATTCAAAGGTACTCATTACAAAGTAATGCTTTTATAATGAGCCTTTGGATGTCCAGTTTGGACAATTTGGAAAAGCTAATTGTTTATAAAACAGTGTTTTGACTCATGCTTTGTGTTCTATGTCGTGGATATTTGGTACACGTTCTCGTGTGTTTCTCCGGGTGCATACAGATCTGGTTTTCTAACATCCGTCAAACCTTCTTGAGCAAGGTTAGATGAATGTTAGAACACCTAATCGATGTCGTGTACTTGGAGAAATGCGGGGAGGTACTGCCGAATTTTTCACAAACATGGGACTAAGCATGAGTTAAAAACTGTTTTATAAACATGAGCTTTCTGAATGGGATAGGACCACTACCTGTTGAAGAGTGGAGGGGGTCCGAGCAGCAGTCCGGACAGCCATCAGCGTCCACTAGTACAGCTACGAGTACTGGGGGGTTGAAGCGATGGCTGGATACGCCGGAGGTCGTGAATCAGTCGAAAGGCCGCATACGCGGCCTGCCTAGCACGACTGCTCGTGCCGTGATAGGAGCGTCCTCACCCCCTGCTGCCCCTCCACAGACACCGGCTCCTCGTCCTCAATTGGACGACGAGGAGATCCAGTGCATTGCTACAGTGGTGGTGAGGATGATCAGGGAGCAGGGCACTGCTGGACAGGCCGAGCAGGCCCCGGATCAGCAGGATCCAGATCCGGGACTCGGCAACCCCTGATGAGCCCATTCCCGTGCCCGTTCCTAGCTTCCCCCCCGCCCCCCGCGCCCGGCTTGTACTCTTCTCCCCTCTCCTAACCGGCTGTATCCGGTTCCCAGCTTGTACATATATGAGTTTTTTTTATAATAAATATTTTTTATAATTGATTATGTATATTTCTTTCTGTATTGATTATTGCGCATTGTTGTTGAGAATTGAAAATTGTATTACAGGTCTGGGTAATTGAAAAATAAAAAAAAATTGACTTTTGGCGACGGATTAATTCCGTCGCTAAAAGTATTCCTACAATCAGTTTTTTAGTGACGGAATATTCCGTCGCTAAATAAGTTTTTTAGCGATGGAATATTCCGTAGCTAAAATATTTTATCCGTCACTAATTTGACAAAAAAGAAAATAAATTAAAATCCTAAAAATATAATTAGCGACGGAATATCCGTCGCTAATTAAAAATAAATCCGTCGGAAAAAATGACATATTTAGCGATGGATTTAAAACATTCCGTCGCTAAACTATTAGTGACGGGCTTTTATACGAGGGATTTTTAGTGATGGTGAATCCGTCGCTAATTCTTTTAGCGACGGATTTCCCTATCGCTAAAAGCCTGTTTTCTTGTAGTGATAGTATAACCAAGAATGCTTTTTCATAAGTAATACTTTTGATATTTAGTTATAAATTATGAGCGACAATCTCGTACTAAGATATAATTATAGATTCATACCTTTTAACTCAATAGTCAAGCATCAATGTTCTAATCACCAGGTAAAGCAATCTTATCTCCAAAGATACTGTGAAGAAAGAAAATCACCATTCATATGCTTATTTTTATAATTCTGTTTGTTTTTTTTTTTCTTAACAAAATCTAAAAAAGAGTTACAATTTTCCCTCTTAACAGATGATGTATATGAAGCTCAACCTTCCTATGAGCATATATGCTAATTGAGTCATCTGATATCTTTCTTTATGGAAAGCACTTCGCATATTTTTTGTTCAGTGCATAATGAAAAGGAAATATAGTACTCAAAGTACGTTCTATGTATTTGTTCAAATTATCAAAGATTAATCGAGCCATCACTATGTCTTTTTCTTCAGGCCGTCCAATCCAGGTTCTAAGTATAACTCATACACCACTACTACGTCGATACTACATCGAAACCCATTGTAAATGAGCATATTTAGAACTATCACTCTAAACACCTTATCACTTGCCCAAGGCATATTAGAGCATAACTTGTCAACCACCATTATATTAATGCGACCTCTAATCACCTTAGAATTATCACTTACTAACTGCTAGCATTACTATCACCTCTGCATCACTATAATCCTATTGCTAAGATTACCACCATCACAACCATCTCGAGAACTACAAATCTCCGTAGTACTGCATTACCTTAACTATCATAATTGTAATCATTGTAGTGATGCAGAGGTGATACAACCATAAGAATTAGTAAGTGATTACAATTATGATAGTAATTACAAATCTCCGTAGTACCGCATTATCTTAACCATCATAATTGGCTATTGTTATCAATTAATGGGGAAAATTTCTTTTAACTCATTTACCCTTACGATTATTTTCTTCCAACTCAATCTTAACTTACCACAAGTTATTTTCTTCCAAATACATATATGTTCTTAGTTAAAACTGAGTGTAACATGTTAGACTTTAACAGTATAACTTATATAAAAATTAGATTCCTTTTGAAACTTACGTTTAACGATCTCAAAGAACATATAACTCTCTTAGAATTTCTAATGTAATTGATGATCAAGAGTTCTAAAAATCTTACTTGTCAAAGATATAAGAGCTCAACAAATCTTAAGTGTTGCGAATCTTACGTGTAGTAATCAATAGCACTTATAAGTTTTTCAATAATAAAATTATAATAAAGAGTTATTAAATAGGGAAGATTTCGTATTTTATATTTTTGAAATTTTATATTGTTAATTTAAAGTAATTTCTCGTAAGCGGGATTATTTTAAAATATTATATGAAGGTCTGCCTCTGGGTCAGGGGCGCGACAGATTTGGTATCAGAGCATAGGTTTAAGATTCTGTAGACTCTTAGACTTTAGCTTTCAATGATTTGAGATGAATTTTATGACGTTTGAGATGTAGTCTTAGAAAAGTCTAGGTTTTTCGTTCTTTTGTTCAAAGCATTTATATCATAGTTGCGATCTTATAAGTTGTTCGCTATCTTAGGATCCGTGCTGCCACGTCCAGCTAGAGGTGGTAGTGGAGGGGGTCGCAAGGGTTATATTCTGACTGGTAATGGTGCCACCGAGGCCAATCCAGGGGCAAATGCCCCTCCTGCGCCGTTAACTGCTAATACAATCAAGGCATTGAACTGCCTAAATTGTCTGTCATTTGTTGAAGCAGACAAGCTAGAGGATGCAGAGGCTTGGTTGAGTAAGTTAGAGAAAAGGTTTAAGCTTCTAAACATCCCCGATAATCAAAAAGTGGACCTTGCGGTGTACCAGTTCGAGAACGAGGCTGACCAGTGGTGGAAAATAATGGAGAGAACTTTTAGTGTTAAGGAGGAACAGGCTTTGACTTGGGCTTGTTTCCAGGAAATATTTCTTGGCAAATAATTCCCTAGAAATGTGAAGGATGATATGGTGGAAGAGTTCTTAAAGCTAGAGCGAGGAAAGGATGAAACCGTGAAGGACTAGGAGGCTAGATTGTCGAGTTTTGCAACACATGTGATGGATACTGAGGAGAGGCGTGCAACACGTTCCGAGAATGGACCAAGGTACGGGATGAGGAAGTTCTTAACCGCTGTGACCTTAGATACGTATGGTCAAGTCTTGGACAAGGCTCAGAGAGTGGAGAAAGATGTCGAGGCAGGGCGTAAGTACTATAAGGAGTAGAGACTGAAGACAGGAAGAGAAGAGAGTAGCTCAAAGGGCAACGATGTGGTTTAGCCCAAGAGTAAGAACAATGGCTTAGCTATTAAGGAACCACCTGAAAATACCCAGGAGCCCCGTCGAAGCTTGCAAAACTTTTGGGAAGAACCATAGAGGTGTGTGTTATTGGCAGAGTGGCGCATGTTTTAACTGCCAGCAGCAGGGACATAGGATTCGGGTTTGCCCTCAGCCGCTTAGGCCAAAATTCACTCAGGTTAGGGGATACAGAACCACATGCTAGGAACTAATCAAGCCGTAACTACTCGGGCTCGAGCTTATGCCTTTACAGAGAAGGATACCATTGCATCTCCATGATGTAGTGATAGGTAAATTTTACATAGGTTCAGCTAAAGTTTATGCTTTGACTGATGCTTGTTCCGCATTTTCGTACGGCTCTAGATATTTGCTTGTGAGCTTTAGTGGTGAGTTAGAGCCCTTAGATAGGGGAAACTCTGGGAGTCTGTGGATGGATTGTGTATCCCTATTCGGTGAATGAAGAGCATAATTTCGAGGACAAATTTTTTTTAAGGAGGCGAGAATGTAAGACCCTAAATAATATATAGCAAATTATTTTAATGTTTTGTCTACTTTAGCTTTGTTAATAATATTTTGGGGAATTTTACGCAACTTTGAGAATCTTTTAGCGTGAATTGAGGCAAGGGTTTACTTGAATTACAACCACTTATATCGAATTTGATAATAATCCTTTTCATCCCGGATGTGATTGGAATTTCGTTGGATCATTTTCCAGAATTTTTTTTTGCCGCTACCTTGTTAACTGCTTCATTAGATGCACCAAATTTTATTAGGTGCAATGGATTTTCAATCTCTCAGCCGTATAACGAAAGCCCTTCATTGGTCTCTGTGGTATCTCGCCTGTGTGAAGTGTCGTGTGCCCATAACACCCATTATAATGTTGCCTAGTTATTTAGAGTACTTATTTCTTTGTAATCATTAAGGGCGGTACAAACTGAGAAACCGCACACAGAAATTATTTTGGAAGCTTCAATGCCCTGTTCTTCCATCATTCATCACGTGGGAAGCTGTTAGGTGGCTTGCCACGTGTCCCAGAGGGGTTGGTCCCTGACTTCATTCTTCTTCTTTGCACTTTTGTTTTCGTACACATTTAAATTTTGAATGCATACAAACTCGTATGTTAGGGTTTCCAATTCAATCGAATTCACATTTTCATTCTCTTCATTTTGAGTGTGAAATCGAATATTTTCCGAGGTCGATTAGCTACCCTTTTTAAAATTCAAAGTTTCGATGCTTTGCGACTACAGTGCCTTAGAGATACTTTGATGTCCATCACCGACTCCGTCAATGTGTCATGGCTCAACGTATACATTCTGCGCAGCTTCTCAGGGACGAGGTCATTCATAAGCGAATAAACCTTGTACTCACGCGTAGACTTTTCTGCCACCTTGGTTATACTGTATCATCCCGATTTTCGCAGCTCTACTTGGTATAGCAAAAAGATCTCCTTCATATAGACTTTTGCACCGTTCAGCTCCAGCGGGGTCTCAAGCAACCTTCTCCTTTGTTTGTACGTGCTTGCAAAGTCTGCAGCCCTTTTTTCACGAATAACGAGGTAATCACTTTTTGGGCGGATGTGACGAAACTCTTCAAATTGGTAGCTGTACCCACATAACTATCGAACGTGGCATTCATAGATTCACTCCTGCCCGTAGTTTCATGCCCGCAAAAAAATACCTTCTCGTGTAAACGCCAATCCATTGCTCTTTGAGCTCGTACAAGTGTTGGAGCCACTCGTTGTCTTGCAATGAGTAATCCTCAACAAGCTTTTTTCACCTCTCCTCAAATTTCTCAATCGTTAACAACTTGTTAATGCACTTTTCAAAATCATGTTTAAAGTCTGGATACTTTGCATACACATGATGCAGACGTTCAGGGTATTTGTTGCTTATGTGCCAAGTGCACAAGTTGTGTCGAGTATCTGGGAAGACGGTCGCAATAGCCTTCTTCATTGCCAAATCTTGATCGGTGATGATAACTTTGGGTGCTTTGAAGTTCATTGCTTCCAGCCACACCCTAAACAACCATACAAAAGAACTCTCGCTCTCGTCCCTTAACAAGGCGAACCCGAACAGGATGGAGTGATAATGATGATTGACGCCCGTGAAAGGAGCGAACGACATCGAGTACTTGTTGGTACGGTATGTGGTGTCGAAAGTCACGACATCCCCAAAATGCTTATAAGCTAGCCTCGAACGACCGTCGACCCAAAAAATTGTGCTAACTCGATGCTCGTCGTCAAGTTTATAATCGAAGGTAAACTGCGGGTCCTCCATCTGCATCCGTTTCAATAGGCTCATTGTGGATTGAGCATCATTGAGGTCATACGCGGCTCGTCTATGGGTTCGGACCGCGTTACGAACGTCTGTCGTGTTAAAGTTTAAATTTTGAATTCCCCCAGCCTGTTCAGCAAGAACATTAACAATGTCAGTAGGTCCTCTCCGCGCATTGCTCATTGTGTGAATTAGGCTCCTTGCGACCTTACCCATCTTCTTGTGTTGATGCATCTGACTCACCTTAGAAGGGGTTACTAACGGGTGATTGTGTGCCAGTTCCAAGCTGGTAATAAGCCAATGATCTTGCTTGGGTTTATGGCTTACGAACATCTTGACCTGGCAATTCGTGCATGCAAAGCAGTCCCGTCTTCTCTTCGCATATCCTATTTCGTCATCACTGTCATCATTACCTACACGTGTCTCATTTTGCAGTGGGTTTCTGCCCTTATGACACTCGTATAAGCGAGAGCATATCTTTTTTGTTACGTTGCTTGTTCTTGTAGTCTTTATTCTAATGCCAAAACCAACCCTCAATGAATACGCTCGAAAACATTCTTCGCTTCTTCCAATGTTTGAAATGGTCATCCTAGATACGGATCACTAGCATCTACGGGGGTGTTGGAGCTCGACACGAAATCAGACATTGTGAAACAAGACCTATGTAGAAATAGATTACGCTTAACTATCAAATGACATTTTTTGAACATATCAAATCAAAATTACCTTGATGAATAGACCAATTTAGGATGACAAATATACCAAACATAATCTCAAAAGTGTCTCCAATTTAACAATTATTAATTTCTTGAACATAACAAATTAAAATTACTAAGATAAATAGACAAATTTATCATGCCAAAATACAACAAACATAATCTTCAAAAATTCAAATTTAACTATAATAAATTCTTTTGAAGTTAATTTATTAATTTCTTGAGCATCACAAATTTAAATTACTTTGATGAATAGACTGATAAATCTTAACAAACATAAACCCAAAAAAATCTATATATTCATCCAAAAAAAAAACTTTATCATTCAACCGATAAAGAAAACTTCACCATTCACAAACTTACCTTACTTGAGTGAAGTTTGAAGCAAGTGTTACTTGAAGGTTGAAAGGAGCTGAAAATGGAAACAAGTGAATCTCAAGGGGATGAAAATGCCAAATGAGCTGAGAATTAAGGAACTTTTAAATATAGTTGCCAAGTCGCCCGCGATACTGCACGGCAGACAGTTGGGGGGGAAAGGATGTGACATGTGTACAGAATTAATTTGACGTGTGTCAGTCAAAAAGTCTTCCGCTACATAGTGTAGCGGACTACTTTTTGACTGACACATGTCAGAACGAAAAAGTAGTCCGCTACACAGTGTAGCAGACCAAGGTGGATGGGCAATTTGGTAAAAAAATTTGTCCGCTACACTGTGTAGCAGACAACTGACAGCTTTTGAAAAAAAAAAAAAGATCTGGACTGTCCATCCTTGCAGGTAGAGATGTCAAAGGGCCGGGCTTGGGCCGGCCCAGCCCAAGCCCGTCGGGCCTGCTGTGGGGCCGGGCCGGGGCCGGGCCAGTGGGGGCTGCCAACCGGGCCGGGCCGGGCCTGCCGAAGGCAAACCTAGGCCCAGTCCAGGCCCAGGCCCTAGGCCCAATAGCTAGGGCCGGGCCCGGGCCCTTTTTTTTTTTCTTCTTGTTATTCAATTTTAAATTTCATCTCTAGGCAATATTCACAATTTAACGAACCTAATCTTTATCCTTTTATTTCATTATAAGTAATATACATATATATGTATGTATGTATATACATATTTATTTGTTAGCCATTATATTTTTTATTATATGTTAAACATTTTCATACTCTTCTTGATGAGCTTTATTAATAAAATCTTAACACATAACAATTTATATAGAAAAATAATAAATGTATTCATAGGCCCTCCTCCTTTTATCCGGGCTTGGGACCGGCTGCTTGTAAACAAACAGGCGAAGTTACCTATTTTTTTATATATACGAAAAAATATATATCTTGCTTGTAAAAATTTATTTTATATATATGGAAAAAAAAGTATATTTTGTGAAAAAATTTATTCTTAAAATTCTAACAATCAAAATAATAATGAATGTCTATCCAAAATATCAGCAATCAAAGATCAAGAAATCTGCAACGTCAACCAAAAGGATCAAAAGAGGAAAATAAAAACAAATTACCTAATCATCCAGAAGTACTTCAATATCCGAGTCACTGCTCTTCCTATCATCAATCGGTTTATCTTGCTCGCGGTATTTCGCATCAAGATAATCCTTCCAACATACACATAGCTCGAGCGACTCGGGGTTAAGACGACTCCTCCTGTCATCCAAAACCCTCCCGCTAGCTGAAAATGCCGACTCTGAAGCAACCGTGGAGGCTTGCACTGGCAGTACATCCCGTGCAATTTGGGATAAAGTTTTATACATGTTTTGATTTTGTTTCCAAAAATTTAACAAATTAAAATTAACCTGTTCTTGCATTGATAAATCAGAATAATGATCAGTATTTGCATATACACCAATCTCATTAAAAGAGGAAAAAGTATACGAACCTGCCGAATTAGAAGTACCTTCACCTGGTAGTTGTCTTGCTACTAGATGTTCAAAGCCCTGAAGGTATGGCGCATAATACCTCTCAACAGTGGATGATGATGTAGCTCGCCCGCGCACGTCAGCAGAATTACGATAGACGTTGAACAAGTCCTCAAACCTCTTGCTCACTTTTGCTGTGAATGCGGTTGTCTCCTCTGCTGTGTAGCACATTAATTTCGATATCTCTTGTATCGAGGCGTTCACGCCATGCAACTTTAACCTAGGATCTAAACAAGTAGCCACAGTAAAAATAACAGGCAGTTACTCCAATATTTATTAAATTTTTGATCCATCACTTTTACTATTTCCTTAAAGGGTCCTATATATCTCCATTTTGTTAACATTGTAGCCATCTTCAGAATTTCTATTACAGCGAGAGGAGAGGTGGGATAGTACGTACCAGACAATAAATTGGTAGACGTGTAGAATACCTCCAAAAATTCAGCTAGGTATGTGGCCATCTGCCATTCCTCTTGAGTTGGCAAGCCGGCTGGGAACTGGGTTAGTAGAAAATGCGTATAGACTTCTCGGTATGCCAGAATGTGTAAAAGCATGTGGTATGTAGAGTTCCACCTGTGGACCACATCTGTAACTGCTCTCCTGCGAGGCATATTATATTGAACACACAACGTTTTAAATTGTTGTGTTCTCGGACTCGAGCTATTAACATACGCTGTCATACCCCTCATTTTGAGAAGAATATCTCCTGCAGCAGCTAAACCATCTTGAACAATTAAATTAATAATGTGACAAACACAGCGAACATGAAATAATTCACCGTTAAGTACAGGTTGAAGCGTCTCCTTTAAAGCTGCAACAGCAACTTTATTATTAGAAGCATTATCAAAACTAACACTCATAATCTTATCCTTAATTTTAAATGTGGTGCATGCTTTTAATATAAGAATAGCAATGTTCATTCCATCATGCGGATAAGGGAAGTGCTCGAAAGCGATGATTCTCTTGTGCATAACCCAATCTACATCAATCCAATGAGCGGTCACACAAGAATAACTAACAAAAGTATAAGGAGATTGCCAAATATCAGAAGTAAGACTAACTTTACCTTCAAATTTATCGAAATAATCGATAAGGCGTGCTTTAGCAGCATTGTACTGTCGGAGTGCATCGGATCTAGTTGTGTTTCTATGAACCTTTTTGTACAAAGGTTGAACGTATGTGTTCATATATCTAGAGTGCTTAGGATTATCGGCAAAAGAAAAGGCTTGTTCATCATGAATAACAAATTCAGCGAGACCGTCTCTTTGCTCTCGCTGATTATAAACAAATAACTTACCGTCAAAAGATAACTGCGTTTGGGTAGGTTCGACGTGGCCTTGTCGAGGTGCACACAGAGGGTAATGCCTGTTAAGATGTCCATTACCACTACCAGACGAAAATAATTTAGCGCAGTACTTACATCGAGCTTTTCGGATGCCGTCCACCGTAACTACATCGAAATGATTCCAACACTCGGCTTTCTTTTTTTTCCCCTTTTGGACTTCTGGCTCATTACCGGAGGCATTGCTCGGCCCTTCTTCATCATGACCAGGCATAGGGTTGAGATTATGCCACGGAGTAGTAGCTTCGCCAACCGAGCTGCGTCCTTGACTATAATGCGGGGGGTCTTCATCAGGCGTGTATTCAAAATCTGGAATGTTTTGATTGAACTCCCAATTGGCTTGGGTATCTATCATACAGCCTGTACTCATTCGTCCAGGAACGAATGGTTGTGTTGGTGCTTGGATTGGTGTTTGTGATGGCCGTGGCGCTGGCGCTTGTGCTGGTGGTGGTGCTTGCGATGATGATGATGTTTTTCGTGATGACGATGCACGCCTCATTTTCTTCAATAATCCAGCCATATTTCGAGCTAAACTTTGTAAGAGTAACTAAATACACAAGTATAAGAGTAGTAATAAGAAATAACAATTAAAAGAATGAACGAGTAACAAATATTAGAGAGTTAGTAATTAAAAAGAATTTAGCAAGACTAGTAATTAATAAACGAGAGTACTAATTAGTAAATACTAGTAGTAATTAGCAAGAGTAGTAATTAAAAAGAATTTAGCAAGACTAGTAATTAATAAACAAGAGTACTAATTAGTAAATACTAGTAGTAATTAGCAAGAGTAGTAATTGGAGAGGAAAATAGTAGCAAAGCTTGTAGAAATATAGAATGTTTAGGTAAGAGAGAGTAAGAAGATTGGTGTGAAAAATTAGAGAGAAATGGTGTGAATTTATAGATTTTAGAAACTTCACAAAAGACCAAAATACCCCTACAAACTATCCGTTTATAGTTGTTGGGGAGGGTAAGAGTGTAAAGGAGTTGAAAAATAGAGGTTAGACTAAAATACCCCCCAAACTAGCCGTTATATTGCTGTTGGGGGGGTAAAAGTGGAATTTTGGAAAAGGGGAGGAAGAAAGGGGGGGAAAAACAAAAAAATTCAAACAAGTGGGGCCAAACCCGGGCCGCATACCGGGCCAGCCCCGGGCCAGATCCGGGCCGCAGACCGGGCCAGCCCCGGGCCAGATCCGGGCCGCAGACCGGGCCAGACCCGGGCCGACTTCGGGCCGGGCCAAACCCGTTTCCGGGCCGGGCCGGGCCGGGCTTTTTCGCAGCAATGGACGGCCTGGTCCAGGCCCAGGCCCCAGGCCCGCTGTGCTGGGGCCGTTACTGTTCACCGTCGGGGCCGGGCCAGCCCGGGCCAGAACCGGGCCGGGTCGGGCCAGCCCGCGGGCCGCCCGGCCCGTTTGACAACACTACTTGCAGGATGGACGGCCAGATCGCGTTTGCAACTTCTCCTATTTCGCTAACGTTATCAAGGGATCAACTCCCACACACACACACACACATATATATATATATATATATATATATATATATATATAGCTGATCCGTTGATAGCGCTAGCAAAATGGGAGATCTTGCTAGCGCGATCTGACCGTCCATCCCGAAGGGATGGACGGCCCAGATCCTTTTTTTTTGCGGCGCTGTCAGTGGTCAGCTATACTGTCTAGCGGAAGGACCTTTTTACCATTTTGCCCCTGCTCCCCCCTCCGCTACACTGTCTAGCGGACCACTTTCTTGGGCCCACATTGACAGCCAAAAAGTCATCCCCTAGACAGTGTAGCGGACGACTAACTTCCCTGACACAACTGACACATTTTCACGTGTTTGTACCTTTATTTCTACACACGACGGGTTGTCGGAATTCCTCAAGCTCCTTCGGCTACAATTTTCTTCTCCTCCTTCGAACTCGCTTCCATTTTCAGCTCCCTTCAAGTTTTGAGTAAAACTTGCTTCAAGCTTCACTCAAGTAAGGTAAGTTTGCGAATGGTGAAGTTTTCTTTATGGATTGAATGGTAAAATATAATTTTATTTTGTTCGGACAAAAAAGTATAGATTTTTTTTGATGTTCTAGAAATTTGTCACTCTATTCTTCAATTTGTGATGTTTTAGACATGATGTTCATAAAAAAGGTGTAATTTGTTAACTCTAAATAAAATTATAGTTTAATTCGATTTTTTGGCATGATGAATTCGTCTATTTATCTTAGTAATTTTGATTTGTTATGTTCAGTAAATTAATAATTGTTAATTTGGAGACACTTTCAGGGGTTATGCATACGGTATGTTTGTCATCCTAAATTGGTCTATTCGCCAAGGTAATTTTTAGGTAATATTTTCAGTTAGAAATGCCATTTGATTGTTAAGCGTAGTCTATTTCTACACAGGTCTTGTTTCACAATGTCTGATTTCGTGTCGAGCTCCAACGTCCCCGTAGATGCTAGTGATCCGTATCTAGGACGAACGTTTCAAACATTGGAAGAAGCTGAAGAATGTTTTCGAGCGTATTCATTGAGGGTTGGTTTTGGCATTAGAATAAAGACTACAAGAACAAGCAACGTAACAAAAAAGATATGCTCTCGCTTATACGAGTGTCATAGGGGCAGAAATCCACAGCAAAATGAGACACGCGTAGGCAATGATGACAGTGATGACGAAATAGGATATTCGCGTAGAAGACGGGACTGCTTTGAGCGCACAAATTGCCAGGTCAAGATGTTCGTAAGCTACAAAGCCAATCAAGATCATTGGCTTATTACCAGCCTGGAACTGGCACACAATCACCCGTTAGTAACTCCTTCTAAGGTGAGTCAGATGCATCAACACAAGAAGATGGGTAAGGTCGCGAGGAGCCTAATTCACACAATGAGCAATGCGCGAATTGGACCTACTGAGATTGTTAATGTTCTTGCTGAACAGGCTGGGGGAATTCAAAATTTAAACTTTAACACGACAGACGTTCGTAACGCGGTCCGAACCCATAGACGAGCCGCGTATGACCTCAATGATGCGCAATCGACAATGAGCCTATTGAAACGGATGCAGATGGAGGACCCGCAGTTTACCTTCGATTATAAACTTGACGACGAGCATCGAGTTAGTACAATTTTTTGGGTCGACGGTCGTTCGAGGCTAGCTTATAAGCATTTTGGGGATGTCGTGACTTTCGACACCACATACCGTACCAACAAGTACTCGATGCCGTTCGCTCCTTTCACCGGCGTCAATCATCATTATCACTCCATCCTGTTCGGGTTCGCCTTGTTAAGGGACGAGAGCGAGGATTCTTTTGTATGGTTGTTTAGGACGTGGCTGGAAGCAATGAACTTCAAAGCACCCAAAGTGATCATCACCGATCAAGATTTGGCAATGAAGAAGGCTATTGCGACCGTCTTCCCAGACACCCGACACAACTTGTGCACTTGGCACATAAGCAACAAATACCTGGAACGTCTGCATCACATGTACGCAAAGTATCCAGACGCCAACGCATCAGCCTGTTGGCGAAGCTCCTCGCCCATTGCATCCACCAAATCCTTCCGCTCGCGCAACTTCTGGAAGAAGGCGAACGAGGCATTAACCTACATCCAGAGAGATAATAAATAAGTAACTTCATACACAGTTAGAATCATCAAGTTCAATTAAAGCACTTATTGGCCAACTTACCAGATTGTATGCCATATGCTCATCGATCTGACCCCTAGGGTGGTACTTCTCCCCCCGTTCAAACCTTACTGGAGCTACTCTCCTCCGGGTGATGCGGTAGTACCACCCATTGTACTGTTCGATACTGATCACGGGGTCAGGCTCCGACACAATGGCCACCAGCGTGTCCTGCCAGGAATCCCAAACCTCAAGTTCTCGTGCACGCAAGTCGTGCGCATTTGCCTTGCCAAACCGAGGGACACCCGGTGGGTTCCTGTTAAGCCTCATATCCGGCGCGCCGACTGGCAACCCCTGCAGGCACTCAAAATGGCGCATAGCACGATCTGGCAGCTGCCACTCTGCGACCTCGAAGTGGATCAGGGGTGTGCATTGCAACCCGGAGAGCGTGAAGACGAACGACTCTCCCACCCGTCGCGCCAAATGTTTGTACGGTGCCCATCGCATCTGGCCAGGAGATAACGAGTCGAGCTCCCCCCGATAGTACGTAATGTTGTGATGGGGATCGTCTCTCCTCTGGTAGTGGCTGTCCTTCCGGCTGTACTCCCAGGCGCACAACCGAGGCCACACATTATCGGTTCTGTCCCTACGCGTGGGTGCGCCGGTAGCAAGGTGTTCATAAGACCACACCTGAGAGCAAAGACAAATTAAATAAAGTATCGTCAAATTTTATTGTCAATTCAACCCAAAAAAAAAAAGAAACAAGCAAGTAATCAAGAATTGTATGATATACCTGCAATAGCGAGAGACATGCACATATCGCTTTGGAGTCGGGCCTCGTTGCCTTGTGCAATGCTCGGTAGAGGTACGCAAGAGTTGCTGCTCCCCAGGCATAATCCCCAACCTCCAGTAGGTTACCCAACAACGGTAAATATTTGACGCTGACGGTATTCTTCGACGTTGTTGGGAACAGAATTGCCCCCATCACCCACAAGAGGAAAGCTTGTGTGTACAGCACAAGCATCTGATCCGTGTAGTTATCTGGCAGAACCTTGTAGGTATCTACCAACCATTTCAACTTGATACCCCCAGTGCTAAATTGATCCTGGGGTATCGAAGTAAAGAAGTCCCTAGCGGTCCTCTTATTCGTTGCTTCCGACGGAGGAGCTATTACCGGCCGCCCCGTCACCGGTAACCCTAAGATGAACCCTACATCTTCTAGGGTAATTGTCAGCTCTTCGAGAGAGAAGTGAAACGTATTCGTTTCACTTCTCCACCTTTCAACAAGGGCACCTATTAAGTGCCGGTCAAGTTGTTGAAAGATCTGCCCACGCGTGAAAATCCCAAACCCAATCCCACGCAGTAATCTTTTCTGGATTCTGTTCAATTTCCATGCTTTAAAATTATCGGATACTTCTACCGTGTTGAGAAGTGCTCTTTCCTACGAATTAATAAATACAATTTAAGCAAATTAAATGATATACAACGTTCCCAAGAATAACAAAGTTGATAAAATAAGTATCTTACTCCACCATCCCATATGAGCGTACTGATATGGTTTGCTTGGTCGTATAATACGGACGGATCTTCTGGTCCAGGGTTGAAATCCATTTTTCGCAACTGAAATTATGCAAAACGGCAAGGTTGGAAGCGTAAACATTCTCAAACATACAACGCTAGCATGTGATCAGATAATACTCACATAAGTTCACATGCTGTGTATATGCAATGTACATAGATACAAACAGACACGGAATGGGATTTTACAAGTGAAATCACATGAACAAATAATACGCAATACACATATATAATTTATATATATGTATAGATACATTGACAAACACTAGCACAATGCACCGCGCACACATTCAAAATCATGCATAAGCCGCGATAACAACTCTAGATTATGAACAAATAAATGATTGGTTTGTGAACTTACGTGATTGATTCGTCGAATAAAGGATTTCTTGAGAAGAAATTGCGCCGATCTACTTGCCAACGCCGCTAGAAGAATTGTGAGAAGAAGGAATGAATAGCAGTTTAGAATGAATGAATAAGGGTTTCGAAGTAAAGAAAGGAAAAAACGGTCTGCTACACTGTCTAGCGGATGGTGGGATAATGACAAAGTAACAGTCGTGCATCGACAGGACTGACATTGACGGAGTCAGTCGTCCGCTACACTGTCTAGCGGACGACATTTTGGCTGTCAACGTGGGCCCAAGAAAGTGGTCCGCTAGACAGTGTAGCGGAGGGGGGAGCAGGGGCAAAATGGTAAAAAGGTCCGTCCGCTACACTGTGTAGCGGATCACTGACAGCGCCGCAAACTTGCTAGCGCGATCTGGGCCGTCCATCCCGAAGGGATGGACGGTCAGATCGCGCTAGTAAGATCTCCCATTTTGCTAGCGCTATCAACGGATCAACTCCCATATATATATATATATATATATATATATATATATATATATATATATAGTGTTGACAAAAAATGGGTCACATTTCTCTTGATACGACATCAAGAGACTTTATGAATTGAACTAGTTGAATCGAACTTTTACTAATTTGAATCCAAGAGTTTTTTAAATGTTCGTTCCTAAATATGTAGCACTTAACACAACCAAAAATGAATCTCATTTCTCTCGATATCAAGAGACTTTATAAATTGAACTTGCTGAATCCAACGCCTTGTAATTTGAATTCAAGAGTTTCCTAAATGTTCATTCCCAAACTGTGCTACCCACTCTTTCTACTGATCTGCGAGTCAGGTAATGACACGTAATAGGAACTCAAAAGCTTCAAACAGTATGTATGATGTCCAGAGTCACCCGACAATTCTCCCCCTCTCACTTTAATAATGTACTTACTTCCCATGGGTTATGCATTAAAGTGATGGGAACGAAGAGAGTGGCTTACAGTCATGACAGAGCAATCACCGCATTGAAATGCCACTGACTGGGTAAGGTTACTTGTTATATTCTACAACTTGGAAGGATCTAGCAAAGAACGAATTCCACACTTCTATCAAAAGACAAGGAACAGATGTGTTCTACTTTTGATTCGTCCACTGTAAATCACTTGTCATTTGGGGGCAAATGCTATCACTTTCATGTTTAGGGAGTGCTCCTCCACCCCCACTTCATTTGTCCTGCAACTTAATATTCTTGAGATATATTTTAAGACCATTGAAATTTTTTTTTTTCAAATATAATTGCAGTTCGCGATTAAATATTGGCTCTCGCAATATCAAGGCTTTTCGTGTTATTTTTTGGATGCTTCTCGATCTTAGTAAAGAGACATAACAACTTTTTTATAACATGATCACTCAAAACAAAAATTGTAACACTAAGTTATACTTTTTTTTTATATAACATTGTACTTGGGAAATGCTATTTTCACTCTCTACTATGCTAATCCACCTCTTTATTTGTGGCTACATGTTCAATGTATGCTATTCAAGTATATTTCTATCAGCAAAAAAAAAGGGTAAAAATACATTCAAAAAGGTGAAAATAATATTTTTCTTTAAGTTACGAATAATTTATAGCTTAGTTGTAGTCTTGCGATGACATGTTGGGTGCCTAAATCCAAGTCCCTTTAGGTTAAATTAACGCTCCTTTAATTTGTTGCTAAAAGAGGCATTGGTGATTGCTCCTAAATATTCTACCGACAAAAAAATGTGGACTTAGCTATAAAAAAATGGTGCATTTAGCCTCTCCTTTCGTTTATGACAACCAAAAAATATCTTCCAAGAGTGTTGCACATAATACCCATGAAGCAATGCGCGGGCTAGCATTTCTCTCTGCAACTACTGAAGTTCTAACCTATACCGTTGTTATTAAAGGCACAGTCGCCTCTAACGGGCAAACGGTTCCTGAAACCTAGGTGCAAGCGCATAAATTACTAAAAACAAAAACAAATAGATCGTAGTGCATTAAAGCAATGAAATCACGTCAAAAATTTCATAACATGGTAATTTAACAAAATTCTAATATTAAAAAAAGTTTTAAATCCAATGACAAGCAGTTAATCTTAATTAAACGTGACATTGCCGTCCTCATCATCGGTAAGGGTCAAGACAACAATGCTATCTTCAAGGGAAATCATAGGCTCCAAGTCCGCTACATTCTTCCTCAATTTCATCTTTTTCATCTGCAGACTGAACTGAAGAAGTAAATCTACTTGAAAGGGAGTAGCAGCCAACAATAGGCACCGGAACAATGAGCACAAGCAACATAATTGTTTGATTGAGAATTGGAGTTTTATTAATTTATTTTTTTCCTTTCTTCTTTTGCTTAGGAATTAATTTACGATGTTGCAAAAATAAATAGCTAAAAACAATCAACCATTTAGATGGTGCCATGGGGGCAAAAATTAAAACTTGATTATTTGAACTTTAATTTGTGCCTCTCCGCAGAAGTGCATGCGCCTCGTTGAAGGTGTTGCGTCTAGTCCAGGGGTCCGCGCCTTGAGCCCGGGTCCGCTTTTGATAAGAGTGACCTAGAAATAGTAAAAACGCATCAACCATTGTGCATCAACCATAGTGCACGGAAAAGACGCCGCACGATCCAAATTCAGCACTATATGTATGAGCCTCCAAGTCTTGTGACTGTTTTCTGCTTATATATCTGTCCAAGTTTGAGTGGCCTCCAAGAACCCTAAACCCTAAAACTTAGAGATTGTGGAAGTTGATAGTGACAATATCTCTCGTGCATAAGGGGCCTGGCCTATTGTTTTGCATAACAGATACAGAAAACAAATTGAAATCGATAACGCACTCTAAAATTGAACCTTTACTCACTCTAAATCACTTAAAAGTGCAAGTTCAGTGGAAGAAAACGTTCATTTGGTGAAGCTTTTCCATCAACCATCATCACTTACTCTACTTTTCACTGCCGTCAGAGGTGGAAGGCAGGAAAAATCGTCTCCAAAAAAAACTTCAGTCAGATAATAATTAAGTAAAAACACTGAAAAAGGTAAAACTTTTATGGTCCATTGTATTAGAACAAGTTCAGGTACCAAAGAACCAAATAGACAGAATCTAGTGGAGATTAGGCCAATATTATTTTGTGTGGACAGTGACGCAACCAATTACTCCACACTTTCAGCAGCACTGTGGTTCAGATCATTTTTTTTTTTTGGCTTTACGTAATCACAAAATGATGGCTACAGAAACAGAGGGGGGGGGGGGGGGGGGAATTTACCCGCTGGTTTAATGATCACGTTGCACCAATAAGAATAAGAATTTTTTAGCTGTATAACGATAATAGTTTTACTCACAAAAAGTTATAGTTAAAAATATTTTATCGCTATTGTGAAAATTTTTAGATATATATTTTTATCGCTGAAATTTATATCGCTATATTTTTTAATTACAACAGAGTCATTGTACTACGGAGGAAGATATTGCACTATTTTCTTCGTTGTTACACAGTTTTTGGACATGGCACTGTGGGTATGGGAAGTGGTATCTGTGGATTGTACAAATCGAACAGAGAAAGCATCCTAAAGTGAAGTCTTATGTCACACGTTAAGAATCCCCTGTATACGACCTTTGGCATTTTACATCCACCATAAGGCGTACACGCATCAGATGATGTATATATTCTTGGGTTAATTACTTACGGCACTCCTGAGATTTACACAAAATCCACTTCGGTTAGGGAATCGACAAAAAAATTTAGGGCAACACAAATTTATTATGATATACCAAAAATGCCCTTAGATCTTCCCCTTTCTTTCTTCCCTGTAGAATCACCGGCGATTCCAGATTCCAACCAAAGCACGCTGAGAAAACAAGGTGTTCACGGATCTGCACCCAGATCTGGGTTCTCTCTCTCTCTCTCTCTCTCTCTCTCCTGAGATCCAACAAAAGTACCACCACCACAGCTATGAAACTCCGTCGATCCACCATTATAGCCGCTAGGACTAACTCCACAGCTACCGGGTAGTATATGGGTCTTCTCCGATCGCCAGATTCAGGCAGCGATGCCGAAATACCACTGCCTCCATCGCATATTCAGTCGTCACCGGCCACCGCAAAAATCACCAATTTTCAAACTACACAAAAAATAATACAAATCAGGAGAGTTAGAGAATGAGGTTGAAGGTTGTTCTCCGGTGCCGCTGCGTGAGTTCGGAGGCCAACGACGCTGCTGCTAATGGCTGGTGATTCGGATTTGGACGGAGGTGGTTAGGTTCGGGCTGTTTCCGACCATTTTGGTTGGCCGTGTTCAAAGACTCTTGTCGATTGCTAGGATGAAATCTTCAGAGCTACTCGTGGTTTCTTGGCCGGCGGTTGTTTCCCGGTGGTGTTGAACCTTTCCCGGCATCTTCTCGATCTTTGGTGGGCCTCTTGGTTGCATTGTTGTTGCGTTTGGCCAGGATTTACGTTTGGGTCTCTTGGCTGTTGCTTCCGACAACCATCACCCGCACTTCGCCGGTGATCGGTTACTCGCCTCGGCTATCGTTTTTCAGGCCGATGATCTGCGCCGGCTGCCCCGCCCCCAAATCTGAGCCCAGATCTTGGTTGTCTTCGCGGAGTGGTGGTGGCCGGCACTTGTGGTTCATGGTGATGGGGGCGGTGATGGGTCATGGTGGCTACGGTTGGTGGCCTGTGGCTTCACCAGCAGTGGGTGTGCAGTCCAAAGGGTGCTGACGGTGTGTGTGTGTGTGTGTGTGAGAGAGAGAGAGAGAGAGAGAGAAGGGATAAATTAACTTATTTATCAGGGGTATGACCGTCCTTTCATTAATTTTGTTAACAGAAAAATAGAAATGTGTAACTTAGTGTAATTTTCAAAAGATAGGAGGGTCCGTGTGTAATTTAGGGTAAATCTCAGGAGTGCCGTGAGTAATTAATCCTATATTCTTTTATGAAGCACTTATTGCACAGTGTGTCGCCCCTTTCGCCTAAAGCGTCAAGTGGTGAAGATGCAAACGCAGTTCCTTAAGGTGTTGTGTCTCTCCTCGTACGACCAAAAAGGTGGCTCATAGAATTTATAATTATTACTCTTTGTAGCTTATTATTATATGTTAACCCCTTGGCCTAGATATGTGTAAATATGTCTTTTATACCCATTGAAATGATACCTTACATGCAATTCATATATAAACCTTATAATGTATACACATTGATGCTACATATTAAGCATCTACAGTGAACACGTTGTAGGTTCAAGGTGAAAACTTCGAGCAAAACTTCCGAATTTGGGTGTCATTTGTGTCACAAACAAAGGTTGACGCAGTAAAGAAACTATTCTAGCCAGGGCTAAAAATAATGTAATTTGCATGTGTTAAAAATGATGAATTTGCATGTATGTGTGTGTGTGTGTGAATAGTGGGGTCTTTCACCTTCCATTGCGTGGGGATCACTGCAAGAGTTTAGGGAATCAGTTCTGTGATTTGTTAGCTCCTGATGCTAATAGCCTGTTAAGTAGGAGAGTTCCTGGGAGTTTGTTCGGAGTCCTTGATGTAATCAACTTTTAGGAGACACACTAATCCAATCTCTTGTTGATAATGTTTGCTTTTAATTTCGCCATACGTAACGAGCAAGAGAGAGAAGGGAGCTTGCTCCAGTACTTCCCATGGTAATTTCCTTGGCCATCTTGGCTGAACTTTAAGTTAATTAGACATACCCATTCACACAACCAATTATACAGTAGGAATACTCACTTTCTCACGTATGTAATGCTACTTTTTGACATTTCATGTCTGTTCCGCACAACTGTTGCTCATGCAACCCGTATGTATGGTAGGCACATGCACGAGGCAAGAGCACCTATACGCCTTTGCCTAGTGTATAAAAGCCCCCAAAACACAGGCAGAGAGACATCAGACACGGCGGGCCTTTGGCTTGATCGTTGAAGAGGTTGTTTCCTTGCCAAATTAGCAGAAATGATAACGGGGGATGATGTTTATAGGCTAGTGGTGGCCATGATACCACTCTATTTTGCCCTCCTTTTAGGTTATGGTTCTGTGAAGTGGTGGCACCTGTTCACCCCCGAGCAGTGCGACGCCATCAACACCCTCAACTACTATTTCATCACCCCTCTCTTCACCTTCGAGTTCACATCCAATGTCAATCCCTATGCATGGAACTACCCCTTCATCGGTGCCGATGTCATTTCGAAATCCATCATCTTAGTTGTGCTTGTCTTCTGGGCTAATTGTGCCAGCAAAGGAAGCTTTTCTTGGTCCATAACAAGCTTCTCCATGGCTACTTTAAACAACACGCTAGTGGTAGGGGTGCCCCTTTTGAAAGCCGTCTATGGTCAGATGGGAGCTGACCTCGTTGTGCAGTCATCTGTTTTGCAGTTTATCTTATGGTTCATGATTGTCTTGTTCATGCATGAATTGAGACGTCAAAGGGCAGAATTTGGTTCGAACCCAGCCGTGGCCGACGATTCGCGGGTTCCTCCTGTTGAAATGGTAAAAGATTTGGAATTGGGACGTCAAATGCCAGAATTTAGTTCGAATCCAGCCTTGGACGACGATTCGCTGGTTCCTTCCGTTGAAATGGCAAAAGATTTGGAAGGTAGCCGCGTCGTTGTGAAAAGCACAAAGCCTTCTTTCCGGTTGTTGATGAAGATGGTGTGGGTAAAACTAGCCAGAAATCCCAACTCCTACGCTTGTGTCGTTGGACTCGCTTGGTCATGTATATCCAACAGGTATGTTGCTTGTTCTTAAGAAATAAGTACCTGCACGTACATAGAAAAAAATATATATAAGAACTTAGTCCTATATCCATGATTCGTTTATCTCATCAAATATCGCCCTTAAAGTAATATTACTACTAGTATTTTCTCAGTAAACATGGGAGGCAATCTGCCATCGAACAGTGAAAACTATGCTATGCACTGCTGCATCATTATTCAATTCTTCATGACAGGCATGTATTGCCTCACGATAAGATGTTATTGTATTGTTTATGTAGCACGCCGGCTTAGTGTTACTAGCCGAGTCATGAAAAGCAAGTATTAGAGTCAGGGTAAGAAGAAAGTAACTGATTCTAGTAGGATTGTCTTGGATTTGGATGTATTTTTGCAGGATTATCTCCCTATTATGATGGGAGTACCCTGGAAGTGTTTAGTCCGTCCGTGGATAGCTGCATTAGGATGGAGTCTTTATGTGTATCGAAATATAACTATGTGAAACGAAAGAGGTGAAGAATATCAATAGAAAAGGAGAGTTCTGTAAGAGGATTTTCCATGGAGATCCCCCTTCCGGAGATGGGTTTTCTATCTTTTTCTAGGTCTATTATTCTTTTCCAAGTGATCATAGATGTGTATATCATGGGTACATATCACTTAATTAAAAGCTTAAGGTGATTATTTTGATAGGTAACTGATGTTTAAAATTATTAAGGATTGACAATCTAGGCTTGATTTAGTGAATCCGAGTGTCTCCCTAAAGTTGGCCTTTTGAAAACTACAGACTCTGGATAATATATTTACGGCTCATGGCCGCCTCACCGTTGGCTTTAAAATTTGTGAAGCAATGGAAGAGTACGTGGGTGCATAGAATCAAGATTGGAAATTGCAATAGACATGTAATCCTTGACACTTGTAATTTGAGAGAAACATGGTTCTCTTAAATAGACAGTGCATGACAATTTGAGGGAAACAAACAAGTCCTAGAGTAACAACGAAGCCAGGAAGCCAGTCTTTTGATTGTTAATAATAATAATAATATTATTATGGATATCTTGTATAACATGTCACTATAACAGTTCTAGTAATACTTTTGTTGAAAGTATTTTGCTGTTGTTATTAAAAGTATGTTTTGACAATATTTTATCGCTAAAACACGTTTGGCGATATCTTTTAAGGAAAAAATTTGACTGGTACCTGGATTGAAAGAATATTCCTCCTACCCCCATGCAGTGACAATTAATGGTTACTAAATCTTTCTAGTGACTTTTATTTAATGACGCTAAAAAGTACTTTTAAGAGTTGTACACGATCCTAGTGCTGATAATATAGGTTTGCATTGGGTAGTTTACTTATGAGAGCAGTCCTATTAATTGCTCCCCACTTTGCATACCTTTGTCTCTGTCTTTGTCTCTCCTTAAGGTTTTCACATTTTCAAAATTCATTGTTTCAGTTACGCCCAACAAATGTTGGTCATTCATCTTTGTACAACCTTTGAAAGGTCTCTCACACATATTATACCAATGCTTAACTCTATGTTCATGACTAATATTAGGGTTTCCATCTCCTTGATACTTCCAGATGGCATATTCAAATGCCAAGTATTGTGCATGGACCTATACTGATCCTATCAAAAGCTGGGAGCGGCATTGCCATGTTTTGCATGGGTGAGCCAATCTAATCCGACCAAACTCCCATATCCACAACTTCATGTGTTGTATCTTTGTAACTCGTGACAGATTTCTCACCTCTCGCAGGGCTCTTCATGGCGTTGCAAGCGAAGTTAATCGCGTGTGGCGCAGGCCTGACCTTGTTGGGGATGGCTTTGAGGTTCATTGTTGGGCCAGTGGCGATGGCTGCTGGTTGTCTAGTTGTAGGTTTGCGTGGGGATGTCCTCCATGTTGCTATCATCCAGGTAATTCCCCAGTCAAGTCGCTCTGCCGTTGCCTTGGCATAAGGTTTGGCTTCTAAATGATCACAATCTTTCTATACTAGAACATGAGGTAAACATTTCTGTCTAGCTTGTCAAACTTTTAGTAGGCCCCTGTCCAAAACATAGTAGAAGGAAAAATTTTAACTTCTATCTGAGTAACAAAAAGATGGTTACAAATTACGTACATCATACAATGACAACTAATTATCGTTAAATACATTCAATGACTAACAATGCGAAAGTTGTAGGTACTTTTTACAATTATGATATTCAATAAAGTATAAATTCAAAGGCTTACAGGAAGAAGACAAAGCGAAATAAATGTAGATGTAATATTTGGCCAACATCTTGTATGTGCATAAATATTTTGGCTCCAACTGACTTCTTGAACTCTATTTCCAACAACAAAAATTTTGACGGTAAAAATCTTAGAAATTGATGGCAGTATTTCATGGCGCCGGAGGGATTGTCTTCTATTTATTGGAATCATTAAAAGGTCTACAAAGAAGTTGGAGTCAAATCAGTAGCTGGTAGATCTGTATGAAATATGTCCGTGGACCATGGTTCCCGTTGCTTCAAACTAGTTCTTGATTACGACCACCCAAAAAGAGGGGGGAAAAAAACACTCATAATGTGAAAATAACTGTAATACGAAAGCTAAGAATTTTTTGCATATGTGAAGTAAGTGTCTGAGTATGTTATACATCGCATCAAATAATTAATTTGTTTATTTACATGGTTACAGGCAGCATTGCCACAATCGATCACTTCATTTGTGTACGCCAAAGAGTATGAAGTGCATGCAAACGTGCTTAGTACTGCGTAAGTTGTCCAACTCCTTTGATTATTACATATCAAAAATTCAATTTGGAGACATTGTTACTCCTATATGTGAGGCAAAACTTTCTTCAATCCTTTATTCAGTGATACAAAATCTTCGGTGAGTTGCGGTGGTGACATATTTGTTAATACTTTCCGCAACGCTTTTAACAACAAAGTGCTACTAGATATGTTGACCAGCACATTTTTGCCACTGAAAAGGAAATTTGAGAAAGTTGTTTAATTCCAAATTTAAATTCAATTTTAACTTACGTACTCTTTGTACCCTACATCATTTTCCAGGGTTATCTTTGGCACGATTGTCTCCCTGCCAGTGTTGATTGCTTATTACGCGACGCTGGACCTCATACACTGATATCTCTGCAAGGCTCTGCAGAAAAGGGAACAAGAGTTTACTCTTCTTTTTTTGTTGGTTGGATTTTGTCTTTCTTGTTCGAGGACAGAGGTAACTCAAATTGATTTAGGCTTTATATCAAGATTACAATTTTTTGTGGAACAACATTGCCTTGATGGATCTTCCGTGAAGGGTGTACATTGGAAAGGAAAACCCTTGCAAAGCATATAATTGTTCTCCATTATGAACTTTGAGCCTGTTGACCTAAAAGCTTTAAATATTAGGAGCTTATAAATTCACTCCAAATTTAAACTTTTATTTTCGGATTTGAGTGAGTCTAAATTCAAAGTGGCAATATCAACATCCTAGACTTAAATTGCCAATCTTAGAATAAGTTTCAGATTAAATCTTGTGTTAATTCCAAACCCGAACCTTAAGGTATCACATCAGTCCGGCTTAGTGCATGACGTGGCAATCTTTTTCTTCCCCCAACCCCCCCCCCCCCCCAACCAAAAAAAAAATTCGCACCTCCTTCTCCCTCCCACTCTCCACCCACCAGCCCCACACATGCAAAAAAGACCAAATTAAAGGAAAAGCTGATGGTTGCAGTCAAAGCATGAAGCCCTTACTTTATTAATCCAAACTTCCCAGTTAAACATCCTAACTTGGCAACAGCGCGGCGGATCTCGGAGGCACGGCGACCGCGATAACAAATAGAGACGGCAGCGATGATAGATGGATGGTGAAGAATGACAGATCTAGGTGGGGGTAAATCTGGGCAGTGACAGATCTAGGTGGAGGCGGGGAGATTGATATGATCACGTACAATGTGTGTGTTTCAATGGGTGCAATGGTAATGGTGATGGTTGTGCGTGTGCGTGTTTTTGGTTCATTATCAACCGTGATGGCGTAGTTGCTGGCAGTGGTTGGGTGTGGAGATGGCTACGGCAGAAGAGTGGTCGTGATCTATGATGGGTTTGACACAGTCCTCCCACTCTCCAAACCAATCGCCACCACCTCAACCCACTGCTAATAAGCCAATATCATTGTTGTAGATGAAATCTGGAACAATCCTCAATTGGCTCGTGAATAGACCTGTACAGCACCAACAATATCTGTGACTTGCCAAAAGTATTTCAAGTAGAGTATCTATGATGCTAAAGTCAGGAAGTGTTTTAAGGAGAATTTGAAAGTATTCTTGATTTGTTCAACTTACCTCTTTTCATTCCCATACCTTCTTTATATAGGGTTTAGGGCATCCCACCATCCCCCTCCTGACTCGGGCATCTTGCTCACATTAGCACTTAATCTTAGACTTGGTTTCTTAGACTAATGCTAATAAACACTGTAGATTACGATATCGCCCCACCTCAATCCACTGTCGATGACCATAATATCACCATCGCAACTGAGGGCCTCACCTATATAACACCATCTCAACCAACCATCGACACAAGCATCATCAAGCAATGGTGCCCCCTCCCCTGATAACAAAACCATGCACCAAGAACCAAAACATAAATTTAATTTTTCATGCGAAATTGTAGCCATGAAGATTCTAGGCAAACTCTTTTTTCGATTTGATGACGAAATCAAAACAAAATCTCACCCCTAGTTATGCTGTTAGTTATGGTGATGGGTGATGGTGATTGGAGATGGAAATGGTGCAAGGTAGAGGCGTGGCAGTGTGTGTGTGTGTGCGTGTAACTTTCCAAAAATTGTGCGCATGCAGGCGTGTGTGTAACGATTGTTGTTCTTTTTCACATTTTCATTCCATGACAGATGACATTAACCAATTAATTAGGAAAAGATTGGTCATGTGGATCTACTTTATGATACTTTTTAACATAGACAGTCATAACCATGTACTTTTTTTCAGATTCCATCCGCCATCGGTCTTTGATCTGATTTGGTTCAAAATAGTACTTTAGGTACTCGTTGGGCACTTTTGAAATATTAGGTCCTTAAGTTATATTCTGACGATACTTTAAAATATAGATTTGCGATTAGCCCTCAAATCTTAATCAACTTTGAAAATCAGCTGAAGCTTTTTTTATTTTAAAAAAACTAGGTCCAAGCTATGGACGATGTTTGATTAAAAGTACTAAAAACGTATCAATATAGCAAAATAACCAAGATTTTAGTATCTGAATAAGAGGTCCTAAATTGAAGGTCTTTGTAATTGATAGAATATTCAATTTTGGTCCTTTACTAAAACGTAACTTTGGACAAGTAATTAGTTCATATTTCTCATTTTCTTGCTTTATGATTTGATTAATATTTTAGCCATTAGAAACTGATTTAATCAAACTTTAATACTCAAAGTCATCCAAACATTTCAAACGGTACTCTTGAATGATGAAATAAGATCCTGACGAAAACTCCTTGTTGCATCTTGATTGGATGATAACAATTTCTGCAAAACTCAGAACGCAAGATATGTATAATCACGAACAAGAAAAATATGACTGTAGTTGAGGTGGTTTTCTCTAGGAACTGGATTTTCTGGGTATTCAGAAATTAATCATACGATGTGGAGATCATAGCTCTTTTATAGAAAGAGAAATCTTATCTCTAAAAATATAACCGTTGAAGTCATGGAGCATGTCTCCAGATTTTTAGAGTCTACTATCTCACTATCACTTCAACCTCAACTCTCTACAGTCAACAAAGGCTAAAATATCTCTGGAAGTTTTATCCATAATCAACCAACTGGTTGACTAAGTCTTTCCCTTCTCATCACATTATTCTAGTTAAATTACCCAAATCTAACTAGACATAACCGAAAATTATAATTAGTACAAGGGATTATTTTATCCTATGGTTTGAGGCTAATTTATCCTTAAAACCATGGCTTTAATTCATATGGCTTATAGCCACATAATCCATTTCCCACTTGGCTATAAGCTAATATATTCATATTTAATTTTCAAGACATAAACCTATAGAGGCAACATGACGTTTAAAATTCTCCGTCGCAATGGGTTTTGTCAACGGATCTGCAATCATCTCATTAGTAGAGATACTTTCAAACACTACTTCATTTTTATGAACTATATCATTTATGTAATGATATTGTAGTTCAATGTGTTTACCTTTTGGGCCGATTTCCCCATTCTTAATGGTTTTTCCCGCAGCCTCATTATCATTGTAAATCAGTATAACTTCGTCAGCTATACAACTAAGATTTAAATCTTTAAGAAACCTCTTAATCCATATCGATTCAGCCGTTGCTGTACTACACGCAACAAATTCAGATTCCATATAGTATATTTCGTAACACAACCTTGCTTCTTACTTAACCATGATATAGCCGCACCACCAAATAAAACACGTAACCAGTGGTCGACTTTCTATCATCAGGATCTCCTGCAAAATCTGCATCACAGAATCCTATAGCTTGCAAGTCATTAGATTGATAGGTTAAAGCAAGCGGGTCAAGTATTCCTTGAATATATCTAAGTACCCGTTTTACGACAATCCAATGTGCAATACCTGGATTACTTTGAAATCTGCTAATTAAACCAACAACCAAACTTAGATCGGGTCTCGTGCACAACATTGCATGCATTAGGCTACCTACTGCTTGTGCATATGGCTTGTATTTCATTTCTTCCTTATCCTTTTCACTTTTAAGAGCCATTTACCTACTAAATTGTGTACCCCTACAGATGGATGAATCAAGAGAGTTGCAATAATCCATCTTAAATCTTTTGAGAACATTTCTTAAGTATGGTTTTTGAGAAAGACTCAACTTCTTTAATTTTTTATCTCGTGTTATTTTAATTCCCAAAACATAAGAAGCCTCATCCATGTCTTTATCTCAAATTGAGATTTCAGCCAACCTTTGACTTCAAAGGTTTCCATCTAAACTATTGCCGGCCAATAGAATATCATCAACATAAAGGGAAAGAATAACAAAAGAGCTCCCACTAACCCAAGCATAGATACAATGGTCAAAATTATTGACGAAAAGCCATATTGCACTATTGCATTATGAAAAGTATAGTGCCATTGGTGAGAGGACTATTTTAGACCGTACAATGATCTGTTCAATTTGTAGACTTTATCCTCTTTTCCTTCCATTTCATAACCCTTGAGTTGAATCATATAGATCTCTTCGCGCAATTCACCATCCAAGTTGGCAACAATCGACATCAATATTCTAATAGAAGTAAACTTTTTAAGAATCCACTTACAACCAATAGATTTTCTATTCTTAGGTAAATCAACTAGTTGCCACCATTATTCTTTTCTATGGATTCTAATTCTTCATTTATTGCATCCGTCCAAGAAGAAGAATCCTTTGATCTCATCGCATCATCAAAATCTACTGGATAATCAAGAATATCCTCATATAATAGTGCAAACTAATCTCTCAAATAACTAGGAGGCCTTCTTTCTCTTTGTATTCTAGACAGAGTATCATAAGGTTGTTCCTTTTGAATAACCTTCTCCATTTCTTGCGCTATATCCTTCTCCTTTTGTATTTCAAAAAGGTCAACCATTTTATCTGGTTTATCCTTTCCAACATCATCTTCTAAGAAGAATGCATCCCTACTTTCAATTATTCCTAGAGACCCATTTGGATGAAAAATAGCAAACTTGTACCCAATTGAATGCTCACAATAACCGATAAAGGTGCATTTTATGGTTTTGGATTCTAATTTTCTTACGCTGGGTCCTAATCTCTTTACATGAGCAGAGCTACCCCAAATTTTCATATGTGACAGGCTAGGTTTCCTTCCCCACCAAACTTCATGTGGTGTTAAGCCTATTATTTTGGTTGGCACCTTGTTTAATATATAGATGGTTGTAGCTAAGGCTTCACCCCAAAAAGTGTTGTTGAGTTTTGCTTGAATTAGCATCGAACGAACCATATCTAAAAGTGCGCTATTTCGTCTCTCCGCCACGCCATTTTGTTGTGGTGTATAGGACATTGAAAAAAGTGTATGATACCATTATCTTTGCAAAAATCATCAAATAAACCAGCCATATATTCTCCACCTCTATCAGTCTTAATTGCCTTGATTTTTTTTACCTAATTGATTTTCAACCTCCTTCTTGTATTCTTTAAAAATTTCTAAAGCATCAGATTTATGCTTAAGCAAATAAACATACCCATATCTAGAGCAATCATCAGTAAACGTAATAAAATACTCCATTCCGTTGTGAGTTTCAACATTTAAAGGACCACAAATATCAGAGTGTACTAACTCTAACAGTTCTCTAGACCTATCCATTTTTCCAAAAGGCTTCCTTGCCATCTTACCACTTAGACAAGATTCACATGGTTTTAAATCAAACTTCAAGCTAGGTATTAACCCTATTTGAGCCATCCTTTTCATTTTGTTGTAGTTTAAGTGACCCAATCTCATATGCCATAAAACAGAATCCACATCCACACTGTAACAACTATCAATGCAAGCAGAACAATTAGCAAGATTTTCATTACCATAAAAAATGTTCAAACCATATAGACCATCAACCTCAACCCCCCATACAAGAATACGCCCATGCTTCCCAATAGAAACTTTGGAAGACCTAAAACGCAGCTCAAAACCCTTTTCATCCATCTGTGGCACTGAGAGCAGATTGCGCCTCATACTAGGCGCATAGAGAACATCCGTCAAGATGAGATTATTCTGTCCAGGCAACGAAATTTTCACTGTACCAACACCAAGAACATCACAGTACGTGTTATTGCCCATATAGAGCTTGTGGTCACCGGCTTTCACATCTCTCATCTCTACAAAATTCTCTATAGTCTTTGCCACATGGCGAGAAGAAGCAGAATCCACCCACCAAGACCGAGAATCACAATCAGCCATCAGTGATTCAGAAACCATGCAAACAATGTCTCTAGGGCCCTTTTCAAATTGCTTATTGTTTTCATCTTTATTCTGCAGACAGTTGTTCCTATGGTGACCAGGTTTTCCACAAGTATAGTAATTACCAGATTGTTTCTTATTAAAACAACCATTTCGTCTTTGAAATTTCCTTCCCCTATTTTTGAAATTTTGACCTTTACGTTTAAGGGCATTAGGGGTACTAGAAAAAGAGTTTGGTTTAAAAATATCAGGGGCATTAGAAGACATGGAACCAGTATTGAAAGCAGAAGTAGGAGCAACAAAATGAGACTCATTCTTTTTCTTTTTAACTCTCCTTTCAGTTTCTAATCCTAGCAACATAGGCAAAATTTTCATTATTAAATTTTGGCCAGACACATTTATGGATATAACAACAGGGTCCCATGAATCTCGCAAGCAAGACAAGACATTAGAGACTTACATATTATCAGGAATAGGGTTACCTAAAGTTGCTAATTCTTTTTCTATCACCAATAACTTGTTGACATAATCCTAGAGGTGTCAAATGGGTCGGCCCAGCCCAAGCCCATCGGGCCTCCAGCAAAACGAGCCAGGGCTGGGCCAAACGGGCCAGGCTAGAATGGGGGAAATTTGGGCCCTGTCCAAGCCCAGGCCCTAGGCCCAACATCTAGGGCCGGGCCCAAATTTTTTTTTGTTATTCAAAATAATATTATTATTTTACTATCTATTTTGTTATGATTATTTACTAATATAAATACTAGCTTTTCATGTATTTTAACAGTTATTTTTTTACGCACGGTGTCAATACTAATTTATATATAAGAGGGTGGAATTAGTCGGTTTGGATTTTATTGACAAATAAGTTCGGCTCATCCAAGACCGCCAAGGCCTCTTCAAGGAGGCTCATGATTTCTCACGGTTCGATTGTAATTTTTGTAATCTAATTCTTATTTTATGTCAAACATATCTTTGATTATTGCACCAAGGAAGAACAATCATCATAATTCATGTTCAGATTCATTGCTCATTTGATTATCATTGGACACGCACACTTATATATAATAGTGTGTGTGTGTGTGTATACAATAATACTGGGCCAAAAGAGGGCCTGTGTGTAGGGCCAAAAAAGGGCCAGAAATAGGGCCACCTTAGGGCCAAAAGGAGGCCATTTTTCGGGCAAAAAGAGGGTCGGGCTGGGCCGGGCCAAACTCGGGCCATTTTAGGGCCGGGCCTGGCCAGCCCACGGGCCGCCCGGCCCTTTTGACAACTCTAGTATTAACGCATCAAAAGTTACGTTGTTTTAGTAGATACATTTTTCATTAGTTTAATTCTTATAATATTAACGTATTCAATAGTTACAAAAAAACACTAATCGAGCAATTTAATATGCGTATAACGTTTACTATAGACTCGATTATTGATAGTTTTCGTGACTATAGAGAACGCCTAATTCCGCTTTAACCATTAATGTATAAAGTTACTTTTCTTATATTTTTTTATTTTGTGAAACCTTGATGAACTACTTCTAATTTTTAGTGTCTTTTATGTTTCATGATTTATGTGAAATTGAATCTTCTTCATTTTTTTATGTTACCCAGCAATATTTTTTTTGTCTTTTTGGCCCCCTCCGATTAAACTTTCTGGATCCACCATTTGCCAATCACGTGCTGATGGGGGCTTAGGTAATGAAGGCTTTCCAGCACTTTACCAGGCCTTTCTTATTGTTAGATGATATATATTAATATGGTAATTACCTTTTCCCTATTGATGCTAGGGAAAGTGGGTTCGCAGTCGACGTGGAGGTACCACAAAGAATGTAGTTCCAGTCAGATGCCAAGTGTGATGATGTGAGACACAGCAAAGGTGGAGTAAGGGCAGAGACCAAGGGCTTTCCAGACAGAGCTTGAGGACTGCAGTGCTGCGAGAGCGATGGCGCAGGATGAATACGACGACAGTCACAGTCCGATGCTTAGGTCCAGAGTCAGGGTCTTGTATGTTTCTCTCTAAAATTCTAGAGTGAGAAAGTGAAAATGTCAGAGTTTCGTCCAACTGTCAGAAAAATGTCCAAAACCTCCCAAATGAATTCTCAAGACCTCTATTTATAGAGGTTGAGATAATGATGTCATCATGCGACACGTGGCGCTCCTCGGGAGTGACACGTCACCGAGGGGGTCCATAACTGCCGGTGCTCCACGGACAGTCAAATCGCATATTCACCCGGCCTGCCCCGCATATCGTCGCTCTGTCTGTCTGGAAAGACTGGCTCCCACAACGTCGGTGTGGCCAGAGAATCTCCTTGATCTAGCCACCAATCCAAGCCCTTGCAGAGTCCCACAGACCTGGCAGTGGTGGGGCAGACCCGACGCCCAGCTGCCAAGTGGATTAGGCACGATGCCTTCTAAAGACCTATTCCCGTCTCGGAGTGACTCAGGGGTCATAGTCCCTAGGGGTGCCGACACGAGCCCCCAGTGTCGGAGCACGTAGGCAGTCACAAAGACACCCTGGCGGAGATAGTGTCCCGGAGGAGTCGCCTATCTCGTGGGTGAGTCCTTGTGTCGGAGTACTTGAAGCGCGTCAAGGTAGAATCCTGAAGGAGCTGTCTACCCGACGGGCCAGGAAGCATCTCGGAGGATCCATCTACTTGGCGGAAGGGGAGTTGAAAAGCTCCCTGGCGGAGATAGTGTCCCAAAGAAGTAGCCTATTTCGTAGGCCGAGGTAGCATCCCTGAGGAGCCGTCTACCTGGCCGGCCGAGGTAGCATCCCGGAGGAGCTGTCTACCTGGCAGAAAGGGAGTTAAAAATATCCCTGGAGGAGATAGTGTCCCAGAGGAGTCGCCTATCCCCTCGGGTGAGTCCTTGTGTCGGAGCACTCGGAGAGCTTCAAGGTAGCATCTTGGAGGAGCCGTCTACCTGACTGGCCCAAGGTAGCATACCGGAGGAGCCGTCTACCTGGTAGAATGGGAGTTGAAAAGCTCCTTGGTAGAGATAGTGTCCCAGAGGAGTCATTTATCCCCGCGGATAAGTCCTTGTGCCGGAGCACTCAGAGCGCGTCAAGGTAGCATCCCGGAGGAGCCGTCTACCTGGTAGAAGGGGAGTTGAAGAGCTCCCTGGTAGAGATAGTGTCCCGGAGGAATCGCCTAGCCCCACGGTGAGTCCTTGTGCCAGAGCACTTGGAGTGCGTCAAGGTAGCATCCCGGAAGAGCCGTCTACCTGGAGGAAGGGGAGTTGAAGAGCTCCCTGGCAGAGATAGTGTCCCGGAGGAGTCGCCTATCCCGGTAGAATGCTGCACACTCCAGAGAGTGGGTCAAAGCATGTTCCATAACCAAGGCAAGGTGCGCATGGTATGGTGAAAGGATGGACCAATGCAAGGAGCATGGTAGTGTGACAGAGAGCAAGGGGGCACAACTGTGTTAGTGGTGCGGTGCATGGGGGCGGCGAAGTGAGTAAGGTGCCGGGGGCACGTCTGTGTTAGTGGCACGGTGCATAGGCGCGACGGAGTGCGTATGGTGCCAAGGGCACTGGAGTGTGACAGGGAGCCAGGGGCAAACGTATTAGTGGCGCGGCATATAGGCCCGTTGGAGTGTGTATGGTGCCCAGGGCATATGTCATGGAGATGGCGTAGCACATGGGCACGACGGAGTGCGTATGGTGCCGAGGGCACTGTAGTGTGATAGGGAGCTTAGGGGCACGACTGTATCAGTGGCGCAGTGCATGGGCGCGGCAGAGTGTGTATGGTGCCAATGGCAGTGTAGTGTGACAAAGAGCCCGGGGGCACGGCTGTATCAGCCGCCTTGCGCACGGGCCGGCGGAGTGACGTCTGGGCGACGGGGGTAGCGGAGTGACGTTCAGGCGATGGGGGTCGCAGAGTAACTTCTAGGCGACGGGGGTGGCGGAGTGATGTCCGGGCGACGGGGGTCGCAGAGTGACTTCCGGGCGAAGGGGGTGGCGGAGTGACGTCCGGGCGATGGGGGTTACGGAGTGATGTCCGGGCGACAGGGGGTCGCGAAGTGACATCTGGTCCCTTGAAGTGTAGTGAAGATGCTAAGTATGGAAGCCAAAGGCCAATTTTTAGGGAAGGCCGAGGCCGACCCCCAAGGGGAGGCCGAGGCCGACCCTAAGGGGAAGGCCGAGGCTGACTTCCTTCGGTAGACTCCAAGGTGCACCGACGGGCGATGGGCAGTGTGCGACAATCGGAGAGTGATGAGCAGTCGCGCAAGGATGAGTTTATTGGTGACGAAGTCACGTCGAAAGAGTGAGAAGTGCACGTGACTTGAGCGTGCACCTTTGACCGGTTGGAATCATTGAATATTGCATGTTGTTTGTGCGGACGTGTCATGAAAATTGGGACCCCCAGTGGCCTTTGGGTGCGACCAGAATAGGTTGGTAACACCTATTATCCTGTATCTAGAACATTCTAGAATTTTCCTGACTTAATTATATAGGATTCTTTTTTCTGTTTCTGGTAAGATAGTTTTCTATTACCTATAAAAGGTCTCATTGTACTCAGTTTTATTATGCTCTCTAGTATAATTATTTTTCTCTTCACCTTTTCTATCATGGTATCAGAGCCATACGATCCACCGGTTTAAGAATCTTTCAACATTTTTTGCAAACTTCAGCGAATGGCCTTTTGAAATTCGTCCGACCAATTCATGTGCCTTTTGTTTCTTTTCATGCTCTTTTTTTCTTCTTGATTTCAGAATTTTGGTACTTCTTTCCTGCCCCTTCTATACATTGATCTTCGCTCATGATGAAACCCTAGCCACCGCCCACTCTTACTGTTCATCAACTCTAGCTTCTCTCTTTTGCTCAAACAAAAAAAAAACTCACACACATACACAATTCCTTCTTCAGTTACCTCTATTGACTTCCTTTAGCCCAAATCCTAATCCCACACCCCAATAAGATTCCGTTCTCTCCACTAATCATAATGCTGCCAACCATGCCACCATGCTCTCGTTCGGTTCCTTCATTGGATCCTGATCTTGTCTTGTTCTGACTCCTAGCTTGTTCTTAGTCACGAAGCCTTACCCCCGAGACCTTTCTGGTCATTAGACCTCGTCCAGGGACTCCTACACCGTCCTTAGTCTGCGAACCTCGTTCTGGGACTCCTGCTTTGTTCTTAGTCGCCGGACCTCACCCCCCAGGACTTTATTGTCGTCGAACTTCATCCTGGGATTCCTGATCTATTCTTAGTCATCGAACCTCGCCCAATACCTTGATGGTTGTCAGACTTTGCCCCTGGACTCTTGCTCTGTTCATCACCGAAGTCTACACACGGAATTCATCTTAACTTCGATCTCACATAGTGCATCTAGTAACAAGACACCGCTCTGGACTTAACTTCCAAACTCAAGCTTGTTTTTCTCTACCAACTTGAGTTTGAAGGGGGATGCTATTATATGATATATATATATATATATATATATATAGCAATTACCTTTTTCCTATTGTCCTATATCTAAAACATTCTAGAGTTTTCCTAATTTAATTATATAGGATTCTCTTTTATGTTTTCTGGTAGAATAGTTTTCTCTTACCTATATAAAGACCTCATTGTATTCTGTTTTATAATATTTTCTAAAATAATTATCGTTTTCTTCACGTTTTCTAAATCCCCTTACACTCTTTGGGCACGTGTCCTCAAAGCCAAATATTTTCCCTACTCTTTCATATTCGATGTCCCTACCAACCCTCATGCTTCGTGGGTATGGGGCAATTTTATGATGGCCTCATCTCTCTCCGACATGGTCTTCGTTTGGAAACTGGTGATAGCTTCTCAGTTCATGTTTGGAATGAGTTTAGGCTTGTGATTTTCCTCTGCGGGACCTCGAACTCCCTCAGCTTCGACCTAGCCTTCTTGACCTCCATGTTAGTTCCCTTATCTTCTCTCGTTGCAGCTGGAACCTTCAACCATTAAGTGATCTTCTTCTGCCTCACATTCTGGCTTGCATCGTGGAATTTCCCTCCCTTTTTCCCACACCAAGATCATCTTTTGTGGCGTTACGATGGTCATGGTCATTTTACTGTTAAATATGCTTATTACTTTTTACGTTCCCAGTAAGGGTGCCCATCCCATCCTTCGATTCCCTGGCATGTTCTCTGGAAACTACCGCTTCCTGCTAAAATTCACATTTTTCTATGGTTATTGTTACATGACCAGTTACCCACTAGTGCCACATTATTCACCAACACAAAGCTCTTATTGCCCAATGCTCTCTATACTCGACTGCGGTGGATACTACCACTCACTTCATCACAACATGCCCCGGGTTTCAGGCTTTAAATGCTTATCTCTCTCCCCTCTGCTCGTCAAACCTTTCCCCGATAACCTCTTTGGTAGCGGTCACGACTTATATATGTCGCTTCATCTTGTGGCATGCTTCGCTCGCCTGTAATGGTTTTACTTTTGGTTAAGTCCATTTACTGTACTGCTAGGATGCACGCTCATGATTTCCTCTTTTAACTTTTACGCTTTGTGCTCCTTTCCCAAACCCACCCGTTCTCTCTCACACATTGGTTAGGTCTTCCCTCCCCAACTATGTCTGAAGCTTAAAGTTGACGGTGCCTCTACTTGTAACCCGGGTTTTGCTGGTGTTGGTGGTACCGTTCATAATCATTTGGGACATATTATGTATGGTTTCGCTGTTAATATTGGAAATACCACTAATGATGTTGTGGAACTACTTGCCAATCAACGAGCACTTCATATCATTCACAATCTATCACTGAAGATGTGTAGAAAGTACAAGCAGTTGCTATGCTGGTTATCAAGAATGTTGGAGCCTCTCGATAAAATGTACTTTGCTAGCATTATCCTGTCGTGTGTGTCATTAGAGTTTGCACTTAGTACTCTCTAGAAACCCAAAATCACTGCACTTGTGTATGCATGATTTTTTGCCCGTTCACGCTAATGTTCTATGAATATCTTACACCCCGTTCAGTTACTATTTTCCTTTTTTCGCTCATGTTTCCGATACGGATGCTTGTGTCCTCATTTTGTTTTCATTTATAATCCTAGTTGGGCATATGTCCTTTGCACGTAAACGGTAAGGTAAGGTGATCGTGCAATTGTTTTATCTAAAATAATAATGGCTAAATTAAAATATTTTGATTGTACATTCTTGTTTCTCTTATTTGCAACTGTTTTGGCTAAATTTAGGATCTTGCAACCATACTTTAACATTAATATAGTAATATTCCTGTAGCAAGTCTAATAAAATGATCCTTCGTATTTTATAATGTCCCGCCCAAGAGGTTAATATTGCATTTAAGGATTTTCTAAATACACTCAGTTCACCACGTTAAGTCTTGAAATGCTAGTGGAGGCTTATAAGAGAAGAAATCTCTTTTTTTATATTGCAAATTAAGTTTAATTTTCTGTAATCTACCTTTGAAATCTAAATAATTTTTTTTTGAAAATAGTAAACACTGCATAAGTTACTAGCTCAATTTTATTGAAAAAAAATCCCTCTTTGGTTTCTTATGAATTTATGGTATAAATTTACTTTAATACTCCATTTGTCCCACTTTAATTGATCATGTTTCTTTTTGTGTTGTCCCAAAAAATTTGTTCACTTTCAAGATTACAAAAGATTCTATATGTGTTTTTCATGTTTAACCTTTTTACATTTAATTTATTATATTTCTGTTTCCTTATTTAACCATTTACCAACTCATTTTCTCTTTCCAGACCCAATTCCTTACCTTTCCCCTTTCCCTCTAGGGGTAGAATGAAAAACACACAATATATGACTTATATGCTTAACATACGTGCCAAGTCAAAATAGAGCAATTAAATTGGGACGAAAGGAATATTTGATTTAATCCTGCTTAACTTGTCAAATAATATAATATTCATTAAATGGAGTACATGTTTGCAAATGCTTAATTTAGGGGATTTTAAAGATAGTCCTTTCAAAGGATGTTAGTAGAATTGCTATGATAGGCTACATGCTTGCTATAAGTAGGCAACATATTTGCTATTAAATTGCACTTGTCTACTTGAGGAGATGCATTAACCGTGTAAATCGGCTACTTCGCAAATGTTCTGTGAGAATGTGTGTTCAACAAAGGTGGAATTTGACAACCTTCATTAGATACTTATACAACTACTTACTACTTAATATTGCATCTTTGTAATATGAACACTTCTGGAAAATGTTTCCGCCGTTGGTTAACGTACATGTCAATTCGTGGACTCCCTGCCACTATCTCTTCATTTTCGTTTTCTTCAATTTCAGATCTGCCAATTAAATTTCAACTATTTGGAGAAAGTTGACACGCCCGTGCACATTTTGACAAAGGTTGGTCACTTTGCCGGCTAGTAAGATGTTCAGAACTTTTGCTGTTAACTTACCAGTTGTTTCAAAATTGTGCAAGTCTTCGATAACATACAGAGAGACAAGTAAAGTGTACAAACAAACTGGGTACAGATTGTGCCAAAAGAAAAGGGGAAAAAAAGGTACACAGAAAAATCAGGTTCGAGATCTTTCAACCGGAGTACTGATACCATGTTAAATTATTATTTGTTTTAAAACCTTAAACTATTAGAGAATGAGTGCAATAATGTATAGCATGCTTTAGCGTTTGGATAGTTCCACTTTGACAAAGATGGGCATTGCTCAAAGGCATCCGGAGCCAGTATTATGCAACAAATAGAAGAACTTTTGTGAGTAATTGAACGAATGGCATTATTCTTGTTGTATGTAGAGCCTGATTTCAATCTAAAGACATTGTTACAATAAAAGCAGTGACCTGAAAACTAGTTTTGTGTGGGTGTCCCACATTGTTTATTGAAAGAAGGTCACAACTTAGTCCAAATATATAAGTTGTCTTGTCTCATATTGGTTATTTAGAGAAAGGTCACATCTGAGCTCTAGATAAATATAAGTGATCTTATATTGTTTTGAGTTAAGAGAGAAAATCACAACAAAGAGTGGGGGTTAGGATTTTGGTTGTAACACTACTGAAGAGTGAAATCAAAATCTAGTCATACTCCGAGGACATAGCCATATTAGTGAACCTCGTAATTATTGTGTTGTGCATTTAATTTTTTTAAAAAAAATTCTCGTTTCTTTGTTTTTCAATATATTGCTTCATAGTTGATGCGTTTCGTAACAACTGGTATTAGAGATTGGGTTTGAATTTTACTCACGTAGGCTTTACGTTTGAGTAGGAGCAATGGCTGAAGAAGGTAAAGGAAAGATAAAGAAGTTTAATGATATGAATTTTCAGTGGTGGAAGATGCAAGTTGAAGACTACTTGTATCAGAAGGATCTGTATCTACCACTGGTGGGAGAAAAACTTGAAGCGATGAATGTGAGTGAGTGGGCGATTTTGGACAGAAAGGCGTTGGCTACAGTAAGACTTAGCCTAACCCCACAAGTAGCATTCAATATTTTCAAGAAGAAAACTACTGTTACTGTGATAAAAGTGTTAGAGAAATTATATGAAAAACCTTCTGCTTCGAATAAGGTATTTCTTATGAAGAGACTGTTTAATATGAAGATGTCTGAAAATGGTTCTGTTGTTGATCATCTAAATGATTTTAACGGTGTTACAAATCCATTGAAATATGTCGGCATTAATTTTGATGATGAAATTAGGGCTTTGTTGTTTCTGTGTTCAATGCCTGATAGTTGGAATAACTTGGTGACGACAGTGAGTAATTTTATAATTTTTTGAATGCTAACATTTAATGATGTTGTGAGCTCTGTGATGAATGACGAAATGCTGAGAAAGACAATTGGTAATGGTATATCATCTAGTACTGCTTTGTCCGTGGAATCCATAGGTAGCCAGAATAACAAGCAGAATAACAGGAGAAGAAGTCTTACAAGAGGAAGATCAAAATCAAAAGGCAAGTCGAAGTCCAAAGGGAAAACCATAGTGTATTGGAATTGTAACAAAGAAGGTCATAAGAAGAATGATTGTACGGAACCAAAGAAGAAAAAAGGAGCAGGAGGAAGACAGGGTGATGATGAAGGGGCAAACATGGTAAGTTCAAACGAACAGACATATGACGATTTATGTCTCTCTACTACACTGGATAATAATTCTAAAGTGTGGTATGTAGACTCAGGAGCCTCAATTCATGGTACACCTCATAGCGATTATTTCTGTGATTATGTTCATGGTGATTATGGACATGTGACAGTCAGGAATGGATATCGGTGTAGCATTGTCGAAAAGGGAAAAGTGAAAATTAAACTGTCAAATGGAGGAACCCTAGTTTTGAAGGATGTTAGACATATTCCAGAACTGCAGAAGAATCTTATATCCGTCAGTGGATTGGACCGTGAAGCCTATTTTGTGGCATTTGGTGAAAAACAGTGGAATGTGATCAAAGGGTCGATGGTGGTAGCAAGAAGTGCAAGAGCAGGAACCCTAGACACTCTTTCAGGTACCCATAACCACTCTATGTCTTTGGCTTTTATAGAAAATCAGAGAACCACATTATGGCATCACATGTTGGGACATTTGAGTGAGAGTGGTATGAGAATTCTGCATTCAAAGAATGCATTGCCAGGGATGAAGAACATTCAGTTAGATTCCTGCGAGGGTTGTGTCTATGGAAAGCAAAAGCGGCTCAGTTTCTGGAGGGATGGTAAAGAGAAGAAGATTGAAAGACTGGAGCAAGTTCACACGGATGTTTGCGGACCTACTACAGTAGTCTCTTGAAGGTAATTTCTACTTTGTCTCTTTTATAGATGATGCTAGTCAAAAGACCTGGATATATGCCATCAGATAGAAATCTAACGTTTATCACACTTTTAAGAAGTGGAAAGCACTTGTTGAGAATGAAACAAAGAACAAGATAAAATACCTAAAATTTGATAATGGGGGTGAGTATTGTGATGGAAGGTTCCAAGAATATTGTTCCAACAACGGTATCAGGTTGATAAGGACTGTTAAGAGGACACCTTAGGAAAATGGCTTGGCAGAGAGGATGAACGGAACCATCATGGAAAGAGCAAGGTGTATGAGGATACATGCTGATTTACCTCTACAATTTTGGGCAGCAATTGTGGATACTGCTATATATTTAATTAACAGAAGTCCAGCCAGTGCTCTCAATGGTGGTATTCCTAAAGAAGAATGGTCAAGTAAACCAGTAAATTATTCTTTTTTGAAAGTTTTTGGATGTATTGCTTACGCTCATATTGATAAATAGGAAAGAAAGAAACTTGATTCTAAATCTCAAAAGTGTGTATTTATTGGATATGGAGGTGATGAATATGGTTATCGTTTGTGGGACTATGAACATAACAAAATCATCAAGAGTAGGGATGTCATATTCGATGAATCACGATTGTATAAGCACAGGTTACAAAAACATGAATTGAAAAGGAAAACAAGGAATACATGGAACTTGATGAGCCAGGAGATGGATTGGTACCCAGGAGAGAAAATCCAAAAGTCCTTGATGAGACAACTGATACTGAAATTGGAGCTGGTGATCTACAAAAGGTGCCTGAAACTCTTAACCTCAGAAGAAGTAGTCGGGTAAGGAAAGCTCCTGACAGACTTTGTCTTCCACTCGATTATATTTTGTATACTGATTCTGGTGAGCCACAATGTTATCAAGAAGCAATACAAGATCAATTCAGGTTACAGTGCTTTCAATTGAGTAAAACCAAACTTGGGATTTGGTAAAGCTCCCTGCAGATAAGAATATTCTGTACAATAAATGGGTATACAGGATTAAAAATGAAGCTGGAGGAACAAAGAGATATAAGGCAAGACTAGTTGTGAAAGGGTATCAGCAGAGGAAGGTATTGATTTCCAAGAAATCTTCTATCTTGTTGTGAAGATGACTTCAATTCATACGATATTGAGCATTGTAGCTATAGAGGACTTACATCTGGAGCAGTTGGATGTTAAGACAACATTTTTCCATGGGGATTTGGAAGAATAAATCTACATGCATCAGCCAGAGGGTTTTGAAGTCAAGGGTAAGGAGGAAATGGTTTGCAGGTTGAAAAGGAGCTTATATGGCCTAAAGCAAGCTCCTAGACAGTGGTAATTGAAGTTTGATAGTTTCATGAAGCAGACAAATTTCACTAAATGTGACTCCGATCACTGTGTTTATTTTTAAAAGTTTAATAGTGAGGACTTTATTATTTAACTCTGTATGTAGATGATATGCTTGTAACAGGTTCAAGCATGAGAAGGATTAATGAGCTCAAGAAGAAGTTGTCAAGTACTTTTTCTATGAAGGACTTGGGTGAGGCAAAACAACTTCTTGGCATGAGGATAACCAGGGACAGAGAACAAAAAAGTTGTGGTTGTCGCAGGAAGAGTACATTGATAAGGTTTTGAGGATATTTAACTTGCACACCTCTAAACCTGTGACGACTCCTTTAGCAGCCCACTTTAAGCTTTCAAAGGAGTTGAGTCCTAAGAATAAGGAAGATGAAGAATACATGGCACAGGAACCGTACACTCTGATGTGGGAAGTCTCATGTATGCCATGATCAGTACAAGGTCGGATATTGTACATGTAGTTCGGGTTGTGAGCAGATTCATGACAAACCCAGGAAAGGAGCATTGGCAAGCAGTGAAGTGGATTCTCAAGTATTTGAGAGGAACATCGAGGTTCTGCTTATGTTTTGAGGGTGATAACATAGTGTGCGAGGCTATGTAGATGCAGACCATGCAGGTGATAGAGACAATGGCAGAAGCACCACGGGATATTTTTTTTTCTGTAGGAGGGACTGCAGTAAGCTAGATCTTTAAGTTACAGAAGATTGTTGCATTGTCTACAATAGAAGCAGAATATGTTACTGTGACAGAAGCAAGCAAGGAAATAATTTGGCTTCAGAGATTGTTGACAGAGCTGAGATATGGGCAAGTAGATTGTACGTTATGGACTGATAGTCAGAGTGCAATACATCTTGCTAAGAACTCAGCATTTCATTCGAGGACCAAGCACATTCAGTTGAGGTATCACTTTATACGGTCTCTGTCAGAGGATGGACAACTGAACTTGGAGAAGATTGAAGGCAACAAGAATCCTGCAGACATGTTAACGAAGGTGGTTGACAGGTAACTTTGATTAGTCTTTGTTGATGCTTCTTGGATGAGTATGACCAGCATTTGTATGGAGTTTCAGCACTGGAGTTGTATCAGTCTTCAAGTGAGAGATTGTTGTATGTGGAACCTGATTTCAATTCAGAGACATTGTTACAATGAAGGCAGTGACCTGAAAACTAGTTTTGTGTGGGTGTCCCACATTGGTTATTGAAAGAAGGTCATAACTTAGCCCAAGTATATAAGTTGTCTTGTCCCACATTGGTCATTTAGATTAAGGTCAACTTTGAGCTCTAAATAAATATAAGTGATCTTGTATTGTTTTGGGTCAAGAGAGAAAACCACAACAAAGAGTGGGGATAGAATTTTGGTTGTAACACTACTGAATGGTGAAATCAAAATCCGGTCATACTCTGGGGATGTAGTCATATTGGCGATCCTCATAATTCTTGTGTTGTGTGTTTAAGTTATTTTTTAAATGTCTTGTTCTTCAATACATTGCTTCGTAGTTGTTGTGTTTTTGTAACAATTCTACATGTAACTTCACCGAAAAGTACAAATAATTAGACATAGGCATCAATCTTGTGGTTTGAAGTGATTGCTAAATGTGCGGCCAAGCACGGATGCTATTAAACTGATCAAGCTTATGAGAGCAATGTTGGGAAAAACGTTGCAAGATAGTAATAGTGAATGACTGAGTTGAATGCGAGATGTTTATTTCTTAAGATAATATTTGCCCCCTTAATTATGCACAAAGTAATAGTAAATGTGTCTCACAAGATTATACAAGCGAACTTTTCAAGTAACTATTGCAGAATAGCGACGAGACAGAAATTTTGAGTTAGAGAGAAGAAAAAAAAGAGAATTTTTTTAGTGAGGAAGAACGAGATCTGCAGATTTATTTATAACAAAACAAAATATTCATATTCATTTTCATTTGTGCAATGTGTTAATAACAGTTAAATGATCCAGGAGGTATCATCTAACAGTCACGCAGGCACGCATGAGATCATGAAGGGCATGTTGGCCGGTTAATGTTCCAGGGCCAAGCTTCTGCTTGTGCTCTTTTTGTTTGTACTTTTGGGTATTCTGTTTCCAGAGCCAAATATTTGTTTGTGTTTTGTAAGTTGTACTTTGTGTTTTAGTTTAATACAGTTTCCGTTTTGACCAACAAAAAAAATAGAGATCATGAAGGGCATGAGAGAACAAACACCATGGATATTTTGCATCAGTAGCACCTTTGGCCCGCCCTCAAGCACTCACACGTGTGATGTACAGCACATGCGACCCAACTCTATGTCCACTTTGTGCTACTAGAACTATAGAACCTATCACACTGACTTATATAAACTCGTCAACTTCCAAGCAACGTGAATTTGCCACGTTTTGACCCTTGAACTTCCTAGTTTTTTTAAAAAATTTTGAAATCTTAGACCTCCTTAATAGTTCGATGAAATGGTACAATTCTTGTTGATCGTTGCAACTCATAGTCTACAATATGAAGACCAAAATCCAGAAGTTTCTCAACAAGAAAGAGGTTAAGGAAGAGAACTAGGAAGTACACGTAGCAAAAAATAAAACTCACTAAAAATCAACCAATTACATCTGGCACAAAATGTAAACATAGCTGCTGCGAGAAAAAAAAATGAAGAACTTTGAAGTCCTATTCCATAAGTGGTGCATCTAAAAGATCCGAATTCACTACACAAACACACACACCCTTCTTCCAGGTAAATATCAGAGTCAGATTTCTCCAGCTTAATAGCAAGCTGTCATGTTAAACTGAAGCTTTCATGTTACAGTGCTTCTCTGAAAACCAAGATCCTGAAATTTTTCTCCTAATTACCTCACTCTCCTGAAGTTAAGGTTGCTCTCGGCTTCTTTCACAATAGAAATCACAGAAACCAGAACCGGAAGTGCCATTTTGTGTCTTTGGATTTGAAATTGCAACCACCGCCATAAACTGGATTTTGTAGCAGCAGCAAATGCACCAAATGAACTGGATTTTGTAGAAGCAGCAAAACAAACCATGCCCATTCTCCAGATTTAATTACTCTTCAATCTTTCCACCCTTCCCAATAGAATACCTCAGGAATTTCGTTTGAGTTTTCTGCAAATGAAGCAGACTGAATCCATCATAATCAATCAAGCAAATGCTACCAGCCTTACATTGCTCTTCTACTCTTCCTTCTTCTTACACTCCCAAATCCTCTATAACCCTTGACCCATCTCAGCAAATCTTCTCCCCTCAACAATAACAGCCCCACCAAAACAGCACAAGAACAGAACCCTGAAATCCAATCAACAAACTGCCTCTTCCACCCATCAACCAAAATAAGAAATAGTGCTAAACCCAAGAATCCTATAAGCATATTGGCCTCTAATTCTTTCCCCAAGATGAACCACATGCCCAGACCACAAACAACTACAAAACCCAGAAACCCTAGCTTCCATTTTCTCCTCCTCCTCCCATCGAAGCCTCCCCATCCAAAACCCTTCCAAAATCCGAGTCCCCCACCACCCCCATTTCCACCTGTGAATTCCCTTATCATAGAATCCAACGGCTCTGGTATGACATTGAGGTTTGATGCAATGGCATAGGCCAAATCGAGTATGGATTGGGATTTTCTTGATCTTGGAAATCCAAATCGTCTACTGCCGTTCTTTGCGCATAAAATTGATTTTCGGATCTGGGTTTGAATTGAAAGCAAAGGGTATTGAATTAGTAGAAACTTCGGACCGAAGAGACGAGAGGTATACGGATATGAGAAGGAAGGTTGGAAGTTAAACTGAAGCGTGTTCTGCATCTTTGCCTATTTTTTCTTCTCCTTTGTTGAAGAAATAAAGAGGAATGTAACAGAGGAAAAGACGATAAAATTGACCGTTGCATGGAATTTATTACTTGAAGTCTAAAATAACCATGAAAATTAAAATGCGGTACAAAAGTGTTCGCTAATATTTTTTTGAAGTCTAGCAAGACCCAACATGTGTTTCTTTTTTCTTTTTTTAAATAAATTAATTAAAAAAATTCATCACACAGGCCAAAACTAGAATCTTAAAGACATCATTCGCACAATATACATTGTTGATATTATGCAAATCCACACTCAAATAGTAACATGTTGCACATCAAGCATTTTTTAGCGCACAATAAAATGTGAAAAGAGCGTATTATTAGTGGGAGAGCTTGCTCTGTAGCTTAACATCTTGATTGGTATGAGTTATGGCAGCTGGTCCTCTAGAATGAAGGGTGAAGAATTTTAGGACTCTTTGTCCTGGGTCATTTTCAAATGCACGCCACTTGCTTGTAGAAATGTGCTGCCTCTGGCTAAAGAATTCTGGTCATATCACTCAGCCTTCTGTGTCTCGCCATGTGAAGGTGCATAGACTTTCTTTTTCGTAGTCTTTTCTTTAGATAAATGTTAAGGATGAATTTTTACTCCAAAATTTATCATTGACTAATCACTGCTTTCCTGCAGAAGCACTACACATGTACTAACTGTTTCCACTTCCACAAAGGGTAGGGTAGACAGCTTGAGAAATTGAGACATACATAACAATGCGCAACGACCTTGAGGCTGAAGCTCCTATTGATCCGTTCCGGTTCTCGGGAATTTTCTTAGGGAAAACCGTTCACCATGAAGTCAAGCGAGGCCCAATGCATTTGCAAGCACCATGTTTTGCTCACAAAAGAATTACGTGTTGCCGGTTAATTGCATTGCCGCTTGAAGAATGCAAACAGACGGAGCAATGTCTCCAAGCTCTGGTGAGAAACTTGTAAGAAGGTAACTGCTTCCACTTTTATGTTTAAATCCTAATGCCTTTTTCTTCAATCTTCATGGATGCCATCGGAGTGAAGTAGCAACTTGCATTCTGAAATGCCTTCTCATGAGTAGTACAAAACAGTGAGAACTGAATGCTATCTTTTAGCTAAACAACTTCATACACATTATATCTACTCATCTGCGTTACATTACATGAACTCAGTACGAGTGTCCGGATCGGATACGTGTTCAAGTGTCGGATTCGTCTAGTTTTGAAAATGCAAGACACAGGGACACGGCAAAATATTCATATTTGTTATTGCTTTTTAGTTATTTCGAAGACAAAAAGATGTTTTATGTGATGCATTTGACTTTAATTGACAACTTGTCTCTTCTCAAAACAATAACTAATTAAACAAAATATTACAAGATAGTATCATAATAACATATCTTATGAGATGTGTCGGACACATATTTCATACACATGTCAAGTGTCGAGTGTCCGACACGGATACTTCACGCAAACCGAAGAGTCCATGTAACATAGCTACTCATACACACTATGGACCAAAAAAATAATTATATCTATTGTTCATGCACCCTTGTCACGGAAAAGAGTACCTCAGTATCCCAGTATTATCCCGACACTGTTTCCAAGTTTCCCAGATTTACAGCATAGAGTGTCTAGCCATTTCAAAAGGTTTCTAGCAACAAAAAACATATGCATAGCCAGGAAAACCTGCTTAATAAGATATTCATATCTTTCTTTCTACTTCTTTCTTATTCTAAACCAGAATGGCTTTTTCTGCAGTCCCTTTCCCTAAAAGACTCGCTGATGTAATGACGTTTTCCAACTTCTGTATTCTTCTAGGTTATTCTCGTGGTTTAGGTTGCGTGGGTTCTACGCCTTAAACTCTTGTATCCTTTTTGTATTTGACTCAAGCTGTCAGTCATCCGTGGTTGTTAATGCATAATATTTACAGCATTCACCCACACAACCCCCAACGCTAGAGACTTGTGAATTCTTTCAGTCAGCCTCTATGCCTCGTCTAGAATTATAATCTCTTTGCAGAAAATGAAGTGATATGGCAAAAGAGATTATAATTGCGGGAGTAACGCCATACTTCCAATGTACTAACTGTGTGAATGATGGTGGTTGGGCCATTAAAAGGGTTTGGTGCCTTTTGCTATCCCAAATCACTGTGAGCACATGCCACAAGGAGTTGGACACTCGGGTTGCAATCTTGTTTGTTATGCTTGCTCATCCGCCTTTATGTGGACATTACACCTTTCTCCATCAATGTCCCCTAAATATCCCCATAGAATAAATATAAGAGGTTTCTCCACAGCATATCAAGTTGCTTTTCTGCATGATCATCTCTTATTAAGAGATTATTACAACCACTGAATCTTATTAAATTAGGATTAGATAAGCTTGCATGTTCAGAACACATATTAGCTTCTTCTTTTTTTCTTTTCTATTTTTTTTTCAGACATCTACGCATTCTTTCAGTCAGTCAGATAAGTGTGAGCGATTACAAGGGTTCTCCCACTGTTGTCTTTTTCCAGATGAAAAAGATTATCCCTGATGTTGTTCTTAGAAACGAACTCAAATACATTGTCCTCATTCCTGGATAAAAGAACGAAGCCATGGGTAATCCAGCTTGCAGGCCAGTATTAGACGAGAAGCTTAACCGCTGTATCCTTATTTCAAGCGATGCAAAGATGGTTGCAGAATCTGTAGAAAGAGGAAACCACATCAGGTAATCTCTCTCCTCTCTCTCTTTGTGCGTGTTTGCGTACAAAATAGTGTCTGTGCACACATATACAAAGAATCACACTAACATTATGAGGTAGACTTCTTCGTTGTGGCACTGATGACCATATATCTCACACAGCTCTGCCAGGACTAAATTTGCTAGCGAGTTGATTATCCAAGTAGGAGCCAGCAAGTTTCACTTGCATAAGGTGCACTTTACCTTAGTAGCTTACTTGTCTGTTCTTTGGTGCATGTTCTTTAGTTTCCATTTTAGCCATAAAATACCAACCCCTACGTACATAATTCATGGAATATGTCTCTTAGCTTCACAAATGTAACTACATAGTCAACCACCACTTGTTGTGTAAACGGTATCCACTGGCATTCTGTTTTATCTCTCTTTAACTTGCATTTTCATGGAGAACACCTAATAAAAAAAGAAGGCTAGCTGAGTGCATGACGCTCCTGCCTACTGTATAGCGAGGGTTTAGGCGAAAACAACCTTATGCTGTTTCCAAGTTTAAAACCTGTGACCTCCGGTCATAATTGGGCAAATGAATACTCTATCCTTGCATTTGTCTGTATTAATATATGCTTCTTATTATTCCTGATCCTGCTCCAAACAAGATGTTTTAAATCATGGAATAAAAACTTTCACATGTTTCTCTGTGCAGCTCCCCATGGTTTCAAGGAGTGCATATATAAATAGACTGGTATTCAAGAGAAGCGGTGGACGGACCAGTCTCAATATTTGGTTAGATAATCTTCCTGGTGGATGTAAATGTTTTGATTTAGTGGTGAAATTCTGTTATGGGAAGAGGGTTGAACTAACTGCCGTCAACATTGCTCCCCTCTATTGTGCGGCACATTTCTTGGAAATGAGTGATGATCTTCAACCGGGAAATCTTATCTGCAGAACAGAGACCTTTTTAAGTTTCCTCATTCTTTCATCATGGAAAGACACATTTCGGATTCTTAGAAGTTGTGAATCCATCTCGTCATGGGCAAAAGAGCTACAGATCTTGAAACAATGCTCAGAAGCCATTGCATGGAGGTCGTGTATGGGCCCAAATACAATTAAAAGCAGCAAAAAGGAAGTGCAGTGCTTAAATTTTTTTGCAGAGAAAGGACATAATACTAACGAAGAAAAGGTATCTGCCAATTGGTGGTTTAAAGATATTTCATTCCTTCGAATAGATCATTTTGTTGAAGTGATTGCGTCTATCAAAAGAAATGGGACTAGGTCTGAGCTCATAGGATCGTGTATAGCTCATTGGACTAGGAAGTGGCTTTCTCGAATCAGACTTGAATATGAGTATCCTACTCAAAAACATCAGCTACCTCAAGTCACAATTGAAAGTTTGATAAATTTGCTTCCTGAAGAGCAGAAATCAGTATCCTTCAATTTCTTACTTCATCTTTTCAAGGTGGGTCTGATCTTAAAAGTTGATGCTGAAATACTAAGCAAGCTGGAAAGGAGAATTGCCTTCATGTTGGAAGGTTGCCGAGCCCAAGATCTCCTAGTGAAAAACTATGGACATGGTAGTACCGTCTATGATGTGGACATTGTTGTTAAAGTGGTTGAAGCCTATGTTTCTTTCCTTTCTGACAATTTCTCATCCAAAATACATGCTGTTGGAAGGTTGGTGGATGAGTATCTTATGCTAGTGGCAAGGAATGAGAATCTGCAGGCAAGTGTTTTCCAGTCACTCTTAGAAGCCCTGCCAAAAGACTCTCGTTACTGCAACGACAACCTCTATAGAGCTATTGATATGTACCTCAAGGTATGGAACTCTACGTTTCTACTCACTTTTTTGGTCCATTGAAGGCAGTTATATCCGGTAGCCTTCCACATCCCCTAACCCAAAAGTACTCTGCCCCAATGAGACTTGAACCGGTGACATTCCACAACTTCGTAGGAAAAGGATAGGTCCTCACGACTGGACTATCACCTTGGTCTCCAACTAAGTTATGGTCTTGGTGTTGGACAAATATAATTATGTTCCCCAGCAGACTTGCAGTGGAGACACCAGTCTCAATATCCTTCACATGTATGCGACTATATAAAGCCTAGCATTTTTCTTAATTTCTGATTTCAATGGTACTATTTTGCCCTGATATCTGTGCAGGCACACCCCAGCGTAACCAATGAAGAAAGAAGTGGCATATGTAGAGTCTTGCAATACCAGAAATTATCACAAGATGCACGTGAGCATGCCATGAAAAACTACAGGTTGCCACTGAATATGACCACAAGATTTGTCCTTCTTGAACATCTCAACACGACTAGGTCGATTACAGCTACTGGCTCGATTTACCACCATGCGAAGTCGCAGGCAATCAGCAGAGTAAACAAACTTCTAGGGAAGGGATGGTTAAAGTCCCAAAAGGAGATAAAGATGTTGGAGCAAGATGTTGAGACAGTAAAAGGGCAACTTGGTCAGTTGCAGTTGTGCAGAGCCGGGCTACAAAAGCAAGTAAGAAGAGGTATCATGTAGAAGAAAAGCTGGTCAAACTGACTAGAGTTTGTAAACGTTCACTAAATAGAAGAGAGTATATGTTACCAAACAAAACTGCCCAACTTACAGCATAGACAATAGTAAAGTTTTCGTCCTTTATTATCGAACAAAGATCTTGTCTACCAATGTAGGGTCTGATGGTCTGTAAGTTTCAACTCCATCATGACTTTCTCTTTTCAGCTTTCTAGTGTGTGCGCGTGCAAGTCCGTGTGCATACATATGTGCCCCCGCTGAGGACTGGATCCACCACGTCTTAACGTGTGTTCTCCTTTGCTTCCCACGCATACTGATAGAGCAATGAGAAGATATTAACAATGCCCTTTATATAATTTGATAGCGTGACGCCACCTTCTAGAGTTCCATTTAAAGACTTGGGACCGAGCCGTTACAACACACTGGAGAGCCGTTTATTATCAATGACGCAAAGAAATTTAGGATAGGTTTGACACTCTTTTTTTGCCTTTTTTTTTTCAGTTTTAAAAATTAAAAAAAAAGGAGCGTTTGGTAACCATTTTTTTTTCAATTTAAAAAATCAGTTTTTAAATTGAAGAGTAAAAAAAAAAATTCCAAAAACTGTTTTTTTTTTCACTTTTGGTTTTTTTTTTTAGACCACCACCACCACAGGCAGCCACCTCAGGCGACCACCGCCGGAGACTGCCGGCAGCCACCTCCGGCCGCCGGCGACCACCGCGAGAGACTGCCGACAGCCACCTCCGGCTGCCGGCGACCACCGCCGAAGACTGCCGGCAGCCACCTCCGGCCGCCGGCCGTCGGCCACCACCGCCGGTGACTGCCGGCAACCACCTTCGGCCGTCGGCCGCAACCACCACCACCGTCGACCACCGCTACGCCCCACCACCGCAAACCACAAAAAAAAAAAAAGTCAAAATAAAAGGGTTACCAAACACCCAAAAAAAAACCTAAAAAAAAAAGGGGTTATCAAACACCCACTTGTTTTTATAAAAAAAAAAATTAAGCTGCTCTTTAAAAATTGAAAACCAAAAAAAAAAATTTGTCAAACGAACCCTTAACCGTGAGTTTGATACCTCCTCTGAATATTCCTTTTCCGTGGTTGTCACGTGCCCTTTGCCATTTGATGAGGCGCGATAAAATGTAACTTAATCGTAGCCACTGATTGCTTCAACCCCGACTTAACCCTAGTCCTAAACACGCTTATAAAATCTAGCATTCGTGATTTCCTGACACGCCGCAATGTCATGTACCCCCAAAAAGAGCTCTCACCTGTTGTATGAGTGATATATTTGGGGAGTTATTTCATTGATGTAACTAGAGCTGTGCAAAGGTTCAGTCTTCTAAAGGTAACTACGATACTTTTTCAGGCCATCTTTAGATTTATAAAACAAGCTGAGGAATTAACGGCTTTTCTGCATCACCAACTATAGATGATTGCAATTTTAAAAGTTTTATCTGAATTTAATTTTCAGCTAGTTATTTTACTAGGTTTTCTTGGTGTAAGTTTTTCATTTTAATCTCAATCTAATATTTTAAAAGGTTCTCTGATTGCACTGCTACATGTGGCTGCCGCATGTTCTTCCCGATTGTGACTCTAATATAACTTTTTTCCTTACAAATAAAAAAAAAGAAGGCCGATTCAAATTACAAGGCTCTCGACATTGTAGGTCATCTGTTGATGGATTGGATTTGATTCAAGTTAAGAAAATTCAATTCATTTGGAGTAAATGCATTGAACTGGATTGGATAAATAATGTGATTGACCCAAACTGAAGCATTAGATTATGAAATTATTTGGTGACCCCCAGCCTATCCGAGGCATTGAGGTAGTGTTTCAGAGGAGCCGCTTAACTGGAGGAAGAGGAATCGATGTGCTGGGTTATTTAGAGCTCCATGAGGTAATGTCCCAAAGGAGTCGCCTACCCCGAGGGATGTTGCAGGCTCTAGATAACAGGTTGAAGCCTACCCTAAAGGATGTTGCACGCTCTTGATAACAGGTTGAAGCATGCTCCACGATCAAGGCAAAGTGCACATAATGTGGTGAACAGACGTGTCAATGCCGGGGGCTTAGTAGTCTAACAGGATGTCGGGGGCTTGTCTGTATAGCTGGCTTGGTGTCTGGGTACAGCAGGATGTGTGCAGTGTCAGAGGCACGCTTAAGAGAGATGATGCATGGCCACAGTCAATGGACATGGCTGATGGGCACAGTGTTGGGGGGCACATACATAAAGATAGCGCTCGAGCATGGTCAGGCTTCATGGGCGAAGGAAGACGGTTATCATAGAGTATAAAGCCTCGAGTCAGGGACTGGCTAAGTATAAAGGCCTTCACTCGGTACTGGTAGGAACCCAAGGAAAGGAGGTCAAAGTGGGGGTACCCAAGTATCCAAGGAGAGGTGGTCAAGGTGAGAGTACCTAATGCTCAAGAAGAAGTGGTGGAGACCACAAAGGAAGTGAATGGCACGAAGAGAATGGGTAGAGACCACCAGTAGGAGGTGAGGACATGAAGAATGAGCAAAGACCCTGAGGGATGTGAAGACATAAAGATGGGGCGAGGACATGAAGAATTGGTAGAGGCCCTAAGGGATGCGAAAGACATGGAGAAAGGTGGAAAGCCTAACAGTAGTGTAGGCATGGAGAGGGGGCGGAGACTCAAAGGGAGTTGAAGACATGAAGAGGGGATATAGACCATAAGGGATGTCAAGGCACAGAGAGCAGGGCAGAGAGTCCAAGGGAAGTAAGGACATGGAGAAATGAGCGGAGACTTGAGGAGGTGAAGACATGGAGAGAAGATCTTAAGAGTGGTGAAGGCATGGAGAAGGGTGACAGAGACTTTAAAAGGAAGTGAAGACATCGAGACGGGGACGGAAAACCCCAAGGAGGATGAAAGATCCCTCCGCCAAAAGAAAGGGAGACAAGGAGCTTAAGAAGAACCACCCCCCTCACCTACCCCCACACACACGTGCACGCGCACGCGAAGGAACAGAAGGAACCAAAGAGAGGAACGAGGCCTACCCCTTGAAGGGGAAAGTCGCGACGAATACCCAAGTATAGGCCACGGCCAACCCAAAAGGGAGGTCGGACTGCCCAATTAGAGGGTCAGGCAACCCCAAAGAGGAAAGGCCAAGGCCACTTTAAGGCCAAGTGGGGTTCCATTGAACTTTTTTTTTAAAGGGAGGGATTCCAATTCCAACATTTGAGTAATTTTTTTACAAAATGAAGCGACACGTGACTTGGAGCGTGGTTTGCGGGTTGGTAGTATTGAATTTTCACCACCAAATTTATGCTGACTTTGTCATAAAAAGTGAAACTCAAAAGTAATCAAAGGTGTATATCTAAGATGGGGTAGTACAATCAGCGAACGCTAGTTGAGAAAAATAAGATTTACCTCCCCGAGTCAATCGCTAACTTGTGTGTAAGTGGACGAGTTGAATTGACGATAGATAAAATATATTTTTACCTAATCAAACTGAGTATTTGGTGATTAATCAAATACGCACTAATATAATCCATTTCAATCCAATTTGTTAACTCTAAGGTTATTTAACCTAGGATTATATTTGATTTTGATGATAACTAACATTAATGATTATGTTGTCTAACATGCATTGAGATGATAAAGCAATAGGTACAATTTCATACTCATGCAAACGGAGAATTAGACGAGCTAATCGATCAAACGCACTCAACGGAACAGTTCAAGACGAAATACTTAGATAGATTTTATTATTACGTTTATTCTAATCATTGTAACTGGACATAGAGAGTTGATCGTATCGATGACTATAAACCTAGAACTTGCCCATAGGTTTCACTTGCATGCATAAAAGGTTTTCATTCTTTAAAAACAAGAAAACTGCATTTTCAGGAATGCAGTCGACTGTATGTTGGGCAGTGAGGTATTACAGTCAACTGCATTCCAATGTAGTCGACTGCAATACTTCCAGAAGCCTATTACAGTCGACTGCATTGGAATGCAGTCGACTGCAAGTTGGAAATTTTGAATTTTCAAGAGCTACTTTGGGATAACAGTCGACTGTAATGGCACATTGCAGTCTGCTGCGCTTACCGTTTGGCGCATTTAATGCTCTACCAAACCTCAAACGGTCATATTTATTTCCATCCCTATAAATACTCATCTTGGACATAGTTTTGATTCATCAATTTCATTCAAAGCTCTCTTATCTTTCATATTCTCAAAGATCAAAGCAATTGTTCAATCTCTCTTGGTTTTTATTATTTTCTCATCCATTTCAAGAGAGCATTTATTGTGAGCTTACATTTTGAGAGATATATACTTTCATAAGTCATCATACATTCATCTCTCTTGTTCTAAAGCTTAAACTTGTATTCATCTACTTTTTGAGAGTGAAATCATGTACACATTTATTCATCTAAAGTTTCTTGTATCAAAGCTTGAGGTTATCAAACTTTGGAGCTTTGGGTTTGTCAAAGCTTGTTCTTGATATGGGTATAGCATCAAGGGATTGTAACGGTTCGATCTTGACCCGTAAGAAAGATCATACTAGTGAATTCTAGGGCCTTTCAAGGGACTTCTTTGAAGGGGTAGACGTAGGCTTGGGGGTATTTCAAGCCGAACCATTTAAATCTCCTTGTCAAGTATCTCTAAACCTTCTCTCTTCATATTATCGTTTTATACTTGTGTTGAGATTGGTTAGTTTGCTTAATTGAGATATTGTATTTGTGGTTTGTTGTTTGTAGCTTTTTTTAAGTGATATTCATAACTTCTCTAACCTTGTAGTAATTACTTGTTAATTTTTTAAAGTAGTCTTAAAACCCTATTCACCCCCCTCAAGGGTTATCTTTTTAGTTTCAAGTGGTATCAGAGCCTCGGCTTTTGATATATTGAGTAACGCCAAGAGAGTTAATCGATCATGGCTTACGTTGGAGGAATGGAGGGTAGCTCTACCACTAGGCCTCCATTATTTAATGGGACCAATTATAGTGTGTGGAAAGTTAAGATGAAAATCTACTTAGAGTCTCAAGATTATGAGATGTGGGATATTGTTGAGAACGGTCTTTTTGTTCTAACAAAGGTGGTTGACAAGGTTGAGGAGCCTAAATCCAAATCAGATTATAGTGATCATGATAAGAAGATGATTTGTATGAATGTTAGAGCAAAAAATTGTCTTGTTTTTGCTTTAGACACTAATGAACTCAATAGAGTCATTATGAGTAATTTTGCTGAGAGTATTTGGGATACTCTACAAGTTACGCATGAAGGAACTTCACTTCTTAGAGATTCCGAGATGAACTTATTGTTTAAAGATTATGAGTTATTCCATATGCTTCCAAATGAATCCGTTACAAATATGAATACTCGTTTCACTAACATTGTAAACCCTTTGAAGCAATTGGGCAAGGAATTCACTAATGGTGATCTCGTAAGAAAGGTGATTAGGTCCTTACTAAGAGCTTGGGATGCAAAGATCACCGCCATCCAAGAATCGAAGAATTTTAATATCTTTCCTCTTGATGAATTGATGCGCTCACTTATGACATACGAAATGCAATTCAAGACATTTGATCAAGAAAACGTCAAAAAGAAGCCTACAGTAATTGCCGTTAAAGCTTCATCTTCAAATCTTGAGTCAAGTGATGATGAAGAAGAATTTGATAAAAAAGATGTTACGATGGTTGCAAAGAACTTAAAAAAAAATTTAAGGTTTAGAAGGAATGGTGGGAGAAGACAACAAAATATTAGTAATGAAGAGAAGCTTTGCTACAAATGCCACAAGTCAGGACACATGAAGATGGATTGTCCCACATACAAAAAGGAAAAGAAGGAAAGAAGAGATGTATGGGAAAGAGTTAAAAGGAGACAACTCTCCAAGAAAGAGAACAAAAAGAAAGAAAAAGCAACAAATGCCGAACACACTCTCCAACATGGAGTGACTTCGATTCAAGTAATGAAGACAATGAGAAGAATGATCAAGCTAATGTATGCTTCATGGCAAATGATGAGGTAACTCTTCTTCCGGTAGTGATGGTGATGGTGAAAACTTTGAAGATGCTTATGATAGCTTATATGAGGAATCCAAGAAAATTTTCAAGAAAAATATTATTTTGTCTAAGAAATTCCTTGAAGCTTTATTAGAGAAGTTAAGAATGTAAAATAATGAGTTGCATGCCAAAAATGAATGCATTTTCAACCATTTATATGTGAAACATGTGAATAATGACTTGGTTGAATTAGTTGTCAACACTCCTAGCTCAAAACAAATCTCTTGCAAAACTTTGGCTTTAGAAAAATAAAATGAAGATTTAAAACTTGAGATTTTTGCTTTAAAAATTTGTCTTGAAAATTTTGTTGATGGTCAAAACAATTTGGATGTCATACTTGGACGCCAAAGAATTGGCCTAAACAAAGGTGGTCTTGGATTAGATTCTATGGCCGTGCCTCCTAAAATTTTGCAACAACAAGCTAGGTTGAATATTCATACCGAACAACCAAAGAACTATTGCACACCATTTACACATTGTGGTTGGTGCAACAAGAAAGAGCATACGACTAATTATTGTCCTTATAGAATTGTCTATGTTGAGGTAAAAATAAAATATGAGTTGTGAAAGGTCAAGATTTCAAATGTAAATCTAACAACCAAGGACCCAAGAAAATATGGATACCAAAAGTCACTACTTGATTTGTGTTTATAGGTATGTCTCAAAGCAAAATCTAGTAGCAAGAAGTGGATTCTTGATGGTGGATGCTCAAGACATATGACCGGCAACATATCTCTTTTCACCGTGATCGATCTTAAAGAAGGAGGAAATGTGACATTTGGTGACAATGCTCAAGGAAAAATCAAAGGTAAAGGAACTATTGGTAAGGAACCACATTCAATTGAGAATGTGTTTTATGTTGAAGGATTAAAGTATAATTTGCTAAGTATTAGTCAATTTAGTGATAAAGGTTTGAGAGTAATCTTTGAGGCTTCTTAGTGCACTATACAATCCTTGAAGAATAATGAAACTATTTTGGTATGAAGTAGAGATGACAATATTTACTTCATACAATTAAATGATTTGGCTAACCAAGATGTTAAGTGTCTTAGTGCTATTAGTGAGACATCTTGGCTTTGGCATCGAAGACTTGGACACATGCATATGGAGCATTTAAAAGATATTTCGAGCAAAGAACTTGTGAGGAGACTCCCGAAGATCAAGTTTGAGAAAGATAAAGTATGTGATGCTTGTCAAATGGGTAAGCAAAAGAAAGTCTCTCACAAACCGAAAAATGGTATTTACTTCTAGACCCTTGCAATTACTTCATATGAATTTGTTTGGACCAATCCCTACTACTAGTCTTGGTGGTAAATCATATTGTTTTGTTATTGTTGATGACTATTCTCGCAATACTTGGACTTTCTTTTTAGCTACCAAAGATGAATCTCTAGATGTGTTCACTTCATTTGCAAAACGTGTTCAAAATCAAAAAGAATATTTGATAACCAACATTCGAAGTGATCATGGTAGAGAATTTGAAAATTCAAAAATAGGAGCTTTATGTGATGACTTTGGTATATCACATAATTTTTTGGCTCCTAGAACTCCTCAACAAAATAGTGTTGCCAAAAGAAAGAATAGGTCATTGCAAGAAGCGGCAAGAACAATGCTTAATGAATATGGTTTATCTAAGTACTTTTGGGCGAAAGAGGTCAATTGTGCTTGTTTTATTCTTAATAGAGTTATCGTGCGAAAAATTTTGTTAAAAACCCCTTATGAGCTTTTTAATGATAAGAAATCTAAGGTGAACTTTTTTAGAGTCTTTGGATGCAAATGCTTTATTTTAAATACTAAAGATCACCTTAGCAAATTTGATTCCAAAACCCATGAGGGAATTTTCTTGGTTACTCTAATAATAGTATGGCATATAGAGTTTATAATAAAAGTACTTTGGTTGTAGAACAATCCATAAATGTCACTTTTGATAAGACTAATCCTTTTCTTCGGAGGACTAACATTGTCAATGTAGATGATATGGACAATGACATGAGAACTATGGACATAAGTGATACATTACAAGACAATCCCAAAGAAATTGATCTAGGGGAGTAACAATCAAGCTTTCAAGTGGGAAACGAGGAAGCAATCAATGATACTTTAAACTTGGACAACTCTCAAGCATTACCAAAAGATTGGACTTACAAAAAAGGATCATCCAAGCGATCAAATCTTAGGTAATCCTTCGAGTGAATTCGACACTCTCTTCAACAACATGTTAATTTAGCTTTTATTTCTCAAATTGAACCAAAGAACTTCTCCGAAGCTCTACATCATGATTCTTGGATGCTTGCTATGCAAGAAGAGCTAGTTCAATTTGAAAGAAATCAAGTTTGGACCCTTGTGCCTAAACCTCAAAACTATAGGATTATAGGCACAAAATGGATATTTAGAAACAAACTTGATGATTCCAGAGTCGTGGTAGAAACAAGGCTAGATTAGTGGCCCAAGGTTATAACCAAGAAGAAGGAATTGATTTTGATGAGACTTATGCTCCGGTAGCTAGACTTGAATCTATTATAATGCTATTAGCTTTTGCTTGCTATAAAGATTTTAAACACTATCAAATGGATGTCAAGAGTGCTTTTTCTAAATGATTTTATTTCGGAGGAGGTTTATGTGGCTCAACCTCCCGGTTTTGAACATGAAAATTTTCAAAACCATGTTTCAAGCTTAGCAAAACTCTTTATGATTTAAAACAAGCCCCCTAGAGCTTGGTATGAGAGGCCAAGTAGTTTTCTTTTAGAAAATGGTTTTTCAAGAGGAAAACTTGATACCACTCTTTTTGTAAAATCTAAGGGCAATGACTTATTGTTGGTGCAAATTTATATTGATGATATTATATTTGGTGCTACTAATGGATCCTTGTGCGAAGAGTTTGCTTCTTGTATGAGTAAGGAGTTTGAAATGAGCATGATGGGAGAACTCAACTTCTTCCTTGGATTGCAAATTAAACAAAGCAAGGATAGAATCTTTATCAACCAAGCCAAATACACCAAGGAGCTACTCAAGAGATTTGACATGGAAAAATTAAATGCTTTTGACACTCCAATGAGCTCATCATTAAATCTTGATAAAGATGAAAAGGGTAAGGATGTTCATATTAAGCGCTATCGAGGTATGATCGGATCACTCCTTTACCTTACCGCAAGTAGACCCGATATAATGTTTAGTGTTTGTCTATGTGCTAGATTTTAAGCTTACCCTAAGGAATCTTATTTGGTAGCCGTCAAGAGAATCCTTAGATATCTTAACGGCACTCACGATTTAGGGTTATAGTTTCTTAGGAACACATCTTTCTTTGACCTAGTTGGTTACTCCGATGCCAACTATGCCGGTTGTAAAACCGAGCGGAAAAGCACTAGTGGAGGTTGCCATATCCTAGGACACTCACTTGTTTCTTGGAGTTCCAAAAAGCAAAATTCCGTTGCACTCTCTACTACCGAAACCGAATATGTGGCGGTTGGGGCTTGTTGTGCACAAATTCTTTGGATGAAACAAACCCTTTTGGATTTTGGACTCAAGTATGATCACATACATATCTTATGCGATAACTCGAGTGCCATTGATTTGAGCAAAAATCTCATCCAACATTCACGCACCAAGCACATAGAAATCAAACACCATTTTATTCGTGATCATGTGCAAAAAGATGATATCGTTCTCGACTTCATGGACACAAATCACCAAATAGCGGATATCTTCACTAAACCGCTTGATTCGAAGAGGTTTACCGCTCTTAGAAGAGAACTTGGCATGTCTTCACCTATGTGACTAAATGTTATATCTCTTGTGCATAATCATGCAAGTTGCACTTCATATGCTTGAGCATTATCTCATATGCTTAAAGCATGTTTGGTTGATTTTTCTCTTTCCAAAATTATTGATTTTGTTTTTTTTCATGTGTTTAAATTGATTTGCACACACACTTTTATTTTCTTACAAGTCTTGATACACCTTTTGATAGTTATTCAAGTACTTACATTTTCTTGTTTGAACGTCATTGTTGGCTATATTCATTATCCATGGATGGATACATATTTTGATCACTTTCACACACACCATTGATCTTTTTAAATGATGTCAAAAGGGGGAGAAAAATATTGTTGATTCATACTTATGTGGATTTAATATGAGCTTATTTTATTTAAGATAGGGGGAGCACATATTGCTTAAGATTGGGGGAGCTTATCGTATTGTTTGGTTTATAATTGAGATTGACATGCTTCATTGCGTTTATAATCTTATATATCTCATATTATTTGAATCAATGTTTGTCATCATCAAAAGGGGGAAGATTCTTAACCCTAAGGTTATTTAACCTAGGATTATATTTAATTTTGATAATAACTAACATTAATGATTATGTATTTTAACATGCATTGAGTCGATGAAGCAATAGGTACAATTTTATACTCATGCAAACGGAGAATTAGACAAGCTAATCGATCAAACGCACTCAACGGAACGGTTCAAGACGGAATACTTCGATAGATTTTATTATTACGTTTATTCTGATCTTTGTAACTAGACAAAGAAAGTTGATTATATCGATGACTGTATACCTAGAACTTGCCCATAGGTTTTCCTTGCATGCATAAAAGTTTTTCATTCTTTAAAAACAAGGAAACTGCATTTTCAGGAATGCAGTCGACTGCATGTTGGGCAGTGAGGTATTACAGTCGACTGCATTCCAATGCAGTCGACTGCAATACTTCCAGTAGCCTATTACAGTCGACTGTATTGGAATGCAGTCGACTGCAAGTTGGAAATTTTGAATTTCCAACGGCTACTTTAGGATTACAGTCGACTGTAATGGCACATTGCAGTACACTGTGTTTACCGTTTGGCCCATTTAATGCTCTACCAAACCCCAAACAGTCATATTTATTTCCATCCCTATAAATACTCATCTTGGACATAGTTTTGATTCATCAATTGCATTCAAAGCTCTCTTATCTTTCATATTATCAAAGATCAAAGCAATTGTTCAATCTCTCTTGGTTTTCATTATTTTCTCATCCATTTCAAGAGAACATTGATTGTGAGCTTACATTTTGAGAGATATACACTTTCATAAGTCATCATACACTCATCTCTCTTGTTCTAAAGCTTAAACTTGTACTCATCTACTTCTTGAGAGTGAAATCATGTCCACATTTCTTCATCTAAAGTTTCTTGTATCAAAGGTTGAGGTTGTCAAGCTTTGGGTTCGTCAAAGTTTGTTCTTGATGTGGGTATAGCATCAAGGGATTGTAAGCGGTTCGATCTTAACCGGTAAGAAAGATCATACTAGTGGATTCTAGGGCCTTTCAAGGGACTTCCTTGAAGGGGGGACGTAGGCTTGAGGGTATTTCCAGTCGAACCATTTAAATCTCCTTGTCAAGTATCTCTAAATCCTTCTCTCTTTACATTATTGGGTTATACTTGTGTTGAGATTGGTTAGTTTGCTTATTTGAGATATTGTGTTTGTGGTTTGTTGTTTATAGTTTTTCAAGTGTTATTCATAACTTCTCTAAATTTGTAGTAATTACTTGTTATTTTCTTAAAATAGTCTTAAAACTCTATTCACCCCCCCTCTAGGGTTATCTTTTTGGTTTCACAATTTATAGAGAATTAGTAAGATCATTCAAGTCCATTGGAGTACCTAATGATGAGTGCGAGGAGGATTGATATCAATGCAAAAAGGCACATAGTTCTTGTTCATTTAATTTTTTTCTATTCTTCCATGTTGATGTTTATTATTTTATGTTTTCTAGGTTAGCATACTCACAAGCTATGGTAGTTATGAAGTGGTATTCTACTTACAAATGGTAAAGAATATGGTCGTTGTTTATGCCATTTCTGAAGATGATGCTCTTTAGGTGAGGTAAGTTGCTTTCAGCTTTATGTGAAATGTTTTTATCTTCATTATGATTTACACGATTGGCAATCTCTCTCTCCTCCCTCCTCTCCCCCTCCCCCCCCCCCGGCGCATAAACCCCCTTCCCCAGACTCACGTAAGTTATGGATTTACTTTGCGAGTAACTATTATATGTTTCAAGATCACTAATCCAGACCATTGGATCATTAGTCCCATTACCTGTTATATATTAAAGGTGCAAAGGGTCCCTAGACCTAAGCACAGAAGCAAAGGTCCCTGGACCTAAGCATAAGATGCAGGCGTGCCCCTGTTCGAAGCAAGGCACAAAATAAAAACAAAATAGATACTAATGCATTAAACCAATAAAATCACGTAAAAAATTCAAAAGACGGCAGTTTGACAAACTTTTAATACTATTAAAAAATTTAAATCAAATGAGAAGTAGTTAATATTTAGTGAACATAACATTGTCATCTTCATAATTAGTGATGACCAAGTCAACATTACTTTCTTCAAAGGGACTCAAAGGCTCCGATTCCAGTAGAGATTTCTCTTGAATTTTGTTTTCTCCATTCACAATGCGAACTGAAAGAGTAGATCTACTTGAAAGAGAGCGGCAATAGAAGACAGGGCACTAACCCAGTGGACAGCACCAAGAGAACTGATTGATTAGGGATTTGGGGTTTTTGATTTGTGATTTGTGATGTTATGAAGCAAAGAATTAAAGTCGATGAACGGTTAAAATGATGCCACGATGCAAAAATTAAAAACTTGATTTTTCGGTCTATTATTTGTGCTTCCACCCCATCTTTTTGCCTTACAACCTGGGCACCACTAAGGGATGTGCCTAACCCTAAGCGACCTTTGAGAACACTAGTCCTAACCATTTAGGACTTTTGTTTTATGAGGAGCTAAAATTATAAAATATGAGGCTAAAAGAGGTAGGATTTATTTTATAATATAGGATAAATTACATACAGCACCCCTGAGGTTTACCCTAAATTACACACGGCTCTGCCTAACTTTTTTTATTACACTCTACTCCCTGTAATTTGTAGTATGTTTACATAAAACTACATGCCGTCAAGCATCCGTTAATAAAAATTAGGTCACTGCATAATTTTTTGTCATATACCAAAATTGCCCCTTAAATGTATCTTGAGCATTCCTATGAACAGTACACACACTTGCCCCGCACACATAAGTCATCACAGACACAAGCACACACCTGTCGACACACACCCACCCCCATGGCAGATACACAGCGCACATGGATCCCCCTTCTCTATTTCTCAATCTATCTTCATCTCTACCTTCACCGTCACCACCGTCGTCGCCGTTTCCCTTCAAAAATCACCGTCACAGACTTTTGCAATTTATCCGCAACGACAACAACAAAGGATCGCTTGCCGAATAGCTAATAATGCACATGATTCATGATTTCAGATCAACATTATTTGTATTTGATTATGATGGATCTTTTCATATCTTAGATTTGAGAGTTTCTTCTTCTAGATCCTTCTTTTCTGGCTTGGTGGTGGTGTATGTTTGATGGGGCGGGTACCTGCTGAAGGAGCTCGATCTGCTCACTGATCTGGCCTGTTCCACATCAATTCAAACAGGTTCTATGGGAAAGTCCCCAAAAAGTTCAAAAACCTCAAGATTTCGCTCGCTGGTAAATTCTCTTACGTTGTCCTTCAGCTGCCTAAGTTGAAGTTCCTAGATCTGTGGTTCAACGAGTTCAAAGGCGGCGTGCCAAGGGAGCTCTTCGACAAGGATCTAGATGCCATTTTCATCAACCACAACAGCTTCGTCTTCGATATGCCCGATAATTTCGGCAACTCGTCGATTTTGGTGATAGTTTTGGTGAATAACAAGCTCCACGGCTGCATTCCGATGAGCATCTTACTCAAGCCTGTGCCCATTTGGTCCAATTAGAAAAATAATATGAGTGAATTTGGTTTACAGATAAAACGAATCTTAGAGATTAGCAGAAGAGGATAAAGATGATTGTGGGGGTTTTGTGTGTGTGGTTTGTGTTTGATAGGCAGTATGTGTGGGATTTTCAAGCGTGGTGGCGGTGAACTGGTAAGAGTGGATGGGTGGGTTGGGTAAGTTTGTTTTTTCATGAAGGGTATTAGTGTCTTTTTATTAATTCCGTTAACCCCGTCAAATGAAAAATTAAAAAAATGTAACGGAATATAATTAAAAAAAAGTTAGGTTGAGCCGTGTGTAGTTTAAGATAAACTTCAGGGGTGCCATGTATAATTTACCCTATAATATATATACAGCTGCCCTAGATGGACAAGACCGAAACAAGAGCACTCAATATTTTCTACTTTCAATAGTTTGCATTTTCCTTTCCCGGACAATATATCTGTTATTTCTGATTAGTAGATAACATATTTTTTAAAACAAATTTTGTCTACTTAACAGGCTTAATGCAATCCTGAACCTTTATCAAAAAAAATTTAGGTTTAACAGGCCAATCGTCCCTTTTATGTTTGTTTATTAGCTTTCATTAGGGCTGTATACGAACCGAGTTCAAGCCGAACATGGGTGTGTTCGAACTCGGTTCGTTTAACTTTTGGTATGTTCGAGCTCGGCTCGAGTTCGTCTAAAACCAAAACAGCGATGTTCGAACTTGGCTCGAGTTCGTGACTGTAAAATTCGAGCTCGACTCGTTCGGCTCGTTTAATAATACGAGCCGAGCTCGAGTTCGGAAACTCAGCTCGTGTACATATTCAATTCCAACTAAATCCCTAAAATTTGCAAATAATCCTCAAATCCTTCAATCTCATCAAGTTATAATGAATCAAAAATTATATTACAAAAGATACAAGGAGGGGGACGGGGAATCAAAATCACTACAAAAGAGATCTTGACTACTGGCGATGTAGACAGAAAATACGGGACGATGCATGTGCCGCCGGCAACTGCGAGATGACGACATCGACGGCAAGCGAAGCTACATCAGTAATCGAGATCTTTGGCCACCGGTGGTTGCATGTATAAAAAAAGGGGCCGATTACAGCAACTCGACTTTCTTCGGTTGCGCTCTTGCACAGGTGGTTGCCCTCTTCCTCGAGCTGGATCGGTGATCGGCGTCGTAGCCGTGAATCCGTGATGTGGGTTTGTGAATAGAGGGGGAGAGAGAGAGGCCATGTGCGATCGGTGAGGTGCGTGTGTGGTGTCTGTGTGGGAGAGAGACGAAGGAGGGGCCAGAGTGCGGCGTGCGGCGTGCGGCTGCTTGAATATGTACTGATGTATATGAGTGTTTAGGTTTAGGTTGAGTTTATATAGTTAGGGTTTCTTAGATAATGGGCTTCACATATTGGGCTATTAGGAGTTGGACTTGTGCATAAGTAATGGGTTCTATATTTATAAGTGGGCTTGCTTTAGGCCATCCAGATTTAAACATTAATTTATGATATTTATGTAGATATAATTATATTATAATTAATTTATTATTGTTCGCGAACACGTTTGCGAACATTTCGGAGTGTTCATGTTCGGCTCGTTTAATAAACGAGCTCTACGAACTTGTTCATGTTCGGTTCGTATATTATATGAACGAACGCGAACGAGTTTTAAGAAGAACGAACCACGAGCCGTTCGTGAATGGCTCGGTTCATTTACAGCCCTAGCTTTCATTTCTCAATTGAAGAAAAAAAAAAGTTCAAAGCAATCAAAATGATTATCATCCACTTAATCTTAGTAAGCTACCAACAAACTGCAAAACTTCCTACTCAACCTTCCATTGTTGCTGCATCGAAATCTCCAACTGAATCCCAGCAACATTACTTGGAAATTTTATTAAAATGCAGCGGAAGATTAGGTGTCTACATGTTCTTAACGAATGTTGTAAGTTGTATTTAATTTGCAAATCTGATGCATGCAGACTGATGATGAGATTGTGAGCAGACTGATGACGAGATTGTGAACAGGTCAATGTAGAGCGCGAGGCAAAGCCAGCCAACAATGAAGCGCGATGAGCCATGCACTGACATAATTGGGAACTTCAAGAGCTTGCTGAAACTTTCCAGAGGCGAAAACATGAGAATACTGCTTCTCATTACAAAATAAATAATCCAGAAAAAGATGGATTATTTTCTGAAAAAAAAATTCTCGACCAAGGATTTCCTCGGGGCTGGATAGAGATTGGCATCCGAGTGCAAAGGCAACCAACATAAGTCATACTTTACAATTAAGTGATGAAGTTTGTCTAAACTTTGACACGAGCAATGATGGCATCGGTCAGGATTTAAGATCACCGATGGTTACGAAGCAAGAGAAACTGTCGCAGTGGATACATAAGCTCCACCAAGCAACATTGGGGTATAGGTCGGAATGGTCATGTAAACCTTGTATGCAGTAATCATATTTTTAGCATTAAGAAGTCCAAAAAAAAATTATTTCTTTAACTCGATCTATATGATTCCATGAGTTACGTGCAACAGATGCTCCCTTTTCTTGGACAGGATAACAACAGAGAAAAGGGAGGTCATTTATTTATTAGATAGAAAATATAAAAATTGTACGATATGCCTTGTAGCAACCATTTTTTGAAAAACAAACACAGTCTATTTTTTTACATGAGTTTCGATCCTATTGGAATACGTTTTTCATCATCTTGATAACATAAAATTTTTCACCTTTATCATATTATTGAAGTTTAGTATTAAACCCAAAAACATGCTCAAGAATAAAAGAAATTCATTACGTATAAGAACCAATGTAAGACTTGAAATCACACTACATTACTCGTATTGAAAATTGCACCACTTAGTCCTGAACTCTAGACTGGGTATGTGCCTATTTACATCGGACGGTCAAGATCTAAAAGTGTCTTATATGTAAAGACAAAAGTTGTAAAGAAAATGATGTTTTCATTCTGTTATATGTTTGGATCACTGTTATCGTTGAAATTATACTTTAATAAAGAGTATTAACCTTTTAATAACGAACAAGACGGTAGATTAAAATTTTAAAGATATCATTGCCCAACTTCTAAATACATTACATCAATTTGGCAAAAGTAACGCTGCATTTGGAACCAAATTCTTTTGGAATTGGAATTCAAAAAGAAGTTAGAAAGTTAATTGGAATTGAAATGAATTCCAAATCTTCTGTTTAGAATAAATTGGAATTCAAATCCAGAGAATTCTTATCCTTTGTTTGGAAGGACTAAAGTTTGGAAAGAGAATTGGCATTTGGACAATTATGCCCTTTTAAGACTTCTGACTTAATAAACAAATGTTACATTTAATTTTTAGTATGGTCTTAGGATAAATAGAAGTATGTTCTTAAAACTATTATGAACGATAAATTCAATACCCAAAACAATCTTAATATGAAAACAATACTAAAATTAAAACAAATGTCACAAAAATATGGCACAAGATTAACCAATGTCCTTATTCAAGCATCTTTAATGAACTTAAAAACAAAAAAAAAATTAAACAACAGTTTCATTCCTGTTTTGAAGGATTATTCATCTTCCAAGCTAACCAACTAACAAGCATATCAGGTGGACATCCGAAAAAACCTTCTATAGCTGTTTGGTCAGAGATTAAAAAATCATAAGCAGCAAAGAGAAAATTGTTGTCAGCTCCCCCAGTCTTATTTAATTCTGCATAAACCTCTTGCCCTGAATAAATTCGTCGTCTGCCTTGTTGAGTCACAATAGTAGCTCTATCTAGTGCAGTTGCAATTTTTGTCACTAATGTTGTAATCACTAAAATATTTTGATTCAATTCATCAGACTTTGAGCTTTTCTTCTTGCCACTCTTTGATGAAGGCCCAGGTTCAATCGGCACATGCGAGACATTTGATCTGCGAATACCTACTCCTGATGCGTCCATATTTTCAAGTATGATCTCATCTTGTTCTATCATATCATTTATATCATCAAGCCCCGTGCTTCTTCCTTCTTTTTCCCAACGACGATTCTTTTCTTTTGCACTTTCAGCTGCTTCTCTAGTTGCAAGATCTTTTTCAAATATTTCACACAGGATAGTAAAGCAAGGCATTGAACAGTTTCGAACCTATTTTTCCATGACATAATGTCAAGGGGACACAGTACTATTGCATAAGCTGACTTACCTTACTTCTTTCAACATTCGCAACAACATTGACCTGACGAATTTCATCAAATAATTATTGGCCTTACGAATCCTCCCATTGTAGACGTACCCAAATATGATGCAATTCGAATTAACCACGTCTTGTGGGCATTTCATCAAACCCCTGGAGTGCCTAGCCAATTCTAGCAAGAACTACTTTCCTTGGTAATTGCACTTTCAGATGCTCAGAGAGATCCTTAACAAAGTAAGAATTAAATCTAGACTATACTAGATTCATTATACTGACCTGATTCGTTCCAGTGGTACAAGAATCGTAAGAAATTTTACAAAGAAAACTGTTATACCTACGCAACATACATCCCAAAGCTTAGCATAAATTTTCGTAAATGAAATATTTAACTGAGATACAATATATTGCATTTGTAGGCTGCTGATAGACTAGTCAGTAGCTTCTTGCAAAATTCCAAACTTCAACTATCACATATAATCAGAAAATGATAGGCTGTGTTGGTAGAAGTGAAGATAGATATATCAGGAAATGAAAAACATTGAAGTGAGAAGAGATTAAATTGGCAGGAAAGGAAAAGTATTACCATACTTTGACTTTCGTAGAAGAGAGTTCGCGAGAGGCATCAGGCTGCTACAGTGGTAAAAATGAAGAAGGAGACGAGAGGCAACGTTATATCGACAGTAGTCTTCAAGGGCAGTTTAGGAAATTCTAATTTTAGATAGTTTCTGATAAACAAATTCTATCTAATCTGACCTCTTTTGGTTTGATTTCAGTACGTTAAAACAAATCCAATGAAATCCCAAAGAATTCCATTTCAAATCCAATTTTAATAATTCCAAACAAGTGTAATTCTAATTTCAATTCCAAATCCCATCAAATCAAATCCAAGGTTCCAAACAGACTATAAATCTCGACCTGGTATTAACTTAGGAATTTTCTAGGCATGGAAAACTAGTTAGTAATTCACATAAACAAACGCTTGGTTCATGCTATAAATGGACCGATGATAAGAACAGGGATTGGAAAAAGAATTGCAGGCGAAGGCGAAGCATTGCCTGCATCTGTTAATTAGGAGTTGAAGTACCCATAATGGAGCAGGATAACGAGGCCGCTTCGTCCTCTGAACCCGACCCATGCCCAATTTGCCTTGGACCATACCTTCAAGAATCCTACCTGGACCGCTGTTTCCGTACGTCTCTCTTCCCCTCTGCTTTTCACTTTGAAACCCTAGAATTATTCTCTGTAACCTGGCGGATTACTTAATTTCAATCTGTTTGGGTTGCTAATTGCTGCTTTTGCAATTGCTAGAATGCCCATGTCCCTGTTTTTAGTTAGCACTCCGTCCATTTCATTATTCATGTTCCCTTCTTACTTTTTGCGAGTTCTTTAGTGTTTGAACGTATAAAATTAATTATTTTACGCCAGTTCAACTTGTCAGACAGTACTTGTTCGACTGGTTATTACTATTTAAGTTCGAGTCATTATCAATTTGATTAAATTCTATCATAGGAACTCGCAAATGGCCAGAGGGGACAAGGGCCAAGGGCCAAGGGCGTGCATGGGTTCACTGTTAACTGACTAGCTACTAAATTCTTCTTGGACAAAAATTATGAAATGGAGGAAGGATATGAGTTCACTCAAGCTGACCCTGCTTCTAATTTAATTTTCCTTTTTTTAAAACGTATATTGATGTCATAGTTTATAAGATTGAGTGCTAAGCAAAATCTGCGTGCTGTTTGCAACACCTCTGAACTATTACCTCGTGTACTGCTTTATTTTTTATTTATTTATTTATATTTCTGTCTTAATGATGTCTTCATTTTTTTTGTGTATGAATTGCTTGGATAATTGGTACTTCCTGTTTTGGTTCGTTTCATATGCTGGCCTAAAACATTATCAACCCAAAACTGTATATCCAGTTGTTGTGTGTTTAGCTATGTTACATGGACTCGGTATGATTGTCCGAGTCGGATACGTGTCCAAGCGTTGGATTCGTCTATTTCTCAAAACCTATGACACAGGGACACGGCAAAATGTTCCTTATCTATTCTTTTATTTTACTTATTCCTTAGTCTACGTGATATTTTATATTACATAAGTTGTTTCAATTTAAATTGAGATTATCTCAAAGCAATAACGAACTAAAAGAAACACTATAACATAGTGTTCTTAGTGGCATATCCTATGGGAAGTGTCGAACACATATCCCATACACATGTCCAGTTGTCGAGTGTCCGACACAGGTACTTCACGTCTTTGAAGAGTCCATGTAACATAGGTGTGTAGTTGGTTGTCAAGCAACTAAAATATGCCGATAAATTATAATTGTCACTTTATAAGTTGGCCCAATTCTTTCTTAGTCTCAGCAAGAATGTTTGTAGGGGAAAATTGATGCCTTCACTCACAATAAGCACCTTAAAGATGTAAATGAAACAAGCAACTGCTTGGAAGATTGTAGAATATGTAAGCAGAGAACAAGAGGTGAAAAGTGGAACTTGGATATTGTGCTTGTCACAGTGGCGGAGATGATACGGATCAAATTGCCCTTGGCCGTCTTTATGTAAGGTAATGGTATGTGGAAAGAGAAGTAGACTAGTTTGGTTATTGGAAAGTATGGGATTCCAAACTTAGATGAATGGTTCAGATGGAAACTTAAACACGATTGCTAGTGCAGTTGATGTTGTATTATGGTACTTAGTTGCAGGAAACTCCTCATATGGTGACGCTTCTCTCTCGGAAACTCACTTTTGCTATCCCAAATTAGGAGCTCCACGGGATCTAATCCCAAGCTCATATGGGAACTCAATCCCTTCAGCTAGACAGAGATGCATGCAGAGAGTACCAAAAATCAAGCCATTTTCGGCTTAATTCCTTGTTTCTCTCTTCCTTCAAGTCCTTAAAGCCTCCTTGTTTGTTGTTGCCCTCCCTCCCTCTCTCCTTTCCTCTATCAAGTTATATTCAAGAAATGATAATACTCTTACGAATTTATTTATTCAAGCCGCTCCCAACCTTAAATTCTTCCAGGTTCTTACGCTCCCCCGCCCCCGTTCCCACTCCCGCCCCCGCCCCCGCCCCCGCTTTGTGCAACTAAGTTATGGTAATGTGTCATGTAGTGTAGCTAATCTAAGTATTCCAACCTTAGTTGCACGATGCAGGGGTATGGGCGGGGGCAGGGCGGGGGATTGAATAAAAGAGTATTACCATTTGATTAGTATATCTTACACCAAATTATAATGTACACACTTTCTTCTTTGAAAATACCATAAGCGAGAGTGAATTGTTAATTTGTACTCGTCACATCAAGTGGCTACCTGCTACTTGCTTTTGAAAATAATATAGGTAAAAGTAGTTCTGCTATTACTGTTCACTTCTCGGGACATTTCTAGGCGGCACATCTCCCATATAATAGGGTTATAGACAGGGCCAAAAATGTTTGAAATTTAGAGAGAGCACATTGGTTGACAATTTCGGTTCTCTCGACGAGGGTAGTTAGCAACGGAAGACGTTGGCTTTAAGGACTTAAAGGAAGAGGAAACAACGAATTGAGTCGAAAAGAGCTTGACGGGATAGAGTTCCCATGTTATCTTGGGAAGGGATCCCATGGAGTTCCTAACTTGGGATCGTAAAAGTGAGTTTTCGAGAGAAAAGCGTCACCTTATGAAGAGTTTCCTACTACTAAGATTCCAACTAGTATTCGGTGCTTTTTGAGCTGTTGGATAGAGACGCAAAGCGCCTCCTTTCCATGCCTTGCGAGGAAACTTTTCGTGTAATCTATCCATGAGGTATGAGATGTCGTTTTCTGACATTGCAAAGACGGGGATAATTTATGTGTTCATTTTTGTCTGATGGATGGCCAAACCGGAAACAAGTGCCTAGTTGAATTTCCTGTATCTTGTCTACGGTTTGAAGCCCATTGCTGCATTGAGTCAACATGTAGGTCCTAGTAAAGCTCTACGCGTGTTACAAACTATGAGGGTATGGATAGAGGTTACAGATAAAATTGTGGTTTCTTTTTCAGCTCCTTGTCTGGTCTACTCATTAACTTGATATCAGAGAACTTGGGTGCAGTAGGTTACCTGGTTTTGAGGTTTTCTGGGCCTAGTTTCATCGAGCAAAATAATGATACTAGAGGATGATTCTATGCTATAACATCATCTAATTCATGTTTGTAATCTTCAGCACAGCTTGAAGATTGTGAACATGTTAGTTTAAGTATGCTACTGTTTTTCCAACATGAAGAAGCTAAACTCAGGTAAATTTTTTCATGGACACATCTTTACCATTTGAGTTTCTTTTGGCTGTATCTTTGTGTCACTGTGGCATGTGCCTCATCCAAATTTTAAGCTTAATGACCGTCATAGACAAACACGTGGAGTAGTCTTGTTTATATGCGGCACACGTGTAATTAGTTAGTGCTTAAACCTAACTTTTTTTTTCTTCTAATTTTTGCAGATAAGTTTTGCTACAACTGCATTCTGCATTGGACTAAAGTGGTTTCTGGGAAGCATTCTCATCATACTAGTTCTGTAAAGTGTCCTCTATGCAAGGTCTGTTCTGGTAATCATTCCTTCGGTCCTCATCAGATTGGTAAAGTTTCTTGTATATATCATAGTTCGTCAATATATTGTTGGCGGCATATAAGCATGCACGTTTAAGAGATTCTAATGTAAGTTTTCTGTTGTTATGCGAAATCCATACATTAACTTTGTAGGCCGTGCTATCTTTAGTGAAGACAGCTGTTCAATTGAGAATAGATAGTAAGGTTGGAATTAATAATGGCTGGATACTGGCTATAAGAATTGTTGGTTGTTAAAGAAGAATAAAGAGGTATAGAAGATGGCTGCTTAAGAAAGTTTCTCCATTTCTATGTTACATAGCATCTAAGGCATGATTTGAGTTGCACTTTTGCATGTGTAGGATATAGAATCTTGCTCTGAATTGCTGAAGTGATATTGTATCCTAGGAAATTGGCTATTTGTTCTCAGCAGATATTTTATATGCTATTAAGAACTTTTGTAATTTGCATACCAAATTTGAGATACTCAACTATTGCATTCCGACTCTGTCTTTAGCTGCATTTCCTTTTTGTTTTTTTTTTTGGTTAGGAGAGGAAACTTGGGTGGTCTAGTTCCTTTTTAAACGTTGAATCTTGGATCTATTATTGGTTATATGCTCTTAATGCGAAAGGCAAAAAAAAAAGCATTGTCTAGGATACAACGAAGATGGGGCTGGAGCCATTCAAGAAGGAAAGAGAAACCCAAAACTTCAGCCATTGCCCCTTGAATACAGCAATACAATTGACTAGATTCAGTGCCTCCACAAGAAAAAAGTAATTCTTAATTACTACAAAGAAAACTGAGGAGTATTACATTTGCAAAATAACGATAAATTAGAAAATGCTATATGAAATGGGCGAAATGGACTTATAGTAGGTGGGTAGTTCTTAGAGCGTTAGTTTGTGAAGAGCCTAAGGTATAGCTACTGTATTGGTCTGATGAAGGCAGAAAGCTCTTAGGAGGAATTGGTTCATACCGTGTTTAACATGCTAAAGATAAGGAGCTGTGGCAGATGCTTTCTATCCTGTCCGGTCAATCACCTGCCTAAGATATAATCAACTTGCTTGGAGCAGTGAGCATTAGCAAGTGTACAGTACTGTCTAATCTCCTTGATTGTGATTTTCAAGTTTGGTTGTTTTGCACTATAATTACTAATAGGGTAATTGTTGGCTTGTCATGCTCAGCTTCTTTGTAAGGCGATTCGGAAAAGGAATGTACCAATGAAAGTGACCTTCTTTACTTCTTTACCTCTGAAACTACTTATCTCATAACGTGTTTAAAAAAGAAAGATCGAGGATAGGGCTTAGCTCCAATTACTCCAGGGTAGCCCTATTGGCACTTCCTAAATGGCAAATGGAAGTCACTTCGCTACTACTTTATGCACATAATCATGCCAAGTAGTGCAGGAGTGCCATAAGCAATTTAGGGAGTGCCAATAGGGCTACCCTTACTCCATTTTCGTTAACTTTGATCTGTAATCAATATATCACTCTGATTTTTTCGGTCTTTCTTCTTCCTTCTATTATTATTAAATACTTGGTTCATTTTTGTTAAATACACTTTTGGACCTTAAGAAGCTTATAGTTCTCTAAGGTTTTCTTATGGTTGTTTAGAGGTTTCTTGTAGGGAGCAAACTTAAAACCTTAATGCGTATATTCTGCAGATTGAAAGTTCGTCTATTATACACGGATATGATGGAATTTCTTTTCAACAGCGTTATGTCAATCAGGATCTTGGTAATAGGTATTTTGCATAATTGATCTTTCTTCTTTTTTCCTTAATTTATAATGTGATAATGGTTTCATATACTTGCTTTTGATGCAGTGTTTTCTTTTCAAGAGCTCATAAGTATAGATTGCAGTGCTACTACATTAGACCAGGTAATTCTGTGCTTATCTTTATTAATATTTTTCCTGTTGTTGTATGCTGGCTTATTGCTTTGTTAACACGATATGTATATGTATATTTCCAATTAATATGTCGAATAGGTACCTTGAGTGGTAAATTCAACGTATCACGGTATTGGAAGTCCTATAAATATCTGCAGCCAAATCGATGGCTTTATGGCTGGTTGAAAAGGGAAATTCAAGCTTTGATTCAGGTTCAAGTGTTTATTCTTCTTTTGGAAAGTGGTGCTTTCTCTAGTAATGTGTGACCCGTAGTGTTGTCTTTGTATTAGTTTCTACAGTGCTTCATAGACATTCTTCCATTAATTATAGAGGTCAGTTTTTATTAAATGCATTGAGCTTGCAAGTAATGGAGATCATCATATTATGTACTCAATGAAGATAGAGTTTAAACAGATGGTTCTGTGTTGTATATCTTGAGATGCTTCTTCTTGGATTGTCAAACATTTGCATCTTACAACCCTGAGGGTCTATCCGAAAACTTTGTGGTACTTGTAATTTACAAATTCTACCTTCACTCAAAATTTCATGTGCATGGCGCAAAATCTCTTCGCTGTATTTTTTGATGGCGGGTATAATGTTGCGGGAAGTGCCATAATATGGGAAAATGATCACAAGCATGACTCCCAATTACTCTTTCATGACTCTATCTGCTAAAAGAGATGCTCTATTTTGTGCACAATTGAAGTATCCAAGAAATATTGAACCGTGATTGGGGAGGAGGCTTTGAGGAATACAAATAACCTCTAGTTTCTGGCGATCATGCGGAATAACTAGAGGTTACAATGTACTAGCAGTAGAAAGCTACTCCAATCTAGTACAAGCTTTGAGGAAAGCCTAACCTTTCACTCTCATCTGAATTAGCGTTCGGCTTGCTGAGCCAGCTCTCTTAAATCACCCAAAATATGAGTCACAAGTTGGATTCGAGATTCTAGATTGCTAAATTCATGCGTGTAGAGAGAGATGTGAGGAGGACTGGATGAGAGAGAGAGAGAGAGAGTTGTTTGGGTTCAAGTATATTTTGTATACCCTTCGCTTCTAGGAGACCACTCAATTTTGGATGAAGATAAGATTTTTCTAATTAAATTCGTATGAACTAAAATAAACAGCTTGACGATGTGCCGGCTAGTAAACGAGCTCTTAGTTTGAGTTCAAGCTCGTTTCATTTACAGAATGAACAAACCTTTAACGCACCCAAAGCATGTTCATGAAGGACTCAGTTCATTAACAGCCCTAGTCCCGGGAGACTGGAGTTTCAATTGGGTAATGTCACTTCTACACGTCCACTATACAGGAGATTCACTCCCCCCCGGATGTTTTGTTATAAATTTACTCATAAAAAATTAAACTTTATTCAGAGCTTAACAAGTTCCTAGATTTTGAAAATTATCTTCGACGTTGAAGATAAAGCGAGAGATCACGCCAAAAAATGTCAAGCAATTAGGAGAAACATAAGCTGAGTATGTCGAGTATTATGCATCGAGTATTATGCATCAAGCCTTTACTTTTTACTTTTTCTTACATTTGTCAAACGGCCTATTCAATCAGATTAAGTCAGGTGTCATTTTATAGAGACTTTTTAACAGGGTGTAGATGTTAAAGCCTTTGTGAGCACGACTATACCGTTTACAACAAAGTTGCAGACTACATTCTTCCTATTGTATTCCTAACTACTGGCGTTCAAACGGCTAAGATTTTTCTCTCTACTTAACCGCAGGAGGAAGATGTCGACATTGTTGTGCACCACATACTTGGAGTAACCGACTCTTTTAGAAGGTAAGAGTTCAAAGGTGTGTTAGAGTTACTGGATTTCAGCTTGACAATGAAGTTTGAGCAGATTTTAATTTATTAACAGTCTTTGTAGGGTTTTGAACTCTTTAGAGTAAATGTGACGCTGGCTAACCAAAACATATACTACTTACTTGGTTGTTACGTGAATTGCAGAAACACACAAAAATGTCCTCAAAGTTCACCTGAAACAAAGCAAGAAGAGTTCAAGGCTTTGGTCTCTAAAGCAGCGAAACCTTTCTTAACAGGTAGAACAGATCAGTTTATAGATGAGGTGGAGTTATTTCTGGCTTCAGGGTTGAATATAGAAGCCTATGATAGAGTCTATATTCAGCATTTGGGTTGGAATATTCCTGATATAACTGGTGAGGACAAAGAAAAATCTCATGAGCATACACCTGTAGTTCCATACTTGCATATCTTAGACGATGACATTGATGAAACTGATTGTTGACCAATAGCTGCCAGTGTAAAGTTGGTTTCCTTGCTAGGCTCATATGTACTTGCCTTTTGCTTATCAATAAAAAGGGAAAAAAATATATTTTTTTCGACGTTTTCTTGTACTTGTAAAACTAGATTACTTTGTATCCAGATGCCTTCTGGGTGAAAAGAGGTGATAACAGGTAAGATGGAAGGAGGGAGCAACGTCTTTTCACAAGACAATGTGATATGTATATTTATACTGACCCCAATTGCGATGACTCAAAAGGAATAACCACATTATCAAAATGTAAAACCACACACCTAACGATGATTGGTGTATCTCATGAACTTAACTGGGCACGTTCGTGTGCATGGAGCAGTTGTAGACTAGTGACATGAACTGCTTTGGAGTCTCTTCTTGCTTGCGGTTTTCTGTCTCTGTTGATTTTGCCGCCGCCATTGGTGATTCTCTTCTGGATTTGTGTGGATTGTTGGTGACAAGGTGGTTAAGGGCCCACTGGTGGTTAGATGGTGTACTGTGGTGATCTCGGTCTTTGGGCTGAAATGGTGGAAGTTTGTTGGGTGACGGTTGATTTCTCTTGTATGTTGCCTGGCGGGTTTGGGATTGTGCATTGCTTCCGAGGTTAATATTTCTTGCATTTGGTCATTGTTATGTTTTGATCTGGTTTTCCACACCCCGCTGTCATCGCACGTAATGTATGATTGGTTTGCTTGATTTTGGTTGTGTGTTGGATTTGGCGTGGATGCTGGAGTTGTACAAGTTGCGTGGTAGGATGGGAGGTTGGGTTTGGATGTAGCGGCTCTCGTGCTGCTGACGCTGCACTTCCTGTGGTTGGGGAGTAAGGTTTGCTCAATGACCCAAGAGAGGGGAGGGGGTATCTTTTCAGAGCACGCCTTCCTGATCAAATTCCTTGGCAACAACAAGAAGGAAAGCAAAGAAAGAGACTAGCATACCTAGTGTAACAGCTGCAGATGATAAAGGAGAAAAATGTCCGTTTGTGTCCGTTTGATTTACATCGTTGCATGATCATCTGTATCACACAAAACAAAGTAAATGTCATTTGGAAGAGCAAGCACATTTAGCAGATACTTGTGAGCACTCTTAGTTCCTCGGTCTCATGTAGACAAATCCCTCACCAAGATCTACGTGAGGGGAAATACGCATCTCCCCTGCCAACGGTTTCTTTGACAGCAGGCATGACTCTGTACATGAGACGGTCATAAGGAAGCTCTCCTTTGCCGGCTACTTCTACAACGTATCCAAACATCCATAGCCTGGACATCCAACGTCTTAGTTCTTTTTTTACGAAAAAAATCAAGAATCGAGGAACAAGAACTTTACGAAATGTCGCCTTACGCTCTGAATTCTTTCAACGGCTTGGTTCTTAGCTATATCTTTAACTCATGGAAAGAAATTCCGGTTCCCCAATTACCATCTCTCACCTCATCCAAATGTGTATTGTGTACGGTTTACACCACGGCCACTGATGGCATGGCCCTGCATAAGGTCTGCCCCTGCTTTTGATTTTGGCCCTCTGGTTGAGTCACAAAAGTGTCATTCGAGCGGAATCACTTTTGTCTCATCCTATGTGGAAATCAAAACTCCATAATTGTCGTTCTCGTTGCGGTTGGCATCATTTGTTTCAAAAGCCAACCACAACTCTTTGTTGCGGTTGCGCCCCCTTCCCCCCATGGCCCCCCGTCCCCCCCCCCCCCCTTCCCCCCGTCCTCCCCCCCATGCCCAACCGCAACAAAGAGTTGCGGTTGGTCCCCCTTCCCCCACCATGTGGTGTCCCCCTTCCCCGCCACGTGGCCTTCCCCCTCCCCCATGGCCCCCTTCCCCCCGTCCTCCCCTCCCCCGCCACGTGGCCTTCCCCCTTCCCCCATGGCCCCCCTTCCCCCCTCCCCCCATGGCCCCCCATGCCCAACCGCAACAAAGAGTTGCGGTTGGCCCCCTTCCCCCGCCACGTGGCCCCGTCCCCCCTCCCCCGCCACGTGGCCCGTCCCCCTCCCCCTCTCCATGCCCAACCGCAATACTTTGTTGCGGTTGGCATACCAACCGCAACAAAGAGTTACGGTCCCCCCTTCCCCCCCCCCCCCCGTGATGGCCCCCCCTTCCCCCCGTGATGCCCCCCTTCCCCCTCCGTGATGCCACGTGGTGTCCTTCTCCCCTCACTCACGGATTTTTTTCTGTCTTCTTTCTTCTCTCTCCTTCACTTTTTTCTCTTTATAATCCCTCCTCCCCAAACCCTTTCTTCCACTCTCCATACCAACTGTCTTCATACTCCATATCTCACCTACATAGTCTCCACAACAATACAACACAAAAAACTTTTACGCTAGAAGATCGGTGGATAACTGCTAGAAGATCAATGGATTTTTCTTTAAATATATCAAGTCAAAACAAGTATTTTGAATTTTCTTATAATTCAATGTTAATTTCAAAATTCAAAAATAGTCATTGTACAGATCAATCGGAGATCGGATGAGCGGTATTACATTTATAGATTCCAAAATAGCGATTTTTTAGGGGGTCAAAATTAGGATTTTTCACGAATTTATAAAAAATAGCTAGAGTTAGATTTTGCCAAAGTACGAAAAAGAGACCCTAATTATTTTTAAAAGATCTATATCAGGGAAATATTTCAGATTTTTTCAAAGACTGGAAAGGGGTTAACTGATACGGGGAACCTTGTAACTTTGCAGTGTAATTTAAAATATCAAGCCAGCGTGATTTCGCGCGAAACTTTTATGAGAACCCTAGGATGTTAGGAAGTTCCATCCCCCAAGAATTCAGCCCATTCCGAAGTCGTTAGCTATTTTTTTGGCCGAACGGGCTTTTAAGCGCTCATTCCGGACACTGGTTCGGAATTTTTGGGCAAAAAGTCCGTAGAATGCTTTTTAGATCAAGAATGAATTCGGGAAGCTTAAAATAACATTTCAAATCACTTTTGAGATTGTTCTGATGCCAGGGGTATTTTGATAATTTGCCACCCTGATAGGGGTATTTTGGTAATTTTACGATGTTAAGTTTTTCAAATGACTTTTTAGTCCAGAAATATAAGTAAAACACCTGAAAGGTTGTTTTGAAAGCTGGTTTGGGGCGTTAGGGTGATAATGAACCCCCGGGGGCATTTCGGTAATTTGCCGCTCATCGGGGGTATTTTAGTAATTGAACGTTGTAACACAACTGGAGGAAAGAGTCTTTATGTTTATTTTATTTAATTCTATGACTTGTTGAGAATGATATAATTTTTATTTTTTAGATTTCAGTATAAATATGGATACAACTGAAGGAAATACTTTTTGTGAAGATTCTGATCCACCTTACTTGGGTCAAGTTTTTCAAACACTAGACGTCAAGGTTTATGCTTTGACAAATGTGACGAATTTTGCCAATCCGAGCTCTTCGTCGGCTCCGAGAAGCAGAAGACATTTTACCGTAGCAGTTTGTATAGACACCGGGTTGGTTAATTGTAACTGTCAACTGTTTGAGCATAAAGGTATACTTTGTCGACACGCGTTGAGGGTTTTTAGCGCCAAGAATGCTCGTGAAATCCCTCCACAATATATCTTGGAACGGTGGACGAAGGAAGCCAATAGAGTCCACGGTCACATTCCTTACGTGCCCAATGTTTCAGTTGATTTCGAGCAATCTGAGACGCTGCGATATAATCACCTTGGAAACATCATGCACGGTTTATCATTGGATGCAGCGTCAACATTTGATGGGTACAGGTATCAAGTTGAAGCAGCCGCACGGGATAAGGCTAACCTTGCACAGTTTAGGATGGCATTACCAGAAAGACGGGACACTCCGACTAGTCGGACGACTCCAGCCGGTAGATTCAATCGAGCTTCACAGCCAGTCATTCACGGCACTAGCCTGCAAGGTAAGGATGACGACATTTTTTATCCGATTATTTCTCAAACAAAAGGGAGAAAACGAGCAATACTCATGAAGAATCTGATTGAAGAAGCAACGGGTCAAAAAAAATTGCGAAAGTGTGCGTTGTGTAATAAAATGACTGATCATGACAAGAGAAACCATTATAAAGTGTTAGGTATCGAACCTGGCAGTATGGTCGAGGAGGACGACGATGATGATTAGTGTTAGGGTTATGTTTCAGTTGTATAAATTGAACTTTTATAATGTTTAAATTTGTGATTTGGTTTGTGGAATCATAGCTTCCGAAAAATTAGCCCATTTGTGGAAATTTGTGTTAGGGTTAATTTTTTTTGTCACTTTTTTTTTTCTCATTACACCTTAGGCACGCTAGTTAGCCCATTTGTATCAATTTCGGAAAAAAAAAGAGACACATTATTTTTTGGGTTCTCCTATGAAGGGCATGTTCGGGCACACTTTAGGGCCTGTTCGGGCACACTTTAGGGTCCAATTCATAACTTCCAAAAAATTACGTAATTTTTTGTCACTTTTTTTTCTCATTGCACCTTAGGTACGCTAGTTAGCCCATTTGTATCAATTTCGGGAAAAAAAGAGACACATTATTTTTTGGGTTCTCTTACGAAGAGCCTGTTCGGGCACACTTTAGGGCCCAATTCATAACTTCCGAAAAATTACGTAAATTTTTTTGTCACTTTTTTTTTCTCATTGCACCTTAGGTACGCTAGTTAGCCCAGTGTCCAAAATCGAACAATAGTAATAATAAGGCTAATTCAATTTCAAACCTTAATATCCAAAATCCAACAATAGTAATAATAAAACATACGAACGCCTACTACATCTCAGGATAATGGTAAGGAAGGCGTCTAGCTACACCCTTTTTTAGCTCCCAAGCTATCCTATATCTGAACGTCAAGGCTTCGTTTCGAGACCACATATCATATTCGAGCACATCTGAGCGAGCTATGTAGTCCATGTACTTGAGGACGTAAATCCCGCAATCATGACTGTTATATTGCTTTGGTCGGTTTTCTATCGTCACGACCGTCCAAGGATCTATCATTGTTTTGCTCGTGATGGCTTCCCCCTTAAAATGTCGACACGCTAGTGGAATGATAGTAGTCTGCATCCAATTCATAAAAAAAGGTTATCAAGCCTATGTAACAAGAAGAATAGACTATGAGCAAAGGTCAAGATATAAACTAACCACCGCATTGATGTACGTGGAGTACATCTGTGCCAGAGCTGCCGACCAGGTCCGTCTTCCCTTAGGCTATCGTATATGTGGACCACTTTATTCTCTGGAAAGAGAACTAATAGGAAGAAGTGGCTTGCATGAAGAGCAGGTAGCATGATTAGGTTCGCCTCAGCTGTGTGACATTGATAGTCCGCGTTCAAGTAGGAAAGCACGTTTGCAGATGGTCACCATTCACCCTTGCTTGTCCCTCACTTCCTCCTCCATTCTGTGAACTCCTTCATGCTATTCACCATGAAGGGGATAACAAAAGAGGCATACATGTTGAGCTTCAAAGTTTGGCAGGGGTTATAATTTAGCTCTCTAACACGCAGCAGATCTATATAAGCGTCAATGAGAAAATTCGAAATATCTGTGTTTGGCGCCAACAGTCTTAGATCAGAGTGAGCTAGGAATGAAGCAACAGGAAAGTCTGCTGTAGTGATTGGCTCATGCCCAAAGTAGTGCCGGTCGATCCAATCCTTTTTGGCCGGACTCAATGGCTTCGTTGGTTGTCCTTTATCTGACCGGTTGCTTGGGCGCGATGCCTGGATTCCTACTTGGGTAACCTGAATCTGGGGCTGAGAGTCGTACGCGTCAGGAGGCAAGCGAGTAGACGGCTCCCACACTTGACTCTGGGGCTGATAGTCGTACGCATCAGGAAGAAAGCGAGTAGACGGCTCCCACACCTGACTCTGGGACTGAGAGCCGTACGCATCAGGAGGCAAGCGAGTAGACGGCTTTCACACCTGACTCTGGGGCTGATAGTCGTACGCGTCAGGAGGCAAGCGACTTGACGGCTCCCCTTGGTAACCTCGATACGCAAGACTAAAGTTTTGAACTTCAGTCTTGTACCTCTCAATGGACCTCTTGAGATTGTCAGGAGCCTGCGCGACAAACCAGTCAAACCCCTCCAGCTGCTTGAACACCTCAGTGCCCTGGTCAACCTAAAAAACATGCATACAAAATATGGCTAATCATTTCAGGCATGGTAGATAAGGTGCGCAAATAAAAATTGAAACAACACTAGCATGACTTACAATGTTCAATGTCCAGAACTGGTCATATATCTCACGTGGCGCATACGATGTCTTCCTCACCTGGGAAGGGCGATTCACCCTCGTGCGCGTCACCTTGAGAAACCATTACATGTACTCCTCAATGCTGATGCTGTCGGCCTTCAGCGATACAAGGCTATCATATGTTTCTTGCCAAGTATTCCACTGTTGTACCTCAGAACTCAACAAATTCAAGGCATCAGGCACCTCGAAGTTCGGCCCTCGACCACTCCTGTATGGCCGCATGTCTACAGTGGGTTTTGGTATCCCTTGTAGACAGCCAGCTTGCCTCATAGCTCGATCGGGCATCTGAAACTCACATACTTCGAAGTGAATAAGCAGCACCCGAACCAAACCTGCCAGCACGTACGACACCAGAAGTTGCCAACACCACTCATCCAACCGATGCATCACCTTGCTATATGGCTGCCACGTCACCTTGGATGCATTGAGTATCTCTAGTTCCCCCCGATAGAACTTTAGATGGTGGTGCGGGTCTACCCGTCTCCTCTGGTTGGTCGTAGGCCCCCAGGCCCACACTCTAGGCCACATCTCATTGGAATATTCTCGCGGTTGTGGACGCCCCGTGGGTAGCCTCTCGTAAGACCAAACCTGTGAATGCAAACATTATCTGGAATTAGCACATTAATGCACGAATATATTGACACGTCAACCAAGAAAATAAATGCTCAAACCTGTAATAGAGTGAGGCAGGCTGCAATGGACTTGGCACTCTTTCTCGTAGCTTTGTGCAGTGCTCGATATAGGTGCGCAAGGACAGATGAACCCCACGAATACGAGTATACCTCCTCTAGATCCTCCAAGAACACCATATACTTCGGATGCACCGTGTTTTTCGAATGCGTCGGAAGTAATATGGCTCCAATAATATACAGAAGGAATGCTTTCGTATATGTCACGAAATCGTGAGGAGTGTATTCATCCGGTAGCACGCCATACTGCTATCTCAGCCATTTAAGTTTGATGTCGTTCATTGTAAGAGCTTCCCTCGGAATTCCCGGGAAATACTGCATAGCCATCTTCACTATGGATGCAGACGTTTTGCTCGAAGTAATGGGTTTGCCGTGACATGGGATTCCAAGTATAAATCCGACGTCCTCTAATGTAATAGTCATTTCACCAAACCAGAAGTGAAATGAGTTCGTCTCGCTCCTCCATCGTTCAACTAGAGCGGATATAAGGCAATCGTCGTGTCAAGACCAAATCTCGGGATCGGTGAACATAGATAAATTTTGACGGTGTAATAGTTGTATTTGTTCCTCGTTTAGTACCCACTCATCGTGGTGACTTGTGCTTTGAATTGTTTCCAAAACACCCCTATCGACACCGTCAAATACGTGCCTCGCGACGTGGTCATCGTCATCGTATAGGATTGATGTATCATGAGGTCCGGCGTTGAAATCCATATATCTAAGAACAAAATATAATCGTAAACCAACTTAGCATCCATAATATTTACATTCCAAAACTATAAATGGATCTTTAACCTAGCTTACCAACGCATTAGCAATAGTCATTATCTCATTATTTCAATGTATTAAAATAATTTCTCACTTCTCACCACTCCGAACGCTTAATTACGCTAGTTCCCTAAAATTTAGCGCCAACGTGGTTATTTACCAATATACCCCCTGATGGCCGTTACAGCCCCAACACCTCAAAGCCGCTTTAAAATCACTTTTTAAATGTATTACATCAATTGTTGAATTGTTTTCCGTTATCAGTGATCAGGACCTTTGGGACCCCGAAACGACGTACCACGTTCTTCCAGAAAAACTCCTCACATTTTGCCGCTGTTATAATAGCCAGCGGCTCGACCTCGGTCCACTCTGTGAAATAATCGATGGCAACTATCACAAAACGTTGTTGAGCCGTTGCCATTGGGAATGGACTAGAATATCCATCCCCCACATAGCGAAGGGAATTGGAGAAGTCAAGATGCTAAGCGGAGTTGCTAGCATATGCGAGAGTGGGACAAATTTCTGGCATCGGTCGCGTCTTGTTGTGAAGTTGACTGCGTCCTTTTGCATCCCTGGCCAGTAGTAGCCCTGCCTCAAGATCTTGTGTGCTAAATTTCTCCCACCTAAATGTTGCCCATAAATACCTTTGTGAACTTCCCGCAAAGCATAATTTGCCTCTCTAGGGCTTAAACACCTGAAGTATGGCAAACTGAAGGACTGCTTGTAAAGCACCCCATCTACAAGGGCATACCTAGCCGCTTTGGCACGCAGATTACGTGCTTTACTTCGCTTTTTAGGTAATGTTCCCGAAGTGAGGTATTGCACAATTGGGTCCATCCATCAAGACTCTTGCTCAATGATGTCAATCTCTGCTAAGGGTTGGATACTCCTTTCTAGAAGGAGCTCGATATATACTACCCAAAGAACTCTAAAATATCCGTGGAAGTTAATTTCGACAAGGAATCTGCTTGGGCGTTCTGATCCCTTGGTATGTGGCGGATTGCCAAATTTTTGAATTTAGCGACCTGAGTTTTCACTGCCTGAAGGTATTGAATCATTCTCTCATCTCTAGCTTCGTATTCTCCCAAGATATGGTTCACCACTAACTAAGAATCTCTATGTACAGAGAGGGAGTCCACCCCTAATGAATGTGCCATCTGATCCCCATCAGAAATGCTTCATATTTGGCCTTATTTGTCGACGCTTGGAAGTCGATGCGAAGAGCGTATTCAATCACGAACTTCTCTGGGCTGATCAATATAAGTCCAGCTCCACTGCCACCTATTTTAGACGAGCCATCAACATAAAGAAGCCACGGGTCTGAAGTTTTCAAGAGAACCAATGATGGGGGGGGTCTTCTGGCACAGTGCATTCGACAATAAAATCTGATAAGGCTTAGGCCTTAATTGCGGCATGGGGCTTATACCTGATATCAAATTCCCCTAGCTCTATTGACCAGTTAACCAGTCTTCCTGATGCCTTAGGACTTTGTAGAATCTTCCCCAAGGGCTGGTAAGTTAAAACCGTGATTATATGCGCTTGAAAGTAAGGTCTTAGTTTTCTCGCGCGAAGTAATGAGGGCAAGGGCCATCTTGTCTATCCATGTATACCTTGTTTCCACATCTTACAGGATCTTGCTCACATAATAAATAGGCTTATGTTTTTCCTTTTCTTTCCAAATCAGAAGCGCACTTACTGTCGCCTCGCTAACTGAGAGGTAAAGAAAGAGGTCTTCACCAGTGATTAGTTTGGTAAGAAGAGGTGGAGATGCCAAATATTGTTTCAACTCTTCAAATGACCTTTGGCATTCCCCCGTCCATGCAAAATCTTTTGCTTTTCTGATGGCCCTGAGGAAGGGCAGGCACCTTTTTGCTAATTTAGACATGAATCTTCCTAGAGCGGTAACTATTCCCATGAGTTCTTAAACTTGCTTGATTGTTCTGGGTGGCTTCATGGTGTGAATGGCACCAATCTTCTCTGGGTTGGCCTCGATGTCGTGTTGGGAAACCATGAACCTCAAAAACTTGCCGAGTGTTACACCAAACATGCACTTGAGTGGGTTTAGCTTCAGCTTATAGGCTCACAAAATATCAAAGGTTTCATTGAGGTCCTCCACATGAGCTTCGGCCTTGACGCTCTTTACCAGCATGTTATCCACATATACCTTCATATTCTTCCCAATTAAATCGCTGAATATCATGTTGACCAAACACTGGTACGTTGCTCGCACGTTCTTAAGTCCAAAAGGCATGACTCTGTAGCAGTAGAGTCCCCGTTCTGTGATAAAGAAGGTTTTGGGAATATCATCTTCGAACATCCTTATTTGAGTGTATCCTAAGTAAGCGTCCATGAAACTTAACAATTCATGACCCGAGGTAGCATCAATGAGGATGTCAATTCGCGGAAGTGGATAGCTATCCTTTGGGCAAGCCTTATTAAGGTCGGTGAAGTCGATGCATATGCGTCATATGCATCAGTGGTCGCCCGACTTGGGTACCATTATAACATTAGCGATCCAATCAGGGTAAAAAATATCCCTGATGATTTCGGCTGCCAACAACATATCTACCTTTTCCTCAATTTCACCTGCCTTTCAGGAGCAAATGTTCGCTTCTTTTGTTTGACTGGCTTCTTGAACGGATCTACGTTCAGTTTATGGGTGATTAATTTGGGATTGATTCCAGGCATATCAGACTTTGTCCATGTGAAAATGTCCGAGTAGCTTCGCAGAAGGTGAACAAGCTTGAGCTTGAGGTTTCCTGCCAATCATGTTTCTATCCTCACCGTCTTTTCTTTGTTCCTTGGATATAACATAATGTCGCAGAGGTCTTCAGCCGGCTTGCCTCTTTCTACCTTGGCTTTGTCCCTTCAGTATCTAATTACAAGGGTCTCGTTACTTTTGGTTTGGCATGACGCCATATAGCACTACCGAGCCACCACTTGATCTCCCTTGACTTCTCCAATTCCCTGTTCCGTAGGGAATTTCATTTTCATGTAGTATGTCGATACCACTGCCTTCAACTGGTTTAGCGCAGTCAGTCCTAGGATCGTGTTATATGCCAAAGGAACACAAAGTCCAACATCAGCTTGGCTTGAGCCGGAGGGGTGCCCACTGCAACTGGCAAAGCAATGATCCCCTTGCAAACCACGGGGTGGTTAGAAAAGCCATAGAGGGGCGTGTCTATCTTGCGTAGTCGGTCGTATTGCATGTTCATCTTTTGGAATGCTTTGTAAAAGAACACCTCCATCGAGCTCCCGTTATCTACAAGGATTCTCTTTACATCAAAATTGCTCACTCGAAGGGTAACACCTAGGGGTCATCATGGGGCGTCTTTGTGTTTCCACGTCTTCTTCCGAGAAAGATATTGTTAGGGTCGGCTCCGTCTTCTGCTTTTTGATTAGTGGCCCCACAGTGGTGCACACTTCTCTTGCATAGGATTTTCGTCCTTGTCCAGACGAACCTCCAGCTGTTATTCCCCCCGAGATAGTATGGATGACGCCTGCGTTATCCAGAGCTCATTCACGTCCTGCCAATGGAGTGGCTTCCCTTTGGTCATCCCTTCTATTGACATATTTCTTTAGATGCCCTCGCTTGATGAGAGCCTCTATAACGCGTTTGAGCGATTTACAATTGTCTGTAGTATGGCCATGATCATTGTGGTAACGGCACCACAAATTCCTGTCCCTCTTGCTGGGTGTCGACATCATCTTATCCGATCTCTCCAATATTTCTTTGTTCTTTATCTCATGGAGAATCTGCCATGGACTAGCATTCAATGGTGTCAAATTCTTCATATCGAACAGCTCCTTGGTGAGCCTCTCGTCTCTTCTTGAACGCTTAGAATTCCATCCATCTCTTGGACTATCATCTCGAGCTCACTTTCTTTGCTCCTGTTCATTATCACCTCGATGTCCCTTATGGGTTTCTAAGTATTCTTCAGCCTGGATGTACTTGTTGGCTTTGTCCAACAAGGCACTCATATTCCCAAGGGGGCTCTTGTTTACTGTGAACGCAAACTTGGAAGTAGGCCGAAGTCCACACAGAAAGGCAGTGTCTTTTATCAACTCATCCAGATTGTCGATTTCTAATGTTGTCACATTGAAGTGCCCCAAATATTACGACAAAGACTCGTTCCTCTCTTGAACCATATTGAGGAGACTTGCTGAATTCTTTCTTCAGGTTCGGCTACTCACAAAATGTTTCTGAAACAAGTCTGAGAGCTGAGCAAAGGACCGGATGGATCTGGGTCATAGAGATTTAAACTAGGCATGTGCAGCCTTTCTCAAAGTAGTTGGGAAGGCCTGGCACATGATTGCATCTGAGACCTGAAGGAGTAGCATGTTTGTTTAAAACTAGTAGACGTGCTCCCTAAGGTCTCCACTCCTATCATATAAATCGCATTGTGGCATCCGATAACTTGGAGGAAGTTTTTCCCTTTCAATTGTCTTGGACATGGGGTATCCAGATTCTTTCCTTGGGGGAGTGAATTCTTTCGAGCAGCGCCCGGAGACAGTTTTATAAAAAGTTGCCCTTGGGGTGCGCCCCTCATGTAGCCCCATTAACTCGTCCTTGGGGGAGTTATCTTTTGTCCGCACAGTGTCGACCTCGGACTTTCCTGCCTGAAATGGGAAACAAATTCGTGCTGCCCTCCACTGACGTCCCATATCGGAAACATGAACTGCTTCTGGTAACATGTTTCTCAACCTCTTGTCTGGGCTGATAACTGGGATCAGCTATGATCTGTACTTCCGACCATAACTTGACCTTGAGGTCAGCCTGAGGCTAGGTCAAGGTGAGTCTGATTGGTGGAGGCCACAGGAGCCACTACCTCAAGCGTTTTCTACAAGGTGTTCACCACGCCTTTAAGTTCATGAATTTCTCTTGTCAGATCTTAATTTGGCGTTCTAAACAGCTTTCAGCTGAGGTGGTGACGAAGGTCTCCCCTCTTTAGGACGGGGAACGAGTTTCTTTAGAACCCTCGCTCGTCTGTGGAGTGAGTGAAGTTACATTGATCCGGACGTCACTAGAATGCCGGTGAGACGGTGTTGGACTTTGTCCCTCTCGTCGAGAGCCACTGGATCGAGCTAGTCGATTGTGAACTGAGTGACTCACTGAAGATGTGTCAGAGGATGATTGTCTGGCCATCATTCCCAGTCGGTCCCACGGAAAGCGCCAAAATGTTGCTGCTTAAATCTTGATTGGTAACCACAGCTGGGAAAATGATCTCCAAAATAGAACACGGAGTGACCACCGGAGATGTTCCTGTAAAGGATGCTCCGATGCTAAAGTCAGAACGTCGCTCCAAGGGAAAGAGCTCTGAATAGCAAAAAATGCACTAGGTGCGCGTGTGTGTGTGAACTTGTTCGCGTACCTCAGGCTTCCTTCATCATATAGGCTTACCTATCAGAATCCTCCCTACCTTAGGACTATTTTATAATAGGTCTAAGGACCAGCTAGAACCGCATTAAGACTCTTTTTGATCGCGTTGTTGTCCCTTGAAGATAGTATTAGTGTTCTAGCAGGATACTATCATCTCTAGTGAACTCATCCAAATATAGACCCTTGGTTGACTCGGAGTCAACCCTGCCACATGTCGTCACTTGGATGGAGGAGCATATTTAACCAATATCAAAGGCGGTAAGCATTGATATGATTTTTTTCAGTTATCATAGAGCACACATGAGTTCAAGGGTAGAATTTTTATAGGGCTTTTTTTTTTCCTTTTTTAGTAAAAATCAAAACAACACTCAACTCTAACAAAAACATATATTCCAATAACGATATTTTGAGAAAACATGCTGGATATCTTAAGAGAGGTCAAGAACACCTTTATTCTGTAACAACACTTTTATTGAAAATGAGTATTTAATGTAAAACAAAATTTTAAGTGAAAAACACCCGTAATCACCACTAATCTTTTATAATGATTACAATTTAAAAAGGGCATCTTAAGGTGAAAAAAACGATTATCCATTTAACCCCATTAGGATTCATATGAATTTATAAATTTTTTAAAGCTCTAGTTTTACAATAACTTCCTTACACTAATATGTCTGTAATCAAAATTTAAAATTAAACTTCAAGTTTACGATAGTTTCAATGTATTAATATATTTATATTGAAATCTATATATATGCAAAATAATTCTAATAGATAGTATACGCATCAACATACATATATGAAATACAAAATTTAAAAAGGTTAAGTTTCTGACAAAATATTAGGTATATTATATATCTCTTAGAAGGCTATTGAAAATCTGCTCTCTATAGGTTACTTTTTTAACCGAATGTGATGGAAAGATATAGTAGCTTTAAGATAGTTTAGTTTTAAATGAGAAGAGGCCATAAGATTTGATAGAAATTTTTTCAGTAATCAAAAAGCATGCAGAATTTAAAGGGTTATTTTTATAGGATATTTCTATTTTTTTCCTCATTTTTTAAAAAGAAGTTAAAAAATAAATAAAAACATGTATTACAATAAGCATTTAAGGAAAGAGACTTGACATCTTATGAGAAGTCAAAAATACTCTTACCTTTTAATATCACTCTTATTCAAGAAGGGTATTTAATGAAAGAAAAAAAGTTTCAAGTCAAAGTCAAAATAATCTTTAACTCTGACAAAAGTATATATTGTAATAAAGGTATTTAAGAAAAGAGGCTTAATATTTCATGAGAAGTCAAAAACACTCTATTTTTTAATAACATTCTAGTTTAAAAAGGGTATTTAATAAAAAAGAAAAATTCTAAGTCAAAAACACTCCTAATCACTCCTAATATTGTAAAAAGACTTTAACTTAAAAAGAGCATCTTAAGGAAAGAAAAGATTAGCCATTTAAATCTATTTGTGCTTTTATATATGTATAGATAGATATAGATAGATATACATAAGAGAATATAAACTGGGTAAAACTGGGTAATCAAACACCCACTTATTTTTGTAAAAAAAAAAACTAGTTTTGGTTTTTATTTTTTATTTGAAAACAGAAAATCAAAACTAAAAGTGTTACCAAACGCTACCATTGTGTTTAGTTAGAAAGGCATTATTTTGGTTCTTTTCAAAATAAACACAATTTTTAGTTGATATAATTCTAAAGCCGGTGGAAGCGGTTGGACCGGTGGAAACGGTTGGACCAGTGGTTGAAGCAATGAATAGGTGAATCGGATCCTTGACGGAAATCATGCCATGTTCTGTTCTGATAGGCGATAATTATTCAAAGTAGGCTATGTTTACTAGTCACTCAGGCCGGTTGATGCAATACATTGAATTAGTACCTAATACTAATTTCATATCTAGATCAAAGCTAAAAGGATGTGTCCTAAAAGGCTATAAGAGTTAACACATAACAACAAATTGAGATGTGAACAACCAAATTATGAGGTGTAATAAATAAAATTTATTTCAGCCAATACTTAGAAGGGAAATATTTTGGGTTAATTACATTTGGTACTCCTCGAGGTATGTGTTTATTACGCGTTACTACATTTAACTATTAAAATTACACTCCACCCCTGTGGTTTGTACTAGTTTAATACAAAGTTCCCTCCTGTTAAGGATTGATACCAGGGAAAGTGGGTTCGCAGTCGACGTGGAGGTGCCACAAGGAATGCAGTCCTAGTCAGATGCCAAGGGTAATGATGTGGGACACAGCAAGGGCAGAGACCAAGGGCTTCCCAGACAGAGCCTAAGGGTGGCAGTGCTGCGAGGGCGATGGCGCAGGGTGAATACACGACAACAGTCACAGTCTGATGCTTGGGTCCAGAGTCAGGGTCCTGTATGTTTCTCTTTCTAGAATTCTAGACTGAGAAAGTGAAAATGTCAAAGTTCCGTGAATCTAAAAATCTGAATTCCTGCAAATGAATTCTCAAGACCTCTATTTATAGAGGTTGAGATGATGATGACATCACGCGACACGTGGCACTCCCCGGGAGTGACACATCACCAAGGGAGTCCACAGCTATCGGTGCTCCACGGACTGTCGAATCACATATTCACCCGACCTTCCCTGCACAGCGTCTGTCTGTCTGGAAAGACTGGCTCCCACAATGTCGGTGTGATCAGAGAACCCCCTTGATCTAGCCACCAATCCAAGGCCTGGCAGCGGTGGGGAAGACCCGACGCCCAGCTGCCAAGTGGACTAGGCGTGATGCCCTCCGAAGACCTGCTCCCGTCTCGAAGTGACCCGGGGGTCATAGTCCCCAGGGGTGTCGACATGAGCCCCCAGTGCCGAAGCACGTAGGCTAGTCACGAAGACACCCTGGTAGAGATAGTGTCTCGGAGGAGTCACCTATCCCGCGGGTGAGTCCTTATGCCGGAGCACTCAAAGAGCATCAAGGTAACATCCTAGAGGAGCCGTCTACCCAACGGGCCAGGTAGCATCCCGAAGGAGCCGTCTACCTGGCGGAAGGGGAGTTGAAGAGCTCCCTGGCTGAGATAGTGTCCTAGAGGAGTCGCCTATTCTGTAGGCCGGGGAAGCATCCCAAAGTAGATGTCTACCTGGTAGAAAGGGAGTTGAAAAGCTCCCTGGCGGATATAGTGTCCATGAGGAGTCGTCAAAGTAGCATCCCGAAGGAACCGTCTACTCGACTGGCCGAGGTAGCATCCCGGAGGAGCCGTCTACCTGGCGGAAGGGGAGTTGAAAAGCTCCCTGGCAGAGATAGTGTTCCGGATGAGTCACATATCCCCGCGGGTGAGTCCTTGTGCCGGAGCACTTGGAGCTCATCAAGGTAGCATCCTGAAAGAGTTGTCTACCTGACTGGCCGAGGTAGCATCCCGAAGGAGCTGTGTACCTGGCGGAAAGGGAGTTGAAAAGCTCCCTGGAGGAGATAGCGTCCCGAAAGAGTCACCTATCCTCGCGGAAAAGTCCTTGTGCCTGAGCACTCGGAGCGCGTCAAGGTAGCATCCCGAAGGAGCCGTCTACCCGATTGGCTGAAGGGGAGTTGAAGAGCTCCCTGGCCGAGATAGTGTCTCGGAGGAGTCGCCTATCCCCGTAGGATGCTGCACACTCCGGAGAGAGGGTCGAAGCATGTTCCATAAGGCAAGGTGCGCATAGTGTGGTGAAAGGATGGACCGATGCAAGGAGCATGGTAGTGTGACAAAGAGCCAGGGGCAGGACTGTATCAGTGGCGCTGCGCATGGGGTGCGGCGGAGTGTGTATGGTGCATGGGGAAAATGTCATGGAGATGGCGCAGCGCATGGGCACGATAGAATACGTATGGTGCCGAGGGCACTATAGTGTGATAGGGAGCCTGGGGGCACAGCTGTATCAATAGCGCGATGCACGAGCGCGACGGAGTGAGTAAGGTACCAGGGGCATGTTTGTGTTAGTGGCACGACACATGGGTGAGGCAGAGTGCGTATGCTACCAAAGGGCACTGAAGTGTGACAGAGAGCCAGGGGCGCGACTGTATCAGTGGCGCCGCGCATGGGCGTGGTGGAGTGTGTATGGTGCCCGGGGTACATGTCATGGAAATGGCGCGGTGCATGGGTGCGGCGGAGTGCGTATGGTACCGAGGGCACTGTAGTATGACAGGGAGCCTGGGGGCACGTTGTATCAGCAACGCGGCGCACGGGAGCGGCAGAGTGACGTCTGGGCAACGGGGGTCGCGGATTGAGGTCTGGGTGACGGAGGTTGCGGAGTGACGTCCCGGTGATGTAGGTCGCGAGGTGACCTCCGGGCGACGAGGGTGGCAGTGTGACGTCCGGGTGACGGGTAGCAAAGTGACATCCAGGCCCTTGAAGAATAATGAAGATGCTAAGTATGGAAGCCAAAGGCCAACCCTTTGGGGGAAGGCCAAGGCCAACCATTGGGGGAGGCCAAGGCCAACCCCAAAGGAAGGTCGAGGTCGACCCTAAGGGGGAGGCCAAGGCCGAGGCCGACCCCAAGGGAAAGGCCGAGGCCGACCCCAAAGGGAAGGCCAAGGCCGACTTCCTTCGGTAAGCGCCAAGGTGTGCCAACGGGCGAAGTACGACGGTCGGAGCGTGATGAGCAGTCACGCAAGGATGAGTTTCTTGGTGACGAAGTCACGTCGAAAGAGTGAGAAGTGCACGTGACTTGAGCGTGCACCTTTGACCGGTTGGAATCTTTGAATATTATCTATTACTTGTACGGACGTGTCGTGCAAAATAGGACCCCCAGTGGGCCTTTGGGTGCGACCAGAATAGGTTGGGAACAAGGATCTACCAAAAAAAGTTAGGGCGTCATACTATTTATTATGATCTACCCAGATCGCCATTAGGTAATCTTTCTCTTCTTCAAAACCAACCACCATCGAACAACGCCATGATCGCCACCGTCCAACCACTACTTATCCTCACCACGGTCAAACCCCCGACCACTACCCTAAGCACCAAGCCACTTGCTGCCCATCACAAATATATACACACACGAGTGTCATACCGCTTACCCACAAACACATGCACACACAACTCAAACCTGCAACCGCCAACCTAAATCCACAGATTCTACTGTAACATATTGATTTGACCCCATAAGTGGAACCACCACCCAATAGCATGTTGCTGCCAAAAGCAGAACTCCATATTTCTTCTAGTGAATCTCCTAATTGTCCCACTGTCATCCTCAAGCTCCCCATTGCCGTCAGCTACCGCTGCAATCACCGTTTATGTATGTCCTTTACCTAGACATACACAGACACGTCCAAACTCACACTGCTGCTTGTTGTCGCTGCTATTATCCACACACACACCCAAACCCATACCGCTGCTTGCTACTACTACTATCTGCATTGTCTGATGCCCCTTACCCTGCCTAACCTCCCCACCCCTAGGCCTACCCACACACAGAAGTTTGGACTCTCTTGCCCCGTTACTTCTGATTTAGGTTCTCTTACTCCCTTTTTTGTGGTGACCATTGTTGTAGTTCGATTTGTATGGTGGGCTTGGTAGCCATTTTAAAAGCAATGGTGGTTGTATGGTAAAAAAGATAGTGGTGATGGTTGAGAGCGAGATAAATGGTGTGGAAGACAGAGAGGAACGAGGTGAAAAACGGATGGCATTTTTAGGGCCTGTACGCTTACAATATTTTTTTTCTGTATTCTATATTCTGTTTTTGGTTTCCAGAATTTAGTATTCAGTTCTAAAATCGTATTGTGTACTTTTACTTTTTTCCGTATCTACTTTTTCAATTTTTTCTGTACGTTTATCATTTTCATTTTCATTTCACCAACTTTTTTCTGAACTAATTCATTAATGGACCCCACTATTTCCATTTCTAGGAAGACCCAGTGAAATGAGTGGTCTAGTTTGGTGAGTGTTTGTTGAAACAGGGTGGTAGATATGAGGGAGAAGAGGTGGTATTCTGATAAGGAGAATACAGTTCAAGGAAAAATGTGAAAATACCCTTTGAGTGTTTTCAGCTTTTTTGATACTATTTAGAAATTTTATCCAAAACGGAACCGAAAAAAATTAAACATACATGAAAAAAGCATCTTTTTCATCATCATTACAAAAATGAAAACTGAAAAACGTAAACGTACAGCCCCTTAGTAATTTTGTTTTGCTTTGAGGGTATTACCATCTATCCGCTAAATCTCTGAGCTCTGCGAGCTAAAAAATAAAACAATATAATCTAGTTTGATTATAATGTTAGGCGTAATCGTGTTTATTCTGAGAGAAACTTCATGAGTGTTAGAGTTGTCAAACGGGCCGGGCGACCCGCGGTCCGGCCCGACCCAGCCCGAAAAAAGCCCGGGCCGGCCTGGCCCGTTCATGAACAGGGCTGGCCCAGAGGAATTGGGCTTAGGGCCTGGGCTTGGACCAGGCCGAAAATTTTGGGGAAAAGCCAGGGCCAGGCCCGGCCTGGTTCTGGCCCCACCTGTTTGAATTTTTTGTTTTTCCCCCTTTCTCCCCCTTTTCCTCCAACGGATATATTCCCCCAAAATTCCACTTTTACCCCCCCAACAGCAATATAACGGCTAGTTTGGGGGGTATTTTAGTCTAACTTAATTTTTTCAACTCCTTTAAAGGTTTTTACACTCTTACCCTCCCCAACAACTATAAACGGATAGTTTTTAGGGGTATTTTGGTCTTTTGTGAAGTTTCTAAAATCTATAAATTCACACCATTTCTCTCTAATTTTTCACACCAATCTTCTTACTCTCTCTTATCTAAACATTCTATATTTCTACAAGCTTTGCTACTATTTCCCTCTCCAATTACTACTCTTGCTAATTACTATTAGTATTTACTAATTAGTACTCTTGTTTATTAATTACTACTCTTGCTAAATTCTAATTACTAACTACTACTCTTATTAATTTGTTACTCTCTAATTCTTTTGTCTAGTAATTAGTAATTAGTGATTTTTTATTTATTAATTACTATTACTAAATGCTTTTTAATTACTAACTCTCTCCAATTTTAGAATTATCCTCAGTGATTAATATTTGTTACTCGTTCATTCTTTTAATTGTTATTTCTTATTACTACTCTTATACTTGTGTATTTAGTTACTCTTACTAATTTTATTTCCAATCTAGTAAAAAAGTTTAGCGTGAAATATGGCTGGATTATTGAAGAAACTGAGGCGTGGATCATCATCACGAAAAACATCATCATCATCGCAAGCGCCAGCGCCACGGCCATCACAAACACCAATCCAAGCACCAACACAACCATTCGTTCCTGGACGAATGAGTACAGGCTGTATGATAGATACCCAAGCCAATTGGGAGTTCAATCAAAACATTCCAGATTTTGAATACACGCCTGATGAAGACCCCCCGCATTATAGTCAAGGACGCAGCTCGGTTGGCGAAGCTACTACTCCGTGGCATAATCTCAACCCTATGCCTGGTCATGATGAAGAAGGGCCGAGCAATGCCTCCGGTAATGAGCCAGAAGTCCAAAAGGGGAAAAAAAAGAAAGCCGAGTGTTGGAATCATTTCGATGTAGTTATGGTGGACGGCATCCGAAAAGCTCGATGTAAGTACTGCGCTAAATTATTTTCGTCTGGTAGTGGTAATGGACATCTTAACAGGCATTACCCTCAGTGTGCACCTCGACAAGGCCACGTCGAACCTACCCAAACGCAGTTATCTTTTGACGGTAAGTTATTTGTTTATAATCAGCGAGAGCAAAGAGACGGTCTCGCTGAATTTGTTATTCACGATGAACAAGCCTTTTCTTTTGCCGATAATCCTAAGCACTCTAGATATATGAACACATACGTTCAACCTTTGTACAAAAAGGTTCATAGAAACACAACTAGATCCGATGCACTCCGACAGTACAATGCTGCTAAAGCACGCCTTATCGATTATTTCGATAAATTTGACGGTAAAGTTAGTCTTACTTCTGATATTTGGCAATCTCCATTTACTTTTGTTAGTTATTCTTGTGTGACCGCTCATTGGATTGATGCAGATTGGGTTATGCACAAGAGAATCATCGCTTTCGAGCTCTTTCCTTTTCCGCATGATGGAATGAACATTGCTACTCTTATATTAAAAGCATGTACCACATTTAAATTAAAGGATAAGATTATGAGTATTAGTTTTGATAATGCTTCTAACAATACAGCTGCTGTTGATGCTTTAAAGGAGAGCCTCAAACTGTACTTTCTGGTGAATTATTTCATGTTCGTTGTGTTTGTCATATAATTAATTTAATTGTTCAAGATGGTTTAGCTGCTGCAGGAGATATTCTTGTCAAAATGAGGGGTATGACAGCGTATGTTAATAGCTCGAGTCCGAGAACACAACAATTTAAAACGTTGTGTGTTGAATATAATATGCCTCGCAGGAGAGCAGTTACAGATGTGGTCCACAGGTGGAACTCTACATACCATATGCTTTTACACATTCTGGCATACCGAGAAGTCTATACGCATTTTCTACTAACCCAGTTCCCAGCCGGCTTGCCAACTCAAGAGGAATGGCAGATGGCCACATACCTAGCTGAATTTTTGGAGGTATTCTACACGTCTACCAATTTATTGTCTGGTACGTACTATCCCACCTCTCCTCTCGCTGTAATAGAAATTCTCAAGATGGCTACAATGTTAACAAAATGGAGATATATAGGACCCTTTAGGAAATAGTAAAAGTGATGGATAAAAAGTTTAATAAATATTGGAGTAGACTGCCTGTTATTTTTGCTGTGGCTACTTGTTTAGATCCTAGGTTAAAGTTGCATGGCGTGAACGCCTCGATACAAGAGATATCGAAATTAATGTGCTACACAGCAGAGGAGACAACCGCACTCACAGCAAAAGTGAGCAAGAGGTTTGAGGAATTGTTCAACCTCTATCGTAATTCTGCTGACGTGCGCGGGCGAGCTACATCATCCACTGTTGAGAGGTATTATGCGCCATACCTTAAGGGCTTTGAACATCTAGTAGCAAGACAACTACCAGGTGAAGGTACTTCTAATTCGGCAGGTTCGTCTACTTTTTCCTCTTTTAATGAGATTGGTGTATATGCAAATACTGATCATTATTCTGATTTATCAATGCAAGAACAGGTTAATTTTAATTTGTTAAATTTTTGGAAACAAAATCAAAACATGTATAAAACTTTATCCCAAATTGCACGGGATGTACTGCCAGTGCAAGCCTCCACGGTTGCTTCAGAGTCGGCATTTTCAGCCAGCGGGAGGGTTTTGGATGACAGGAGGAGTCGTCTTAACCCCGAGTCGCTCGAGCTATGTGTATGTTGGAAGGATTATCTTGATGCGAAATACCGCGAGCAAGATAAACCGATTGATGATAGGAAGAGCAGTGACTCGGATATTGAAGTACTTCCGGATGATTAGGTAATTTCTTTTTATTTTCCTTCTCTTAAGTTTTAAGAATAAATTTTTTCACAAAATATATTTGTTTTTCATATATATAAAATAATTTTTTACAAGCAAGATATATATTTTTTCGTATATATAAAAAAATAGGTAATTTCGCCTGTTTGTTTACAAGCAGCCGGTTCCAAGCCCGGATAAAAGGAGGAGGGCCTATGAACACATTTATTTTTCTATACTTATTATCAAAGATCGTCTCGGGAATTAACATGTATCAATCCCGGGTTTTCGGCCAATTAGTTTGAAGTAAAATATCAAATAGTAGAAACAGTCTCTCTTAAATAGTAATAATTGTTATGTATTCAGATTTTATTAATAAAGATCACTAAGAAGAGTAAGAAAAGATTTAACATATAGCAAAAAATAAAATGAGAGACAGATAAATATATCTATACATATATATGAATATTACATATAATGAAATAAAATGATAAAAATTAGATCTGTCAAAATTTAAAAATTGGACATGCCTAAAGATGAAATTTAAAATTGAATAATAAGAAAATTTAAAAAAAAATTAAAAAAAAGGGCCCTGGCCGGCCCAAGCCCGGCCCTAGAAATTGGGCCTAGGGCCAGGGCCTGGACCAGGCCTAGAATTTCTCCTCAGCCAGCCCGGCCCGGATAGCAGCCTCCTTGGCTCGGCCCCGGCCCGGTTTCGCTTCAAGCCCGATGGACTCGGGCCGGGCGGCCCAAGCCCGGCCCGTTTGACTTCTCTGAGTGTAATTAACCGAAATGATTTTGCCAAGGCATCGCTGTTTGCACAATTGATCGCAGGAACGACGTCGTCTCATTCTTTTGCAGTTTCCTCCACAATTATCACTTCCTTTGCAGTTTCCTCCACAATTATCACTTTTATATAGGTTTGAAACGGAGGGAAATCTAATCCACACACCGCCACAGCGAGAGAGAAATGGCGACAAGCATGGATTATGGAGCTTTTATGGAGAAATTCATCCTACAACCAAGCTCTTCTCCTCAGGATTTACCCTTGAATGGCCTAACCTTTGCGGTCAAAGACATGTGAGTACTTTATACTTGACGTTACCCTTTTGAACTCCATGGTTTATCTTCGTACTACTACTCTTAGTTGGTCTAGTCTATATGCATACCAATGTGTTGTCGTAATCCCTTCCATCTGGATTTTTTTCCGGTTGACGTTTTGCGAGTTTCCGGATGAATTTAGTACCATCCAATCATTGAAACGAAGTCAAACAGAAATCATAGATTAAGGAACTATTGTTTGGCAAGTCAAATAGTGAGAAAAATCAGCGTTTTGTTGTTGATATTCACGAAAGTCAAGTGGGATCCAATGCAATTCTAGGGGTAATCTTAACTAATGTTTATGGGACTGAGTTTACTCGTACATACCTCTGTCACAAAATTGAAGTTCCTTTGACTTTTTAGTGAATTTGTTAATAAGAAATTGAATGCATTGGCATAGGATTATGCTCATATTACAGCTAAAGATTAAATAAGGGTTATCTGATGAGTCAAAGGAGGACTGTAACGATGAGTGAGGTCAATATTTAGGTGTTCAAATTTTCATCTAGGATTTTGCTTAGAAATTAGGAGGACGTAAGTTTTGGGATAGTGTTATTTGGGGATAAAGTTGCTCGTCCGGTTTGTCACAGTACACAGTGATCCCTTTGTTTGCTTTTGCCCACATAATCTACTTTGAGCTTTGCAATTGAGCATGGAGCCTATGACCTTTTTATTCATTATCTTGATTAGTTTTGAACCAGTCACTTACCTAGTATGTGAAAAAACCGTGCACATAAGATGTGAACTTGACCTCGAAGTTGGAGAAAGGCAATTATTGAAAATTTTGGATGCTTAGTAATGTCTAGTAGAGATTTGAGTGCGACATGATACACGCTGATAAGATGAGGGTGGGTGAGCCTTGGCAAAACTGTTAGGTTGTTGCACTTGCATGGTCAAAGGTTCACAAAGCAGAAGCAGCCTTGGCAGTAGTATGGTAAGATTGCATACATCTAACCTTCCCCACATTCCCATAGGAGCCTCGTGCACTAGGCTAGCCCGTTAGAAACAAGGGCTAGAAGGTTTGGTCTTGAGAGATTCGGGTAAAAGAAAGCATTTAAGAGTTTTGCCACGAAAAAATATATAATTTCTTTTTATCCCCTTTTATGAGTATGTATTTGTTCATGTGGGTACAGATAAGATTGCGAGCATCATTCCTGCTTTCAGGTGTTTCAAAAATTGTAGATCTGCATATGTACTTTATCAGGCAAACGGTATTACTAAGGGGACTATTGGGGACCTCCCAGCCCTCGCCTCACTGTTAGTTTGGATTTATTTACTTTTGTGGTCTCTCAGACAGTCCTCCTAATTAACTGATTGTTGGAAGCAGATTTGATGTGGATGGATATGTGACTGGATTTGGAAACCCTGATTGGGCACGGACACATTCGGCTGCTATGTCAACAGCTCCAGCAGTTTTGGCTGTGTTAAGGGGAGGAGCGACATGCGTGGGCAAAACTGTCATGGATGAAATGGCGTACAGGTTAGAATTATACACGCAGTTTTCATATGTGCCTACACGTAATAATTCTTGTTCTTATTAGATGTTGACGTTTAGAGTGTTAGTGCCAGTAAACTAGGAGCTTATATGAGTAGTTGAGTACCAACTAGTGGGAGAGAAATACGAGTTTGAGCAATGTGTCAGTATCTGTGACTTCTGTGCTTCACTCATGATTCATACTCTTCACAGATTGTTAGAAACAAACTCAATCTAATTTTATCTTGTCAACTATATTAAGGAGATGGTTGCCGACTTTTTAAAGAATTTTCTACCCACTCTTGAAATTCATATTTGACCCGAAAGCATTTCCACGCAAGATCTCATCAACCAATTGTCAATAACACATATTCATAGTACATGTCAGGTTGTCGAATATGAGGGGCTTACCAACAGCTGCTTGGTTTCCCGTGGTGAACGACAATAATATGTGTAAACTGATGAACAAGAAGATCCTGCTGTAAATCACTTGATTTATTCTGGTGTTTAGTTAGTTTTCCTCCTGTCTGTGGTGCCTGAATGAGAAATTATTTGGTCCACCGCCATTTGGAAGCTTTTGGAGACCAATACCTGATTCAGTTTGGTGCTACTTTATTTTTCTCCTGTCTGTAGCATCTAACCAGTAGTTCTTGTTCCTGGTAACATTTCGTGATTTTTTTTCTTTCCCTAAAAGTATTGCTTTAGGATTAGTTTTTCGAGGCTGTTTACTTTGAACCATGTCATGTCTACAATACCCTGGAAAGGCAGTTAATGTTATTAATTTACCCTTCTGAAGATTACAAATTTCTGTAACTTGATCGAGTAAAGGCTGTAGACTCAAATTTGAAGCAATAATACTACAACTGTGGCAGCTTGTCCTTCACATGAAAGATTCCGTGCAGTACAGATAAATGTTAGATAACATGAAGCAATATTATTTGACAGTATAAATGGAGAGAACAAGCACTACGGCACACCGACCAATCCATGTGCTCCAGACCGGGTACCTGGAGGATCTTCTAGTGGATCTGCTGTTGCAGTTGGTGCAATGCTTGCAGATTTTTCCTTAGGTCAGCTTCTTGTAAAGAATCTGTTGAAACACATACGTCTAATATGGAAAGATGTAGTTGTGGCAATTTTGATCCAAAATGGTCTATAAAAGTTCTTTTTTCTTTTCTTTTTTTATAGATTGTTTTGTAATCCAAAATGGTGTATAGAAGTTCTATTTTTATGGATCCCTTGGTGTGTTGTCATGCTTAGCTTTGATATATTGCAGGTACTGACACAGGAGGAAGTGTAAGAGTTCCTGCATCATACTGCGGGATTTTCGGGTTCCGTCCTTCTCATGGAGTTGTTTCAACTAGTGGAGTTATTCCAATGGCACAGAGTTTTGATACTGTAGGTGCGGAATAATCTGTCCTGAAACCATCATCTGTGTCTCTTCTACAACTTTTCATAACGGTAATAGCTCAAGGTAGTGCTCATACAGGTGTGAATAGAATAGAATCTTTGTACCCAAGATTTGGTTATCTCTGTGATTTGTCATGAATACTGGAATAATATGGCATCAGAATTCTTTCTGTTTAAATGCTCTAGCAACCACAATTTACCTATCTGGTCTTACTTCTTGATTTGTTAAGCAGGTTGCATTCTGTAATAAGAAATGACCTAATTTTTAACTGATAAGGGAAATAATCACTTGTACAGCTTATTTTCTTGGAAGCTTACTTTATCAGATATACGACCACATAGATCACAAAATCTTTTTGGCTTTTATTTGACAAGTCATTCTTTGATACTAAAATCTTTTCAGGCTGGTTTGCTAGGGATCCTGTAATCTTGAATCGAGTTGGTCAGGTAATGCTGCAATTGCCTGATGTTAGTCCTGTGCGACCTACTCAAATTATCATCGCAGAAGATTGTTTCAAGCTTCTTAGCATTCCAAGTGATCGACTCACTAGAGTTCTTGTTAATGCAGTTGACAAGATTTTTGGAGGTAAATTGCTTAATCTTTCCAGTGCTCTATCTCGTGTTCATTTAGTCAAACTAAGGTGCTAACCATGTGGTCAGAAATTCATCTACACTTTTTGTGATTGATTCATCTGGAATGGTGTGACACTAAAAAGTTATGGCAGCCATTAACACTGAATTTTCTGAGTGTGCTATTGGAACAGACTTGTCTCAAACACATAATGCATACTCGTGTTGAATTTTATCTCATGAGAGAGATTTACCTCATGCATGCGGCGCTGTAGGTAACATTGTCAATTATTCAAACATTGGGGACTGTATTACAAATGGAGTTCCAAGTTTGAAGTATTTCATGCGGAAAGAAGCTGCAAACCAAGAATATCAAGTAGAATCTTTGGCAGCTCTTTCAAATGCCATGCGATTGCTTCAAAGGTAAAATATAACATGCCTTGGTTCATCTCATTGATGGCATTCTGACTCGAGTAATAATGATGCCATCTGAATTGTCTCTTTGTCTTCACTGCTAATTTGATTTCCATTTGAAGCGTAGGTTCGAATTCAAGAATAATCACGGTCAGTGGGTCAGTACAGTTAAACCTGATTTGGGTCCGGGGATATCAGAACGGGTATGGGAAGCCCTTAGAACAAAAGAAGAAAACATTGATATCTGCCACTTGATAAAGACTGAACTACGTGCTGCTCTGACTTCTCTTCTTGGGGTACTCTCTCTCTCTCTCTCTCTCTCTCTCCCTCCCTCCCTCCCCCCCCCTCTCGGGCCCGTGTCCCGCCCTCCCTCTCTCTGTCTTTATATACATATATGTATATACATATACATATATGTATATATGACATATATATGTGTATGTGTGTATACACGTATCCATTGATGTATATATGTATCTCTAATAAGTCAGCCTCTTGTTGTTCCAGTATGTAGCATGAGCAGTAACACGCACCAATCCACGCCACACTGCCTTATGATACGGCATACCTCCAAAATTATGATTCCAACATGTCAGAACATGTTGAGGATGACATTAATTCACGTATATAATTCTAGTTGACAATATACTCGAATAATATTAGGCATTAGCAACCAAAAAGTAAAGTTGATCTTGTACAGTAACAAGAATCCCTACACATGTATGAAAATGTTTTGACCTCTACAGTACTATATTTTTCATCTTTTTACAAGAAAAATATAAGCAAGTACAAGAAGCTCAACCTATGCTTGTTCAGACGCTTAACAAAAGGTGATAATACCTGTTCATTTGTTTTGATTATCACCCATTTTTTTGGTTCTTTTCTGTAAATACTTGTACAGGATTTCGGCATCCTTGCAGTCCCTACGGTTCCTGGACCTCCACCAAAGCTACATACAGAGCCAACAGCGCTGGAAACATTCCGCTTCAGGGCTTTTAGCTTGCTGTCCATTGCTGGGGTATCTGGATTTTGCCAGGTCTCTCCCCCTCTTTCTCTTTGTGTATAAGCGTTTGTGCATACACGCGTGTGCACAAAATTGGAGCCCTTCTTTTTTCATCCTCTGGTTCCAAAATATTTTTCGTCCTCCATTACCTGAAAATTTTACATCCTTCATGTATGTGTTCAATACACAGGTGAGCATACCGTTAGGGATGTATGATAATCTTCCCGTGGCAGTTTCTTTGTTGGCAAAGCATGGATCTGATGGGTTCCTATTGAATGTTGTTGAGACCCTTTCTGGCACTCTTAAGGAACAGCTTGAAATTGCCTAGGAAGAGTAACTGAATTTGGTTTGACAGCAATACAAAGTATGTTTGATTGACATACACTGATTCCATCTATCTGGCTGTCCTGATTTTTTGACTACCTTACATACGTCTTACTTCACATGACAATGCAGAACCATACACTCCTGCAAGATGGACTTGGGCTTAGAAGGCCTGATTGTCCTGACAATGATTAACTATTTCAGCTTTAGGATGATATGGTATTTTATCCAAGGTATATCTTTTCAATGGCTCGCATAGTTGATAGCCGAGACTGTAAACTAGTTATTAGTGTAAAAAAATACTGCAATGCTATATTATCTCGCTGTATCACGGCGGTGTTCATGTATTTGTAGCAGCAGAATCATTACCGTACTTCAACCTCAATCCGAGTACGAGTACGACTTTTTACATGGCATCATTAGAATCATAAAGGTGCGAAGGTCATGACATGGGATTTGTAAGAGTTGGATTGGCACCTAAATAAACTTGCACTTCTGTTTTTTAGTCGAACAAAGTACAACCTGTGCATGTAACTCAGATAGGCTAAACAAAAACTAGTACATGCACAAATATGACCACCACCCTCATTGTCTAGCATGACGATCCCAACAAAGCAGTGAACGGATGCGTAGCTGTAGCAATTTTCTGTGGCTCCATCAATGGTATGCTCGAGGTTACGACGGCGGAAGGAGGACGCTTCGTTGCAGGGATCAAATAAGATTGGCGAGGTTGTCATTTGGAGATATCATGGACAATGGTTCTTAAATGTTAAAATGGACAGCAAAAAAAATACTTGTTCACTGACCCACTCGGAGCCCTTTGATAGAGCTTTACAATGGGCCGCCATAGTATTCTCTTGTCTCCCTAAAAAAATGAGAAAACAAATTTTAAAAATAAATAAATAAAGGATCCTGGTAGTTGTGCTCTACTGTTGTTCTTCCGGTCATTCAACACGCTAGAAAAGACCAGCAGCAATACCTCCACCGTCACAATAATCTTTCGAGGTTGAAACTTTGATTCTAGAAAAGGGGTCTCTTTCCAAATGTGCCACAAGTACGAGAGAGATTAGGACGAGCACTTGCATGAATGACTCCATATTGTATTCGATTGTTCGGAAACTCGTCACTCATTCAAGCCTAAAAAATATAGACTATGCTGATCCTTGCTTTTCCGAAATGATCAACATAGGTTGATTGCTTGTTTAAAATGCTGCAATGAATAATTTTTTATACGTTGTTTTTGAAATGAAAATAGAACGCGTATTGTTTCTAAACATGAAATTACAAATATCAAAAAATTAGGTACAACCATTGTCAAACTTGTAGCTTGGAATCGCTAGCAAATCAACATCCCATGACAGATGTATATTACTTTTATAAATAAAAAAAAAGGTTTTTTAAGTAATAATGAAGGCAGAGCCACCAAAAAAAAAGGTGCTAATTAAGGACATATGGCATGCTATGCAGCGCAGCTTATATAGCGTTAATTAGTGATCTATCTAATCCATAATAAGGGAAGCGAAATCTTCTTTGCCCAACACATCATCGCAGATATAGCTTTTTTACTTGACACGTCTTCGCATTATATTTTCAATGTAAAATAAAATTATAACCATTATAAGTGTCACTAAAAGTCAAAAATATTATCTTGGATGGGTCTTTATTTCTTGATAAGTTAATTTTTATATTAGTAAGCCTTATATAATTAAAAAAATAATTATAAATGTTCTGAAACTCTAACTAATTACTGATTGATTAACTTCTAAGGGCTTAATTTTGAGTATTGTATCCTAAAAACCACTCCCCAATATGAGTATAAAAATTTACATATTTAAAAAACAAAAATAACATTATCTTGAATGGGGTCTTTATTTTTTGATAAGTTAATTTTCATATTAGTAAGCCTTATATATTTGAAATTCTAAACATTCTGAAATTCTAACTAATTATGAACTAACTTATTATGACTTAATTTTCACTATTGTAGCCTTATAAATGCTCTATAATATGGATATAAATTTCACACGCTTAAAAATTAAAATAACATATATTACATTTTTGAAGAAAATGGTGTTACACTTGGAATAAATATAATTTTATTTAGTCACACACACACACACACACACATATGCATATACATATATGTATTTATGTGTAAATATATAATATAATGGCTGTAAAAAAATAAATTTATAACTATATATAATTTATAATAAGCAAAGCGAAAAACACAATAATATTCAATCATAACTTCAATGCGAGACACATCAGCACATTATGTTAGCTTTTTGAAACTGCTGTGTGGATCATTGGCTGTTGGGAGCTACCTTCTTCAAACTAATACAAAATTACATCCATAACAACAAGCTTCTCCCCGACCATAGATTTATAAGGTGTCGTCCACCAACTCCCATGCAGTGGCGAAACTAGTGTAGGGCCGGGGGGGACCATGACCCCCCCCCCCCCCCCTTCCTCCCCCAACCCAACTCAAAAAATAAAAACTGGTCACTAATTTTTTTTTATTTTACCAATATAAGATTTGGTTAAAGTATTAGATTTAAATAGTTAAAAATTTCTAGTATCTATTTTGGGTTTGTACACTTTTACATTATTTTTGTCTTTAAAAGTTAAAATTTTATTATTAACAAGTGCCACTAAAAACCATTTGGAGTTTAAAAGAATTCAAATGTGGAGTGAATTTATTAGTTTCCTAGATGTTGTTGTTTTAGTGTTTATTCACAAGAAAATAATGTTATTCTTTTTGTTTTGTTTAAACAAACTCGACTAATACTTTTTCTCGTTACTCAAATTTCAAATACGCATTTTCCATATGCGTTCAATTGATATACTTACAAATACTATATATAAGTAGCGTTTAGTCAAATTATTTCTAAACTATTATGCAAAGACTAGAATGTATAATTTACGTAAATTATGTGACCTCAATATAGATATGATGCTAGTACTAATGCACATTGACATATAATTCTTTTTGCACTTCTTATGCAATTGAAGAATAGAAATACTTTCAAGTTTATTTGGTATGGCTTCCTGCATCAAAACTGGTCATATTAGATCAATTTTATAACACTACCGGCTAAATTTTTTAAATGTAACTTTTGGTCCCCCTCAATACAACATCTTGGATCCGTCCCTGCTCCCCAGCTTCCTCATTGACATGGCATATTGACACGTAGCTAGGTGAAGCTGATATTCACATAGTGGTTAATTTATTTTTTTTCCCATCTAAAAATACACCCAGTAATATTCCAGAGAGAGTAATTTACATATTCTTATGGTGAATCTGTAATTTAGCTAGTTCTATATGCTAACCAATTCATTGGACCCAAATAGCAATTACAGATTAAATATATAGTGTTGGACAAGAGATAAAATAGTGAGTGAAGTTAGCGTTTGGATGTATCAAGTCTATCTTAAAACGACCAAATGACATCCAACCCCTTGTGGTTTGCTCATTTTGGCAAATAATATTCTGATGTTTCAGCTCATACAATCAACCCCTAAACAGTGTTTAATTTGCAGCTATGAAACCCAAAAGTAACAATCCGTTAAAATTTTGTTGACGGCTCTAAATGTGCCATGCACATGAGTTATCTAGAAGGCATTTATGTCAAAACCTTCTTTCTTTTATTTTCTTCTCTCCACAACCGCATCAACAGCTCCACCTCCCATCTCACCCTGAGCCACCACCAGAAACCACCCTCCACTCCACAATCACCACTCTTCACGCCACCAGTGTCCTCGTCATCTATCACCCTGCCAAAACCACAACCCCAGCCAGCCGTGATCCCATGAGCATGGTATATAGATTTAGGTTCTCTAAATTTTAAGCGGTATATTTTTAAGTATACAGGGTGACATTCATGGGGAGAAGAGGGTTTCATTGAAAGTGGATTTGGGTTTGAAGAAATGGTGCGTTGGATTGGTCATTTTGGTGGTAATTGTGATAAGAGCTTGGTTTATTCAAAGAGGGGGTAGCTTGAAGACGATGGTGATTTGGCTTGGTAATATTAGTTGTGCCAAGGTAGTGGATTTATGAAGGGGTTATGAATGTGGTGTTGTTATAATAGCGGTCTTGGGGTGATAAAGGTGGTGGTGGTGGTGGGTATCGGTGGATGAAAGGATAGGAGTTGGTGGCGGTGGTAATGGTGATCTTTGGTGGCAGGTGTAAATGGCAAAATGAAGCAAGGAAAAGAAAAAGAAAGCAAAGGAATAACAAGTTAATGATATCTAAAAATCAAAAAGTAGCAAGTACGATCATATTTTGAATTTCGCCAATAAAAATTTTAACACCTAGACATGTTATCTTTGGACAGACTTACCCCGCGCACTCATACGTCTGTCCACAATTTTTAATTAATTGCTGATTTCGAACAGGATTGCTGCAATTTAAAAAATGTTAAGAGGGTTAATTGCACGATTTAAAACGTCAAGGAACAGATCTTAAGAGGTTCAATGCCCTATAGCCGAAAATCACAAAAATTTAAGAAAATATCCAATCCGATAAAACAAAAGGGTAAGTTTACTTTCGGTATTCCATAAAAATGCAGAAATATCAAAGGATAAGGAGTATCAAAGAAAAAACTAAGGTTATTACATGCCTTTGTCCAACTGTCTGCTTGCCAGATGACCATATTCTGTATCATATCCGTCGCTGTCAACTAATAAGTTTCTCTTGATGACACGTTTGGCATTTCCTAACAGCGCTCTAACTTGAAAACGTCTCCCAGTGCAACTAATACTGACGCATAGTCGCTACGCCCAAGTATTGGCTTCCCATAAATACAAAGCACAAGAAACAAAACTAGAAAATTAATCATGAAATAGCACAAAAAAGAGAAAATAGCGGTTTTTCATTTCAAATAAGTATAAATGAGTTTTAGGGGATGCAATTCAACTGGTTACGGTGGAAATTGCTATTGCGGCAACAAAAACTATCCACTTACGACGTTTGGCATCGGTCATCTCGCCGGTATAAGAAGTGCAACTAAGCCTTTGATTTCTTCCCTTTCACTTCTTTGACTGGTTCTGGGAAAGGCAGGAAAGCCTTCCCACCCATGTAATCTCGCAGCACTTCTGGTATTTCGACGCCATCCTCCTTTTGGTAAGTCTCAAGGATGCAGCACAGGGTCCTCTCTGTTGCTGTGAGGGTAGAGTTCAATAAATGGACGTATTGCTTGACCTGCTCGTTATTCTGCAAGTGCAGTCGTGCAGGAGGTGTCAGGTTCGGAAATGGCTATTGAAAAAGTTCTAACATAAAAGTCAAAGCATCAGTTGAAAGTTCAAAGCAATAAAAACTATGAAGGGCATCATTTACCTTCTTTTGTCCATATCTAATCTCCAGTTTTCTCGACTGATAGTCAGTGCAATTTGAACATGACACGAGCTCTCTGTAGGCACTGGATGCAGGAAACCATGCTTCCAAGTCGTACTTCTTTGCAGCTGCATCATTTAGTGCACCAGAGACAATAGCCACCACTCGATATGGAAGTTTTAGCTGTACACAGAAGATTCAGTCAGTGGAAATCAGAAAAATAAAGAAGTTACCAAAAGGAACCTACACACAAAACCCAGCATTTTTTAATGCCAGGTGATAGGAATTAACAACCAATGAAACATAACCTTGAATAAGAGGAAAACAAATCCTTACCATCTTGTAAAACTCCTCCGAGTTTTTGATCATTTCTTCATGCATTTCCCAGGACTCGGTGCCATTTGGGCTGGTAATACAAAATTGTTCCACTTTTTCAAACTGATGAACTCTGAAAATTCCAAGTGTATCTCGACCATGCGAACCAGCCTCTTTGCGGAAGCACGATGAATATCCAGCATACCTGGATAATTTGCAATAACAGCCACAATTCTTAACATAACAAAAAATGGTTTACAAGGCAACAACTTCACCCAGTAAATGCAAAGACCTTAATGGCAACTGCGAAGGTTGAATCCAATCATCGATATGATAAGCACAGAGTGGCTGTTCAGCTGTAGCAATCAGATATTTGTCGTCTCCCTCGCCAGTCACCTATAGAACAACCGCAAACTCAGGTATGCATAAACTGTGTTGAATTCAAAAGTAAGCATTTTTATTTACTGTAGGATGTAGCCAATATAATGGCTTACAATACTACAAAAAAAATCAATATGAGGCTCTGTGGAAGTGAATTTCATTTGCATATGCACATGCAACAATCAGTCTCCGCAGATGAAATAACTTGCTTGTACTATTGAAAATTGACCTAATCAGTAATTTCAGTAACTTCATTTGAACTTCTGAAAGTCAGACTTGGTCCACATGAAAATGGTACACCTGGATGTGTTCAATCTTCTACATGACATGTTGGATGCAAATCATAGATTTATATCCCAGAGTAGAGGTATTAAAATAGACTCATGGTGTTATGTGGTCAGTTCCGGGCTTAACTGTTACTTAAACAAAGTTTACTCCAAGACAAGTGAGTACATCAGGCAGACAGGCCGTGATTGTTTTTTAACAGGTATCATAAGCAGATCCACAAGCTCAGACTTGATATTTGAGACATCGGATCTGTTACCTTGTAAAGTTCTTCATCAAATTGAGCTAATTGAGCACATCTCGCCATAATATCTTTTCTCATGAAGAATGGAGTCTGCAACAAAGTGTACTCCCTTTTCCCCAAAAAATCAAGACCAAGATTAATAAGAGCTTGATTAAGACGTACACCATCTCCTTTCAGATAGAAGCCTCTACCTCCCGCCACATTAGCCCCTAGATATTTCCAAAAGAATGCATTGGTATTCTTGTCAGTACGATACTGCAATTCTTTTCTATTAAGTGAACGAAACTCAAAAAACACCAATTGGGGGAAGCAAAGATAAAGAAAGAAAAGGGGCACAAAATGTTGTACAGCAAGACCAAAAGCCTCAACAAGTAAACAAAAAGCTCAAAAACCAACCTTGTGCAGCTAGTATAAGAGTCATTAATCCATGGAAACATGAATAAGTAAATTTCTTTTACCACAGTACGAAAGGTAGCCACCATGACACCAACTAGTAAGTGAATCATGGGCCGAATGCGGAGAGCAGTGAGGAACCTGAGTAGCAAGCCTACATAATTAGACCTAGATTTGTTTACTCAACATGCTTGTCAATGAAGATAATTAACTCCAATTCCCTAATATTTTTTTGATATACTTCGGGTGTGTTTCAAACCCATTTCAGTTTTCAGTTTTTTTTTTTCTCCCCAGAAAAACCAAAACCTCTTTTGAGTTTTCCTTTTTTTACAAAATTGATGGGTTGTTTGATACAGTTTTGCATCATTGGTTTTTACTTTTTTTTTCTTTCTATTTCCTCTATTCTCTTTTCTATTTTCCCTCTCCTCTTTTCTATTTTCCCTCTCTTCTCTTTTCTTTCATTTTCCAATGCTCGAGAGCTTCTTTTCAGCTCCTAAGTTCAACAACCAAAAGCGCCCCCGCCACGACCAACACATCTCCTCTGCCATCGTCCAGCTACTGCTAGGGTAGTAACACACTAACTTCCGAATTATGACTTCATTGGTTTGATTGGGGTTTGATTAGATGAATGGTTTGATTGATTTGAAATTTACCAGCGCAAATCGAAGATACTACGGCTAATCGATGGATGAAATCTTTCGGTGGTGTTTGTTGTAGAAACAGTGCTAGTCCATATGATGGTGATTGGATTTAGAGGAGTGGCGGTGCCGTGGTGGTGACCGATGTTAGAGAGTTTAGTGTTCGGCAGTATTGGTCAGTGGTCGTGGTGATTGTTGTGGCTATCAATGGCTATGGTGGTTGGCGGTGTTCATGAGTGTTGGTGAGGAGTGGTTGTGGCGACAGTCAATGCCTATGGTGGTTGACAATGTTGGCAAGTTTGGTGTTCGGGTCTGTTCACAGTGGTGATGGCAGATCGGCGATCAATGGTTCGTTGTGGTGGTTTTAGTGTTTTTAGTTTGGTGTTCAGGGGTGTTGGTCATTAATGGTGTTGGTGGTGGCGGTAAATGAATATATGGTAGTTGGCAATGTTAGTGGTTTGGTGTTCTTGGGTGATAGGTATTGGTGATGAAGATTGAAGGGAAGAAGAGACGCAAAATGCTTCCAACAAAAGTTGAAAGATGGATCTCGAAAAAGAGGCCGGGGGGGGGGGGGGGGGGGGGGGGGGGAGGCAACAATATAAATTGTAAAAAACAGCCCCATTTTAAAAACTGGTTTATAAAACTGAAGGAAAAACAAAACTAAAATTGTCTGTCAAAAAGCAATATTTTTTAAAAAACAACCCCATTTTGAAAACTGGTTTATAAAACTAAAGGAAAAACAAAACTAAAATTGTCTGTCAAAAGGCAATATTTTTTTCAAGTTTCCAAAACTGAACAAAAAAAGGGAAATTTTTTTTTGTTCCAAACGCTACCTTACTAAATGGACACCTCGTCTAAAAGAACCAAATAGACAGGAGCACACGATTTCATTACCTTTCTTTGTATCTGCAATTCCAAGAAGCTCGACAAGTTCAACATGATTTTTCAGTTTTGGCTCCAACCGCTTCTCACCCCAAGACCGAACTACAGCATTGTTATCCTATAAATATGTTCAAAAACTTTCAGAAAACAAATCCCATTGGTTCAATTACTGCAGATAAAGTGCACACACCTCATCATTGCTGACTGGAACTGAATCATGCACAAGGTTCCCAATTAGGTCCAATTTTGAATATAATGCAGCCCTGGCCTCTTGAACTTCAGCTTCTTTCTTTACAGTCAATGACTTGTTCTCTTCCGTATTTTTTATCTTTTCTGTTGCATCCTCGCCCGACTAGTGTCAAAACAACAGTTCCAAAGCAAGGGGATCACAAAAAGGATTTTTTAAATAACTAACTACTACGACAGTTATCAAACATCTCAGAATTTCAACTAACCCATCAACATATAGTTATGATTGTTGTTGAGAGAAAGAAAGAAGAACGGTGTGCACTTGAAAGGGAAAATGCAACTTTAAATATCAACAGTCAAACACATGGAGCCAATCTCCTTCTAGGTTCATAGAACTAAACTTTCCGCAAACAAATAATCTATCACTCCCTCCGTTCCTAAGGATGCACAACCAACAGCTAGGCAAGTCGCCAGGGAGAGGGGAACTATCCCAGAAGAGTTGTCTCTTTGTTGAAGTCGAAATGACAAGCCTAAATTTGCAATTGTTATCTGGTTGCAGAACTAGTAGTATCTTGTTCTTTTGACTAAAAATCACATGGAACTAAAATTATCAGAAATTTATAAACACGGATGATGTGGCACATTATCAATGTAATTCAAGACAGTGGGCTCCAGTGCTTGAAATTTTGGCTCACAGTGCTCCGCACCCTTAGGGTGTTTGAAAATCAGGATACATTACTGGAAAGAGTAGCAACAGGTAGGCATAATTAGCTACTCAATGGGATTCACATTCATGAGCTTCTTCTAGAAATGTAGCTCATGTATTCATTGCAACAGTTCAATTACCTTTGCCCGGCCTAAAGATGCAGAGGAAAAAGAAAACCTGCCATACAACATCTGCTTCTTTTTCTAGAGTTAGTAATCAACGTCAAAATGGTGCCTTTGCTTAGATGTAAAAACTGCAGTTTACAGTCCAATGCGTTGGCAAGCAATGCATTTGCATTTCAAAAGTGCCTTTAGAGGCTTCCGCACATCGCCAAATTGGCTTAAACGACAAGCTTTACGAAAGCATTATACATAGATATTAGCTAGTGAATTTGGCTCCATCTTATTAAAAAAAAAAAGGGATTAATCCGATGCAATACACAATGAAAACAAAAAATAATTTGGCTCACAATTTTCAGTTTAGCAATTTCTTTGTTGATCTTGTTGAAATCTTTGCGAAGATTGTCGAGCTCAAATTGACCTACACAACAAACCAAATAGTAACAACTCAAGCCCTGAGAAAACATAAGAAAAAAAGGAAATATAAACAGTTGAAGGTTTTGAAGTAAATTACGCTGCCGCCACTCTTTGTCGAGCAGAATGACATCATCGACGAGCTCCACTTTTGCAAAACGACGTCGCTGAGACTCCCGTATAATTTCGGGATTGTTGCCCTTGTCTTCTCGGAACAGATTTATATCCATGGCAGTCTAAGTAGCACAGACAAGTACACTGCGTCCGACACCGACCGGGACACCTAACACCGCAATTTCCAAAAGACCAGAATTTGGAAAAAGCGGGACACCCCTGAATTTTATAAATATTTTTATTATGTATATAAAGGCATTAAATATCAAATACATTCTACATCTAAAATAGTAAACAATAATCAATAAGCACAAAACAAGCAACTCAAATAAAGTCATACTTAAAATTCAAATGCAATGTAGTAGAAAAAAACTTGGTACGTAACATAACAAAGTACTTCACTACTCAACTCTTATTAAGTCATGCAAACAGGTAACAGAAACAGGGAAAGCGCCCTCTTCTTCACAGCCCAAACAGAAACAGAAAGAGGTAACTCTTGCAAAGTCATAAGAAATTACTTCACTACTTAACTCTTACAAAGTCACACAACTATTATCACTTTCCTTCGACCAAGGGATCAATCTACATTAATAGTGGCATCTTCGAATGTACCGAAACGAGAGAGATGAGAGAGAAAGAAGGAGACCTCACTCACCTCAGTGAAGAAGGAAAAAATAAATAGATGAGAGAGAAAGACGAAGGTACCTGTTCGTGGTATCCGGCGACGGCGGCGAGATACGAAGGCGAGATCCTCCGGCGACCAGTTTGCGTGGGTCGTCTCTTCGTTCTCTTCTCTTGACGCCGCAAGAAGAAACTCAGAAGATAACGGTAATGGATCGCTCTAATTAGGGCTTCCTTAAAGTTTATTTCCAAAGAGCTCCAAAATTGTCAATTATTACACAAAACCCGCGAAATAGGTTTAAAATTTTATACTTTGGCCCTATACGTTTCGACACTTCTTCATTAGCGGCTATGAAGTGTCGGAGACGGACACTTACGAGGACGCTTTCGAGAGGATGAATGGACAAGGTTTCCAGAATGTTCACTAACTTTCCACACGTGCTTCTTGTACATAAAAGATAATTTGAGAGACTTAGAGGAAAACTCTAGAAAGGTAAGGAGACTTGCAAATATTTTAGAAACGGAATGCAGACCGTAAGATCAAATGTATCCCCACCGTCCATTGAGGAGATGGAGTAGTATAAACAGTTAAAGCCTTACTTGGCCAAGGCATAGGGTGATCTAAGTATTGTAGCATTCTCCAAGTAATATAATGAATATCATTCTCCCAAATTCTCAATTTTTTTTTTATTCATTTGCTCTTAACATCGTCCAACTCAAGGGATAGGCTGATTTAGCATGCAAGGGGGAGTTTTCAATTAAGCTAATGGCCTCACAGTCGACTAGGGAAGTTTTAGTGCCGTGACATGTGATATTTCAAAATTAACAAAAAAATATAAAAAAAATTCGAACACCCTTGAGAGGTGTCTGACATGTGTCCGGAGGTATCAGGGTGTTGGTAGGTATCGAACACTATACTTCACCCCATATGTGGTGTCAGTACTTCCTAGATGGCAGTCTATGAAATCACCTATAACCAGTTAATAAGCAAGCTTATAACAAGTGTTTTCTTCTGTGAAAATGAGTGTTGAGAAAGTACCAGATTTGTGGCGGTGGTTTGCAGCGGCGTGGGAGTAACATTGGAGTTGAGACGGCAACGTGAGGATGAAACTTAAGGGATTTTTAGGGCTTTTAGCCAATGACTATAACAGTAGTATGCAAGGGAGAATTATGAGTATGCACCCCATATGTTATGCCCCTAAAGTTTAAGGCCTAAACTATTGGGAATTATGAACTTGCACCGAAATTGGTGGAAAGGTTATAGGGCCAAAAAATAACCTTGGCCCTCTGCTTTGGAGTAGTTGTACTTTATCATCTTCGGCTTTCAAAGATTAAAGATTCGGTGAGGAACATGCGTTGCTAACTTTGTAGACACCCAGTCCCGACCTCTCAGTTATCTCTGCCCATCCTCTCTCTCTCTCTCTCTCTGACTGGTGACTCACTCCGATTGGATAACGGTGACGGCCACTGGCCGAGCACGAGCTATGAGCCTGTGACCAGATCTGGACGCCAGATCCTTTCTCGAGTTGTGCGGCTGACGGACGATGGCCAACTGTTATGCAGGCGACGCCGCGACGGGGATGACTGACCGACAGCGAAGCAGCTTCTCTGCTCTCTGCTGTGTTGTGACTCTGTGACTGTGAGAGTGTGAGGTAAGCTACTTGCATGCTTCTTTAATTTCTTGAAGTTATAGTTTAATTTCAGTAATCGATTATATAGAAATTTAAAATATATATATTTTGTTAATTTGCTTGCTAATTCTTAATTGGTGATTATTTAGCTTTGTTGGAAGAGTATACTTTGATTATATTGTAGAAATTATTGGTGATTTGGTGAAAGTTGGAACACCTTATTTATTTGGTTAATTTGCTTTGCTAATTCTTAATTGGCTAATTGCTTTTCTAATTTATTATTTGGTGCATAGATAGTTTATAATTGTGTTGGAATGTGACGTTGAGCTTGAGCTTGTTTAGCTATTTAATTTTAAAATTGGGAGGTTAAAAATGTATTGTTTTGTTAGAATTTGATGTTGTGTTGAGATTGGGAGGTGGAGCTTGAGCTCAGGAGGTTGATCTTGGAATGTGATTTAGTTTTAAAATTGGGAGGTTGATCTTGAGCTTGAAATGTACAGTTATTTAATTATGTGAATTTGTGTTGAGAACTTGAGATATTGAGATTTTATTCCAATGTGTGTTTTTTTCTTCAGAATGGAAACGTTTTTTAGAAAGAAAGGAAAATTGACAGAATCATTGTAGTCTAATCAGAATGAGTGTGTAAATCAAGATAGTTTTCTACAGTCTTCAATTCTAACAATAACGGACGAGGCTCCTATTGTGCACCGGGATGTTGATTCTGGGCATTCAAGTAGAATTCGTGATGAGTTAAACTTTGACAAGTTTATTTCGGATCCTGGGTTGCGTCCGAATATTATGGATAATAGTCTTAATATTCAAGATAAAGTTCGACGAGCGTTGGTAGAAAGGTCCTTGCCAACCTTGTAACCACAATTTCCATTTACACAATTCGGGAAGCAATCTTGTCGTTTTGTTTCTTCTTGGTTTGACTGCCATTCGAGTTGGTTGGAGTATAGTGTAACAAAAGATGAAGTAAATTGCTTATGTTACTACTTATTTAGAAGTGCTCATGGGGAGCAAGGGGGTGGTAGTACTTTTGTCAGCCATAGTTTTGACAACTTGAGAAAGAAGGGAAAATTCGAAAAACATGTTGGAGAAGTCGGTAGTGCACACAACCTTGCTTTAAGCAAGTGTCAAGCCTTTGATAGCCCGAAACAGAGTATTGAAGTAATTTTGTTTAAGTAAACAGATGAAAGTAAGGTTCAATATTGTACTCACTTGACTGCATCAATTGATGGCATTCGGTTGCTCTTACGTCAGGGTTTGTCTTTTCATGGGCATGATGAATCTAACGAATCTGAGGATCAGGGAAATTTTCTAAAACTTTTAGAGTTCCTTGTGGATCACAATGAGAATGTTAAAAAAGTCACGTTGTCAAATGCTCCTCAGAATCTTAAATTAACATCACCAAAAGTTCAGAAAGAAATTGTTAGTGTCATTGTTAGAGAAATAAAATGTGCAATTATTAGAGACATGAAAATTGAATTATTTTTCATTTTAGTTGACGAGTGTCATGATATCTCAATCAAAGAAAAATGGGAGTTGTCTTGAGATATGTAGACAAAAGAGGACGTGTCATTGAATGTTTTATTGATATCGTCGATGTTGCAAATACCATTGCCTTATCACTAAAAAACACGATTGATAGTTTGTTTTCAACACATGAATTGCGTATTTCAAGAGTTTGTGGACAAGACTATGACTGAGCAAGTAATATGCAAGGTAAATTCAATGGTCTTAAAACTTTAATTCAAAGGGAGAATGATATTGATTGTTATATTTCATTGCTTTGCTCATCAACATCAGCCAAGTCTTGTAGCCATTGCAAAAAAAAATTCTCAGATTTCATTACACTTTAATTTGGTTACTAAGCTAGTACACACCACGGGAGTCTCATGCAAACAAAGAGATGCTCTTCGAGAAAGTGAAGCCGCTAGACTTGCTCATGCCCTTAAGAGTGGTGATATCGTTATTGGTCGGGGTTTAAATCAAGAACATGGCATCAAAAGAGCAGGAGAGACCGTTGAGGATCACATTATGGTGCATTTATTGAATTTGATTCTAATGTTTGCTTCGATAATAGACGCGCTTAATAAGGTTGTTGATGATGCTATAGATTATGATCAGAGAGGTGAAGCATTGAGCCATTTGCCAACTTATGATTTTGCTTTAAATATGCATTTGATTAAAATCATTTTAAAGATAGCGAATGAACTTTTACAAGCATTGCAAAAGAAAGATCAAAACATTGTGAATGCAATAAATTTAGTAAGAATAACAAAGCAATAATTGCAGAGCTTGAGAGATGATGGGTGGGAAGACTTGTTGGAAGAGGTTTCGCAATTTTGTGTAAAACACAAAATTGAAGTATTGGACATGAGTGCGACGTTTGTAGCCCCAGGGAGGCAAAAACGTAATACTGAAGAAGGTAAAAATCTTTACCACTATCTTGTTGATACTTTTTTAGCTGTTGTTGATTTGCAAATCAGTGAGTTGAATAATCATTTCAATGAGGTAACTAGAGAGTTACTTATTTGTATGTGAAACCAAAAAGATAACCCTAGAGGGGGGTGAATAGGGTTTTAAGATTGCTTTAAAAAATTAACAAGTAATTACTACAAACTTAGAGAAACTATGAAGAACACTTAAATAGCTTCAAACAACAAACTTCAAACATAATATCTCAAATAAGCAATCTAACCAATCTCAACACAAGTATAAAACAATAATGTAAAGAGAGATGGGTTTAGAGATAGTTGACACTTGAGATTTAGATGATTCGGCTCGAATTACGCTTAAGCCTATGTCCACCCCTTCAAGGAAATCCCTTGAAAGGCCCTAGAATCTACTAGAATGATCTTTCTTACGGGTCAAGATCGAACCTCTTACAACCCCTTGATGCTATGCCCACATCAAGAACAAGCTTTGACAGTCCCAAAGCTCCAAAGCTTGACAACCCAAGCTTTGAGACAAGAAACTTTAGATGAAGAATTGTGTACAAAGATTCACTCTCAAGAAGTAGATGAGTGCAAGTTTAAGTTCTAGAACAAGAGAGATGAGTGTATGATGACTTATGAAAGTATATATCTCTCAAATGTAAGCTCAAAATAAAAGTTCTCTTAAAATGGATGAGAAAATAATGAAAACCAAGAGAGACTGAACAATTGCTTTGATTTTTGAGTTTATGCAAGATAAGAAGGCTTTGAATGCAATTGATGAAACAAAACTATGCCCAAGATGAATATATATAGGTGTGAGAATAAATATGACCGTTTGGAATTAGGTAGGGCATTTATTACGTCAAACGGTAAATGCAGTCAACTGCATTGCACCATTGCAGTCGACTATATTCCCAAAGTAGCCGTTGGAATTCAAAATTTCCAACTTACAGTCGACTGTTATAGGCTACTGGAAGTATTGCAGTCGACTGAATTTGAATTCAGTCAATTGTAATACCTCACTGCCCAACTTGCAGTCGACTGCATTCCAATGTAGTCGGCTGTATTCTTGAAAATGTGATTTTCCCTTTTTTTAAAGAATGAAAAAGTTTATGCATACAACGGAAACCTATGGGCAAATTCTAGGTCACACTCATCGATACGATCAACTCTCTATGTCTAGTTACAAAGAACAGAAAAGACACAATAGTAGAAATCAATCGAAGTATTCCATCTTAATGCATTCCGTTAAGTGTCTTTGAATGATTTTCTCATCTAATTGTCCGTTTGCATGAGTAAGAGATTGTACCTATTGCTTCATCAACTCAATGCATGCTAGACAACATAATCATCAATGTTAGTTATCATCAAAATCAAATATAACCCTAGGTTAAATAACCGTAGGCCCCCCTTTCTGATGATGACAAACATTAATTCAAATAATATGAGATATCAGAATGATAAGCTCCCCCTATCTTAAGTAATATAGGCTCCCCCTATCTCAAGTAATATATGCTCATCAAACCTACACAAGTATGAATCAATAATATTTTTCTCCCCCTTTTGGCATCATGAAAAAGTGTAACATCCCCGAAAATCCGGAGCTCCGCCGCCCCGAACTCCCGGGTCGTTAACCTACCAAATCACATCAAACCTGTCAAATCATATACACAACCACATACTTCAAAGCATCTAATCCGATATCGACTCGAATTCTCCAAAATACAAGATTACAACAAAACCAACTTGAACTCAAACCATTAAAACCTATGTTCTTTTCAAACTTGAATCCCTAAAGGATGAATCAACAGTACATACCCACGCAGGGGTCTTACTATACCGTGGTGATGGGCTCATCGAAATCTCACTCAGACTCTAAACTATTCCCGAACCTGCTACAGCTTATCATCACCTGCAGAAGGGAGCCAAACGGAGGGTGAGCTTTTAAGAGCTCAGTAAGGTCGCACAAGGACACCAGCAGGATTAGAAAACGATTACAAGAATCCAACTGACAAAAATTTCCAGAACACTTCAAACGGTCAGAAAACTCAATGATTCTCAAAACGATCAAAATTCACAGAAACAAATACCGAAATAAACAATAATACCCATGATGGGTTCCAGAACGATTAATAAAAGATCATCTTCAAAACACAACAGAGTTTTCTCAAGATCTTTCAAAAGTATACAGATTATCTGAGACAGTTCTTTCCAAAATACACCGAAGGTTTTCCCAAAGAATTTCAACAGAAGCACAGATCATTTCAGATAATACTTTTCAGACATTTTCGTAATAGTCACGGCAGTATACAGAGCAGAGAAAATAAAAAATCAACGTTGATCCTGGGCGCTTGCAATGCCATTCCGGCACGCTAACAGAATGTACACATGCATGATGTACCAGAATAATTACTAGTCCATTTAGGTACTAGCCTACATTCCATGCAAGATTCAGACCAGCCTTATAACGCCCGCCTCAGAACAGAACAGATAACCCAGGTCAACACAGAAAAATTAACAATATCAATGAGCATTAACATAAGCTCAATCACGGAGATCAATTTAGATTCCAATAACAATAATCATACTGACACAAGTCAGCATTCGGAATTTTCAGAAGAAATCAGAATTTCAGAGGAAATCAGAATTTTCAGAAGAAAAATCACAGATAAATAACAAAACGATTACGAATAATTATCGAGTTTTAAGCACAACAATCCGAAAGAACGGATACAGACAATTGTCAAATCTGCTCAGCACACAATAACAGGCGAGCATCAAAAGATTTCTAAATAATTGATCCGGGTTCAATATTAGGGTTTTCTGGACAAGAACATATTGATATCAACGCATACTTCAGAATTCGACATTAATCGTAAGTAATTCAAAAGAGTACTTACAAATACGAATTATCAAATAAGGGTTCGGACTAAAGTCCTTACCCAGGGTTCAGATAGAATCCCTTACCTGGATCCGCAGTTAAACTATCTAACTGGAAGTCTTTAACGTTAACCTAAACGGAATAATCGAACCATTAGAACCCAAAATATAGCAAAATATTAGAACTTAATGCAGACTCACGCATACACCCAAAATGAACCTCCCCTCACCGGGTATGTAAAATTACAGAAACGCCCCTAGGGTGCAAAGTTACCAAAATGCCCCTCGGACTTAAATTACCAAAATGGTCTTCCCGTAAGTAGAATTACTGAAATAAGCTTCCCATATGTAAATTTATACAAAAAGACCTTTCTTAGGTCAAATTACCAAAATACCCCTTCAGGGTGGCAAATTACCAAAATACCCCTAAGGGTTTTCGGCATCGGAAAAATCTCAAAAATATCTTAAAACACTATTTTAAGTATCCTGATATCATTTCTGGTCTAAAAAGAATTTTAAAGAATTTTCGTCCGAGAATCCCAAACCGGTGTCCGGACCAAGCGCTAAAAGGCCAGTTTCCCAAACAAAATACTTATCGGCCTCAGAATGGCACAAAATATTAGATAATGATTCATATCAGTAAACTATGGTTTCTATAAAAATTTCAGATTAAAATAACTTGTTCTACCAGGTTAAAGAAATTTGGAAAGTTCCCTAATCGGTACCCTAATTTAGCGCTCTTCACGGACACTGAAAATTCCCAAACAATTTTAGAGCGTGCATCTCGTAAAAATACTAGGGACTATAGTTTTGCACTTTGTCCAATTATTTTCCTAACCATTTATAAAAATTCGTTGAAAAACTGTCTAATAAAAATTTCTAACATTAGCGACAAAAATAAGTACTATTCAAATCTTAGCACCTAGTATTTCACCTTCACCCACACACACTTATCTTCTTCAACCCCACTGCCCAGCGCCAAACCCATTCCTTAGGACCTTCTCTTCACTCACTAACACCCACCTAATTACATGTAAACACACAATAACTCTTCTTAGTCATCCTAACACGCCTAAACACACACATTAACACCCATATCCACACCTTCACACGCCTACACTCACTGTCCACCAAGAACACACACATTTTCACCAAGAACACATTCTGCCACCTCCCTTCATCTCTCAGCCATTCATCCAACTACTCCCAACACCCCTACCCAAGTAGATTATACCTAATTACAAGCCTTAACACATAATTTAAACACTTCATCTTCACAATCGTGCACCCATTCACACACCACAGTCACGAATACACACACACCTTATACGAGGCACACACCTATTTTCACACGCGCGCACACACACACACACACACACACACAGAGTTCAGATTACACCCCAATTGACATATTACTAAATTATAACACCGATCAAGGATCACCTTGAGAGAAATTGCCCGAGATTTACCCCATTTGTTTTTTTCCTTTTCCTGTTTCCCGCTCTGCGCTTCTCCTGTTCCTGTGTGCTCTTCTTTCCTAAAATGGCAAGTCCTATTTTTTTTCTTTCTTTCTTCTTCCTTCTTTCTTTTTGGTCTGCTTCTCTCTCTCTCTCTCTCTCTCTCTCTCTTTTCTCTCACCCGAGACTTCCTTATCTATCCACTATCAAATCATTAACTTAGCTTAGTCACCTAAGCTAGTAGGAGGTGGCAAGCTAAAAACAATGGCTTCTAAATCAATTTTATAAAATTGCACAAATTACCCAAAACTTTTCATATTTGCAAAATAGTCCCGAATATTTCAACGATTACATTTTTGCCCCAAAATTCTTTTAAGCGTCGATACTTTACTAATACTCGAGCATTACCCAAAATTAACGCCCGTTTATTTTTCGGAGCTCAAATGGATCTTTAATTGGCTCCCGAAGTTCGGGATATTACATTCTTCCCTCCTTATAAAAATTTCGTCCTCGAAATTTGCTCGCAGATATCCAATCACTTATAACGTCTAGGCACTATGCTTCGTTGCCTCGGTCGAATGAGTGTCATATATTAGCTGAGCTACATTCAGCTTCACACCCAAATTCTTATTCCACGAATACTTGAACACAACTATTTATATTTAAATTGTAACGCTGAACTGAAACCTTATCCGACCAACACTTTGCTCTAACTTTTCCAGAACCTGCTGAACAGAGCTTACACCACTCCGAATTCCGTGCATATCCATAGATCAAGTGAAGCTTTAATACGACAAGCTTTTACTGCACTTTACAATAATATACCAGAATGTTATCCTTTGTACAACTGACTTAATATTAGTAAGCTCAACTTTAAGCTTAAGGCGTATCGAAATATTTAACGATGGTCACCCCCGACCTGCGGTTTGCCCAAGCTAATATGGGTAGGGTAATCGATTCTTATAAGCACTTAGACTTCGGAATCACCAACAGAGATAATCAATCAAAGACAAAAATTATAGCCACTAAGCATTTACTACACACTCTAATACCTCAAAATAACGAGTCCAAATTATTACCAAGTTCATCACCTAGGGACATGTCGTCTTAACATAGCTTTGTATTGCATACTTACGGTTCTGCATACACTTCACAGAATGACTGAAAACTATAGTTACCATGAGTTCATTGCACACTCTGGTGCCTTAAATCAAATGGTCCAAACCGTTACCGGAGTCATTACAGAGAGGTGTGTTATCTTCCACAACGCAAAATATAATTTTGCATTTACGTGCCTTGCACTTCCACCAAAGTTTAAAGCCCTAAATTATCATATCACTTCTGATTCACAGTCACATTATGTACAAAAATCCATATTCTTATCCTTCAATCATCTATTTTTGTTAAAACGTTAGGATCCTTCAGTTTCTAAAAGCAAATAACATACGGTTTATCTTCACCCATTCAGCTCAGATCTCAATCTTATATCGGATCATCGAACAACGTATCCAACCCTAATCCACATTCTCAGAGTCTAATCTCACTCATAGATTATCTGAGGCTTAGGAATCTACCTAACCTCATATCCAGGTAGGGGGAACTATGCAAATAATGATAGTAATAATAGCAATCAGACAATCCAAATACAAAAATCTTTAATCAAATCATTCATGTTCGCTCTCGGGGTTCACAACAAAATTTTGTGACATTACAGAAGAAACGACGGACACAGAAACGATAATTTGGGTCTGACAAAACAATGTCAACCCAATGACTCGAAACAATCAAAATCGGAAGGAGTTATTGGTCTTTAATATGATTCGTAGCTTTCCCATGATCAGTGGGTCAGATACTACCCTATCAAGCCCAATAGATTTTCAAAAGGAACAGATAATTATCCGGAAAAGGAATAAGACAGCTAAATCAGAACGACAGCTCTTCTGACGTCTCAGTGTAAGCTGACATTCAATTAGGTCGTCTTTGAATTCAACAGTCAAAAGAACGAATCAGATGACAGAGCAAAATTCAAAATCCCTTCTTGTACCCTTAAACCAAACCTTTAGTCTTAATGCCAGTAATCTTTCCAGAACACTATTCGTACTCATCAATCAAATCATCAACTTAACTACTATGCATACCGTATAACTTTCCAAATACGACTAGCGTTTCCCTAACAATACCGGATGCGTGATTAGCAAATCACCAATTCATGCCTAGTATGATGTCAAATCCTGAACAACAAATAGAACGAGGTCCATAGAAGGATCTCTATCCCAAACAAAGACTGTATATTCACTAAGAACCACAAAACAGTCGAAAACTCTCCCAACGGAGTAACTAACACAATATCAGTTCTTAAAGGACGGATCTTCATCCTCAATCTCTATGCCAAAGTAACAGATGTAAAGAAATAGTACGCGCCAAACTTAAATAATATACACGCACCTAATGGGTTAACATGTGGTGTACATGGCACCATATCATTGAATGTCACTATATCTTGAGCATACATTAAATAAACTTTAACTGATATTCTGGGCCTCAGCCCCTACTGATCTTGTTCTCTTCCTGTCGAGGAACACTATTCGTTGTTACACTAGCAATAGGCACACAACTGATTATTTCTCACCAGCAAATAGTTTCGAACTTAATGCTTCACACTGCCACGCCAACATATCATCCGATCACTTTATTGCATAACTCCCACTCTGCCTTCTCTTATACCGAACTCAACTCTGGTACCCTGAACTGATCGAGCGCTTATACCCTGCGATCCCCTAAATCTCGTATCATGCCTCAATCAAATTTTAAAACTCTGTCCAGATCATAATATCACCGACAGAAGTGGGCGTGAATCCCTGATTTTGCCCCAACCTTTAACCTTAGGTACCATGTTGTGCCGATTGTAAAAATTGCTGACGCCTGTCAGCCTCTACACATATGTTTGAGAAAAAAATTCTTACTCATGCCTTCTTCCATGGTCAAACTTAGATTGTTCTAAAACACATGCCAAATAAATAAATTACATATAGCTCGTCAATCGAACCGGGATCACTCTCTTAGTCCAGGCCTAAGCCCCCACTCAGGCTTCTGACAGCTATTTGCCTCCATCAATAACATCCTTACTACAACAAGAAATTTCATCTCAACCTTGTCTATCAACTCGAAATCTGTTATTTCACATTAACAGCTCCATCACATCTGTTCACGAAATCTCACAAAATACCGGTAAAAAATAATTCTCTAAAAGGTTCCCAAATGACATAAATCAATTTCTGATAAGTCATGTTCTTCGATACTCTTTCCACCACTGATCGACCTCGTCTCTCAGTTTATATTCACCAAATTCAATCTTCGTCATTTTACTCACAGTTCTTCAAAATCTATATGATCAGTTACTCGAAATTTTCTCCATTTGCTAATCTAATCCACTATCTCCATGGGGTTCACTAACTCCAAGTAGCTAGTTATTTCATCTGTTAAGGTCACCCAAGATACTCTCATCTCGAGGTTATGGTTGTGGTTGGGCCAGATTCAGTACTCATTGTTGCCGGTTGTCAGATTCTAAATCATCAAAGTAAGAATCGTGTTCATAGTGTTCAGAATCGCAACCATCCATTCTAGGGTTCTGTTGTTTCCCTATTGGGTAGGGTTGCCTCTCGACAATCATAAACCCCATAGAATACATTTTTCAATCAAAACATCATCTGATCAGGTCTTTCTAATACGGGCATTTTCCTGTTCCATCTTACACAATCCTCTTGGAATTTCATCTATCGGGGACCACTAAGCCCTCCATATCATTACCGCTGCCAGAGCTTCAAATTCTGACCATACGGATACAATAAGCAGTTATCAGAGTTATACCAACACGGGTATAAAGAACAACACAATGATTAGTCAAGGCAGACTTCTTAACTCTACCATCATCCTACCCCACTCTCATGAACGGAATACCATTCCACAGAATCATGTTACCTACACCATGTGGTTCCATGCCTACAGGTTCATATGCCTATACTTCTAATACCATAAGACCGAACTGCTCTGATACCAACTGTAACATCCCCGAAAATCCAGAGCTCCGTCGCCCCGAACTCCCGGGTCGTTAACCTACCGAATCACATCAAACCTGTCAAATCCTGTACACAACCATATACTTCAAAGCATCTAATCCGATATCGACTCGAATTCTCCAAAATACAAGATTACAACAAAACCAACTTGAACTCAAACCATTAAAACCTATGTTCTTTTCAAACTTGAATCCTTAAAGGATGAATCAACAGTACAGACCCACGCAGGGGTCTTACTATATCGTGGTGATGGGCTCATCGAAATCTCACTCAGACTCTAAACTATTCCCGAACCTGCTACAGCTTATCATCACCTGCAGAAGGGAGCCAAACGGAGGGTGAGCTTTTGAGAGCTCAGTAAGGTCGCACAAGGACACCAGCAGGATTAGAAAACGATTACAAGAATCCAACTGACAAAAATTTCCAGAACACTTCAAACGGTCAGAAAACTCAATGATTCTCAAAATGATCAAAATTCACAGAAACAGATACCAAAATAAACAATAATACCCATGATGGGTTCCAGAACGATTAATAAAAGATCATCTTCAAAACACAACAGAGTTTTCTCAAGATCTTTCAAAAGTATACAGATTATCTGAGACAGTTCTTTCCAAAATACACCGAAGGTTTTCCCAAAGAATTTCAACAGAAGCACAGATCATTTCAGATAATACTTTTCAGACATTTTCGTAATAGTCACGGCAGTATACAGAGCAGAGAAAATAAAAAATCAACGTTGATCCTGGGCGCTTGCAATGCCATTCCGGCACGCTAACAGAATGTACACATGCATGATGTACCAGAATAATTACTAGTCCATTTAGGTACTAGCCTACATTCCATGCAAGATTCAGACCAGCCTTATAACGCCCGCCTCAGAACAGAACAGATAACCCAGGTCAACACAGAAAAATTAACAATATCAATGAGCATTAACATAAGCTCAATCACGGAGATCAATTTAGATTCCAATAACAATAATCATACTGACACAAGTCAGCATTCGGAATTTTCAGAAGAAATCAGAATTTCAGAGGAAATCAGAATTTTCAGAAGAAAAATCACAGATAAATAACAAAACGATTACGAATAATTATCGAGTTTTAAGCACAACAATCCGAAAGAACGGATACAGACAATTGTCAAATCTGCTCAGCACACAATAACAGGCGAGCATCAAAAGATTTCTAAATAATTGATCCAGGTTCAATATTAGGGTTTTCTGGACAATAACATATTGATATCAACGCATACTTCAGAATTCGACATTAATCGTAAGTAATTCAAAAGAGTACTTACAAATACGAATTATCAAATAAGGGTTCGGACTAAAGTCCTTACCCGGGGTTCAGATAGAATCCCTTACCTGGATCCGCAGTTAAACTATCTAACTGGAAGTCTTTAACGTTAACCTAAACGGAATAATCGAACCATTAGAACCCAAAATATAGCAAAATATTAGAACTTAATGCAGACTCACGCATACACCCAAAATGAACCTCCCCTCACCGGGTATGTAAAATTACAGAAACGCCCCTAGGGTGCAAAGTTACCAAAATGCCCCTCGGACTTAAATTACCAAAATGGTCTTCCCGTAAGTAAAATTACTGAAATAAGCTTCCCATATGTAAATTTATACAAAAAGACCTTTCTTAGGTCAAATTACCAAAATACCCCTTCGGGGTGGCAAATTACCAAAATACCCCTTCGGGTTTTCGGCATCGGAAAAATCTCAAAAATATCTTAAAACGCTATTTTAAGTATCCTGATATCATTTCTGGTCTAAAAAGAATTTTAAAAAATTTTCGTCCGAGAATCCCAAACCGGTGTCCGGACCGAGCGCTAAAAGGCCAGTTTCCCAAAAAAAATACTTATCGGCCTCAGAATGGCACAAAATATTAGATAATGATTCATATCAGTAAACTATGGTTTCTATAAAAATTTCAGATTAAAATAACTTGTTCTACTAGGTTAAAGAAATTTGGAAAGTTCCCTAATCGGTACCCTAATTTAGCGCTCTTCACGGACACTGAAAATTCCCAAACAATTTCAGAGCGTGCATCTCGTAAAAATACTAGGGATTACAGTTTTGCACTTTTTCCAATTATTTTCCTAACCATTTATAAAAATTCATTGAAAAACTGTCTAATAAAAATTTCTAACATTAGCGACAAAAACAAGTACTATTCAAATCTTAGCACCTAGTATTTCACCTTCACCCACACACACTTATCTTCTTCAACCCCACTGCCCAGCGCCAAACCCATCCCTTAGGACCTTCTCTTCACTCACTAACACCCACCTAATTACATGTAAACACACAATAACTCTTCTTAGTCATCCTAACACGCCTAAACACACACATTAACACCCATATCCACACCTTCACACGCCTACACTCACTGTCCACCAAGAACACACACATTTTCACCAAGAACACACACATTTTCACCAAGAACACATTCTGCCACCTCCCTTCATCTCTCGGCCATTCATCCAACTACTCCCAACACCCCTACCCAAGTAGATTATACCTAATTACAAGCCTTAACACATAATTTAAACACTTCATCTTCACAATCGTGCACCCATTCACACACCACAGTCACGAATACACACACACCTTATACGAGGCACACACCTATTTTCACACACACACACACACACACACACACAGAGTTCAGATTACACCCCAATTGACATATTACTAAATTATAACACCGATCAAGGATCACCTTGAGAGAAATTGCCCGAGATTTACCCCATTTGTTTTTTTTTCCTTTTCCTGTTTCCCGCTCTACGCTTCTCCTGTTCCTGTGTGCTCTTTTTTCCTAAAATGGCAAGTCCTCTTTTTTTTCTTTCTTTCTTCTTCCTTCTTTCTTTTTGGTCTGCTTCTCTCTCTCTCTCTCTCTCTTTTCTTTTCTCTCACCCGAGACTTCCTTATCTATCCACTATCAAATCATTAACTTAGCTTAGTCACCTGAGCTAGTAGGAGGTGGCAAGCTAAAAACAATGGCTTCTAAATCAATTTTATAAAATTGCACAAATTACCCAAAACTTTTCATATTTGCAAAATAGTCCCGAATATTTCAACAATTACATTTTTGCCCCAAAATTCTTTTAAGCGTCGATACTCTACTAATACTCGAGCATTACCCAAAATTAATGCCCGTTTATTTTTCAGAGCTCAAATAGATCTTTAATCGGCTCCCGAAGTTCTAGATATTACAAAAAGATCAAGGGTGTGTGTTGTTTGAAAGTGATCGAAATATGTATCCATCTATGGATAATCAATATAGCCAATAAAGGCATTCAAACAAGAAATCATAAGTACTTGAATAACCATCAAAAGGTATATCAAGACTTCTAATAAAATAGCACATAAAAACAAGCTTAATGAATCAAATGTGCAGCACTATAAATATGTGCAAATCAATTTAAACAAATGAGATGAGATTAGATGAATATCAACAAAATCAATTATTTTGAAAAGAGAAAAATCAACCAAAGCATGCTATAAGCATATTAGATAATGCGCAAGCATGTGAAGTGCAACTTGCATGTTGAAGCACATGATATATAACAATTTAATCACATAGGTGAAGACATGTCAAGTTTTCTTCTAAGAGCAATAAACCTCTTCGCGTCTAACGGTTTAGTGAAGATATCTGCTAATTGGTGATTTGTTTCCACGAAATCAAGAACGATATTACATTTTTGCACATGATCACGGATAAAATGGTATTTGATTTCTATGTGCTTAGTCCGTGAATGTTGGATGAGATTTTTGCTCAAGTCAGTGGCACTAGAGTTATCGCATAAGATAGGAATGTGATCATACTTGAGTCCAAAATGCAATAAGGTTTGTTTCATCCAAAGAATTTGTGCACAACAAGCACCAACCGCCAACTAGGTAAAAAATATGATGTGTTCCTAGGAAACCATAATCCTAAATCGTGAGTGCCTTTAAGATATCTAAGAATTCTCTTAACGGCAACCAGATTCCTTAGGACGCGCTTGAAATCGAGCATATAAACAAACACTAAACATTATATCGGGTCTACTTGTAGTAAGGTAACTGAGGGATCCGATCATACCTCAATAGTGCTTAATATCAACATTTTTACCCTTTTCATCTTTACCAAGATTTAATGTTCATCGGAGTGTCAAAAGCATTTGATTCTTCCATGTCAAATCTTTTGAGTAGCTCTTTGGTGTATTTTGCTTGGTTGATAAAGATTTCATCCTTACTTTGTTTGATTTGCAATCCAAGGAAGAAGTTAAGTTCTCACATCATGCTCATTTCAAACTCCTTACTCATACAAGAAGCAAACTCTTTGCACAAGAATTCATTAGTAGCACCAAATATAATATCATCAACATAGATTTGCACCAATAATAATTCCTTGCCCTTAGATTTTATGAAAAGAGTGGTGTCAAGTTTTTCTCTTGAAAAACCATTTTCTAAAAGAAAACTACTTAGCCTTTCGTACCAAGCTCTAGGAGCTTGTTTTAACACCATAAAGAGCTTTGCTAAGCTTGAAAACATGGTTTGGATATTTTTCATGTTCAAAACCGGGGGGTTGAGCCACATGAACCTCCTCCAAAATAAAACCATTTAGAAAAGCACTCTTGACATCCATTTGATAGAGTTTAAAATCTTTATAGCAAACAAAATCTAATAGTATTCTAATAGATTCAAGTCTAGCTACCGGTGCATAAGTTTCATTAAAATCAATTCATTCCTCTTGGTTATAACATTGGGCCACTAATCAAGCTTTGTTTCTAACCACGACTCTGGATTCATCAAGTTTGTTTTTAAATACCCATTTTGTACCTATAATCCTATAGTTTTGAGGTTTAGGCATAAAGGTTCAAACTTGATTTCTCTCAAATTGAACTAGCTTTTCTTGCATAGCAAGCATTCAAGATTCATGATGTAGAGCTTTGGAGAAATTCTTGGGTTCAATTTGGGAAAGAAAAGCTAAATTAACATGTTGTTGAAGAGAGTGTCGAGTTCTTACCCCGCTCGAAGGATTACCTAAGATTTGATCACTTGGATGATCTTTTTTGTAAGTCCAATCTTTTGGTAAAGCTTGAGAGTTGTCCGAGTTTGAAACATCATTTCTTGCTTCCTTGTCTCCCCCTTGAGAGCTTGATTGTAGCTTATCTTGAACAATTTCTTTAGGATTGTCTTGTAGTGTTTCACTTATGTCCGAAGTTCTCATGTCATTGTCCATATCATCTATATTGACAATGTTAGTCCTTCGAAGAAAAGGATTAGTCTCGTCAAAGGTAACATTTAAGGATTCTTTTACAACCAAAGTACTTTTATTATAAACTCTTTATGTCATACTATTATTAGAGTAACCAAGAAAAGTACCCTTATAGGTTTTGGAATCAAATTTGCTAAGGTAATCCTTAGTATGTAAAATAAAGTACTTGCAACCAAAGACTCTAAAAAAGTTCACCTTAGATTTCTTATCATTAAAAAGCTCATAAGGGGTTTTTAATAAAATTTTTCGCAAGAAAACTCTATTAAGAACAAAACAAGCACAATTGACCACCTCTGCCCAAAAGTACTTAGGTAAACCATATTTGTTAAGCATTGTTCTTGTCGCTTCTTGCAAAGACCTACTCTTTCTTTCGGCAAAACCATTTTGTTGGGAAGTTCTAGGAGCCGAAAAATTATGTGATATACCAATGTCATCACACAAAGCTCCTATTTTTGAATTTTCAATTCTCTACCATGATCACTTCAAATGTAGGTTATCAAATAACCTTTTTGATTTTGAACACATTTTGTAAATGAAGTGAACACATCTAGAGATTCACTTTGGTAGCCAAAAAAAAAAGTCTAAGTATAGTGAGAATAGTCATCAACAATAACAAAACAATATGATTTACCACCAAGACTAGTAGTAGGGATTGGTCAAAACAAATCCATGTGAAATAATTGCAAGGGTCTAGAAGCAGATACCATTTTCTTCGGTATGTGAGAGACTTTCTTTTGCTTACCCATTTGACAAGCAACACATACTTTGTCTTTCTGAAACTTGATCTTTGGGAGTCCCCTCACAAGTTCTTTACTCAAAATATCGTTTAAATGCTCCATATGCATGTGGCCAAGTCTCCGATGCCAAAGCCAAGATGTCTCACTAATAGCACTAAGACACTTAACATTTTGGTTAGCTAAATCATTTAATTGTATAGTGTAAACATTGTCATCTCTATTTCCTACCAAAATAGTTTCATTATTCTTCATAGATTGTAGAGTACAATAAGAAGCTTCAAAGATTATTCTAAAACCTTTATCACTAAATTGACTAATACTTAGCAAATTATGGTTCAAACCTTTAATTTTTAATTGAATGTGGTTCCTCACCAATAGTTCATCTAGCTTTGATTCTTCCTTGTGCATTGTCACCAAATGTTACTTTTTCTCTTTTTTTAAGATTGATCGATGTGAAAAGAGATATATTGCCGGTCATGTCTTGAGTATTCACTGTCAAGAATTCACTTCTTACTACTAGATTTTGCTTTGAGACATACTTATAAACATAATCAAGTAGTGACTTTTGGTACCCATATTTTCTTGGGTCCTTGGTTGTTAGTCTTACCTTTATAATCTTGACCTTTCACAATCCATATTTTCTTTCTACCTCTAACATAAATAATTCTACAAGGACAATAATTAGTCGTATGCCCTTTCTTGTTGCACCAACCACAATGTGTAAATAGTGTGCAATAGTTCTTTGGTTATTTTGTATGAGTATTCAACCTAGCTTGTTGTTGAAAAATTTTAGGAAGCAAGGCCAAGGGATCTAATCCAAGACCATTGGGCCAATCCTTTGGTGTCCAAGCATGACCTCAAAATTGTTTTGACCATCAATGAAATTTTCAAGACATTCTTTCAAATCACAAATCTTTTAAATCTTCATTTTGTTTTTCTAAAGCCAAAGTTTTGGAAGAGATTTGTTTTGAGCTAGGAGTGTTAACAATTAATTCAAACAAGTCATTATCTACATATTTCAGTCATTCTTGACATGCAACTCATTATTTTGTATTCTCAACTTCTCAATTTGCTTATTAGCCTCAAGAAATTTTTTTGATAAAATAATATTTTCTTAAAAAATTTCTTGGATTCCTCATATAGGCTATCATAAGCATCTTCGAAACTTTCACTATCACTATCACTACGAGAAGAAGAGCTTACCTCATCATTTGCCATGAAGCACACATTTGCTTGTTCATTCTTATCGTTGTCTTCATCACTTGAATCGAAGTCACTCCATGTTGGAGTATGTTCGGCATTCATTGCTTTTTCTTTGTTCTCTTTCTTAGAGAGTTGTCTTCTTTTAAGTCTTTCCCATACATCTCTTCTTTCCTTCTTTTCCTTTTTATATATAGGACAATTCATCTTCATGTGTCCCGGCTTGTGGCATTTGTAGCAAAGCTTCTCTTCATTGTTAGCATTTTGTTGCCTTCTCCTACCATTCCTTCTAAACCTTGAGAACTTATTGAAGTTCTTTGCAACCATTGCAATATCCTCTTCATCAAGTTCTTCTTCATCATCATTTGACTTAAGGTTTGAAGATGAAGCTTTAAGAGCAATTGATGTAGGCTTCTTCTTGACGTCCTCTTGATCGAAAGATTTGAGTTGCATTTCATACGTCATTAGAGAACACATCAATTCATCAAGAGGAAAGATATTAAGATTCTTCAATTCTTGGATGGAGGTGATCTTTGCATCCCAAGCTCTTGGTAAAGACCTAATCACCTTTCTTACAAGATCACCACTAGTAAATTCCTTGCCCAATTGCTTCAAAGGATTCACGATGTTAGTGAAACGAGTATTCATGTCCGTAACGGATTCATTTAGAAGCATTTGAAATAACTCATAATCTCTAAACAATAAGTTTATTTTGGAATCTCTAAGAAGTGAAGTTCCTTCATGCGTAACTTAGAGTATCCCAAATACTCTTAGTCGAATTACACATAATGACTCTATTGAGCTCATTAGTGTCTAAAGCACAAATAAGACAATTTTTTTCTCTAGTCATTCAAATCATCTTCTTGTCATGATCACTATAATCCGATTTGGATTTAGGCTCCTCAAACCTTGTCAACCACCTTTGTTTGAACAAATGGGCCATTCTCAACAATATCCCACATCTCATAGTCTTGAGACTCTAAGTAGATTTTCATCTTAACTTTTCACACACTATAATTGGTCCCATTAAACAATGTAGGCCTAGTGATAGAACTACCCTCTATTCCCCCAATGTAAGCTATGATCGATTAACTTTCTTGGTGTTACCTAATATATCAAGAGCCGAGGCTCTGATACCAACTGAAACCAAAAAGATAACTTTAGAGGGGAGTGAATAGGTTTTAAGATTACTTAAAAAAAATTAACTAGTAATTACTACAAACTAAGAGAAACTATGAAGAACACTTATATAGCTTCAAATAACAAACTTCGAACACAATATCTCAAATAAGCAATCTAACCAATCTCAACACAAGTATAAAACAATAATGTAAAGAGAGAATGGTTTAGAGATACTTGATGCTTGAGATTTAAATGGTTCGGCTTGAATTACCCTCAAGCCTACGTCCACCCCTTCAAGGAAGTCTCTTGAAAGGCCCTAGAATCCACTAGAATGATCTTTCTTACGGGTCAAGATCGAACCTCTTAAATCCCTTGATGCTATGCCCATATCAAGAATAAGCTTTGACAATCTCAAAGCTTCAAAACTTGACAACCCCAAGCTTTGATACAGGAAACTTTAGATGAAGAATTGTGTACAAAGATTCACTTTCAAGAAGTAGATGAGTACAAGTTTAAGCTCTAGAACAAGAAAGATGAGTGTATGATGATTTATGAAAGTGTATATCTCTCAAATGTAAACTCACAATAAAAGCTCTCTTGAAATGGATGAGAAAATAATGAAAACCAAGAGAGATTGAACAATTACTTTGATCTTTAAGTTTATGCAAGATAAGAAGGCTTTGACTGCAATTGATGAAACAAAACTATGCCCAAGATGAGTATAAATAGGTGTGGGAATAAATATGACTGTTTAGAATTAGGTAGGGAATTTATTGTGCCAAACGGTAAATGCAGTCGACAGCATTACACCATTGCAGTCGATTGTATTCCCAAAGTAGCCGTTGAAAATTTAAAATTTTCAACTTACAATCGACTGTATTCCAATGGAGTCGACTGTAATAGGCTACTGGAAGTATTGCAGTCAACTACATTCGAATTCAGTCGAATGTAATACCTCACTGCCCAACTTACAGTCGACTGCATTCCAATGCTGTCGACTGTATTCCTGAAAATGCAATTTTCCCTTTTTTTAAAGAATGAAAAAGTTTATGCATGCAAGAGAAACCTATAGGCAAATTCTAGGTCATAGTCATTGATACGATCAACTCTCTATGTCTAGTTACAAAGAACAGAATAAACATAATAGTAGAAATCAATCGAAGTATTCCATCTTGATCCGTTCCGTTGAGTGTCTTTGAATGATTTTCTCGTCTAATTATCCGTTTGCATGAGTATGAGATTGTACCTATTGCTTCATCAACTCAATGCATTTTAGACAACATAATCATCAATGTTAGTTATCATCAAAATCAAATATAATCCTAGATTAAAAAATCTCAGGGTTAATAGTATCGCATGTCTCAAACCAAGTGATGATTTTTCTGCTTTTAATAAGCAAAAATTGATACGCCTTGCATAGTTTTATCCATATGAATTTTTCGCAATAGAGCTTAAGATATTTAAAAGTCAGCTTGAGACTTTCATTATGGATATGTGGTCCTGTGAAGAATTTTATGATGTAAAGGGAATTGGTGAATTTGCTATGAAGTTAGTTGAGTTGAAAAAGAATTTGATATATCCTTTGGTGTATTTGCTTATGCAACTATTACTGTGGAAAGAGCTTTATCTGCAATGAAGATAATAAAGACTTGACTTTGGAATCGCATGAGAGATGAATTGATGAATGATAGTTTGATTTGCTACATTGAGAAAAATGTCTTCAAATCTATTGGCAATGAGGTTATTATCAAGCACTACTAATCTTCGGGGTTTCATCGAGTGGTAGTTTAGTAATTTTGTTTGTAAACCCTTGAATATCTAATTTGTATTTACTTTTTTTTTGTGTTGTACTTGTAAAAGGTCTTTAATGGTTTTCATGAAACTTAATAATACATTTTGTATGCTTTTTTAAGTATATTTTGTTTTGTCTATTATTTTACTAATTTTTTTTGATGAATTCTATAGATTTTTTGCACCTCCTGAAAAAATAAATCCTGGTTCAATCCCTGCCCATGCTTGCGCATGTGTACCACAAGTTCGCGTTAAGTTCGGCGCATGTATTGAATAGAACATAGTAATTGTTAGCATGTAAAATTTTATAGTAGAATATCTTAGGCTATATTAGAATTGTAGTAAAAGTTTTATAATTTTGTGAAATGATATATATTTTTAAGATTGTCATAAGCTCAGATATGTAAAATTCTTTTAGAATCTTTAAAACTTATGATAAATTCTAGAAAAATTGTAATAGTGTTCTTATAGTATAAATAAGTCCCATTTTAAGTTTGATGATTTTTAGAGTTGATTTGGTATCATTACTATATCGCATTGAATTTAACAAAATGAATAATTCAAAAATAGTTTTAATGCCTTTAAAATTCTGATTTTAATTTCTATAATTTTCATATATATTTTAAAGCAATTATAAAAAAAATTATGGAACTTTATTTTCAGCTAGAAATAATTATGACTATTCATGGGCTTTTATTGCATTGAAATAAATTATTTTTAATTCAGCAATTGAGAAAATTATTTCATATGTTGTTTTAAGCCATAAAAATGTTTAATGAGAATTGATGTCAAGGAAAGTGGGTTCACAATCGACGTGGAGGTGCCACAAGAAATGTAGTCCGAGTCAGATGCCAAGTTGGTTGATGTGAGACACAGCAAGGGTGGAGCAAGGGCAGAGACCAAGGGCTTCCCAAACAGAGCTTGAGGGTGGCAGTGCTGCGACGGCGACGGTGCACGATGAATCTATGATGACGGTGAATATATGACGACAGTCACATCTGATGCTTGGGTCCAGCGTCAGGGGTCCGATGCCAGAGGTCTAACTATGTTTCTCTCTCCAGAATTCCAAAGAGAATGGGTTTTAGAGAGAATGTGAAATTGTCAAAATGAGAGAATCTCCTCAAATAAATTCTCAAGACCCCTATTTATAGAGGTTGAGGTGATGATGTCATCAACTGACACGTGGCATTCCCCCCATGAGTGACACATCACCGAGGGATTCACAACTGCCGGTGCTCCACGGACTGTCGATTTGCATATTCACCATGCCTGCTCCACACAGCATTGCTCTATCTGTCCAGAAAGACTGGCTTCCATAGCATCTGTGTGGCCAGAGAAGCCCCTTGTTCTAGCCACCAATCCAAGCCCTTGCAGAGTCCCACATGCCTGGTAACGGTAGGGAAGACCTGACGCCTAACTGCCAGGCAAACTAGGCGTGATGCCCTTCGAAGACCTGCTCCCGTCTCGGAGTCACCTGGGGGTCATAGTCCCAGGGGTGCCGACGCGAGCCCCCAGTGCCAGAGCACGTAGGTCAGTCATGCAGGCACCCTGATGAAGATAGTGTCCCCAGCGAAGTCGTCAAAATGATGCCAAGGAAAGTGGGTTCGCAGTCGACGTGGAAGTGTCACAAGGAATGCAGTCCGAGTCAGATGCCAAGTAGGTTGATGTGAGACACAGCAAGGGTGAAGCAAGGGTAGAGACCAAGGGCTTCCTAGACAGAGCCTAAGGGTGACAGTGCGGCGAGGGCGACGGTTCACGGTGAATATACGACGACAGTCATAGTTCGATGCTTGGGTCCAACGTCAGGAGTCTGATATCAGAGGTCCAACTATGTTCTCTCTCTAGAATTAGTTGGACCTCTGACATCGGACTCTTGACGCTGGACCTAAGCATCGGACTATGACTGTCGTCGTATATTCACCGTGTGACGTCGCCCTCGCAGCACTGCCACCCTCAGGCTCTGTCTGGGAAGCCCTTGGTCTCTGCCCTTGCTCCACCCTTGCTGTGTCTCATATCAACCTACTTGGCATCTGACTCGGACTGCATTCCTTATGGCACCTCCACGTCGACTGCAAACCCATTTTCCTTGACATCAATAATTAATATCAATTCTGGATTATTGTTGAGTCTCGAGGAGTGTGTCAGATTTTCAGGTTAGGTTGGCCGTGTGTGGGACCCGCTTTGGGTTGCGTCATTTTCAAGATTAAAAGTGCGTACTGTTTGGGTAGTTGATATTATGATTATAGTATAGTAGTGTAGAATGTGTTCTGATAAATTATTTGACAATTTAGGTTAATTCAGAGGACTTTGATTGAAGTCGTTTATCTTCGCTTAACTTGGATTGAGATAAGAGATTTTTATCCGAACCAAGCTCCTTATAATTGGTTTCCGATGTTATTATGAGTTGTTATTGCTATTACTTTGAATTTTATTATGTTGATACAAGTATACATTGTTTGCCTTTAAAACTTGCTCTGAGCCTTAAGCGTTTGTTAAAAATTCTTATTGATGTTAATTATTCATTACTAATCAAAGATCAATTTATTCATTGAATTAGCGGTTATTGTATTCGGTATATTGACATGAGATTCTGCGTTGGCGTGTTTTGGTGGGAGTTAGTGTGTATTGAAGGAAGTGATGTATTTCGGTGTGAGCTAGTACCTTGATGGACTAAACCAGTTTATATATGCGTATGTAGTTACCAGTGATAATGAGCATCGCCTTTGTGACCTTGCTAAGTGATTATCCTACACTGCTTGTAGTCGTATTGATATTTGATCGAACTCGATATGATCATTTTGAAACTCTTGGAATATTAAGTATTTTCGTAATTATTTCGTTTGAGCGACCTTATTAAGTTCTCAATAGCTCACCCTCGTTTAACTTCCTTTTTGCAGGTAATGTTCACCAGTAGATTACTGGGGATTGGGTTTAGAGTCGAGCGTGAGAATTAGTATTCAGTTGTCGTATTGGTCTTTAGAACCCAACTTTGCTAGTTTATAATTCAGATTTAATTTAGTTTTCAAATTGTACACTAAGAGTATTACATTACTTAATGGTTTAGCTGTTCTGATAAAGGTTGTTCATTGAGTTATGAGGATAATGTTGTCTCTGTGTAAATGATCGAGTGATTGTTAATATTTTGAAATTTTCGGGATGTTACATAATTGTTGGACTGTGTTCGTTTATCATTTGTTTTGTAAAATTACATAGCTACATTATATTTATCATTGTTTTTCTAAATCTCATATGCGATTTCTTTTTTCAAGATCTTTATATAAGAGAGTATAATCAAATTTTAAACCATTAGGTTATGTCTAAAGAAAGCTAGCGTATTCCTTGTGAATCAAAGTTATACATTATACAAGTATTTTTTTTACAATGGCTATTATAACTCATAAAAATCATAAAAGCAATTTGTTTTTAACATCATATTTTTTTTTCATTTTTCTGGATATATGTATTTTGTTCTTCATATTAGATAGTGCTTCCAAGTTCATATAAGTCAAAATCAAGTCTTCCTAATGTAGTATATCGGTACAGGAGAACTCTAGATTATGTGAAATTAATTTTCAAATTACACTTGGCTTACTAATATAGTCCTCATTACTTTTGCAAAATTAAGTTAATATAAAGTAAGGATTCTATCCAAAATAATATTTAGAGACCTTTGAAGACATTAATATGCTAAGTATATTGTTTTTAGTTCTTTGTAAGTATTTGATTTATTAACATGCTTTACAATTGTTACATACTTTATCAATAGAAATTATATAGTTATTTATTTTGTCACAAGACCTATTAAAAATTTTTATTTACCGGAGGATTGCAAAATCTATAGATTATTACTATTTGCATTGTTTATGACAAATATATGTTATAGTAAACTGTTACACTAAACATTTTTCATTCTCAATTTCATATGTCATTTATGATTTTTGGATTTATGAGTTTTACTTTTAATATAAGAGAATGCTTTTTAGAGATATAATATTCAAAATTGACTCATAATTGGTTGCTGTACTGGTTAGGTAGAGTTTTAGAATTAGTTTTAAATTTAATGTCTACTAATACATAAATAGATTAATAAAAAAATAAGGACTCCATATCCAAGTAATATTAGAGACCTTTAATGATACTGTTTATGTATAATTGTCATAAATCCTACTTTACATAAAAAAAATATATAATATGATGATGTGTTATGCAAAAAGGTTAACACCAGTGCTTATTTCTCTCGTGACCAATAAATTGTTTTATTGCATTTCTCGCTTCACTTATATAGCTTATATAGATGTAAATTTGCTTTTTACAATGACAAAAGATAAGTTTTACCTTATGCTCCCGTAATTTTTGACAATCTCCTTTTATGATTTTAAAATTGTAATGGGTCAATTGCACTAGGCACCCCGAAATTTTTACGCGGTAGTGTGCTGCACCACAAAGTTTTTTTTAGCTATCTGCCACCCCAAAATCGCATAAGTGTGGCGCCTAACACCCTCCATCCAAATTCCGGCCAACAGTCTTACCAGATAAGTAATTTAACTTAAACAAGGGGGTATTTTGGTCGGAAAGATTAAAAAAACGGTCAATTGCAGTAGGCACCCCGAAGTTTTTACGCGGTAGCGCGCTGCACCACAAAATTTTTTATAACTATCTATCACCCCAAATTTTCATAAGTGTGGCACCCAACACACTTCGTCCAAATTCCGGCAAAAAAAAAATAATAAGCTGAACTTAGGAGGGCATTGTTGGAACATCACAGAAACCTTAATCTCTATCAGCCGTTTGTGCCGCTAACCCCCTTGTGCCGGCATCTCACGCTGGTGTCCCCTTTTCCGACAGCGCCCCTCCCCCCGCCGGCGATGCCGACCTCGTCCCCTGCCTTCCTTCCTCTTCTCTCCCCCTCGCCCCGTGCCCCTCCTTCGGCATCTCACGCCGGCAGAGTCTTTTCCCATGCCACGGCTGCAACAGCCCTGCGCCGCTATCCCTTGCCCATCTTTCGCATCTTAGGCCGGTGTAGCACTCACCGCCGGCAGTCCCTCCCTCGTTGGCGACGTTGACCCCCCAACCAGTCCTTCCCCCATCACGAAGTAATGCATATCAAGAGCCAAGAATTCGCGCCTGCAACAGCACTTTTCGTCGGCAATGTCCCTCCCCCTGTCGGCGATGCCGAGCCCTTCTCTTCCTTCCTCTTCTCTCCCCCGCCCTCCATAGCGGCAACAGCCTCGCTCCGCCGCCTGACAAACCCATTGCAATCTTCCCTCCCTTTTTTTTTTTAATCTTTTTGACCAAAATGCCCCATTGTTTAAGTTAAATTACTTATCCGGTGAGGCTGTTGGCCGGCATTTGGATGGAGGGTGTTGGGTGCCACACTTATGAAAATTTGGGGTGACAGATAGCTAAAATTTTTTTTGTGGTGCAGCGCGCTACCGCATGAAAACTTCGGGGTGCCTAGTGCAATTGACCAAATTTAGAGATTAGGGTTTCTGTGATGTTCCAAAAATGCCCTCCTAAGTTCAGCTTATTAATTTTTTTTTTGCCGAAATTTGGACGGAGGGTGTTGGGCGCCACGCTTATGCGATTTTGGGGTGGCAGATAGCTAAAAAAAACTGTGGTGCAGCACGCTACCGCGTGAAAACTTTGGGGTGCCTAGTGTAATTGACCTAATTGTAATATAGATTTTTAAAAATTTGAAACCTACTAATCCTATTTAAGTTCCAAGATTATCGCTCACATTTCATAATAAATTGACAATAGCCTCCCTTGAGATAATCTCATTTTATGAACTTAAATTCTCTCTCTCTCTCTCTCTCTCTCTCTCATTTCCTTTAATTAGGAGTTATGGGTTATGGTTAATTAATTAATCATTTCTTTCCATTTTAATCAGAAAAATTTGTAAGTTTCCTACAATTAAGTCCAGTATTTGTGCATTTATATCATGATCAAAATCAAATTCAAATCCTCTGCTACACTTCACCTTTTTGTTTCTCTTAATCTTTCTTATTTCTTAGGCAAAGATTATGGTATAACACATTTTTTCCTTAGGACTTTGCATTCTACATTTCCCATTTTTCATTTAATCATCAACTTATATTTCTCTCATCATTAAGGGATATTAAAATTATTTTTTGTCTTTTATTCCTCTCTTTCACTTCATCTCTCTTTCAAAACTTTGATGTCTATGAAGTCATCTTCCTCTCCCGTTTGGCATGTCATAAAAGTGTGATAAAGTGTTTCGTCACTTGAACTAATTTTTACTTATTTTAATTATAGTAATGTATTTCTCATTTTTAAATCTAGACATATGCTGTTTCATGAAATGGCTAGATTTTCTATGAAAACTTTACCCACCTTGACAACCATGTTTTTCTTGACCATCTAGGTACAATCTACTCCTGTCTACTTGGCGGTTCATACTCCGTTTCCTTATTTGAAATTTTCTTAAAAGCACAGCATTGTTACTTAGTTATTTATATGATTTTGAGCATTAAACCACTACAACTGACTAATTTCTACGGTCAGCTGTATATGTTCCTTTTAAGCAATTTCTCTTTGAAGTAGATTATTGCTTTATTTCTTCTATTATTTCATTTATCCGTCATATTTTATTCTTTTGAGATATGAAAGCTTATTTTGTGACTCACATGGCCCTTTCCATTTTTCTTTTCCTCTATCGGTGCTGATATTATTGTCGATAGATTTTGTTGGATTATACTACATAAGAGGATGCAAGATTTTTCACCATCGTTTTATCACTTTCAAATAGTTGTTACATTTAATTTTACTAGCATGGAGCACGTACGTTGTTGCATGTGAATGTGATCGAGAATAATTTTTTAGGTGATATCATTAGCTTTTTTGGGATCAGATACTACAATTCAATTATGTTATTATTTTTTTTTGTGTTTTGTTTTATAAGAAATATATATTTGATGTTCGCAACTGTAATCAGTTCAATATTTGAAAATATTCTGTATAACCTTTTGGATTGAGAAAATATTTGATGGTGCTGCTGAAAAGAAAAGCAATTAGAGATATTAAAAGAATGAATTTAAGTCTTTGTTTTTGACGTAATTATAGGTAGTATAAAGAGTACGAGTGTTATTGACGTAATTAACGGATGATATAATCGGTCAGAAATGATTTACAACATTCGTACTTTGTAGGTAGTATAAAGAGTAGGAGTGTTATCGACGTAATTAACGGAGGATGTAATGGTCTAGAAATGATTTACAATATTCGTACTTTCATATGTAGTACAGATATAGATAGATATTGATTCTTAGATGCTTATTTTAGGGGATCATTATATGAATTTCATCGGTACCTGCATTTTTTTTGGTATTTCGTTCTTTGTCCAAATTTTGTTATCTCACATTTTATTTACGTAATTTTATTTAACTATGATTATTTTCGTGTGTAATACGCGGTCAAAACTAGTTCATTGGATCAAACCGAGAAAACAAGCAAACTTGTGAGACACTTTGTGGGGCGATACTCCACGAGGATGGTTGGCGAGCCTGTACACACACAGACGCCTCTATTCACGACTTCCATTCAAACAAACCAACCGAACTCAATATTTATGAGAATCGACATTCGTGAATATTGTGGGCCGTTGACTCCAGCACCAAACGATCGTTGCCTCGGCCGCGCGTGCTACCCACTGCCCGGCATGGATTAAGTTGATCAAAAGCCTTTTGGCCACTATGATGAGCTCATAAATAAATTCATCAAATCCAATGGAACGGGTTGGCTCCTGTGCGCGTTCTTTGGTTTAGGCGTCCACGCGCCACCAATCCGCTTGAGAGTGCGTATCACCGAAAGCAACCAAAACCCAAGCATTTTTATACTTCGTAATTCTCCGCCATTGTTGGTCGCCAAGTTTGAACTGAACAGACTCACTGATTCCCTTCTCTGTGCGTACCTACACTATATAGGCATCCAGTACCTAGATTGCTAAGCGAGAGAGAGGGGAGAGAATATAATTTAGTCGCGCAAAGAAGTGAGGAAACAAAGATTGGTGTTGATGGAGGTGAGAGCAAGAGCACCGGGAAAGATCATACTCACCGGAGAACACGCCGTGGTTCACGGATCAACGGCCGTCGCCGCCTCCATCGATCTCTATACCTACGTCTCTCTTCGCTTTCCCACTCCCTCTGGTATTGTATTACTCTTCCCTTGGCGTATGTCTATATTACGCCTATATTGAGCTAAAATCGTATACTTTCAATCGTGTCTGAAGTTTATTGTTTGCTTGAATTGGCAATACGAAGAGACCCTTTTGAGATTTTTTCGCAATGTTGATTACATGTTGCCAAACTCTCGTTAGAGTTTGATCGTTTACGTACTTGTTCTCGCGCTTATTGTTGTTAACGTATTCTTTGTGATTGGGGGAAATATTAAACGAAGTTACTTTGGTCTGTTTGGTGCTAATTATATATGTTTTGTGCTTCTTATTGTTTGTAATTAGGGTATTTCTTTTAGAATTTCCAGTTTGTTTATAGAATTGTTCAACATCCTTTCAGTTGAGCCGATAGAGGGGGTGTCAGGATTGGCAACTGTTGCCTTTAGTTGTTTGCTGAAAACAGAATATCTAAACTGCTATTGCAACGGAAATTTATTCTTTCAGAAACCTTTCCTGGGCTGGTGCTATATACCACCTACATGAAAGAATTCTTAACAGATCGAAGTTGGGAAAGAATCTGACATCAATAAATGGTGATACACTGATCATTACCTGCTACAGCTAGAATTTACTCTTTTTCCTACTTGAACAACATTCTTAGTGAGTTCTTTAGAGTTGTCAATAGACTAGCGTGTCTTTGAACACTAGCTATTCTGTTACGTGCAGCTAAGGAACAAAACATGCATGAGATCAGTGCAGCTAAGAAATGACGATGATGGCAAGGTGGGGACGCATCAATATGAGATGGTTTGGACATTTAAAATTAGGTCTTTAGATGACCTAGTTAGGAAAGTTAATGGCTAAGTTGATAGGGTTGGAGGAGGTTGGCGTAGACCGAGAATAACATGGTTAGACTTGGAAGTACTAAGATGGGACTTGAGTGCTAGAACATATCAGTTTATTTGTGCTTGGATAAGAGAGAGCTGGAGAGAAGGATTTATGCAGCCGATTGGAACTTGGTGCGGCAAAGGCTTAGTTGAGTTGATTTGTGTGCTTTTTGAGTTATAAGACAAATACTAACAGACTGAAGATGATATTCTTTGGTTCTCAAACAGCAACATGTAAATAAGAAGTCACCAAAAGGAAATTGTGTATGTTGATGATCCCTGTCTCCCCTCATTATAAAGTCTGCTACTTTACAGCCTGAAAGCTCATCATTAATTAATAAATTGAATGTGAATTGCACCGTACCAATCCGTAGTTGCTTTAGCACTCTATGTTGTATTGACATCTTTCTGTTTATTGACATTTATTCACTTCTACTGTAGTATGTGCTCCTTTGTTTATCAGTGTTATTGTTTTTTCTTTCTTTGGCAGACAGCAATGTACTCTGTATCCCATTTTTTAAATATTTCTTGTCAACAATGACCAAATTTCTTATGTTTCTCATGCTTGGGGTAGATGATGACGACACACTAAAACTCGAGCTCAAGGATGCGGCCTCAGATTTTTCATGGCCAGTGGGAAAAATTAAAGAAGCATTGCCTGAATCTGGGCGTTGTGTGGCTTCATCACCTACATCATGCTTACCAGAGACCATCAAATCCATTGCAACCCTAGTTGAGGAATATAATATTCCAGAGGCAAAAAGTGGAGTTGCCGCTGCTGTTACAGCTTTTCTCTGGCTATACACGTCTATTCATGGGTATGTATTCATTATTGGTCTGTACTGATAACGAGTCACCTTTAACAGTTAAGTTTCTGAGTTACCTCCTTTTGTGTGTCAGGTATAAACCTGCAAAGGTGGTTGTTACTTCCGAGCTTCCACTAGGCTCAGGCTTGGGATCATCTGCAGCATTTAGCGTCTCACTCTCTGCTGCCCTGCTTGCTTTGTCAGATTTGGTAAATCTGGACTTCAGCCAACAAGGTTGGTTACCGTTTGGGGAAAGTGAGCTGGAACTGGTGAACAAATGGGCTTTTGAAGGTGAAAAAATAATTCATGGGAAGCCATCTGGGATAGACAACACAGTAAGCGCATATGGTATGTGATGTTTCGTGAAAATTGTGGGAAGAAACCTCAGCTTCTTTTACTTGTTACCCCTCCCTTTTCTTTAGATTTTCGTTTGTCATTAGAAAAAGGGTACTTTCAAGAACAAAATTAAGAAGTAAAAAAGGTATTGGAGTCCTTGAGTGAATTAGCGAAGTTCTACTGGTAACAAACCTAAGGACAGAAGCTCCTGCTGCTTGCTGAAAGAATCCTAGCCACCACTCTTTTCTTCATCTTCTTTCTTCCCCTGAAACTTTTTGTTCTCTCTGCGTCGCTCTTTTTGGACATCAGTGTCTCTTTTTTGGCATCGTGGTTGGGTTTGGGTTGTGGGGGGGGGGGGGGGGGATATGTGGAGGCTGAGTTTGTGGCTTTGGTAATGATGAAGAGTCTAGCATGGGAGGATTGGTGTGATACGCTTGGACAGGTGGAGCTGCAGGGTCGTAGGAGCTAGTTTTGATGGGTTGGGCCTCACCTTGGTCTGAGTTGAAGGCTTGAGGTGGTGGTCAGAGAAGTGTCTGTCCCCACTTGTTGTCACTTAGGTGTGTGATCTTAGGCTGTCCCCAGGAGGGGAATTTGTGCCCTCTCTGGCTGTTATAGATTTGGGTGGATTTAGTGTTTTCTGTTTTCAAAGGTGGTGGCGCGCGAGGTCCCATCGTGTGGGTTCGAATGGAGGTTGGTGACGCTCACATAGCAGCCCTTCTTTCTCCACATAATTCTTGTGTGTTGGTAGATACAAACGCCAAGCTTTGGCAGTTATCGTGGTTGGGCCTGGTGCTTGGCCAACTTGGGTGATTGAAAATAAATCGCAAGCCTTTTTTGTCATTTTTGTCTAGTTGGATTTCAGAATTTTAAAATGGTTTGAGTTTACTCATGACGTTCATTGATCAGTCCTGTTGCTTTGCAGAGCATAATGCAATGTGAAAACTGATTTATTAGTAGGAGGCGAAGAATGAGAGAATAAAATGTGCAGTAGTTGAGACGTTTAAATGAATTTAAGAGTGCCTAAGCATAAACAACAATTTCTAACTTTGTTATCTCCAAAACGATGCTTCTTTCTTTCCAGTATCAAGCTTACTGTTCAGTTACTGGTCCAATAAAATATGTCAGGATATGTGTGTAACTGATGAAAGCTAAACTCACATATCAGGTAACATGATCAAGTTCAGGTCAGGTAATTTGACACGCATTAAAGCCAATATGCCGCTTAAAATGCTCATAACTAACACAAAGGTTGGGAGGAACACGAAGGCGTTGGTTGCTGGTGTTTCAGAGAGGAAAGTCAGGCATCCAAATGCTATGACTGCTGTGTTTACTGCCGTGGATTCTATCAGCAATGAATTAGCTACAATTATCCAATCACCTGCTTCTGATGATCTGGCTATCATTGAGAAGGAAGAAAAGCTAGGAGAATTAATGGAAATGAACCAAGGGTTGCTCCAGTGTATGGGGGTTAGTCACTCTTCTATTGAAACTGTGCTTTGGACAACATTGAAATACAAACTAGCTACAAAGCTGACAGGAGCTGGCGGCGGCGGCTGTGTTCTGACATTATTACCAGCTTGTATCCTTTCTACTTCTCTTATACTTCTCTTCCTATACTTGCCATTCCAGTTTGATCTAGATTTGAGTTTTAAAAATAGTTTGAATGTGTGCTTTATAAAATTCACACTGCATCTATATTCTTTACGTAATAGTGTTTTTCCAATTTAAGTGTCGTGTTTTAAACACCTTACTTCCACATGCACGTCTTCTTAGTTGTCAGGATCAAGAAACTTCTTCCTACGCTAGCTAAACAGTTTCAAGACCGAAGGTTCAGTTGTGAACATTGACCAAATAATGCAGTCTTCAATTAGTGTTCCTTTTCTTGAAAAATTTCATTTGCAAAGTCACAAGCCATCATGTGATTCATGTCTTTCTTGTTCACGTCATTCAATGGTCATCATAACATGTGTCCATTAGCTTAATTGCATGAAGCAGGGGTAGAAAAGCGTAGGGATCTTAAAAAGTCTTACGTTGGTAGTGACTCTATTGTACAAGTCATAAGGTGTTCATTTAGTTTTTGCCAGCTTTGTGGGCCTCATCAATTGATTTTGGAGTGGATGATTAATTAGAAGGTGAAAAAGAAGTAATAAAGCAAAACTATCCTCCCTGGTAGAGGTTTAGGTTGTATAGGTCTCTGAATAAGATAGGTTCAATGTAATCGAGGATGTCAGGGAGTGCCGCCCGTTGCATCAAATTCTCTTTTCGAGCAAGCATGAGGAATTTGCCCAAATTCATCATAGAACGACAATTAACGACCGATAGATTCGTTTTTGTCGCCATGACCTGTACAAATATGGATTCTTCTACTTTCTGGTGCTGGTCCTTAAGAGGAGTGCATGGAGGTTTTAAATAGAAAGTTATTTGCCAAAAGCTGGTACATTCAGCTAAAGACGACACTTTGTGGTCTATATGTTGCATATCCTAATCAGTCTAGTTTGGCGAATTTATAGTCACAAGTTTGAGGTCAGTGACAATTCTCAGGTGAAGAGTTCATAGTGATTGTTATCTCATGCTTAAGAAGCATGAATCATTTGTTTCTCTTCATGTATGACTTGATAGAAAAAGTTATGCGTACTCTCTTCTCCCTATTGAATCGTATTTTTATGCTTCAGTCTTTGTCTTAATATTCATCTCCTTTCAACTGTTCCCTTGACTTTCTGAATCAGTATTATCAGGGACAGTTGTTGATGAAGTAATTGCTGAGATAGAGTCGTGTGGATTTGAATGTTTAATTGCCGGAATTGGAGGGAACGGTACTGAGATTTGCTTGGGTGCTTCATCCTGAAGCTTGAAGGGCAGTGACAAAGGTCATTGTAAGGTGTCTAAGAAGCGTTAAATAATGGTACGAGGATATGCACTTTTTTACTCCTGTTTCATCAGACTATGCATCTCTGTACACTAGCTCCATTAATTGTTAATGATACAAATTGTTTGAACGGTTGTCTTTGCAATGGAAGTCTCGGAAATACCAGTGAACCCGCTTGATCCGACCCTCACTTCACGTAGTGTATTCTCGCGTGATTTTTTGACATGCATTTGGGAGCTCCATTATGATTAATGTAGGCTGGTTAGCCCATCAGAAGACCCATCATGTCGACAATTTAGATATGCTCTTTCTCTCTCCTTTTTCTATCTGAAGACCAATTAAACCATTGATATGTTCCAGTAGATGTACCGCTACACTTTGCGTTCGTATGTAGTTCGTGCAGCTAAAACAGAACAAATACAGAACATAAACGTCGCCAGTATTCTGGGAGCCCTAGAAATGCAGGAGCTTTTGGCCGTTTGTGTGTGTTGGGTCAACTTTAGCTATAGTAGGATTCATGTAGTCGGAGAAATTCTTGCATTGTTAACCCAACTCGATGAATCCGGGCTACCTAAGGCATTAACTTGGTCTGATGTGAGGTAATTGCTAAGAGTTTATTTCTGGCTGAGCTATTTGCTAATTGGCAATTTCTCCTTTGTCAAGGCAAGAAACGGGTCTTCTATACACTGTTGGAACGCTGCGTCTGGTGTCTTTTTTTGCATGAAGCTGCTTTTGACCCATCCAGTTGATCAATGAGGGAGCACAAACAACTGAGATTAAAGAAGTAGATTGACGATAAGGACGAACTCCCAAGCAACACCTACTGTTCTAAACTTTTCAAACTGTCACAGAAGAAAAAGGTCGGTTGGCTATGGCGGAGCTCGGGGTCAGAGCGCCCCTCCACAGAAAAAGTGATTGCCTCCTTGATTTACCTTTGGACACCGTCTTTCTTGGTTTTTACTAGTCAAAGATTATAAGACACTGAGCAGTCAAAGTTGCGGCGCACTGATAACATCTTCACAAAGAGGAAACCAAACCCACACCACCTTGCGTGCACGGTGATAACAGCGCACTGATGCCATCTTCATCCGGTGAGCTGTACGAATAAAAACCCCAGAACTAAGACAAAGCTGCCAACACAGTTGTAGGGGCGTTTCAACATCGTGTGCTTGTATCCTTATGTTCATCAGTCCAAATTTCTGCCCAACTCTATTGCCTTTTGCGCGAGTCTAGGTTTGCTACTTACGCCCAAGTTAGTTTTTTTTTTTTTTTTGAGAGAAAGAGTAGAAATATATATCCAGATATAAAACAGTCGGATATACAAGAGAAAAAGTAGTACCCATCGTTGAGACTCTTTCCAAGATACTAAAACTGACTACAATAGAAACTAGTTACAATAACACTGACTACAAGAATAAAAAATATCACAAGGAAATCAAGTAGCATCCCTACGTCGAACAGGTTGTATCTTATAAACCCACTCCTGACAAAGCCCACCAGATCGGGAGACAAAAGCTGCTAAGGATGACGAAAGTCGAAGAGTACTGGCCTTTTCTTGGATGGCTAGCACCGAGTGCAAACCTTGCAGTTAGGTAGAACTGTACATAAAAAAACGGACGAAGTCGAACAGTCCTTAGTTGTAGCCGTCAACTGCACCAGAAAGAAACAATCAATGAAGAGGAATATGATATGACAGCGTTGTAGCTTCAAAACTCAATCGAGCGCAATATTAAATGCTGACGGAAATGCCTTAAATTCCTCCCTGTGAGTGTAACAATGGTCGCACCAATTGGGGTCCATGCCCCGTTAAACAGAACTAACCCCATTCCAAAGCTGCAGTCAGCGGGTGAGCCTAAAACCGAAATGGAACAGAAAACAGGGAAAGGTGGTAGCGGACAGGCACAATTCTCCGGAAAATAGATGTAACGTAACGGAATTGGACACTCCGTCCAGTTCCGGAACTGGAGACACCTTGCATGCCGCATCTCATACTTCCGCAAACTCCGGCTTTGGCAACTCAGCTCAATACCCAGCAACGCGACTTACCGGACACCGTCTTTGCGGCCGAAAAAGCTGGACTCGCCGGAATCTGTCCATCCGCTTATTCCGGCAGCTTCGCTGGAAAACTAACCAGAATGTTGACGCCGTCAGGTGTTCCGGCCATGCCTGATCGACGTGGCAACGCTGATCCAGAAAGCATCTTCCCACGTGACCCCGTTGAACTTGCAGCTGCCAATGCAACCTCGGTTCCTTCGCCTCATGCTGCGTGGAACCCGTTCAATTTTTTGGCTTCCAAAATGGCGGCTAGCATCTTCAAGGATAAGGTTGAAGAGCTCCACCTTCTGCTGGATAATGGGCTTGGAAGTAAGTGGGCTGATTTCATTTTTGGCCCATCTGCACGCGAGCTTGGAATTTGTCTTTTGGACCCTACAGCTGGGCCTAATTTTGTGGGGCAGCTTGATGGCCTCAATGAACAGGAGCTCACATTGCACACTCCTACATTTCATGATTTTATTTCAACTGGTTGTGGGCTACTTGATCAATATTGTACTTTTACTACAAATAATCATGGTGGGTTTCAAGAATCTATGCTCTCGGATTTAGCCAACGCTAACGCGGAGCTTGGACCGTTGTCCGAAGTTCACTGAACCATCTTATTTGGACGTTGCCCCGGTTGCCTCGCTTGCTCAGGCCGTTGGCCGTATATGTCTTTCACCGGTATTTTCTCTACACTTGAGCTCTTCGTCTAAGGACTCAGCTATGGAAGAGGATTCAAAACCAGTTGTCATTACCACCCAAGCTCTCATTCTCCGCAGCACAGTTATGGATCCTCTTAGCTTTAAGCGCCAAATGGGATGTGATACCTGCTTGTCTGATTCGTCTCCAGTCTCATCTACTAGCTCCAGTAAACGCTCAAACGAGACGTTGGACCTTTCTACAGAACACCGGGTTCACTCTAAGAAGCTGAAACTTCGACCTCTACTCAGAAAATACTTCACCTTGGTGTATCATTGAGCACTTCATCAGCATCGTCCGGCACCAGCCAGCAGAAGCGGATACCCCGAGCGCCAGAATTAGATCCTACGCAACGCTTCAAGCAGCTTCGCATATTGGCAGTAGGGACCGCGGACGAGCCTCTGGGTTTCGCTCAGGGCAATGACCTGGCGTTCGATTGCCACTCTTCTACAGCCTTTCCTTGTTCCCATCTGCTTGTGTGGCGATTTCAATAAGGTGTTAGACTCCTCTAAAAAATCCAGTGGCGGCACCTTTATCCCTCCGGGTAGCTCGGCTTTTCGTGATTTTTTTAGCTCAGTTTGGGTTTTCTGATATACGTTCGGAGGACCCCTCTACACTTGGGTACGAGGTTCTCCAACTCACGGCTTTGTTTATGAAAAATTAGACAGAGTGCTTGCTTCATCGGCCTGGGTTGTTCTTCATCCCTCGGCACTAGCCCGAAATTTAGCAATTCAACGTTCCGACCATGCTCCCATTTTATGCAGCACGGAAGCCTCCCGTATCGCTTTTCCTTACCCTTCTCGATTTGAGGCCATGTGGTTAGCCTCGCCGCTCTGCCTATCTTTCATTCGAGCTCAATGGTCCTACTCAGTAATGGGCTCGCCCCTATTCCAGCTTATGCGTAAACTGGACAAAGTCCTTCAATCTGTCTGTGTCTGGAGCTTAGCTAATCTTGGGCAACTTGCCACTCAAATTAAGACGGTTCACCAGTTGCTTGTCGACAATCAGTCTCAGATACCAAGGTCGGTATCTTGCGATCTAGTTGAATCCTCTTTACACCATCGGTTGGACTTCCTGCTGAAATGTGAAGAAGTTTTTTGAGCTCAACGCTCCAAAATTACCTGGTTAGAGGTGGCTGATTGCAACACAAAACTTTTTCACGCCTCTACTGTTATCCGTAGGAGTCAAAATTTCATTTCTTCCATCAAGACTGACTCTAGTGCTGTGATCTCAGGCTAATCTGGTCTTCGCTCTTCCCTGGTTGAGTATTTTTCTAACCTCCTTGCGCCGCCCCCTCCAAACCCGACCCAATGCCTTTAGATTCGAGACTATGTGTCTTACTTAGCGCTTCCGACCTTATCCCAGAGTCATGTTAGTCACCTCCAACAACCTTTTACTTCGGCAGAAGTGAAGCTTGCAACTTTTCTAATTGGAGATCTTAAGGCACCTGGGTCTGATGGATACCCTGGGATGGTCTTTAAGAAATGTTGGGACATTATGGGGCCGTTAGTCACTTCAGGTGTGCTCTCTTTCCTTAACTCCAATCACCTTTTACGGGAAGTCAACTGAACCTACCTTGCACTGATCCCGAAAATCAAGGCACCTGAATCACCTGCGGACTATCGACATATCAGTCTTTGTATCGGAGTTTACAAAATCATTTCCAAGGTGCTAGTCAATAGGTTGAAACCTATAATGCCGGATTTGATTTCTCCCTTTCAGAATGCTTTTCTAGCTGGTTGCTGTCTCTCTGATAATGTCCTTCTTGCGCAAGAACTCACTGATTATGCTCGAAAGCGCAAAAAAGGCAGGGTTGTCTTAGTTGCCCTGAAATTAGACTTGAGCAAAGCTTTTGATCGGGTTCGATGGGAATTTGTAAGAGAGGTCCTTTTGGCCCTTCGTTTTCCTTCTAACTGGGTTTAGCTGATCCTCCAATGTATTTCCTCGGTCTCCTATGCTATTTTGGTTAATGGGGCACCTACATCCTTCTTTGAGCCCACTCAAGGTATCCGGCAGGGGGACCCCCTCTCACCGTACCTTTTCCTTCTCTATGCAGAGATCCTCTCTGCCAGCCTTCTCTACGGAGAACGCGAGGGATTGTTCCAGGGCATCAAGGCTGGAAATACTCACCATTCGTCTCTCATCTTCTATATGCTGACGATATCTTTATCTTCATGCGGCTTTCTAAGGAATCTCTGCGTGACATTGAGGCCGATAAAAAGATCTTACACAACTATTGTCAGCTTTCCAGCCAATGCATTAATTGGCAAAATCTTCTCTTGTCATCAGCCCTAACGTAAGCTTTAAAAAAAGACTTCTTATTGAGCGGGCGTTTGAGTTTTTTGCTTCCTTGACTTTTGGATAATATTTAGGTATTCAGCTAGACGTGACAGAATCTAAAAAGGAAATCTTTCGATCGCTAGTGCAAAGGGTTCAGGACCGCTGTGCACATTGGCTCGGACTTTTAGTGAATAAAGCAGGCCTTGCCACTCTTATTACTTCAGTTCTTTCCTCCCTTCTTGTTAACTACACGTCTGTGTTTAAATTCCTGGTGGCTGTTTGTACTCAGCTGGACCAAATCTGGGCCCGGTTTTGGTGGTCAGGCGAGGCTACGCGACACTCTATTCATTTGTTAGCGTGGCCTTCCCTGTGTCTACCGAAAAAGTGCGGCGGTCTAGGGTTTTGAGACTTTCGTCTTTTCAATCAGGCCTTACTTACTAAAAAGGCTTGGAAGCTTTGGACCAATCCCCAAAGTTTAGTGGCTCGGGTGCTCAAGGGCCGATACTTTGCTCGGCGCCAATTTCTACATCTTACTCAGCCCCGTTCCTGCTCATGGATTTGGCGGAGTGTTCTTCTTGGGCAACATATCCTTAAACAGGGAATGCAATGGCAGATTGGCGATGGGCGATCGATTTCAGTATGGATGGATTGGTGGCTACCTTGTGCCCCGTCGAATATCTTACAGCAATATCGTACTAGCATTAATATTTCTTGGATGATCTCTAACTTGTTCATTGCCAATACTTCCACCTGGAATTTAGATAAGCTCCTACACACTTTCCCTGACACCCTCGTCCCTAAAATTTTGCAGATTTGCTTATTACCGTCAGGCACGCCAGATCTCTTATTCGGTTCTTTTAGTCAAGGCAACAGCTGCCCTGTTGATGCGGTCTACCTTTTTTTGTCCAAACTACCTGCCTCTGTGCTGCCCGCAACCTTTTGGTCGCGACTTTGGAGACTTCCAATCCCAGAAAAGCTCAAATTCTTCTTATGGCAATTCAACCACCCTCGTCTGCCTCTATTGCCTGAACTTCTTAAACGCCATTGCCCGGTACAAGTCTCATGTCCATTATGCTTGTCACAGCCAGAAACACATGAGCACATGTTTCTTGACTGTGAACAAGTTTATCCCATTTGGACATTCTTCTTAGGTCACAATGCCTTCATGCGACCTACTACCTCTGCCACCCGCTGGTTCGCTCGTTGCCTGCTATCAAACCTTCCTCCTGCCAGCAACGCCTTACTTCGACTTGTGTGCATTGCAATTATCCTTTGGAATATCTGGCTAGGGCGTAATTAAACAATTTTCGCTGCCAAAATTTTTTGTGCTGGACACATCATCACACATACTCGTTCCTTACTGCACTGCATTTTTGGCACGTCCACCTTTCGCACTCACTGGCACCATGTGCAAGACCCCCGTAGGGAATGCCCATCGGCTCACGTTAATTGCTACGAACATTTTTATCCTCCGTTACGTCACTAGAGGCAGTCTTGATGGAAGAAATAAAATTTTGACTCTTATGGATAACAGTTGAAGTGTGAAACAGTTTCATGTTGCGATCAACCACTTCTAACCAGGTAATTTTGGAGCGTTGAGCGCAGAAAACTTCTTAACATTTCAACAGGAAGTCCAACCGATGGCGTAAAGAGGATTCAACCAGATTGCAAGATATCGACCTTGGCATCTGAGACTGATTGTCGACAAGCAACTGGTGAACCATCTTAATTTGAATGGCAAGTTGCCCAAGATTAGCTGAGCACCAGACACGGACAGATTGAAGGACTTTGTCCACTTTATGCATAAGCTGGAACAGGGGCAAGGCCGTTACTGAGTAGGACCGTTGAGCTTGAATGAAAGATAGGAAGAGCGGAGAGGCTAACCACATGGCCTCAAATCGAGAAGGGTAAGGAAAAACTGTACGGGAGGCTTCCGTGCTGCATAAAATAGGCGCATGGTTGGAACGCTGAATTGCTAAATTCCGGGCTAGTGCCGAGGGATGAAGAACAGCCCAAGCCGATGAAGCAAGCACTCTGTCTAATTTTTCATAAACAAAGCCGTGAGTTGGAGAACCTCGTACCCAAGTGTAAAGGGTCCCTCCCAACGTATATCAGAAAACCCAAACTACGCTAAAAAATCATAAAAAGTCGAGCTATCCGGAGGGATAGAGGTGCCGCCACTAGATTTTTTAGAGGAGTCTAACACCTGATTGAAATCGCCACACAAGCAGATGGGAACATGATAGGCTGTAGAAGAGTGGCAATCGAACGCCAGGTCATTGCCCTGAGCAGAACCTGAGGGTGTCCGTAGATAAAACCATACATCTCCGTTTCTTCGACTGAGTTAACTAAGGAAGATAATATACAATTCACGCTAACATGATGAATTGTTAAGGAAATCGGTCCTAGTCAACCAAGCCAAAGACCGCCATTACGACCGATAGGGTCCGATCCCACAAAACAAGAAAACCCAAATTTAAGAAACTTAGAAGCACCTAACTTATAACTAGCCTTAGTTTCCATAAGAAAAACGATATCAAGTTTGTTCAACTTGATCAGACGAATCGTTGTACGAACTATGGCGGTCTGACCGATACCCCCACAGTTGTAGCTGAGGATCATCATGGACCTTCCCGTGGTTGGTGAGAAACCACCAAAGCCAAGCGTAGACCAACGGCACACACCAAGTGTCGCACGAACCAAATACACCAAAAAGGATTAACACATAATTCTGGCACTTTGCGAGCCAAGACAAAGAATCATCACCCAAGCTCAGAATTTAGAAAAACCCATCACCCCACAAAATATAATAATGAACAGATTACAGAGTACTAATATTCGAGGCAAATAATAAGAGCAGTGGCGTGTATGCGTACCCGGAGGCTCGTTCGCGATCTCTACTGCCAGTATGCGAAGCCGCTTGAAGCGTTGTGTAGGATCTGATTCTGGCACTTGGGATATCCGCTTCTGTTGGCTGGTGCTGGACGATGCTGATGAAGTGCTGGATGATACACCAGGGTGAAGTATATTCTGAGTAGAGGTCGAAGGTTTCAGCTTCTTAGAGTGAACCCGATGTTCCGTAGATAGGTCCAAAGTCTCGTGTGAGCGTTTAAGGGAGCTAGTAGATGAGACAAGAGACGAATCGGACAAGCACGTATCCCATCCCATTTGGCGCCTGAAGCTAAGAGGATCCATAATTGTGTTGCGAAGAATGAGAGCTTGGGTGGTAACGACAATTGGTTTTGAATCCTCTTCCATAGCTAAGTCCTCAGACGAAAAGCTCAAGTGTAGAGAAAATACCGATGAAAGACATGTACGGCTAACGGCCTGAGTAAGCGCGGCAACGTCCAAATAAGATGGTTCAGTGACAACTTCGGACAACAGCCTAAGCTCCGCATTAGCGTTGGCTAAATCTGAGAGCGTAGATTCTTAAAGCCCACCATGATTATTTGCAGTAAAGGTACCATATTGATCAAGTAGCCCACAACCAATTGAAATAAAATCATGAAATGCAGGAATGTGTAATGTGAGCTTCTGTTCATTTAGGCCATCATGCTGCCCCACGAAGTTAGGCCCAGCTGGAGGGTTCAAAAGACAAATTCCAAGCTTACGTGCAGATGGGCCAAAAATGAATTCAGCTGACTTACGTCCAAGCCCATTATCCAGCTAAAGGTGGAGCTGTTCTGCCTTATCCTTGAAGATGTCAGCCGCCATTTTTGAAGCCAAAAAATTGAACGGGTTCCACGCAGCATGAGGCGAAGGAACCGAGGTTGCGTTGGCAGCTACAAGGTCAACGGGGTCACGTGAAAGATGCTTTCGGGATTAGCGTTGCCACGTCGATCAGGCATAGCGGGAACACCTAACGGCGTCAACATTTTCGGCTGGTTTTCTAGCTAAGCTGCCTGAATAAGTGGATTGCCAGATTCTGGCGAGTCTAGCTTTTCCGGCCGCAAAGACGGAGTGTTCGATAAGTCGCGTTGCTGGGTATTGAGCTGAGTTACCAAAGCTTGGCCGGAGTTTGCGAAAGTATGAGATGCAGCATGCAAGGTGTCTCTGGTTCCGTCACTGCCGCATAAGTGGTAACTGCCCGTTGAGGAAGAAGACGGCGACAAGGAGCAGGGGCAGAACTACATATGTATGAGGGGGGCTATAGCCCCCCTCAGATTTTGAAAAAAAATTATATATAGTGGATTTGGAGATGAATCTTGAAGAACATTTGAACGGAGAGGATGCCGGATTCCAGATCTGATCTGATGTTTTTGATGGCTCTGGCGTAGAATCAAAAGTTGTCTTTATTCCGCCGTCAATATGTAATGTCTGCGTGCTTGTATGTGAGGGTGAGAGATGGTGAGAGGTCTCTGTGTGTTTTTGTATAGTGAGAGGTCTCTGTGTGATGCGAGAGAGAGAGAGCCAGAAAGGTGGGTGTGGTGAGAGAGAGAGAGAGAGGTGGAGAGGGGCTGTTTGGAAAAAATCTAAGTTAGGGCTTTCTTATTAAGGTTTTTAAATGGGTTAACAATTAGGTGATGGACTTGGGCTTTATTATATATATCACATTGGCTATGTTTAAATGGGCTTGAAGTTAGTTTTGGGCTAATTGATTTTATGGCCTATAAGTTTAAACTTTAATATATATCATTTATGTAAATGGTATATTTAAAATATATTATATTTAATTTATTATTGAAAACGAGCTGTTCGCGAACACATTCACGAATATTTTAGAGTGTTCATGTTCGGCTCATTTAATAAAAGAGCTCTAAAAACGTGTTCATGTTTTGTTCGTATATTATTCGAACGAACACGAACAAGTTCTAATGAGAACGAATCACGAGCCGTTCGTGAATATTTCGGTTCATTTACAGTCCTAGTCACCACGGCATCGCCCATGGCCACGGTCATCGGTAACACCGGTCACCTCACGGACGGCCTCACGGCAGAGGAAGTGGTCGTCTCACATCTGTCGAAGCCCCGATTCCGAAGCTCGAAGGCCCTCCCCAGTCCCACCCCAACTCCGGCCAGATCTACGAGCCGGCTGACAAACCGAGGAAGTGACGAACCTCACCGGTCGGTGGTCACGACGGTGGTCATGACGCCTGAAATAGTGAAATTCAAGCAGACACTGTTCTAATTTCTAAAAACTGAGGTCAGTATGCATTCTGAACAATTTTTATATTTTGAACATTGATTATTTGATTGATAATTTTTGGTAGTTAGTTGTAAATTTAATAATTTAGATTATTAATTGATGCTTTATGGCTGTTAATTGTGCATTGAGCACTTGAGATTTGAGATTGTTGATGGAGGATGTGATCCAATTTTCGACGCCTTTTCGAGTAGTTATTTTAGTGTTTTCGTTTGTAAACATTAAAATGTGTATTTTATATTTTCTTCTTTTGTGTTGTAAAGAGTCTCATAAAACTTGATAAGACTTTTTAAATACTTTTTAATATGTTTTGTGTATTATCGAAAAGAACCTTTTATTTTTTGTGTGCTATTTTACTTATAAAAATATTTCTCTTCTGAGATAAAATCCTTATTCCGCCGCCGACAAGGAGAAAGCAAAGAAACGGGCCCGAGAGATGATCGGAGGAATTGAGAAGGCTAGAGTCGATGGTTACATTGCCCGACGGCTAGAGTCGATGCTTACATTGCCCGACAAACCTATCGCAGGCGTAGCTTGTTGCGCTTGTTCTATAGGGTTTTCCAAATCATTGATGACACGTATCCTACTAGTTTGATTTCGATTGGTATTTGCGAAGGCACGGAGTCGGTGTGAACAGAAGGTGAGCATTTTGGTAAAACAGATGACCATCGAATGGAGAAGAGAAACGTCTCAAGACTGCCTCCACCATTCGCCGAGTTGTGGGAAGAGCAAGCGAGCAATCGGTGTTGGAATGATCAACAATGCCACAGTTATAACAGATGCGGAATACTCGTCCTAAATGCCCACACCCAGTTACAATGCTCGGCAACCGTAGCCACAAGGGGTTTGTAACGCACTCCCGGACATGAATGCGGACGTAATCACGAAGTTGTTGACGTCGAGCAGACCAATCGATGGTGAGCACCTCACCAAAATACCTGCCTGCGGACGTGGCTGCTTATTCGGCAGAAATGTCGTGTAGCCGAACCCACAATTCGACAGTAGAGATATCAAGGCGAGGTACACAGGAAAATGGAAACCAACGCACGAGCTGCAGTAAGGAGCCTTGAATATTCCAGGGACCTTCGGCTAGAAGCAACTCTACGTTCTCCGACGTCGTAAAATGGAAGGCAAAAAGGTCGCCTACAGCTTCCACTTCGACAGCACCTAACAATTCCCAGTGTTGGTTAAACGCTTGGATGAGCTGCACAGAGAATACCCTTGAGTCCACAAATCTTCCCATTAAAGTTTTGGTCCAGCGAGAGGTTTGAGACGCAAGCAGAAGACTATCTACCTCGGCCATGTAACCGCATCGTTCAAGGGCCAAAGGCCCCTCCTCGTTAGAGGAGGCAACATTGGATGAAGCCAGTTTGACTTTACAGGAGAGAATAATGGGAAAGGTTGGGGAAATATGTTAAGGTATGGAAGAAACAGGGGAGAAAAGGCTGGAGATGAGCAAACCCAGCTACCTGACAAGATACACAAGCATCTAACTGCAGCAAACAGGGACACAGTGCCTCGAACCATTCGCAAAGGTCTTCCGGCGAGAAATCACGGCAAGGAGCCGTGGACTAGTGGAGTTGGAGTCGAAGGTCGGTGCTACAAAATGAGGGGGTCATGTCCCGGTGTTTTGTTCCCAGAGCTCACGTATGCGTGTGGCAGCGCAGCCCCTGATGTGCCTAATGTTAGCAGCCTAATGCTCCTAATGTGCAAGTGCGATGGCGTATCAGAGTTCTGAACTAAACAATACCCCTTCGATAGATGCCAAAATTAGTGACATCTGAGAGAGTCGCTCAAAGTCGTTTCGCTGGTGTAAAACACAAATAAACCCAATCGTGAATGGTCTCCATCATAGTCGGCAGCCGATCCTCTAGCCCTGATGCCAGGCAGTGAATTGCAGGTAAAGCTTCTTGGCCGAAGTTGCCTATAGAGCTAGCCTGTGTAGACTAAAACACTACTAAAGCCAATAGTGAATAGTCTCCATCGTAGGCGGCAGTCGATCCTCTAGCCCTGATGCCAGGCAGTGAATTGCAGGTAAAGCTTCTCGGCCGAAGTTGCCTATAGGACTAGCCTCTCTAGACGGAAGAAGCCATTAGTCTAGCCGTGTACCCACGTGAATAGTGACTAAGCAACAGGAAGAAGGGAAAGTAGGGGACGCGAGTGCTAGGAACAGTAGTCGAGCAGCAGAGGAAACTCCCTCACCACGAAACACAATGATATCAACTTGCAGATTACAGGAGGTTGTCACTCATTCATATTGCACAAAAGACACACAAGTACAGGAACCGTCATTACATTAAGCATTTGTCACTACCAACATCAACCAAACAAAGCTTCAGAGACAGCAGCACCATTTACTAACTCCACATCAAGAGTTGATTATCGCCCCACCTGCAGCACAAGGAAAAATGGACCGTCAAAAGCTTGAAAGGAGTCTCTTTAATTAACAACGACCAGAGAGCCAGCCTCAAAGATGACATACCGTTAGGGTGGAGGACTTGGCCAGTAATGTAAGACGAGTCCATATTAGAGGCAAGGAAGACATAGGATGGCGCAACCTCAATGGGCTGCCCCGCCCTTTGCATTGGCACTTCAGACCCAAATTTTGCAGTCTCTTCTTCGCTGAAAGACGCCGGAATGAGAGGAGTCCAGATCGGACCAGGAGCCACGCCGTTGACACGTATGCCTTTGCCAACTAGCTGGAGTGCAAGTCCCCGAGTAAAAGCCACAATTGCACCCTTGGTCGACGTGTAATCAAGTAGTTTGGCATTTCCCTTGTATGCATTTACGGATGTTGTGTTGATGACGGAGCTTCCTTCCTTCATGTGCTTCAAAGCGTGCCTAGAATCAACAAGAATTTCAAAGATTATGATCGCCTACCAATGGTGACATTAACTTACTACATTCACTCTTTGCAAGGCCGAGGAGGGATCAGTATCCATATTCAAGTAGTGTGACATTATAATTGTGCTAAAAGAGCAAATTTTAGCAAAATAATTCATCTTGCAACGCATAGTAGATGGTGTATCGACCCAAATGTGACAAAATTGGAGTGACAAAATTGGACATGAATAACCACCCCCAGAAACACTTTGAAACCACAAACTGTAGAATATCATTTAAGAAACAAACAGATTTGGAATTGCATATGCTGTTTTCGAACACTATAAAAACTAATTCACATGATACTAATCAAGTCTTTCTTACCTGGTCATGAAAAAGTAAGAGAAAATGTTGGTCCTGAACACCCTCTCAAGCCTCTCCTCATCAATCTCCTCAATCGAGCTTGCCTTGTATTGCTCGGCCGCATTATTCACCAAAACATCAACTCTCCCATAGGCATTCACCACTTCATCCACCACTCTCTTGCAGTTGTCATCAAACCCTAAATCTGCAGCTATTGCGGTAGGGTCCTTGGCATCGTTGCCCTTGGCGCGTCTCAACATTTGAAGGGTGTTCTGTGCATCCTTGTCTTCGTGACCTTTCACATATGTGAAGGCCACGGTTGCACCTTCCATGGCGAAGCAGTGGCACACTGCTCGTCCAATACCAGAATCACCCCCAGTGACCAATGCTACCTTGCCCTACATTCACAAATCACAATGTTCATATAAGGGTGAGGAACTGGAAAAAAGCACTATAGATATTCAAGGAAAACGTTAATATACCGGAAACTTCCCTCCAATTCTTTGAAGCGAAATAAACTACGAAGGGACAGACTTTAGCTTGAAGAGCTGTAACATAGCTCTCTAGTAAAGATTGATCAACTGTTCCTCCACTTCCCCATAGTTTTAAGCGCATGGGTTCTTAGGTGTGTGGGAGGAGCCGAAAGAGTGAGATAACTGATGGAGGAAACCTCTGCCTATTATGCTTGTCTATACCTCATTTTCCGGTGAAATGGTGAAAAGGTAAGTTGAGTAAAGATCACCACTTCCCTTACTTTTTCCCCTAACTCTCATAAACAAGAGTAGCATGCAATTTACTCTAACTCCCTAATCAAGGTGTTCATCGCGTTCATATAGATTGTTGTCCAAGGATAGGTTCATATTGCACCATCCCTCGCAACCGCGAGATAGACCGAGTAAACGAACACCTAAGAACCTAAAACCGCGAAGGACGGAGTAAACAAACACCAAAGCTAAAGAGTATAGTCTAGTGAAAAAAATATTACCCTTTTTAGCCACACACATGGCGGATGGAAAAGCATAAACGGTGTGTCAAAATAGGTTTCGACATTAAACAGGATAACTTTCTATGGGCAAACCCGGTACACATCCTCCATTTTGTACAAAATTTCCTAAAGAATTGCGTCCATCGACTCCAAAACAAGCAAGCGGTCATAATATAATAGTTGAGCGAGTCAACTACGGTGGTTAATGACATGGTCCATTTTCAGGCGGGCCATTACGGTGGTGGTGCCAGAGAAGGATGGGAAAGGTGCCTTGAGGTCGTGAAGAACCATTGTAAGTGATATAAAGTGGCCTACGCCTAGAGAAGCACTTGCAATAGACACACAAGCTTGCGAGGAACATAACCATAACGATGCATTGTGGTGAAGGTTCCTAGCAGGCTGCGTTATGTCAGGTACATGAATCGATTGCTACGATGTCCAAGGAAACTAGAAAGAGCAAAAGGTATAGTACATGAAGCTTGTGGGCGGGCTTGTACTCCTCACTGGCGAACTGTGGTGTCGGGTCCATGATATGCTCCTTCCCAGGCTGAGTCTCCTGCCTCTGTGGTGGGAACTTCTCGCCTCCCGAAGCCATTTCGGAAACCAGTCTTTTAGGGTTTTGGTTCGTTAAAAATGTTGTACGGGTCGCCGGAAAACTAATCCGGTGAGTTTTGCAAGGGTTACAGCGATCGAGCGTGGTTGCTAATACTCTTGAAGAAGCAAGAAAGCGAGAGAACTTGTAGGCTCTAGTTCTGAGGAGGAGGATGTGACGACTTTATATACGCATGAAGGAGGGATGGAGGTGGTGGAAAGGTGGCAAGAGGCGGTGTAACGTACGTGGCAGTTGTCACCGCATGCGGTGGACACGTCTGTGGAAACGGACGACTTGGGGATAGGGGCGGAGTTGGGGGCACCGAGTCGCTTTCTCCCATAGTGATCCGGAAGGCACTGCTCCTTTGTCTTTGTTCCCCTTTTGGACCATGAAATCTCCTCCTTAGCATCAGCTTGAGAAAGTGTTCTGAAGTAGGTCATTAGCCGCTAATAATATCTGTTGGTTTTTTCTTGTACTAAGAATCAGCATAGCAAGCTTTAAACATAGATATTAGAACACGCAAAATTGAACTGATTTCAATAGCTCAAGTTAATATTAATTTGTAATGGCTTATACTTAGTCCGTGAGAAAAGATTCTTGTGATGCACTTGATTGTTGGACTAAAAAAGATTTGTGATGCAATTAGCCGCAAGAAGGGTTACGCAGTATCTAATTTACGAGGTGCATTCAACCTTTGTACTTTGTCACTGCTAATAAATAATCTGACGTATTGAGAAAAAGTTGATTGGATTAGGTCATTGGACGTTTGTCGTTGGATTGTCGGTGCTTTATAATCATGAAAGGTCGCCGGCACTGTTTAATAAAACTAAAATTTAAGTGCTGAAAACTTAAGCGCTTAAGTCTCAAAATTAAAAACTTTAAGCGACTAAATTTTTATCACTGAAGAATAAGTCCACTTATTTGGTAAACCAAAATTAAATGTCTTAAAATTATGGATTTGTTTATGTACTTTATAATTTATTTTTGTTGTCAAAACTATGTTGGTGATGGTGGAGGCGGCGGCAAAAAGATCTTAATGGTGGCGGTAGTTGTGTATTAAGATGTTGTGTTAGTAATTGTAGTTGTGGCGACAGATGGCGAAATAATAGATATTTATATGTTTTGGTAATAGACGGCGACATGGTGGTCATGCCACTAGTTTTTAGTGTGGTAGATATTTATATGTTTTGGCGGATACAAACGTGATGACGATGACGATGTCCTAATGATGGTGGTTGTGGTGGTGGTGGTAGTGATAGTGGCTAGGTTGTTGTAATTGTGATAATACTCTGGCAAAAGAGAATAATGGTTGTGGTGGTGGTCGTAGTGCAGTGGAGGCAGTGTTGACAGTAAATTAATTGTGTTGGCATTATGATGATAATTTTTTTATGTATTGTTCAATAATTTTTAACCATCTACTTAGAATTAAGCGATAAGTATTAAGTTCATCCTGACTTAAACTTTTAGTCAATGTTAGGTAGGAATTAATTTTTTTAAGTGATACCATGCTAAGCGTTATCAAACGCATTAATTACAAATTATTAAAAATTTTAAGTTTTAAATGCTTAATTGTATTATCAGGTATACCCTTCCTCGAGTTGTCGTGGATTTGGTGTTCTCAGCTATTACCACTGGTGATTTGGTTGTGATAACTTGATCACGTCTCTAATTTTTTCCCTTGATAGTCCAAGATTAGGCTTATTATAGTGTGCACTCTTTTTTTGCCTTGTATGTCCGTTGTGGTATCTGTTATTAGGCATGACAATATGGGGCATCCAACCCCGTCCCAATCCAAGTTGCCCATCCTCATTTCCCCCATCTGCATATTGCCCTATACAGACCTAACCCGTTCCATTTAACCCAATTTAGTACGGATGAACATGTTTAATTCCTAGTTTTTTTTAAGCTGGCTAAATTTATTTCTTAAATTTTTTGTCCCAGCACGAAGCGGCGGTGGGCGGAGGTAGCTGCCAGGCGGTGGCAATAGGCGGCCGGCTGCAGCATATGGCGAAATTGGCTTGCGCCGGCTAGTAGCAATGACTCCTGTAATTTCCAACGGTGGTGGTTGCCCACTGCCAGAGTTAGCCGATAGTGATTGTTTGGAGGCCACAATTCGTGCCGATCGAGATGGCAATTGACAGCTAGTGGTGGCGTGTAGCGGTAGGTGACGATAGGTGCCAGCGTGCGGTAGTGGCTGCCAACTATATGCCTTCCTGCCAAACTGTACTTTATAATTAACGACCTACCAGACTGTTAAAAACAAAAAAGATGTATGAAATGATTAAAAAAAGAGTAGAGAAATATGAATCCTCATCCTAAATTTGTTTGTCTTATGAAAGATTTACATTAATTCTGGTTGAAGCAATTTTGTCCAATTTTCATTTTATCACTTATTGGTTCCAGTTTTCATTTTATCACTTATTGGTTATTTAGCGTCTCTAAAAGGATTAGTGATAATATATTAAATATGCCATCAATGTTATGATCTTGACATTATTGCAATGGAGCTCGCATGAAAACTTGTCGCTTAAGCTCAACGAGTCAACGTTGCACACGTGAAAATAAAGTTAGTAATATGAATTTTGTTAGAAAAATTAAGCATCAAGCATCACTTATAAGTATTTATTATCACATTCGATAAAATAAATTTTATTACGAAAATTAAACATGTCCTTATAAGCAGTGAGTTACTATTAAAATTTTTATTCTTATGTCATTTTTTCATAAAAATTATAGAATGTCAACATTTTACATAGTTAGCTATCGTGGCACATGTAATATATATTTAAAAATGAAGTTAGTAATATGATATTTTTGTAAAAGTAAGCTTGACCATTAGAATATATTTTTATTGAATCTTAGATGGTCCCATGTGCAACAATAAAGTCGTTTAAAATTGTTAAAAAAATCAAGCATGATATATAAGTGTTTTAAAATGTGATAACCAAAAATAATGTCGTTATTTAAGATAGTTACCAGTTTAGATAGTTAGTTATGTAATATCAATGAGATGTTCAAATAAAAGAGATTTTTTCCTTATATATATTATAAATGATAACTCATCTGAAAGAATTTAATTTCACGTGAAAATTATGCTTAAGCTCAATGATAACACATTGACAGAATTTTTAGTGACAAAAGTACTGTCACTATTTTGCATTTGTCTTTTATTTTCTTGACTTTTACTTTTAGTGACAATTTTGTAGTGGAGATTTTCAGAAAATTGCTCCCCCGGTAATATTATGCACGATGATACTCGACTAAGAGTCTGTTCAAAATCAACTTTCTTCACAAAATTGAATCTAAACTATAATCACTTTTTAAGACCAAATTTAAATTATTTTTAGCAAAAGTAGCTTTAAGTTTTACATGGAATAGTGTTTGGATAAAGTACCAAAAACAGTATCCATGTGACAATTTCGACCGGAAAGTTTAGTTTTTGAACGGAAGATGCTAAAATTTCTTGTAACTAACAAGAATATATTAATAATATCTAGTTAATCAAACTTAATTTTTTTTACAAAATAATTAATTATAATCTTCACTTTCCAGATTTAAAAAACTCTGAGCTACCAACTAAATCTCTTATTTTTTTTTTTAACTAAACCACGTAATTAATGTAAGATAAACTAAAACCAATATGAACATCCAAAATCAATCGTAAACTATGGGAGACGCCGACCATCAGCTCTTCACGGTTCAACCCCCAAAACTTGTTCAGATGCTAGCTTAAGGAATGAGATAAGTACGTGCACTAGTATTATCAAACAAACCTGATACCTTGCTTAAGTCTTAAACTCCGAAGTCCTAATTAGTTCATTCAAAGGTGTTAACAAGATTCGTCTCGTACGTACAGGTGCCACCGAGGGGTGGTCAGCCACTCTGCATGTTGGCAACGTGTAATCTCCAGCCACCGACTGAAATGTTCTTGTCACAGACTTCAGAGACAACCCACAAAGAATCCAAACCCGCAAAACTGTGTTGCTGCTTGGAATAGCTGATTCATTACTTACTGGTACAGGCACACTGCTAGCTAGCTGCAGCTTGGCTCTGCTTTCCTGATCTCTTAGCTTCAGAGGAGTAATGGCATCTCTCCGGCTTCATCTCACCCTGTTTCTGCTTCTTCATGTCATTCTTTTGCTATCCACGCCAATTACTTGTGATGGTACGTACTGATCTCTCTCTGAGTTCTTCTCCTTGCTATATCTCATGTTACTCTTACTCTCTCTTTTCAAAGAGACGTCTTTTTACTTAGTCTAGAAAACTTGATTGATGAAAAGAGTGGAGCTCAGCTCATGCATGTATGCTATAATGCATAGTCTTATTCTTCTATGTGGCTTATGCTGATGGGAACGTGATCAGTGGAAGTTGGATTTATTAGCTTTGATATACGTACGGACGTGATGTCTTCTTGTGGTAGGCTGTTGGCCCTCATCCAAGTCTGTACTGGGCATAGCTAAGGCAACAAAGACCGGTCCGATTTTGGGTATGCCTACTTCTACTCATTGCAAAACTCGAGAGCACAGACCTAGATTTTCACTTTGCAACTTCGATATATATTGCAAGTCCATTCTCTTCGCTTTACGAAAAACAAGATAAACCAAAAATGCGCCTGCTGGACAGCCCTAGGGGAAAAAATATATTTCTCTCAGTCCGGCAGGGAGATTATTATCTTAACCAACGAAAAATTCATCACCCAAAATTATTTTATCTAGAGGGTACGTCGTTTGGCGAGTTGCAAAAACAATACCTCTAGTTACATTCTTTGCAAATGGCCTTCCTTTTTGATGTGTAAATGGAAATATTTCTTTGTGAATTGCTGATCATGTTGCACCTTCAAGAATTACGACAGAATATATGAGATGTGTATCTCAAAATATTCCACCATCATCTCAGGTCGTTCCAAAGCCTGCCTATATACACGAAAGAAAAGGAACCATTTTTTTTTTTTTTTGTAATTCTTATGATGCAATTGGAGCTTATCAGCATAAACGAATTCGTTTAGATAGTCCGTTGTGGCGACTAGATCAACGCGTTATTGCTGCAAGAGAAACTCCCATCGAAGTTCACTATGAATCTTTGGGTACCTATTATGTATGAGATTTATAGTCACGATCTCATAGTAAGAAGTATAAAAAAGGGATATATATATATATATATATATATATATATATATATATATATATATATATATATATATATATATATATATATATATATATATTCGAACCACTGTTGGTCATATTTTTGTTTTTGGATCCCAGCACCAGATCTCTAGCAATGCAACAAAAAATCACAAGTTGCACTAAATCAAACTATGTGAGTGGTGGTTGTGGTGGATGGGAGCGGTTGTGGTTGTGGTCAATAGGGCTAGGTTGTTGATGGAGATACGGGGTTCAGTTTGTGGTGGGCGTAAGGAGTGGTGGTGATGGACGGGGCAGGGCTGGTGTTGGGTGGGTGGACAAGCCTGGTGGTGGCGGTTGCCATGGTTGACGAGGCAGGGCTATAAATGAGTGTTGGACAGGGCTGCAGCTAGAGCTAGGGCCGGGCCTGGTGGTGGCTATGGATGGGGCGGCGGACGTGGGTGAGATGGGTGGCCATTCAGACATGGCTAGGGTGGTAGTGGACAGTAGTGGTGGGGCTAGGTTGGTGAGGATGGCAGTTAAGTTTAGAGTTTGGTTAGAATGGAGAAGTAATAGAGAAAAAGAAACATTGTTATTTCGTAGTATTAAATGGTCAAAAACATATTTTTCAAGAGCGTGAGTATCACTTAGATGATTTTTCTGACGGTTGCATCAGAATTGGCATAGAGCGGCCATTTGCCCAAAAAAGGAAAAGAAGCTAATGTGTACATTTGCAACTTGCGCAAAACCACGAGGGGATGGTATGCAAATTACCCTCGTCTGTAGTGTTAACGTTCGTAGCGAACTCATTGAAAATACAAAATTTGCCCCTTACAATTCCTGATCCAGACTTGATCGCACCTGCTTTCTGACATTTACTGACCAAGCCACCGAGGCCTATAGTGCCATAAACATTAGAGAAAATACCTGTTGCCTTTTGGTAAATGTATTATAGCATGGGTAAATGTGGTGCCCATATTTGTGAATGGTATCAGGTTTGAAAACAGTTATCTATTCCCTAAAGCTAGCTCCGCTGCAGTTACTCTCCTCCTGTCAAAGTAGTGAATAATTTTTAAGCAGTTTGCGTAGTATACATTGCTGGCTTTTGCAATAAGGTTAACCATTCCTAAAAGTTTTACTTTTTTTTTTTGCAACGATCGATACTATAATTTTTACAGCTTAGATCTTCTAAAAGCTTGTGTAGGGGACTTTGGCTCCTTTTGCCCTCTCTTCTCCTCTGAGGACCCGAATGACTAGTCTGCTTTCTATTTTCTTCACTTTCACTTGATATTGGAAAAGTTTCAGCAAGAGCACGTGTATTGACTTATTTTCTTAAATTCTTATAATTAGGAAATGACGGTATTAATCGATTCCCATTTGACAAAATATGAAGATGCATCTATTTTGAACAATTTTTTAGCACGTGTATTTGTGAAAAGAAATGGGTGATTCCAGCATTGCATCTGTAAAAAGTTGGTCAATAGCATTAAATTTTGGTTTTCTTGACAAACGGTTTTTATAATTGTTTCCAAACAAGAAAAATTGAATTTTTGGAGAACATCAAACAGAAAAAATAATTACAAGTAAGCACTGATACGTACTGTGATCTTGGGCATCGGTGTGACACCTCTAATGCCAAATTATCAGGTATCAACCTATTGGAATCTCAGTGGTGGTCGAGTGACCATAGTCCACAGAGCGTTAGTAGGACATGGCTAACACTTTTCACTTGCCGTTTTGAGAAATGGCCCTTTTGACTTCTCTGTTGATGAGCATTAAGATCCCTAGGAATGGATATCTGGTGATTTGGGCATATCTTTATCTATATATATATGTAAAGTCATTTTTTTCGAAAAGATCGGTGTTATTCAGCAGATAATTTAAGGAAGGCACAGTTTAGACTTGATTTACTCAATCCATCCGCTCCCGAAATTCACTAAACTGTATGTGAGCGCGTCTAAGCACAGCATATCTTGCTTCTTGTTTCAAATAGATGTGGATCTTTACACACCTCCCTCACGTGCAGATACAGAAGACCATCTGATTCAAGGCCTCAACAGTTACAGACAGTCCCGAGGCCTGCCGGCACTTGCAAAGAACGGGAACGCTGACTGTCTTGCTGATAAAGTGGCCAATCGGATACAGGATCGTCCATGCAATCGCTCCTCCAACACTGTGGCAAGCAGCACAGACTTTCCCGATCTCGTAAGGGACTGCAACATAGACATGAACACGACGAGGGATGCGGTTATATTGCCTGTTTGTGTACCTGATATGGTTCAGACGCTCGTGCTAACAAACTACACCCAGACGCCATACTCGAGGTATTTTAACAACACTAGGTTCACTGGAGTTGGCACTGGCCACCAAGACAACTGGATGGTGGTGGTCTTGAGTACAACCACTCCAGGAGGGAGTTTCGCGGAAGCCGCGAACACAGCTATTTCTGTTCTCAATGCCGGTTTGGGTCACTACTTGATGCCTTTGTTGTTGGGGTTGGTGGTTGTTCTCGCGAATTAGCTTTGAATTTAGTGTATCTTGCACTCACTTAGTCCTTCATGTATATATGGACGTCGTGCTGTGAATGAGATGAAAGAAGACGGCTTAGAATTTTTTTCTGTCTCCACCGGTATTGTTATGGGCAAATTACAAGGCAAGAAGTGTCTTCCATCGGAAATTTTATGTCAAACCTTGAGATCGAACATTTCGGAGAAGCTTGATCTTCATCTGAGAATAACAGTAATGAGCTTCGTGGTTGAATTTTTGTCTTCTTTGTTGGACAGGAAAGAGTGGGCAACGGCATGCATCAGTGGATGTTTTGCATCCGCGTCAATGTTCAAAATCATGCTAGTCATACTGGCAATCGATGCAATTAAACCAACGCAAAATATAGTGATAATTAGTAGTAGCTAAATGTTTGTAGTTGTTTTTCTGTTAACTAGTTCAACTACAATTCACAATAACATTTTTTTAGTATCACTAAATAAAAATCGTAGAAACGTTTAGTGACTATTAATTATCGTTATTTGATAACTAAAGTTTTTCATAATAGACCGTGTGTCTCTACATGCAAGAATACGTGTATGATTAATGGTTACTGGACACGAAAAAGAAAGCCATGCAAGAAATTCGAAACAAAAGTTGTTCAGTGTGCCCGTTGCCCTTATTGTCATTGTGTCATTGTTGCCCTTATTGTCATTGTGTCATTGTGTCGGCATGAGTGTTGTAATACGGACTCGCCACCACCATCATATTTTGTTGGATTAGGACCACTACCAGTAGTGCACCCGCCATCGTTTCTACCGTCACTATATATCACCACCCACAACCACATTACTTCTTCACTGCACCACCAAAATCCGCAACCAGTCACATTGGTATTTTTACATCACCACAATCGGCATCATGCAACGAATGACATTAGTATGTTACATCACCACGGCTATAACCACTTCAATCACTTGACCGACATTTTTAAGGCTGGCATTGCTGCTACCGAAATTTCACTAAATGCCTTGTTGATTGTTGTCGTTAACCACATATCACCATTGTTGTCACTATAGTCTACATGGCTTAATTTTACTGTCCTTGTTGCTACCATCGTTGCTGTCACTAGACTGCCAGACAACACTACAACCATCGTCACTTTCTTACCAGTGACCGCTTTGGTAGAACTGTCACACTTTTACCTGTACCTGCAGGGGTCGGGCAATGGACATACTATGAGAATAAGCTTTTCTAAGAGTTAGCATTTTTTAAGGATGTATAATGGGAAAGACAAGGCAATGTTAGTGTCATCGAAGGAATGCCTAGGCGCAAGGCGCAAGGAGTGCACCTCGCCTAGGGCTAGGCGCAACCCTTTCTAAAAGTCAAGCGCCTTGTGCGCCCAGGCGCAAGGTGCAAGGCGGTGGTGGAGGCACAAAAAAAATCCCAAAAATATTTTTGCATCTCAATGATCTTTGATTCTTTGTTTCATAACACCTAAATCAATATCTAAATAAAAAAAAAAACTAATTAAAATGCCAAATTTCCAATTTACTGATTTTCTTGTTGTTGTTCATTGCGCTAGCGCCTCATCACCGATTGTTGCTCTCTTTCTAGTGAATGTACTCCTTCACTTCATTTTGCAGACAAAGAAGATGAAACTGCAGAGTAATTTTTACCAGACTTTGAGCCTATGATTCCCTTTGAAGAAAGTATCGTTGCCTTAATTAGCCCTCATTGAGACGAGGATGACGTCCCTAAGGATTAAATATTATTCCATTAGATTTGAAACCTGGTCTAGTATTAAAAATTTGTTAAATTGTCATGTTCTTAATTTTTTTTAAGGCAATTTTACTGGTTTAATGCACCAATATCTATTGATTTTTCTTTTGCTCTTCACTTTGAAAAGACTCGTCCATGAGGCTTCTGCTTTGCGCCTAAGCTCTAGGGACCCTTAGGTGCACGTGCACCTTTAATAACTATGGGCAAGATGCAAGTCATCAAGGGCGGAACTATGTGGGACTAGGAGGGCTAGTGCACCCCTTTTGAAAAGAATTTTTTTTTTCTGGGAATTACACCCAGTCGGCCAGTCCCCACCTCTTAGTTCTTTCTCCCTGTCCCTCTCTCTCTCTCTCTCTCTCTCTCTGTGATCGGTGGGCCGGTGACTTACTCTGACTGACTACTGTGACGATGGTAACGGACCGACGGCGGCTGGCCAAGGCATCGAGCACGAGCTATGAGCCTGTGACCAGATCTAGAAGCAAAGGTCTCTCTCTCTCTCTCTCTCTCTCTCTCTCTCTCTCCCCCTCTGTGACTGGTGAGGCGATGACTCACTCTGACCGACGATAGTGATGATGGTGACGAAGATGAACTCATCGAGATTCAAGCACCAATACACCGTGACGAGGCGAAAACGTACCCAGACGCCGTGAATCACTTCGACCGATGATCGTGACTCACTCCGACCAGATCTGGAAGGACTAATACGACCTCATCGAGCACCGAGATGCCGCGACTGCCGAAGAGGACTGCCGAAGAGGAGGACTAACTGACGGCAACCGGTGACTGAGGACCTAACCATTGCTCTGGTACTCCCTGAGGCTACTGCTTTTGCTGATTGAGGTAAGCTCCTTCTTTAAGTTCTTAAATTTTAGTTAAATTTCAGTGATTATATAGATATTTAAAAAATAATTTGCTTGCTAATTCTTAATTGATTGCTAGAAGAGTATGCCTTGATTATATTGCAGAAATTATTGGTGATTTGGTGGAAGTTGGACACACCTTAATTATTTGGTTAATTTCAGTGAAATTTTTGTGTGCGTTGTACCTGTAAAGAGTCTTTAATGGCGCTCGTGAAATTTAATAATACCTTTTGTATGTTTTTTAAGTGCATTCTGTTTTTGACTATTACTTTACGTGTAAACGTTTTTTGGTGAATTCGATATAAAAAAAATCCCGATTCACTACAAGAAAACAGGATTTTAGCGACGGGAAAATCTGTCGTTAAAAGAATTAGCGACGGATTCACCGTCGCTAAATATCTCGCGTATAAAAGCCCATCACTAATAGTTTAGCGACGGAATTTTTAAATCCGTCGCTAAATATGTAATTTTTACCGACGGATTTATTTTTAATTAGCGACGGATTTTCCGTCGCTAATTATATTTTTTAGCGACGTATTTATATTTTCGAGACGGAATATTTCGTCGCTAAAAAACTTATTTAGCGACGAAATATTCCGTCGCTAAATAATTAATCCATCGCCAAAAGTCAATTTTTTTTTTGAATTTTTTTTTATTTTTCAATTACCCAGACCTGTAATACAATTTTCAAATCTCAACAACAACGCGCAATAATCAATACAGAAAGAAATATATATAATCAATTATAAAAAATATTTATAATAAAAAAATTCATATATGTACAAGCCGGAAACCGGATATAGCTGGTTAGGAGAGGGGAGAAGAGTACAAGCCGGGCACGGGGGGGGGAGCTAGGAATGGGCACGGGAAGGGGCTCATCAGGGGTTCCTGAGTCCCGGATCTGGATCCTGCTGATCCGGGGCTGGGGCGGCCTGTCCAACAGTGCCCTGCTCCCTGATCATCCGGCACACCACTGTAGCAATGCGCTGGATCTCCTCGTCGTCCAACTGAAGCCGAGGAGCCGGTGTCTGTGGAGGGGCAGCAGGGGGTGAGGACGCTCCTATCACGGCACGAGCAGTCGTGCTAGGCAGGCCGCGTATGCGGCCTTTCGGCCGATTCACGACCTCCGGCGTATCCAGCCATCGCTTCAACCCCCCAGTACTCGCAGCCGTACTAGTGGACGCTGATGGCTGTCCGGACTGCTGCTCGGACCCCCTTAGCTGTTCATACGAGGCCTGCAAAAATAGTGGTTTAACGATATGTTAGGGCATTAATTAACGAAACAGACATTGAGGATAGAAAGAAAAAACATTAACTTAAATAAATTGACTCACATCGATCCGCCGGGCAATATCTGAAATATAGTCGCCCGCCCGGTGCGTCTCGTCCTTGTCCTTCTTCCGCACGTGCGTCTGATTATACGTCAGAGCTACGACCTCATCGTCCTCCAGATCCGGGTGCTCGACCGCGTTCTTGTGTCGGACGATGTCGTGTGGCACCGACCCCCCCGTGTGCGTCGGATCTTTGTTCTGTCTGTTCTTAGTCCTGCTCTTACTCTTGGCGTCCCAACCTGGATCCGCAGCCCACCGATCTATCATCTCCCCCCATACACGGTGAGATATCCAATGTGGGGGATATCTCGCCATGTCCGTCATCGGGGCACCCGCGGGCAGCGCCTTCTTCGCCCGGTCCCGTGCATCGTGGAGCCATCGGCGGTAATTCTTGCCGATGTAGGCAAAGAAAGCCTGCTGCCCCAGTACCTGCTGCTGAGGCGTGTCAAACGTGAACCCCTCCTGTAAGGCATTCAATAACACAAATTAACAACATAAAACAAACTGTAATTTAACATTTACTAACGCTGAAAAAAATACTTCACCGTACCAGCCACTCCTCCCATAGGGCCTCCCTCGCAGCGGCATCCCAGTCCTTCCAGTACAGGCGTGGCTCGAAGAATCGGCCCTTCACAAGAACGCCGATCTTCGTCCTCGCCATATTCTCCAGGATCCTGCCAAAGAAGTAATTAAATTAATTAATACAGTTCAAATATAAATTAACACCCCAAAATTTTGTAATAAGGCATGAGGTGATATTTTTAGTACTTACAGGCCCTCCTGCGTGAGCGTAACTCTCTGTTTACGCTGGGGGTCGATGCGTACCCCGCGTGTCGGACCACGGCCTCGTCGAGATCCTACAAAACACATACATTAATACAGTTCAAATATAAGGCTAGCAAAAATGTACGAAACACCGTTATCAACTATACCTGAGGTAGAACCCACGGAAGATGGAGAATGCACGCGCGTGTGGGATGAATCTGCGTCGGGTTGGGGCGACGGCCCTGGAATTTTAAATTCGAGTACATTGTGTAGCGAAAATGGATTTTTCATTGGAATTTGTCTACTTTGATTTTATGATTGTGTTTCCATATCATGGTTTGACATTATGTTTAAGACTAATACATTTTGTTTTATTTTTGTGAAGTTGTTTTTAATGTACTGGTCTAAATTTTTGTTGAGGTGATGCTTAAAGTTTAAGGTTTCATAAAAGCTTAAAAATACTGGGGGGGGGGGGGGGGCTTGAGTCGTGGGTATAGTGACCCAATGTGGGTCGGGCAAGGTCCAAGGAATGTTGTTTGTTAGTGAATCCTAGCCATACCATGCCAGACCTAATACCATTGATTGGGTTAGGACATTTGCCTGTTTTACTTCCACCGCAACTATAGCTTGCATATCACCGCAGCCACCATGTTTTGCCACCAACAGGAGAAACCATTTACCATAAATCATTATATCGTAAGCAAAAGATATAATTACTTCAAATCTATTACTTTTTCATTTTCTCTATGGAAAAAAACATGCCTTGTAGTCTATCTCGGTTGCATAAGATCACTCTTATATTCCACTTGACACAAATGATCCCCCGTGCTTTTTTTGCATCGATAAAAAATCGTAATAGAATAGGGGAAATGCCTTATTTACCCATTATAAATGTGTGTTCCTCAATTTTCTTCCACCATCATCCTTTATTGTTCCAAAACTCTAAAAAAACCACAGATGTGCATTAGATAAAGCAAATATGGCCGTGTTGCAAGTGAGTGTTGGTGGTTGACAAGGTCAATTGTTGGTGGACTTAAGGTGATAGTGGTTGGATGGGGTTCAGTTTGTGGTGGTATTAGATGTGGCTTGCTTGGTAGACGTATTATGGTGGTGGTGACGGTTGTGGGTTGACGGGATTGGGGTACTGATATTGGACGGGGAGTTGAACGAGGCTACGCTAGTGTTAGGTGGATGAGAATAGGTTGGTTGTGGTGTTGGTGGCAGCTAAGAGTTAAGAAGGATGGGCTATGAGTGTTGAATAAGCTAGGCTGGTGGTGGGTGGGCGAAGTCGGTTAGTGGACTCATTGTGCTTGTGGTGAGGGTTGTAAGTTAACCTTGTTGGGGCAGGTGGCTTGGGTGATGGAGGATGAGTTATGGTGGTGGTTGGGCGAGACTAGTTTGGTAAAGGTGGTCGCCAGGGTTAGCTTTGGTTAGTGGAGAAGAGATAGAGACATGACTACGAGTGAAAAGGAAATAGAGGCTATTATAGTCATTTTCTTGTATTAGTCCATGCAAAACACACTTTTTTCATGAGCATGTAAATCATCTCCTGTCAATTTGGATGATTTTTCTAATAGTTGCAACAAATTTTGCATCGCAGAGGGTCATTTGCAACAAATGAAATTAAAAGTGTGTTCTTGCAAGAGACAAACCAAAATGTGTGTTTTTGCAACTTAACCCTTTTCACTATGCTCCAAACACAAATTCAAATTCTATGTTTTAAATTGTTCTAGATAAAGAAAAGAACGATTGAATTTCAAATTCAGTTCTCGTTTTCACTCAAAAAAAAGTGAAAACTGTACTATTGTCAAGGAAGATGACCCTTATAGTGAAGCCTTTTTTAACTTCCAACCTTATCTATGAATTTTTATTTCCTGTGACTTAAAATTCTTTGGAAATAAGGTCAATGTAGTATATGTGGTCCCAATTTAAGCTTATGAAAAGAAAGGAAGGAAGGAAGGAGATTAATTGTAAAATATAATGACCACCTACATTTCAGTAACACGTGGCTTATCTCTTTATTCTGATAATAACTCCCACTAACTTCCTCAAGAGGCCTCCTAACTCAACCCTTATAGTCTCATTCACACGCATATTTTCAATTGGTATTATATTTATATTAGCTAAAATCTCGTGCTATGCACGGAGAGGATATTAGTTAAAATCTTGTGCAATGTACGTAAATGGTATTAAGTAATTATGAAATGAAAGAATGGAGGTCATGGGGTTGGAAGCTATTTTATAACCAATCAAAATTTAACACCTATTAAGCTTTATTTTAAAATTTTAAGAATACAATAAAATATAATTTGGGTTTGGAAGGCATAGAAGATACAAACCAAATCCAAATATATACAGTATAGATTTGCTCTATGTTTCACCTTTATGTTCAGTAGACTCTTCATCGAAGGCATGGATTATGTTCTCCTTTTCCCATTTTTTAAGATAAATGTTTGCTATTGTTGTTTGTTTTATTTAAGGAACGGTTAACAATATAAGCTAAATTGTTAGGCAATCTCGTCGTCCAAGGAATCAAGTAGGCAGTCTAGATCCACTATTTTTCTAAGTAAAGTAGTCGTCCGCCACATAATTGAGTGGATGTCTGCCCATAAAGAGGAGGAAGACGTGAAAACTTAGAAAAAGGTGATCTGGTCACGGCCAGATCACGCTAACAACTTAAACTAAGTCACCAGCATTGACAAGAAATCAACTCCCTTATTCATAGGAGTGCTTTTGTTTTTATAATTTGATGCATGTACTCACTATCCATAGTATTTACATTAAGGAGAAAATGCTTTTTGACCCATCTACATTAAGCGTTTTGCGATATGTTGCCCCCTACTTTAAAAGTTGCTGCTAAACCTATCTCTACTATTGGAAATTGTGCACATCAAATGGTTTCCTTCCAACTTAACCCTGTTTTTGTTTTTGGGCAGGAATGGTTTGGCACCCTTTTGAACACCAAAATACCCTTCCTATATAACACACACACACACACACACACACACACACTCTCTCTCTCTCTCTCTCTCTCTCTCTCTCACACACACACACACACACACACACACTGTAGATTCCCCAGCCCATCCCCTCCCCAGCACCTACCACCACACACATACACGCTGCACAAAGTGAACACACACGCATATTAGAGGCTCCCCCTGTCCCACAAACACGCACACTACGGGTTGTGCCCCCTCACCTCCTTCTAACCTACTACCACACACACACACACACAAACAGACACAGACACCCTCACCCACGCACTCACGAACACATAGACACACAAGCACCGTTTATGTGAGGGGTGTTTTTATATGTGTGCGGGTGATGAAGGATGATGGGTACAGGGTATGGGGAAAGGGGTCGAGTTGTGGGGAATGGCGGGGGGCAAGGGGAAGGTTGTAGGAGTTGCAAGAAGGTGCAACACAGGGGGAATTGAGGGGGGGGGGGGGTTTGCATGTTGTGAGTGGGTGTGTGTTAATGGGTGAATGTTGGGGCGGATGGTGGGGTGGCTGCACTACCGTGAGTGGTGGGGTGTGTACTGTCTATGTATGTAGACATGGTGGTTTGGGGTTGGGGTAGGGGCTGGGGGGTTTGTTTGTGTGTGGGTGGGTGGGTGGGAGGAATAAAAGAAGTCAGAAAATAGTTAGTTTTGAAAATTTTTGGTATATAAAGAAATAGTTATGACATTCAATGGACTATGTTATGGCTCTGTCCAATGTGCACAGTTTTGGACAGGTGAAATAGGTTTAGTAGTAACTTTTAAAATAGGTGACGCTGTATCCAAAAACGCTTAAGTAGATGGGGTCAAAAGCATTTTTCCCTTACATTAAGGTAGTGTCTGAAAAGGTTTTTTTTTTTTTTGAGTTTTGTAAACTAAAAAAAATATTAATGTTTGGTATACAATTTTGATTTTTTTTCATCAGTTTTATAAACTAGTTGGCAATTTTGGCCTATCTTTAAAAAATATATATTTTGGAGTTTTGGGTTTTGTTTTGAGATCTAACCTTCAAACTTTATTAATGGCGATTTATTATCCACATTTTAGAAAACTCATTTTATTTCATCACTTCCACCACTACTTACCTTCTAATCCCTGACCACCGCTACTACCAGCAGACATCTGCTGTCACCACCCCACTGCTGCCCCAACCATCCCACCATCGTCACCCCGCTGCTAGGTCAACACAGATCTGCCCCACCTTCACCACCTTACCACTATCGCACCAACAAATCTATTACACTGTCGCCACAATCCTGTCGTTGTCAATCCACTGGCAGATCTACCTTACCGCCACCACCCCACCGCCACTACACGAATTTGCTCCACCATTGCATCGCATCAACCAAGCGGACAACATCGCAATCACCATCTTAACCACCAAGCACCAGCAGCACCATCTTCATTACCATGCACACTGCCATAATTGCCGACTATGGATCAACATTAGATAATATCACAATCAGACAATACTGCAATTAGACAACATAGCAACCACTATCGATCAACGTCGACACTGCCGATTCCACCACTCCCAACCACCCCTCGTCGATCTTGCCATTGCTGTCGACACCGTCGATCGTCAATGCCGTTTGTCCACTGCTGTCAATCTCATAAGATCTGGTTTTTGGGTCCATGTAACTCCATCGTGGTTTTGGCAGTTGGTAGTGATGAGTGGTGGTTACTCGCTATGGGTGGCGATGATACTGTGACGTGATGGTGTTGGTTGGTGGTAATAGAAACTGTTGTGTTGGGGACAAATGAAAATAAATGAAAACAAAATCCTCTTAAAAGAAACAAAAATTAAATTTTACAAATTGATTTATAAATCATCTACATATTTTTTTTCAAAATAATTTTTTTAAAATAAAAATCACAACTAATTTTGATTTTAATTTTTAAAAAATCAAAATAAAAAATGAAAAAGTTGTCAAACGTATCCTTAATTATCCTGGGAGAACTTTTAGATTTCTTTTGCAGCTAAGGTGAATTGTCATTACTGTCATCTTCGGTGACAAATAGATGCACACCCGTTTTATTCTGTTGGGTCATGGGTGGGTCTTCCAAAGCTAACTTATAACAGTCCATCTCGCCGGCGTGAGTGCACGTCAAAGGTGCGCGTCGGGCGCCAAAACCTCGAAACCCACACAACACACAGATCCCTCTCTGCACATATCATCCCGATTATGGCGGAGACAAAATCGGAGGATGACGACGACGAGGCCTTCGGCGCCTTCGCATCCTTCCCCGCTCATCACCACAATCAGGCCGTCGGTTCTACTCAGATCAACGGCCACCACAACTCCTCCTCCACCGCCGCCGCCACTACCGCTGCTGCTGGCAACGACGACGACGAGTGGGGCGATTTTGTCGAGTACCCACTTCGATCCGAGCTGCCCGCCGGACCCTCCAAGGACCCATTTGGGTTCTCCTCGGATCAGTCGGTTAAACTGCCCCAATCTGGATTGGCTCGCACCCGGTCGGCTCAGTGGGTGAAGCCTAAGGGAGCTTTGCCACTGTCGATATTCGGTGATGCAGAAGAGGAGGAATCTGGTGCCAGTGATGATCCATCAGTTGGTGATGCAACGGGCTCTTTTGCTGATAAACAGGCTAGACGCAGCAGTAATCAATCGAATAGTCATTTGGGTGTTGGGTTGAATGATTTTATTGCGAACCTGTACGGTCAGACTCTGCAGATCAAGGCGGTAAATGAGTTGAATCCCGATTTAAATGGTACTAATTTGCACACGAATGGACCCGCAATACATGCTAGTAATGAGAATTTTGATGTCATGAAAAATCTGTATGGTCACAATAACGAGATTAAGGCAGATAATGGGGTCATTGCCAATTCAAGGCATAGGTTAACGGACTCGGGTGAGTTGAATGTAAAGTCGGAGTCGATTCTTAAGAATGAGGAATTTGATGGTGATGCTAAGGATGATGGATGGGAATTCAAGGATGCGTCAATGGTTGGAGATGGGAATCATAGGGTAACGTTTGCTTCATGTAGGTTTTAATATGGTTTGTGCAGAAGTATATCTGAGGGCTTATTATTATTGATTTTATACCTGTAACAGGGAGCTGTGGCGTTGGAAATAATGGGACTAGAACCACAACCTCGATCAATTTCAATAAAAGGCCAAGAAATGCAGGCGGGTATTGTTTTTGCTTTTAAGATTGCTTACTATACCAAAATACATCATTGTTAGAACTAGTGGAGTTCATAGTAGAAAGATATATGAAATTAAAACTTTTCTGCATACCTCTTAAATGAGATTTAGATGAAGTGGACATTTTTTCGTAGTTATTCTGTCAAGGAGAGATGTGTACATCAAGTAGGTCACCTAGTCTGACACTAGTCTGTTGTGAAGGTTGAGCCGAAGTTGCAGGAATTTTTTGAGATAACCACGTTCTCATCTGGGTACTCCAATGGTTCACTTGCACCCTTTGATCTCTTTGCCACATCAAATGGCATTTCTAGCGAAATCCATGAAATGGACAGTAGGTTCAATTTTAAAGCCGGAACAACAGCCCATGATAGTTTTGCTTCGGATTCAAACGTGCAACAAGAGCAGAACGGGATTGCAAAGGGGTTTTATTCTCATCCACCTGGTGAAAGTGCTGATTCTGATGAACTTTTTGGGGAGTTTGAGGCTGCAGTTTCGGAACCTGGACCAAAGCAAGAGGTGTGTTCTTATCTCATTTTGGACTACCGTTTATCTGTTCTCTCCTTAACTCTATATTTTTCTGTTTTGTTGTATTGAGAGCCAAAGTTAGAATAATGTTGATCTCTGAGTATATAGAGCTTATTTCATGGCAATAATTAGGTAGATTGTTCTTTGACACGATTAGTTCATCAATTAGAATATATATATCTATGAATTCATGGAGTGCAAGGTGTTGCAGAGTTGCACTTAGCATTTATCATATGGTTACTCGTGGTTTATACTTACTAGTAAATAATCTATCAAATAATAGTGCTAACTATTATTGTAAGCTGTGTATCTAATATTGGCATTGTTGGTTTAATTTGAAGGTTGACCCAAAGTTTCCAGAATTTGTTGACCTGACTACGGGCTCATCTGGGTTTTCGAATGGTTCTCATGTACCCTTTGATCTTTTTGCCGTGCCAAATGGTATTACGGGTGAATCCCATGTTATGGACAGTAGGTTTGAATTTAAACCCAATGCTTTGGACGCAAGCTTGCAGCATGAGCAGAACGAGACTGGAAATGGGTTGAATTCTCATTCACTTGTGGAAAGTGCTGATGCTGATGAAACTTTTGGGGAGTTTGAGGCTGCATTTACGGAAAGCGTATCAAAGCAGCAGGTGGCTTCTGATCTCATTGAACTTTATTTTAGCTCCTCTTTCCCTGAATGTGTTTGGCAAGCTTCATTTTGGTTTGTTGAAACCCAGGATAATTACGGTTGAACTTTTGAGTTTAATAAACTCGTTCATCAAAAAAACCTGGTAGGTTCTCCTTTGGCACATAAAGTCCTTTAACTAGAATCTAGTACAGGGCCCAGTCCCTACCATATCCGTTTTCTGTTTTCATTTTTATGATTTTCGTATTCAGTTAGAGAATACTTTCCTGTACTTTTATCATTTTCACCAAAAAAAAAATAAAATTAGCTACTTTTTTTTATATTGGGTTAAGGTTGGGTGAAAAAAGCTGAAAATACCTCGGAGGTGTTTTCAGTTTTTTGTCACTGTTTGAGTAATTTTACCCAAAACGAAAACAGAAAATGGTAAAAGTACACAAAAAAAGAATCTTTTCTATCATCATTGCAAAAAACAGAAAACGAATATGGTAAACGTACGTTTTGCATTCAGCCATTATTGTATGACTTTCTTGGTGGACTTTGGGGATAAAACTGAATATAGAAATGGCAAACACGTACTATTCAACTGGGTCCACGAAATTGATTAGGATTGTACGCCTATGATATCATAAATCTGGTAGATGGGGATGATGGGTCTTATGAAGTGGTTTCCTTAGGTGTTGGCATTTCGAATTTAGTTTTGACCAATTTGGATTTTGGATTGAGTGCCCTTGCATCTTCATCTTCGTGTAGGAAATTGCGGTGTTGCCAAAAATCTACTGCTAGGAGGTTTTGGAGGTGTGCGATTATGATTGAGAGGGCTAAACTTTAAAGGAGGTTGCTTGTTCCAGAGTATTTCATCCTATAGAGCTGGAAGGAGGGGTTGATTTGCACATTGATGGCACTATCAAAAGTTAAAAATTAGCACAATGCAAAGACTGCACAGTTAATGTTGTGGACGATCAACGAAGCCACTGGTCTTGATTAAGAGTATTCAAGACTTTATGATTGACCCTCGGAGTCTTGAATTAAGACTTTATAATTGATCCACACATTTAAGGTTTCCAAAGATGTTGGTGTGCGGTTAAGAGTATTACAGGAGCTTTATCACATTGAGGGATTTAAGAGGAGCCTCGACATTTCTTCTATTGCTGACGGAGGAACGGACATTCGGGACATCAGGACAGTTTAGTTTAATGTGCTTCTTTTCTAAACTGTTGGCTTAGTTATTTTGTTAAGTTTGAGGACGGTGCTGGATGTTACTGTATTGGAGGTACAAAAATGTTTCTTTAAGATATAAACAAAGTTAGATGTGGTGCTTATTGCGAATAAATGTTGGCGTGAGCGGCTCAGGTACTATATAAGGGTGCTCAGGTACTATATAAGGGTGCTGTCTGTTAATTGAATATTGAGAAAGCCTGTGATCATGTCAACTGGTGGTGTCTGATGCCAAAATAGAACTGAATAGACTCTCCTTATGGGCAGAAGAATCGAAACTACCAACAGATGGCTTTTTTGCAGCAATTGGGTATTGCTGTTCTTTGGTTACTCTCTTTTTTCTCGCTAGTAATTTTTATGGCTTGCCGTCCTTTCTCTTATAATATAACACCTCTTTAGAGAGATAATATATACGGCCGTAGTTTGCCTTGAGATATTGGTTAGGTTTGTCCTTTTTATTCAATACTTTCAAAGAGGAAATTCTTATGGTCTTCGTTCAATACACACCTGTTTTTTATGAGAAAGTGAATTGTGCTTGCATGACATGGTTTGGTGGATATATTGTTTCTTAAGAGTGTCTTAGAAAGGTCTCTGTTACTTTTCAGGAAAATGAAACAAGGTTAGAGATCTCTAAAGGAGCCATGCCCCTCTCGATTTTTGGTGCTGAAGAGCTGGAAATAGATGGTTCCTTCTTGGATAACAAAGATGTTTTCATGTTTAAACCTGCTTCTTATCCGAGAAATGTTCAGAATCAGGGTACAAATTTGTCGATCAATGATCTGCTATCAGATTTGTACAGCCAAGCTGAACTGAACCCTCATGTAGACTCTGTGATAAAACCACCTGAAAATGGATGCAATTCCACTAATGAAGTGTCTAATACTAAGTTAATGGGTGGGGATGAAGATTTTGATGACAGTTCATGGAAATTTAAGGATGCCGTCTCTCCAACTCAAGCCAAAGATCAGACATCCCTTCCTAGATTTGGAGAGGGACATCAGAATTCTTCTGCCAAACAAAAGCTGCTTAGTTATTTGGATTTCTACCGTAAGTTATTGGAGGAGTTGTGCTTTGTTGCAAGGTGTCATGTTGATAGTTTAAAGGTTGGTTTACTAGTACTGTATTAAGAAATTTGAAGCTATTGTCAGGATTAAACCGAATCCATGAAATAATATTGTATTACTCATTTCTGAAGTTTGTAAAATCATCTCTTTTTTCCTTGGTTAGAAAGCTCAAGATACTGTTGCTCCTTCTGGTGAAGATGGAGACGTTGCAGCTCTTGATGTGCAACTTCAGGTTGGTAATTTTTTGCTTTTACATCTTCTGCATTAAGTAACTTTACTTGTATCTTTTAATTCTATTTTTTTTAAGTCTCTGGTTTGATATGCCTCTAGGTCTTGTTATTATACAGTTCTTTGTCTTTATCCTCTTAAAATCGTGAAGTATATTGCCACTAGATATATTTTTTTATTTCTTGTAAGTTTATTGCTACTGATATTGGCAGACTTTTCCGATAACATTTCCTTCAAAGAATAGCAACAACTTCATACTTTGCTGATATTTTCACCTATTGTAGGAGGCCTGCAAGGACCTTCATGAGGAGAATTTGGTTTTAGAAGAAGCCCATACTGATCAGCGAACAAGATGCCTTTATCTCAACGAATTTCTTGAGGTTCTGGATGAACAGAATTTCCAAGTGCTCGAGTCAGAATATCACTTGTCAAGGAGAATATCAACAGTATGCTTCCTTTGCTTTAATTTTCACTGAACGCTTGAAACATGAAATTCACAAGTACACGGTATAATAGCTCTATACTGTTTTACGCGTGTATTATTGCACTTCATTATTTCATGGCTTATCATTTCAGTTATTAAGTCACCGAGTATCGTCAACTGTTTAAAACAGGAGTAAGAGTATATTGTTTTTTGACTTCATTCGATAGATCCTCTATTCTGTTATTTTGTATAAGTACATATCAATTGACTTCTGATTTGCAACCAAGTAATAAGTTGGGCCAGTATTACTTGATTAATTACAAGAAAAGCATCTTTTAAGCTTCTCGGAGTGTCAAAGATTGTTGCAGATTGTTCTGGAAAGGCCAGCCCAGTGCTTTTTAGTAGTCTAAGAGTGTTTTAGTCATCAGGTTATATCTGTATGAAAACATTTTGCGTTTCATGTGTTGTGCAAGTTAGCACTTGGGGAGGGGGGGTAGGAATCAGAGTTAAGTTATTCCTACTGCCGAACTCCATATTTTATGAAATTCTATAACTTACTACTTCGTGAAATGTTAAGGTCTTTTTGGACACAAAACATATGCAGATTCATTGGTTGTGCTCTTAAGTATGGAGGAGACTGTAGACATACGAGAAGATTGAATCATGGGATTCACATTTATGCGTGGCATTTGGCGATACATTTCATCGTATGCTGAATTTGTGCTAGTACTTTAGATTTTGTTGAGATCACCAATTTTGTGATGAGCCAGAACGAGATGATATGTTGATTGGAAGCTGTGATATGCTTGTATATGTAAAGGACAAGCTATGTCTATCTAATTTCCTATTTTCTTACCTTACAAAGTATGTTATGTTTTGCTAAATGTCTGCTACACTTTAGCATTTATCACAGGTCAGATATGTTCACTATATATTCAACTCTCTTGTCCTGAGTACTGCCATGTTATGTCTTTGTATGTGCAAAATTTCCTATTGTAGTTATAGGCATAAGTGATCAAGTGTTTCTTAAAAGTGCCCTTCACTTGGTATTGAATTTGGTATTGAGAACCTTCCACTTCATTAGTTTAAACCATCTTGACCTACCTTGTATTCCGTTTTGAATAGGCAGAGAAAGATCCGAGATCGGCGATTGAACTTATTAAACATGCCAAGATAATGTTAAAGATTATGCTGTTAGTTTCATCAGAGGAACAATCCAGTTACATCTCCAGTTGGTCGAAGATGATATCTGCTTGTGCTCAAGAATTGAGACATGGTGCCTGGATTTGGAAGCAGTCATTGGAAAAGGATGTCCAAACTGAAATCCTCTCAGAACCTCGAGGTACGTGGCCATATACAGTTGTGGTAAAAACCTTTATGGTTGCAGTGTTAGTGAAAGATGTTAAGTGATTTTATGCTCGGGTGTAGATGCGTTTTTGTCTTTGCATGATGATTAATCTTCAAATCTGGCTCCCAATGTGATTATGTTGAAATTTCAGGCAAAAGGTTTATTCTTGCCCTCGGGGAGATTTACAGAGTAGTCGTAGTTCTGGAAGCATCGGTGAAACTTTTTAAGCTGTGGATACTTTTGAGTACTGTAGATCCCACTGTAATCTATGGTCTTTTAGAAGAATGTCATGCTCTCTGGTCTAGTTCGGGACTGCAAGACGCTCTTTCAAGTTTGTCCAATTCAACTGCTTCAGGGTATGATGTAAATGTCAAAGCTTTATTGGAGTCCATCAAGCATATTCATGATTTTGATGTATTTACACTTGGGAACCATGATTTTGCACAACAAGTGCCGTTGTGTCGGCTGTCCGTCTTAACACCAGGAAATCTGCCAGGTTAGGCGTCTTCTTGTTCCATTATTTAGTGCCAACAGATCTTACCCCTGGGGGTTAATGCTTTTCACATGGATCCCCTTAAAATTGAAGTGCGAGACCACTCACAAGTCCCTCAAACAATGATCGATATAGTTTAGTGAGATGCCTGTAACTAATAGTGGATTGCTTGTGTCAATTTTTCTTCACTAGGTGGATATGTGAAGATGGTCTAAGCTAGGTTTATCACTGAAATAACCTCTACAATCTTTGAAACCTTGAACTCATGCCATGCTATGAAAGGTCCATTTCTACCATATATTAATGTATTAGATGTATAGAACTACATGGCCAAAAGCCTAACTATTAAGATGATACTAATTGCAAAACTATTTCAGTTGTCGTTGAAAACGTAGTTATAAAGTAGATCAAAGAAAAAAGGATTCAAACTTTGAGATGTTCTGACATTTTTACATTGGTCCCATCTCATTTTCAATTTGCATTGTATGTACTACGATCAGGTATGAAGCTGGTGGCTTGGAATGGAGAGAACTACATTCTAACACTAGCGAACTTTTGGGCAAATATGATTAGCCCTGATCCTCCAAACTTGCCTTCTTTACATGTTAGCTGATGAATGATTGCCACCCGGAAAGGGAGAAAGGTTTTCTGAAACCCCTGTTTAAGTCTATCGAGAGATCAACCTTTGGAAAAGAAAGTTCCATCGATGCCGCGTGAAGATTTGGAACGCCGCAACGCATAGCATTCTTTTGTTATCCCCTTTTAGTTATTGCCATTCTTTTTTACAAGGCCATAAGCTGTAGTATAGTGCAATTGTTGTTTTATTGTCACGCCTGAGTTGAAGTCTGGGTGAAATTAAATGAACACCCGTACAGCTAGAGACAGGGTTGTAAAAGACCAAATCTTGTCCTAACGTCTGCACTGCAAGTGCATATAAAGCTGGTATTTTGTTGTACAAATATTTGTTGGGAAGTGAGATTTGATTTTTACTTTTCACCATTTCACTTTCACATTTGTCATTAAAACTCTTTTGCTATATAGTCACTTCAGCGGAAAAAAGTAGAGCTCAAATATTAAGTTCCTTTGTGTTTTGTCCCCATAATTATGTTATTGTTGCAATCTTGTAGGCTAGTAAAGAGGGCAGAGCAACAATAGTTTATTGTACTCCATGACCAATACACGGCTCAATCTTTTCTTCTGATCGCTCCTAACTCGAATTAAAATTTGAATAATCCAACAGTTCCATGAAAATGCTTTGTAATTTACACATGGTCTACCTAATTATGTGCAAGAATGAGATGTACTTTTCTTTAAGTTGGCTTATTGCTTAAACCATGTTTCCAACCTACTCTGGTCGTACCCAAAGGCCCATTGGGGTTCTCATTTTACACAACACGTCCGCACAACAGTCAATATTCAACGCTTCCAACCGGTCAATACATGCACGCTCAAGTCACGTGCACTTTTCACTTTTTCTACGTGACTTCGTCACTAAGAAACTCATTCTTGCACAATGCCTCATCACGCTTCGACCGTCGCACTTCGCACGTCGCCCATCAGCGCACCATGGCACTTGCCCAAGGAAGTCGGCCTCGGCCTTCCCCTTGGGGTCGGCCTCGGCCTTCCCCTATGGGGTTGGCCTCGGCCTCCCCCTTGGGGTTGGCCTTGGCCTTCCCCCAAGGGTTGGCCTTTGGCCTCCATACTTAACACCTTCACTTCCCTTCAAGGGACCATACATCGTCGGCGACCCTCTTCGTCCATCGCCCGAACGTTACTCCGCAACCCCTTCGCCCGGACGTCACTCCGCGACCCCGTTGTCAGGACGTCACTCCGCAACCTTGTCACCCCGTGGCACGGATGTTACTCTGCGACCTCGTCGCCCGGATGTCATCTCCACGACCCCCGTCGCCTGGACGTCACTCTGAGACCCCATCGCCCGGACGTTGTCTCTGTGACCCCCATCTCCGATGTCTGGGTGCCGCACTCCAACACTTCGCCACGCCCATGCACCGCTCCGGTGATACAGCTGTGCCCCGAGGCTCTCTATCACAATGTCGTGCCCCCGGGCACCATAAACACTCTGTCGCACCCATGCGCCGCGTCGCTGATATAGCCGTGCCCCGAGGCTCTCTGTCACAATGTCGTGCCCCCAGGCACCATACACACTTCGTCCTGCCCATGCGCCTCGCTGCTGATACAGCCGTGCCCCCAGGCTCTCTTTCACAATGTCGTGCCCCCGGGCACCATACACACTTCATCGCGTCCGTGCGCCATCTCCATGACATGTGCCCCCGGCACCAGCTATTGTCCCGTAACGGTCGTTGCCACGCCCATGCGCCACAATTATGTTACATGCTCTCGGGCACCACTCTCATTCACCACACCATGCGCCCTCGCCATGGACGTGGAACATGCTTCGACCCACTCTCCGGAGTGTGCAGCATCCCGGGGGGATAGGCAACTCCTCCGGGACACTATCTCCGTCAAGGAGCTTTTCAACTCCCATTCTGTCAGGTAGACGGCGGAATGCTACCTCAGCCCGTCAGGTAGACGGCTCCTCCAGAATACTACCTCGACGCGCTCCAAGTGCTCCAGCACAAGGACTCACCCGCGGGGATAGGCGACTCCTCCGGGACACTATCTCTGCCAGGGAGCTTTTCAACTCCCCTTCCGCCCGGTAGACGGCTCCTCGGGGATGCTACCTCGGCCCGTCAGGTTGACAGCTCCTCTGGGATGCTACCTTGACGTGTTTCGAGTGCTCCGGCCCAAGGACTCACCCGCGGAGATAGGTGACTACTCCGGGACACTATCTCCACCAGGGAGCTTTTTGACTCCCCTTCTGTCAGGTAGACGGCTCCTCTGGGATGTTACCTAGCCCATCGGGTAGACGGCTCCTCCAGGATGCTACCTTGAAACCTCCGAGTGCTCTGGCACAAGGACTCACCCGTGGGATAGGCGACTCCTCCGAGACACTATCTCTGCCAAGGTGTCTTCGTGAGTGGCCTACGTGCTCCGGCACTGGGGGCTCGCGTAGGCATCCCTAGAGACTATGACCCTCGAGTCACTCCAAGACAGAAGCAGGTCTTCGGAGGCCATAGCGCCTAGTCCACTTGGCAGCTGGGCGTCAGGTCTTCCCCACCGCTGCCAGGCCTGTGGGACTCTGCAAGGGCTTGGATTGGTGGCTAGATCAAGGGGGTTCTCTGGCCACACCGACGCTGTGGGATCCAGGCTTTCTAGATAGACAAAGCGATGCTGTGCGGGGCAGGCAGGGTGAATATGCCATTCGACAGTTTGTGGAGCACCTGCAGCTGTGGACCCCTCGGTGACTTGTCACTCTTGGGGCGCCACGTGTCGCATGATGACATCATCATCTCAACCTCTATAAATAGAGGCCTTGAGATTTCATTTGGATGGATGGAACATAATTCACACATTTTCACTTTCTCACTCTAGAATCCTAGAGAGAAAAACATAAAGGACCCAGACTCTGGACCTAAGCATCGGACTGTGACTGTTGTCGTGTATTCACCCTGCGCCATCGCCCTCGCAGCACTGCCACCCTCAAGCTTTGTCTGGGAAACCCTTGGTCTCTGCCTTTGCTCCACCCTTGTTGTGTCCCACATCGGCGTATTTGACATCTGACTCGGACTGCATTCCTTGTGGTACCTCCACGTCGACTGCGAACCCATATTTATTGGCGTCAAACCATAATAGCTCCTGTCAAAGTAATGTGAAATAGATTCAAGTACGCCTTACAATATTTCAAGAACTTAAAAGTCAACATTGTTTTGATAAAATTTATTACGGCTTTTAAATTAGGGTTAGCATTTTACTTTTCCGCCTTATCTGGAAGAATTGCATTAGTAATCGGGAAGACTTGTACTCGGCCCAATTTTACCACTCAGGGTTGAAAGAACTTTGCGCCTCTCTAATTTAGGTGAGTTGCACTAAATATTTTCATAGTTTTTTTTTCTTGATTAATCCCCTATCGTGAGTGTTTCAAAAGTTCTTCAAAAGCAAAGCTCCAAAAGAACTTCTCCTCTCCAATTTTTACAATTATGCTTTGGCATAATAGTATAGTGTCAATTATATTAACAGAAGTGCATTAAATCTTAACGTCTAACAACCTCTTCCTACTTTCTTTAGCGGTATTTGGTTAGCGATATGTGTTCGTCCTCGTACTTTTATCCTTTGAAAGCCAAAGGTGATGAAGTAGAACTAATCCATCGCGTAGGGGCAGAGGTTGTAATTGGTCCTATTACCTTTCCACCAATTTCGTGCAAGTTCATAACTCTCGATAATTTAGGCCCTAAACTTTAGAGGTGTAACGTACATGGTGCATACCCATAATTTTTCGCTATATACTGTTGTTATAGTGTCATTGGCTAAAAGAGCTAATAGCCTGTTTGAGAGTTTTTTTTTTTTAGTAGAAAAAAGAGTGGAAAAGAAAAGAATGTGGCTCATTTCCTGCTTTTTCTCTAGTTTGTGAGTTTTTTTAAGAGAGAAAATGGAAAAAAGTTTGCACCTCTTTTGTCTTGAAATCTTTCCTCCCAAAATTGGGACGAAACAGACAGAAAGAAAACTCTCATAAGTAAAATTTTAATAATGCCTATAGTATCATTGAGATTATAATGACTGAATTTTTAATGACTTATAGGTCCTAGTATTTCTTACAAGAACATATCATCAAATTTATTGCAAACAAACAGAAGAAGTGGTGGTTAGTTTCATCTCCTACGGTCTCAGGTAAGAATCTTGGAAAGCCCAAGGCTTGGCTGTCCACCCGAGAGGCGCAAGTTCATGTTAGAAAAGATGATGAGAGGTTCAGATTGTCGCTGATAAGATATTTGAGTGTTGGAGTTGACTCATGACTGATTGTTATGCTTTTGATTTGATATTAATTATATTTAGATGGTCAGATGTTTGTAGTCAACTTATGACTAGTTTATGTATTGTTTTATTATGATATTAACCATTGATACGAGACTTATCACATTATTATGGTATAAACTTTTTGTGATGTACTTGATGATCAATTTTTTTCTCTATCTAGATAATGTTCTTAAATAGGATCATACTAAAATCTTGTTTGTTTCACAAAAATTGCTTAACGAAAAACGATTGTGAAAAAATATTTTTTTGGAAAATAGCAGCCTTCTAAAAAATATTTTTATTAATTTTATTTTTCTTTGTTTGGGCGGCGCAATGAAAAATGATAAAACTACCTGCAATCCTGTACCAAAAATTACAGGAGTGAACGAAAGAAGTTGAAAAATAAAAGAAGTTGCAGAAGACTGAAGAGGAATACAGTTGATCAATCTCTCCCCCCAATTCCTCCCTCTTCTTTTCAACACAGTTGATCAATCTCTCAATTGTTTGGCCAAATTCTTCCACTTCTACCACAAATTCAAGCCAATACCCGTCATCAAGAAACCATGGTGTTCTCGAAAGACCAAGCAACCTCGTCCTCCCAAATCCTGCCCACGGAACACACCCCTCTTGTAACCAACCACCACCAACCTCAAAACCTTCGCCAACGTTTTCATCACTGGCGTCGGCCTCCCCTACGCCGCACCGACTGGCTCGCCGGCCTCCTCACCCTCTTCTCCGTTGCCGCCCTTAATTACCACTGTATGATGCTCCAATTTACACGCGCCGCCGCCTCCACCTTCTCCGCCCCAAACTATCCTTCTTCTGCAACCTCGGTGCCGCCGTTTGCGGCCCCTTCGGCCGCTTCTCCGTCGACGCCATGATCGTCCTCCCCCAGGCCCGAGTCTGCGTCAAGCACAAGATCTTGTATTTGGCAGACGTGAAATGTGGGAAAGGAGACGTGACGGGGGAAATGACTTTCCCTTTTATTTTGGTAAAACGTTTTCCTAAAAAATTGTCTAGTTCTTACATGTAATTAAAATATTTTCCGTAAACAGCTTTCCAATAAACACGTCAAACACCTGAAAATATAAAAAATGTTTTTCAAAAAATATTTTCAGTGAAATAAATAGGATATTTAAATTAACATATTTTTGTATAATATATATATATATATATATATATATATAATATTATATGTTTTTTTTTTCTGATTTCACATATGAGAAAAATGAACGATATTTTCCTTTCTCTCTTGAACTCACAAGTGTATTATTCCTTCTCTTCTTTTATTTTCTTTTCTTTCCTGTCGAAAATCGCGCTATAAAAATCCTCCATGTTTCGGCCTTAAAGCCGCCGCTCAGTTCCAGCGTTACTCCCACGCCACCGCGAACCACCGCCACAAATCCGATACTCCCTCTACACTCATTTTCTCATAGGAAAACACTTACTATAGTTATTGGTGGCTTCATAGAACGCCATGGATATAAATCTGTTCCGTGAAGACAAGGGCAACAATCCCTAAATTATACGGGAATCGTAGCGACGTCGATTTGCAAAAGTCAAACTCGTCGATGACATCATTCTGCTCGACAAAGAGTGGCGGCAGCATAATTTACTTAAAACATTCAGCTGTTTATACTTCCTCTTTTTCTTATGGTTTTGCAGGGCTTGAATTGTTACTATTTCGTTTGTTGTGTAGGTCAGTTTGAGCTCGATAATCTTCGCAAATATTTCAACAAGATCACCAAAGAAATTGCTAAACTCAAAATTGTGAGCCAAATTGTTTTTTGTTTTCTTCGTGTATTTGATTAATCCTATTTTTTTTATTTTTTTGTGAATATGGAGCGAAATTCACTAGCTATTATCTATGTGTAATTTGTCCGTTAAGCTTGTCGTTTTGCCGATATGTGCGGACAGCAGAAACTTAGTTCTAGATGGGCACCTAATAGCCAAATAAATTTTGCTTAAAATATTGTCGTTAATGAGTTAAACCTAATAAACTGATGAACGTGGGCCAAAGGGACAAGAAGCAAGAACTCCAATTCGGCAATTCAAACTTCTCAGTTCGTTAGGTGGGCAGTATATTCAACTTGTTCATGAAAGCTCCACGTAATCAAACCCTAATTGCCAAATTCAGTGCTAAATTCTCTCAAATGCCAAATTCCCACTTCCTAATTGCAACCACAAAACAACAATTGCCAATCTCTCAATCCAAAATGAAAAATCTTAACAAACCTCGTTCTGAAACCTATACACCCATCACCCACGAGCAGCAATTGCAATCTGAAAATAAAAATCCAAAATCTCAATATGAAATTAAGGTTCTCACTAGCGGCCCAATTCCCCATTGGGACTTGTAAGTTCCAAAATTTAATTATTAAATTCTAATTTGAAACAAAAAGGAAAGGGTTCAAGTTCCAGAAATTACATTTTTCTAAGAATAAACACTGGAAGTCTAGATCTTACCTTGCTTTCAAAGTGGAAGATTAGGGTTTACGACGTTGCATGGAGGCAATGGAGCAATTCCAGTAATCAGTGCAAGAATGGTGGCTTTATATTTGGGGGAAAAAAGCTAGGGTTCTTCATGATTTTTAGGCTAAAGGGATTGTCGTGGAGAAATTAAGTAAGATACTGATAATTTGAGAAAGAAAATTTGAGGAGAGCGTCATTGCAAATACATCATGACGAATCGACAAAGCTGGAGGAATAGATGAATCGATGATTCGAGCAATACACTACAACTTCAACCATTCTAGCGTGATTGATTCTACCGTCTACGCGACTATGCTGGTCGGCAGAGGTGGACCTGCTGGCAGAGGCAGTGGGCTGTGGCGTTGAGGGCGTAAGGCCGGTGAGGGGACTGCGGAGACGGTATTGTGCTCCGTGCCTTTATCTATTATGTGACTTTCAGGCTTTGGAAACAGAGGGACTTTGAAAACAATAGAGAATAAAGATAATTTTTTTTGTTAACTTTAAGCACAGACTTTTTTTTTTATTTGTGTAAGTTTAGCATTTTTAATGGCTAAAATGACATTTTTTTTTAACTATTTTTAGAATTTTCAGATAGCTTAATATTTAAAGTGACTAAAAATATATCTCTTTTAAGCATTTTTAAAAATATTAGGTGGGCACTTTTTTCATTAAAGATAAAATATACCATATAGAATAAAAATTCACTGAGAAGCAGGTGGGCACCGGCCCACCTGTGCCCCCCCCCCCCCCCCCCCCAGTGTGCGGAAGCCTCTAAAAGCGTTTCGAAATGCAAAGCCATTGCTTGACAACGCGTTGGACTCTAAACTGCAGTGTTTACATGTAAACAAAAGCACCGTTTGACAATAATAACTAACTCTAGAAAAAGAAGCATTTGTTCGACAGGTTTTGTTTTTTCTCTGCAAAAACAAAAACAAGTGTTTACATGTAAACTGCAGTGTTTTTTCATGCTACCTGTTGCTACTCTTTCCAGTAATGTATCCCAAATTTTGGCACCCAGAAGGTGCGGAGCATTGTGATCCAAAACTTTTAAGCACTGGAGTCCGCTGTTCTGAATTACGTTGATGATAATGTGCAACATCATCAGTGTTTATAAATTTCAGATAATTTTACTTCCATGTGATCTCTTAGTCAAGAGAATAAGAGACTACTTGTTCTGCAACCAGATAACAATTGCAAATTTAGGCTAGTCATTTTGACTTTAAATAAAAAGGGATAACTCTTTTGGGATAATTTCCCTCTCCCTGGCCACTTGCTTAGCTGTTGGTTGTGGATCCTCAGGAAAGGAGGGAGTGAGAGATTAGTTGCCTGTGGAAAGTCCAAGTGAATGCTTGTTCAACCCAGTGAGCAACAAGTATGGTTGTATGAACCTAGAAGGAGATTAGGTCCATGTGTTTGACTGTTGATATTTAAATTTGCATTTTCCTTTTCAATTTAAAGCTTCAGCACACCCTTCTTCTTTCTTTTTCTGAACAACAATCATGACAATATGTTGATGGGTTAGTTGAAACTCTGAGATGTTTGATAACTGTCGTAGTAGTTGTAATTTATTAAAAGAATTTGATTGTGATCCCCTTGCTTTGGAATTGTTGTTTTGACACCAGTCGGGCGAGGATGCAACAGAAAAGATTAAAAATACCGAAGAAAACAAGTCATTGACTGCAAAGAAAGAAGCTGAAGTTCAGGAGGCCCGGGGAGCATTATGTTCAAAATTGGACCTAATTGGGAACCTTGTGCATGACTCAGTTCCAGTCAGCAATGATGAGGTGTGTGCACTTTATCCTTAGTAATTGAACCAGTTGGATTTGTTCTCTTAAAGTTTTTAAACATATTTGTAGGATAACAATGCTGTAGTTTGATCTTGGGGTGAGAAGCGGTCAGAGCCAAAACTGAAAAATCATGTTGAGCTTCTTGGAATTGCAGATACAAAGAAAGGTAATGAAATCATGTGGTCCGGTCTATTTGGTGCTTATGGATGAGGTGTCCATTTAGTAAGTGTATTCGAACATATTAGGGAATTGGAGTTAATTGTCTTCCTCGAGGAGCATGTTGATTAAACAAATCTAGTTCTAAGTACGTGGGCTAGCTACTTGGGTTCCTCACTGCTCTCCACATTCGGCCCACGATTCACTTGCTATTTCGCGCCATAGTGGCTACCTTTTGTACTGTAGTAAAGAAATTTAGTTATGCATGTTTCCATGGATTAATGACTCTTATACTAGCTGCACAAGGTTTTTTTTTTTTTTTGAGCTTTTTGTTCACTTATTGAGGCTTTTGGTCTTGCTGTACAACATGTTGTGCCCCTTTTCTTTCTTTATTTTGTCTTCCGTTACTGGTTATTTCAGTTTTGTTCACTTAATAGGAAACAATTGTGGTGTCATACTGACTAGAATGTCAATGCATTCTGTTTGAAACATCTAGGGGCTAATGTGGCGGGATATCGAGGCTTCTATCTGAAAGGAGATGGTGTACGTCTTAATCAGGCTCTTATTAATTTTGGTCTTGATTTTTTGGAGAAAAGGGAGTTCACTTTGTTGCAGACTCCATTCTTCATGAGAAAAGATATTATGGCAAGATGTGCTCAATTTGATGAACAACTTTACAAGGTAACAGATCTGATGTCTCAAATATCAAGTCTGAGCTTGTCGATTTGCTTATGATACCTGTTAAAAAACAATCACTGCCTGATGCACGCACTCCAACATTGTTTCTTTTGAACTATATTGTCTTGGAGTACTCAATTTTGTTTTAAGAACCAGTTAAGCCAGGAACCGAGCACATAGCACCATGAGTCTTTTTGAAATATATAAATTTATGATTTGCATGTGGAAGATTGAACACATCCAGGTGTACCATTTTCATGTGGACCAAGTCTGACTTGCACAATTTGAAATGGAGTTTACTGATATGGTCAATTTTCACTAGTACAAGCAAGTTATTTCATCTGCACAGACCGATTGTTGCTTGTGCATATATGATGCAAATGAGTTTCACTTTCACAGAGCCTCGTACTGATATCCTTTCTAATCTTGTCAGCCATTATCTGGGCTACATCGTATGGTAAATAAAATTGCTGACTTTTGAATTCGACACGATTTATGCTTGCCAGAGTTTGCTGTTGTTCTATAGGTAACTGGCGAGGGAGACGACAAATTTCTGATTGCTACAGCTGAGCAGCCACTCTGTGCTTATCATAGAGATGATTGGATTCAACCTTCACAGTTGCCATTAAGGTCTTTACATTTACTGGTTGAATTTGTTGCCTTGTAAACCATTATTTGTTCTCTCAAAAATTATAAGAATTGTGACCGATATTGCAAATTTCCCAGGTATGCTGGATATTCATCTTGCTTCCGTAAAAAGGCTGGTTCGCATGGTCAAGATACACTTGGAATTTTCGGAGTTCATCAGTTTGAGAAAGTGGAACAATTCTGTATCACCAGCCCAAATGGAAATGAGTCCTGGGAAATGCATGAAGAAATGATCAAAAACTCCGAGGAGGAGTTTTGCAAGATGGTAAGGATTTGTCTTCGCCTTATTCGAAGGTTATGTTTCTCATTTGTTAGTTTCTTTCACCTGCCATTCAAAAAATGCAGGGTTTTTCCTTTTGGTAACTTTTTTATTGCTCTAATATGTTCTACCGACTGAATTTTCTGTATACAGCTAAAACTTCCATATCGTGTAGTGGCCATCGTCTCTGGTGCACTAAATGATGCAGCTGCAAAGAAGTACGACTTGGAAGCATGGTTTCCTGCATCCAGTGCTTACAGAGAGCTCGTGTCATGTTCGAATTGCACCGACTCAGTCAAGAAAACTGGAGATTCGATATGGGCAAAAGAAGGTAGACGATGCCCTCCACATTTTTTAGTTGTTTTAACTTCCAGCTGATGCTTTGACTTCTATGTTAGAACTTTGATAATAGCAAATTCTGAACCTGATAGATCCTGCACGACTGCACTTGCAGAATAGTGGGCAGGTCAAGCAATACGTCCATTTATTAAACTCTACCCTCACAGCAACAGATCCTTGAGACTTACCAAAAGGAAGATGGCGTCGAAATACCAGAAGTGCTGCGAGATTACATGGGTGGGAAGGCTTTCCTGCCTTTCCCAGAGCCAGTCAAAGAAGTTAAAGGGAAGAAATCGAAGGCCTAGTTGCATTTCTTAAACCTGTGCTAAGCGTAAGTGGATAGTTTTTGTCGCTGCAATAGCAATTTTCATCGTAACCAGTTGAATTGCATCTCCCTAAAACTCATTTACTTATCCGAAATGGAAACCACTCTCTCTCTCTCTCTCTCTCTTTTTTTTGATTAGTTTTATAGTTTTGTTTGAGGTGCTTTATATTTTATGGGAAGCCAATGCATGGGCGTAGCGAGTATGTGCGTTAGTTTTATATACACTAGGAAATGCTTTTAAGTTAGAGCGCTGTTATAAAATGTCATCGAGAGAAACTCATAATTTACAGCAACGGAAATGTTTATGAAATGGCAGGTAACAACCTTAGTTTCATCTTTTGTACTCGTTATCCTTTGATATTAATGCATCTTTATGGAATACCAAGGTACAATTTCAAGGATTGGTATCAGCATAGCTAAATCATCCTTCTGTTTTATTTGATATTTTCTTAACTTTTGGTGAATTTCGGCCAAGTGGCATTCAACCTTTATCGTTTGTTTTTTTTTTTTTTGGGGGGGGGGGGGGGGGGGTGTGGGCAAATAAAACCTCAAAGTTTTGAATTGTGCAATTTAAGTCACTGACATTTTCAAATTGCAGTAATTAAACCTAAAATGAATAAAAAAATTTGTGGACAGTCCATTTTTTTTTTTTGAAAATTATCAGAAATATATACCATGAGATAATAAATGAGGCTAACATTCCCTAGCTGAGATTACTAGTCATCCAACATCCAGAACGGTTAATACCCTTATCCGGTAGGTAATGCAAAAAAGAAAAATAAATAATGACTATTTTTTTTTATTAAAGTAGAGATTGACTAGTAACTAGCAAAAATAAACAGAGAGATTTAAAACTAAAGGCTAAAAACCCAAAATAGACCAACTACACAGAAAAGATAATAACTAAATCTAAGATAAGAACAAAAAAAAAAAAACACAACACCATTGATGAGTCACCAACCCAACTCCCAGTCACCTGGTACCATCACGAACACGTGGCCTCAAATCCCATTCTTCACGTCGGCACCGGAAACACCACCGTCGCTGGCCATTCCAGCTCTGCCGAGTCCCAGAAGGTAGATTCACCCACGAAAAAACATCCAAATTTGATCATTAGTCGAGACCTGCAAAGCCAAGACTTTGTCGGACAAGACCCCATCGCTGACAAGCCAAACACTATTGGAAAAACCAACCGAGGACCCTGCGAACCGCTTACAGCCACTGATCAAAACCACCCTACCCGATCCACTGACAAATTAACCTAAAACAATTAAAAACACATTAGGCAGAAATCGAAAGCTTTAATCACCACCACAAAACCTTTCTAAATCAAGGGGAGGGGGAACGACTATGGGGGAAAGGGGAGAAAAAAAACCCTAGAAGAAAATAACCCAGATCTAGACTCTCCAAACCCTCTCAAACCCATGGCCGCACTTCACCCAACAAATCCCACTGGCGAAAATTAACCCCCCACCGGCAACCACCACAATTCGAACAGGTAGCTCCGCAACTCTTCGCGAGCGCCTTGAGGACTCCGACAACATACCCCACAACCAAACACCAACCCATCATCGACGCCGGATACGCAAAACCACACCGGAGCGATGGCAAGTATCGAGACAACCATATGTGACAACTCACCGAACCCATCAAGAGCCCAAAAGAAAAAACCCGAACTCAAACAAACCTAAGCTAGACTACCATGTCACCACCCACCGTGAAAGCCGGCAGTGGTGATGGAACCGAAATTTGGGAGATGGAGAAGGATGGCACAGGAGGTGCCTTTATCGCATTTATCGCCTCTCTCAGAGGCGTTTCTTTGTTTGGACAGTCCATTGAGTGTAGGGCTGTATACGAACCGAGTTCGAGCCGAACATAGGTGTGTTCCAACTCGGTTCGTTTAAATTTTGGTCTGTTTGAGCTCAGCTCGAGTTCGTTAAGAGCAAAAAATTCAATGTTCGAACTCGGCTCGAGTTCGTGAATGGAGAACTCGGCCTCGACTCGTTTAACAATAAGAGTCGAACTTGAGTTCAGAAACTCAGGTCGTGTTCGAGTTCAACTTCCAACAAATCTCTAAATCTGCAAAGAAATCCTCAAATATTTCAATCTAATCAAGCTAAAATGAATTTAAAAACGATATTATAGAAGATACAAGAGGGATGCAGAATAAAACACTACAAATTAAAAGAGATCTTGGAGATCCTGATCTATTGGCGATGAAAACAATGAAACGACATGAGACATGCGCCGGCGATGTGGAGATGATGACTTCGAAGAGATGCGCCGGCAATGGGGAGATGAAGACTCTTCTAAGTGTAAAAAGGCTACAGGAAGGGCCAAGTTTTCTTGCGTGAAAAGTAAGCAAATTCAAAGCAAGTTGCTTGCTTCTGTTTTGTCGAGTGAAACTCCGCTTGACGAAATCCAATCTGTGGTCGCTTCTCCTGCAATCGAAGAGCGGTAGAGTAACTCCATGGTAAGGCGTAAGTCATCGGTTCAAATCCAGTCTCACTTGGATCGGTTCGAACAACATGGTGGCCTTGGTAGCAAGAACTATGAGGTAAGAGCTCATAGAAGCGCAGCTGTATCTGAAAGGGTGAGTTGATGAGGGCTCTAACTAGGTCGAAGAGAAAGAAAAATAAGTAGATTCCTCCTTCCTCCTTTCTTCGAAAGTAGAAGCCCCCACAGCTCGCCCCAAACCCTACCAGCTTTCCAGGCTTCAATAATTATCCACCCAAGATAGCGAAGAAATTGTCGGTGGCGTCGCCTCTTGTACGCTCATAAGCTTTGGTTTAGTCCAGTCTACATTCTTCGGTTGGGCGTAAAGGGCACGGAGGCGGTGAATTGGGTTGAAAGTGAAAGTTGCGATTCTAAAATAATAATCATGAGAAGGAAACCGAAGGTACTGGAGTTGTGTTTCAGATAAGAGGGCAGTGATCTGACCCAGAATCATGATGAGGTCACAAAGAGGGAAGTAGGGCTCAACTTGCACTGATAGACCCCTATTGTATTGGAATTAGGCCCCCATATCCGGACTCGGACCGAATAACCGAACACCAAGCCCTGCTTTTCTCAATCTCCTTCTTAGTCTGAGCGTGGTGGGTACACGAGTATATGAGGCAGCCTCTATTTTATAATTAGAATAGAATAAGGCCTTAACACAAGAACCAAGCTAGGGATTCACACAGGGCTTTGGCCCTGCCTCCGGTGGGGAGTGAAAACTTCCAGCCCTTTCCTCTGCCGGGGACTTCCACGAAATGAAAACAGGCGGCAAGGCCTCTATTCCGTAATCGGAATAGAATAAGGCCACCCACAACTTCATGATTCTAGTCCCAGGACTTGAACAACAAGAAAAGTTGATTTCACACGGTACGCTCTGGCTAGTGTAAAAATGTCTGGCGGCTCGGTTGATTGGCACTCCCGTAGGCCACTTCAAACGGGTGGGGGCTATCTATTTGCCTCATGAATTGACCTAACACTCCCGTGGGCGATGGTTCGCTCGCGTATAACGCGTTCTACATTTGCCTGATCTTGGTTTTTGATTTGACTGAGCAAAAGGAAAAAAACTATTGTAATAGTCCCATGTCGATCCCCACCAATTGCACTTATCCTCGACATGAATTAGGATCTCTTTTCTGCAACGAAAAAAAATGGAGGGCTTCCTTATTCAATAGCACTATGTTTCAAAGGAGAAGGCATCGCACCGGCCCTAGTGCCTGATTACTTTAGTCACAGGAATCGTTCAACAGTCTTCTTCAATCCTTAAACTACTTTCTAGAAGCATCTTTGCTTCCAGGGCTCCCTTTGCCTTTATTTAACCTAGCAAGTCTTAATAAGGAGATAGCAGATCAGCCTACGAAAGCTCAATGAGACCGAGAGGAGTGGCGCTTCGCCCATCTACATCTAGTTCTATTGAAAAGCCCTTTGAGGTATTATTGAACGCCATGGGAGAAATTCAAAAAACTCCTATAGATAAACTAAGGACCCCTCCGGGGGACTGAACTTTGATTGGCTTGGACTCAGGAGAGTCAACTGTAGTCAGTCTTCGTGCTCACATTGCCCCTGGAACAGCGAAAGAGAAAGTCTTTAAAAGAACTAAAGCTCTTCCTTTTCCGGGGTTTCGGTTCAACTAGTCGTTAAACATGGGGTTTTACCTTTTCTTTTGGAGGTCTAGTCCGATGTGATGGTGAGATCTAGTTTTTTTTTTGTTCGAGGGCCTACTCCTAAACACGGGGAACTCAAATTACCTTGTCTCTCTTCTTTCTTTCCCCGCGACAGCAAGATGATGACTTCGAACTTCGAAGACATACGACGGCGACATCGTAGACAGCGTCGTAGATGGCATCGTTGACAGCGTTGAAGCCATGATGTGCATGCGTGGACAGGGGAGAGAGAGAGAGAGAGGCGGGGTGGAGGGGGTATATGCGATCTATGTGTGTGTGTGTGTGTGTGTGTGTGTGTGTGTGTGACGGGGAAGGGATGGAGAGCAAGCGGCTGTGGCTTATGTTGTGTGTGCTTTGTATGTGTTTAGATTTGGGTTTATGTTTTAGTTTATATAGTTAGGGCTTCCTAGATGTTGGGCTTCAGAGATTGGGCAAATCCCATGGGCTTGGGGTTTTGGGCTAATTAACTTTAAGGCCTCAATTTAAAGTATTAATTTATATGATTATGAAAATGTTATTTTTTAAATATATTATAATTAATTTATTATTTAGACGAGTTGTTCGCGAACACGTTTACGAACATTTTGGAGTGTTCATGTTCGGCTCGTTTAATAAACGAGCTCTATAAACTTGTTCATGTTCGATTCCTATATTATATGAACGAACGCGAACGAGTTTTAAGGAGAACGAAACGCGAGTCGTTCGTGAACAGCTCGATTCATTTACAGCCCAAGTGTGCTTGAACATGACCTTCATAGTGGGGTAACTCCGTTTAAAGGTAACATGTTTTAGTGACAAAATTTTACTGGCTAAATTTAAAATATAATTATGCTTTTTACTTTTTGTTTTGTTAACTTATCTATTATTTCCCTTTTTCTTTTCTTCTCTTCTTACCACCACCCACTCCTATCCTTCCATCCACCGACATCCACCACCACCATCTTCACTATTATCACTCCAAGACCGACACTATCACAACACCACATTCACAACCACCACTTCAATAAATCCAGCACAACCATTATTACCAAGCCAAACCACCATTGTCTTCAAACCTACCACCTATGTGAGTAAACTCACCCCTTAGCACTATCACAATTACCACCACAATTACCAATCCTACACACCACTTGCTCAAAACCAAATCCACCTTCAATCTAACCCTCTTCTTCCCATGAATGTCATGCCATGTACTTAAAAATATTTTGCCTTACAGAAATATATATACCATGCTCATGTTGGCACGGCTGCGGATTGATCTGACTCCATTTTTTTTATGATAAGAGAACTGCATTGAAATGAAATTAAACGGATACAAAGTTTCATGATAGAGGGCCTTATGGCCGTACACCTTATTGTACCAAAAGAGAACACCAAACAAACTACAGAGCAAACTATAATACCCCATGTCAAACAAAAGTACATTAGCTACGCATACTGTCTAGTACCCAGTCTTGGTATACCGTCGTCCGGGCTTGGCAGGTAAAAAGAGCTAATGATTTAGCTTCTATCAAATGATGTGGGGCTGCCCTCGCAATACTGTACTGATGAAACTTATTCATAAGATGGCACATGTCATAGATAATCTGCTAAAAAAAGCCCTAGTTCGTCCCAAATGACAAATATAGTAAATACAACATGCATATAAAAATGAAATGATATAAAGGAAGTAGATTGGATTGGACTTACAGCCCTCAAGGCATTACTCAAAACATTAATTAACAAGAGTGGGATTAGAAGGGGAGGTGAAGTTGAAGGACAAGGAGATGAAGAGGAGGAGGAGTGCGACAGATACGTCGAAGGCGAAGAGCTTGAAGGTGAGCCAGTATGGTTGTTCCAACGAGGGAGGTGCTCGAGCGTTGAAGCGGCGTCATGTTCACCATTGTTGTAACTTAGCCCCTCGTACTTGTGGTTTTGGCAGGGTGATAGATGACGAGGGTGCTGGTCGCCTGATGAGTGGTGATTGTGGAGTGGAGTGGTGATATCTGGTGGCTCTGGGTAGATAGGTGGTGAAGTTACTGATACGGTTGTGGAGAGAGAAGAAAATAAAAGAAAAAAAGTTTCCACATAAATGCTCTCTAAATAACTAACATGCATGACGCACTTAGATGACCGTCAACAGAAGTTTAATGAATTGTTGATTTTGAGTTCAATTGTTGCAAGTTAAAGACATTTGGGGGGGGGGGGGGGTAGGGGGGTTTGGTTGCACGACCTGAAACGTTAGGATACTATTTGCCAAAACAAGCAAACCATAGGAGGTTGGAGGCCATTTAGTTAGTTAGCATAGTTTTTGTTTTGCACTTTCTTCTCCAGTTTTGTAAACTGGAATTTTTTTTTTCCTTGTTTGACAGATAATTTTTGTTTTGCTATTTTTTTTCCTTCAGTTTTTAAACGGGGCTATTTTTAAAAAGGGCTAATTACACCTATATCCCTGAGGTTTGGAGGTAATTACATGTAAGAACAATAGTTTGGAAAAATTACACTTATGTTCGTTGACCAAACGAAATACGAAAATACTTAACGGTTTTGATAAACAGACCTAATTACCCCTCAACGAAGTTGAAATTCCTTGTTCTTTTATACTTTTTTCTCTCTCACTCTCTCTGCAGTTCATGTAACACCCTTTGGAACCTGTTGCATGCGATCCCCCTGGAAAACCTAATTGATTTCGCGCATTCAATCAAGAGAAGTCGGTGCAGCATGTGCGGATAAATTACACTTGTTAGGCCAAAATCTCTGACCAATTGTTGTTGCACATTCAATCAGGGACTTTGGCGTGGCCCTCGGCGGTGCTGTCAGTGGGCAAATGGAATTGACAGCAGCAACGCCACCCGTCTGGGCACAGATCGGGCTGTCGGTAGAAAGGAGGATCGAGCGAAGGGGGCTATGGTGGTGGCGCAAGGGGGCTGCCGGGGGTGGATTTGCGCATTCAATCAAGGACTTTGGCGTTGCCCTAGGCGGGCAAATGGAGTTGACAGCTGCAACGCCGCCCATCTCGGCACAGATCGGGCGGCAGAAAGGAAGATCGAGTAGAGGGGGCTACGATCCTGGGGCAAGGGGGCTGCCGACGATGGGTCCTTAAATCCAGAGCATTTTGCAGGTGGGTTATGGTTGGACCAGTGTTGATTTGTGTATAGTGGGGCGGTGGGTGGGTTGATCGGCGGTGGGGCGAGGGAGGGGGCTGCCGGCGTTGGGCAAGGGAGAGGGCTACCGACGCATTTTAATGGAAAAAATTGAATTTTAGGGTTTTGAGAATCAGGGTTTTGAAGCCCTAATTTGCATATTAAGACCCTTAGGTTTTGAATCATATTGAGAAATTTCATGAAAAGGAACAAATCAATTTTGGGTTTTAAAACCCTCTTGAAATCTTAATTTAAAAATCTTAAAAATATTGAGTATATACAGTATAAGGGGCAATATTGTCATTTTAAAAATACGTATTGATGACATCATAAAAAAGTATACTTTTTGGACGGAACCCTGACGGATGGAGACAGCTGATACATTTTAAAAGTGTTTGGTCACGGTTTGTTACATTTTAAAACTTATTGTTCTTGACTGTAATTACACCATTATCTCAGGGATATATGTGTAATTAGCCCTTTTAAAAACTACATTTTGGAGTTTTGTTTTGTTTTGTTTTTTTTTTATCTAACCATCAAACTTTATTAGAAGCAATTTGCTATCCACATTTCAAAAACACTCATTTCATTTCATCACTCACCACCACTACCACTACCACTACTACTACTTACCCTCTAAGCCCTCACCACCACTACCACCAACAGACAACCACCGTCACCACCTGGCACCATCCCAACCACCCCATCTTCGTCACCCCACTGCTGTGCACCACATATTTGCCACCGTCACCACCCTATCACTATCACACTTACAGATCTCTTACATTGCCGCCACAATCCCGTTGTTGCCATCGACAAATTTGCCCCACAGCCACCACCCCACCACCATCGCACGAATCTACTCCACCATTGTATCGCATCAACCAAGCGGACATCATCGCAACCACTATCTTAATCACCAAGCACCACCACCACCATATGAACTACCAAGCACATTGCCACCATGACAATCGGACAACGTCATAACCACCATCGATCAATGTCGACGCCGTCGATTTCATCACTCCCAACCATCTGCCGTCAATCTAGCCACTACCGTCGCAACACCGTCGATCGTCAATGCTGTCGATCTCATCAGACCCCTAGTCTTTTTAAGATTGATTTAATAAATGTAAATTTCAACTTTACCCCGTATTTTTACCCCTTGTCCAACATTGTTTCTTTAAAGTATAATTGTTATTTGAGTTCAATGAATTGGAAAGCATACAAAATACCTCACCATCTCTATGAACTGTTACTGATACTGGGTGTATTTTTGGTGGAGAAAAAAAAAACTAACGAGTCTGTGAATATCAGCTTCACCAGCCATATGCCGTATCAATGAGGCGCACGGATTGCTGGCCCTCACAAATTTATGTCCGGGGAGAAGCCTCCTGTTGTGGATGGAATTTTGTACTGGTTTGATGACCGTCGCTCCCAACAGTTACGGCAGTCTCAAACGTGTGTGTCAAGCAGTTGCATATGCATGACGTCATTTTATAATGGGTCAATTTACATTGGATCTCTATTTACGCCTTGCTTCATGATTCCGGTGATCTCCTCGCCGACGGTAGCCGTCATGATAATGCTGATCACCGTCAGCACATTCTGATTTGGATTGTCATATTTGGTCCGTGGCATGACTTCGTTCACTTTTCGATATTTGGATGCCCACAAGGTAGTCGATCCTTTATTGCCTTTGCTGTGGCAAACCTTTTTCAAACTTTTGACTGTACGATTCATTTCACTTTTTGAAAACATATTATGCCACTCTCGTAAATAAATTAATAATGTTCATTAAAGCAGTCTAAATTTTAAAGGAAAAAGTGCAAAAAATAACCTCGTGGTTTGGATCAGTTGCAAAAAGACTCCTGCTGTTACAAAAGTTGCAAAGGAACACTGGTGGTTGCAAAAGTGTTGCAACCCACGGTTTCTGTTACGAAATAAAAAATTTGTCCAAAATACCCCTGTAAATTGTCCAAATGAAAACGTTGCCCTTCATTCTTCGCCACAAGCCCAAGCCCTAATTAGGGCCGGTGTAAGCAAGAAGGGGACGGGATGGAAGGGGAAAGGGGAACGCTGGTCACTGGCGAGAGCTGAAGCCACAGACGGAAACCAACGGCGGCAAACAGACAAAAGAAACGGCCGAAGCTACGGCCGACCAAAGCTAACCGGAAGGAGGAAAAGAGCGATCGAGACTGCCGATGTAAGCGACCAAGACTACCGATGTGTAGACCGTAGATCCCTACACTCCGGCCTTTCACCACCACGACGTCAGACCAAAAACAAACGGTGGAACCCAAAATCGACAGACAGATCCAGGTGGAGTAGGAGCCGGTGCCGCCGGCGATTGTGATGAGGCAAGTGGCGGCGGTTAGGGTTTGGCTGATTGGAGTAGGAAAAAAATCAAGATTTGGAGAGGAAAGAAATAAAGGGCATTTTTGTCATTTCGTTAAAATAATCTCTACCAAACGCACTATTCAAGAGCGTGAACATCACATGCCGTTAGTTTGAACGGTGAACATAACGGTTGTAAGACTTTTGCAACCACTGGTGTTCCTTTGCAACTTTTGTAACAGCAGGGGTCTTTTGCAACTGACCCAAATCACGAGGTTGTTTTTTGCACTTTTCCCAATTTTAAACTTACCTCCTATTGTTGTTCTACATTCTTGCCCCACTATACTTGCAAATACTTATAACTTCTTTTCTCTTAACTTTCTCTCGCCATCTCTATAATTTTATTTTTCTTCCTCTCCCTCTAGAGACTATCCTCACTACAAAAAAAGTAATATGTCGCGACGTTCTATACCAGCGGTCACATAGAAGCGCTGCTGTAGACGGGCTATGTCGGCGCCTCCATGGCGGCCGTTGCTATAGTATCTATAGCGGCCCTCTGAGTCAGCTGTCACATATTGGGCGTTGTTATAGACTGTATTTTCACAGCAAAATATGAGCGTCAAAATTTAGCGCCCAAGAACGACCTATGCCGGCAGCTTAATTGTCTTTGGCGACGAGTTGACCGCCGGGATATACTTATATCCAAGTTTTCTTCTAATACTTTTTTGGTTTTTTCTGTAGTTTTCTAAACATCGCACACTCGTGCTCATTTCTCTTTCTTCTCTTTCCTCCTTCCCTTGTTTGAGTCCTCTATTCTCCTCACCGAATCCCTTTCTGTTGTTGAATCCTATCTTCTCTTGTGAAGTCTCTGCTCTTCCTTTCAGTCGATGCTCCGGTATGCTGTTGGATCAACCACACTGTTGGATTCATCTAATTAAGGTAAGATTTTCTTTCACCCAAGCCCTGATTAAGAAATAATTGATTGCTTCTGCTCTAAAATGTATTTAATTTGATGTTTAGAAAGTTTTTTATTTCGATTTCTATGTTCAAACAATTGGGTCTGATGGTATTGTCTCTGTCGCCATTAGCGCCTCTTGCCGCTGCCATAGTCGGCAGTGCTCCACTTTTTCAGCTTTCTCCAACTTCGACCCGTGAACCCACCACCTTCGAGTTCGACTGTGACTCTTGCCGGCAGTCCTTTTCGCCGTCGCTTGATCCACCTCCCGCCGACGACATCGTTCTCTTCTCTTTAATCATGTAATATTTCTCTAGACCTATTAATCATATTTTTCTGTCTTGTTGATATTGTTTTGGTTGAGTTCGTTTAAATGGGTCTTTGTGATGATTCCTCTTTACGTTTACATTTTGGGCAGATGGGTGTGATGCTTTCTATGCTTTAAATGTTTTGTTTGATCTTTGTTTTTTTCTGTAATTTGAGGGTTCATGATCTGTTTTTGTGTTGTTTTACGATTTGCTTCTCCATTACAATTAGTTTGATCTACGTTTTCTCTTTCTGATGACCAGTTTGCAATATTCATGGAAGAAGTTTTAGCATGGATTTGGGTCTTGTTTAATTTTTCTTAGATTTGTGTGAACGTTGTTTAATCCAATTTGCTAATTTATGGTTGTCTTTTGCATGTTATTTAGATTATGCTAATATATTGATCTCTGTCTTTCATCAATGTTTATTTATAGCATTTGGGTGTATAGTATCTCAATGGTCCATCCACTCGAAACCAAAGTCGCGATGCGGCTGGCTGCAGCAATAGAGGGATGCCACCTGTAGAGACTACACTTGGTGATGCTGACGAGAGGCACAACATTGAGACTCCACTTGTTGATGTTGATGAGAGGCGCAATGGCACAAGTGACGGCTTTTTATATGGATTTTTCTCTGGAGAACTCTGAATTTATTTTCGAGCTATGCCAGTATGCTACATGTTTCAGTCAGTTGTATAACTACCCCTTTAATGTATATGAGTAATTGTGCAAATGGTGAATTCTGACTGTTGAAACAAACATGAACACGAGATATATCGAGAGCAACTGTTATGACATGCCACGTGTATGTCTAACAGGAACGTTACATAAAGGAAACATCTGCTAGTGGTGTAAAATGTGATTAATGTGCTATTGGTGAGGACATGCATTTAATAAAAATTGAACTTATGCTTGTCGACTTTCATATGACGTTGAGTGCTCTACTACTTAGTGTGACTGGATATGATAAAGTGACAGAAGGAATGCCGCTATGGGGTTTAATTTTTGTTTGCTATCTTAAAAGGGGTTGATGTACCTGAGAAGGAAGCGAATAATATGCTTTTAGAACAGGTGTATGTTTTCTGCGTATCACCTTGTTACAAGTGTGTCCAGTAATCTGTCTTCGAATTTTACAAGTTTTAGTAATTTAATATATGCTTATAATGTGATACAATATCTGTTGCAGTTTGTCGCACATTCAACAAACTGCACAACTTTGCAGTCATTTCATATTTGCATTACATTCCCTTTATATGATGACTGGGTTCATTATGTCTAGTGTGTTTTGTTTCAGATGCTAGGTCCTCGAGGAAACGGGGGCTAACAACGGGAACGAAGAGATGGGCAAGGAAAACACGTGTACATGTTGGGTATGATGACGACGGATGTTGGGTCAGCAGAGCACATGACGAGCTCGGTTCTTTTATTGGGTGTGTGGCACGTGTGCCTAACCTTGTACCTATCAATTACCCTAACTAGACTTCACTAGCTCAGAAGTACAAGGATTCAGCTGGGTCAAGCAGTCAGGTATAAGATTTCTTCATTAACATTCTACATGTTTGCAGAAAATGCTAGAATTGTACTGTTTTTATAAGTTTTCTTTGAGCTTACAAGAAGCTTAAAGTTGCGTTTACCAGCGCATTCCCTTTAAGCCACGTTATCCATATGCGCCAAAGGCTGAAATTGAATTATACAGCCAAGTGTACCCCACTTGCACTAATTTGATATTGTGTTAAACTTTTTAGGATGGTTCCCTACAAGTTAATTAGGTTTTTAGATAACACTATCTGGTGTTAAGCAACCGGTTGTCAGTTTAAGCTGGTTTGATTGTTTTTGACTAGCTAGATATAGCATAATTCCACTTGTAAGCTGTCTAGCCATTTAATGCCTTACTGATAACTGCTTTAGCGAGCTGACCTTTACTAGAGGCAATAGTCATACTCCAAAGAAGTTGCCCTGAACAATTGTACGTCATTGCTATGTTTTGTTTAATGCTACTTGTTGGCTTGGAGGGTGAATCTGGTTTGGTGTGTTTAGAGATTGAAGGGGACATTACGGTGGATTAGTCTTTGATGATTAATACGAACATAGATAGTTTTGTATTATAGAGCTCTATTGTTGAAACTATACTGGCCAATTAATGTCTTTGGAGGTTGAAGTTGGATTCTTTCTTAACAAAAGTTTTTGAGAGTTTTTCACGCTGATCAAAGTCCACTTGTAATACTTTCAAGGCAAATAGGGATCTTGGGTAATATTTGTAACAACTTTTCCTTAGCAAGTTTTAGTTATGGGGAAAACAAAATTATGGATGCCCATTAAAAGGTTTTGCATTATGAATTACTATTAGTACCTTTTAGTAATGGTAGTTCTATTATGTCAGTTACTGCATGTGGTGTAAAATATACTAGGATCGCTGCCATTGTTTGGTATCATCTTTAAAAACATCTATCCACTTGTTAACAAACTTGTTCTTCAGTTCTATATCATATTGTGCTTACATTTTTTCATACACCTCGTCAGTGGAATTTGATAATAATGAAGTTTGTCTTTGTATCAGGTTGACGTGGATGCAAATGCCAGTGCAAATGCAAATGGACCTAGAGATGCCAGACTTGTGGATTAACCTTGATGGTGTGCAAGACCTTGATAGTTCTGTGAATGCTTTAGATTTGTTTAGTGTTTGAAGAAACTTCGATAGGGTTAATGATTGTTCTTGAATAATCTAAAGTTGTGTGAAAGTTTGTTATAGGTTTTAAGGTGTTGTAATAGATTTCTAGAATTTTGAATCATGGATCTTGAAAATCTTGTTAATGGTTGATGAATGATTTATTATTTCTACTTGGATCCGGGTTTTTGTTATAGCCATTGTTTTATATAAATTTGAAAAAAAGAAAAAGAAAAAAAGAGAGAGAGACAGACATATGGAGGCGCTCGTCATCACTGGCATAAGTCTATTTATTAAGAAAAAAATAAAAATTCTAAAGAGACAATAGCGGTGGTCAGTGCCGTTGGCATTGCTCTTTTAATTTATTTTCAAATTACTAAATATTTAGTTATGGCGGCGCTTATGGCTGTCGGCTTAGATAGCCACCGTTGGTATAGGCAACATTAGGAACAGATGAGGAAAGAGCAATGCCGGCGTTTGACTGCCGGTATAGACCCGTCTGACCGCCGCCATATGTCTAGGGCAACGCGACTAAAGGCGTCGCTGCCCTAGCGCCGGCTAAACCTATGCCAGCGGTTTTTTGCTTATGGCAGCGTTTTCCGGCCACCGGCGTAGGCCATTTTTCTTGTAGTGCCTCCATATCGCAATATTATTTTTCATGATCTTATGATTTTTGTTTCTATAGGCATTGCCTGCGCCCCGACATGCTAAGTAGTCCTTGAATCTCGGGCAACAAAAAGCGAGAAAAAGTTCACATGGAAGCTATGAAGTCAATTTGCAAGAAGAGAGGCCAAAGAAACTAGAGAAAATGTAAAGCAGGATGCAACCCAATAAGCATAAGCAACAATTTAGAAATGAAAATGAAAAAGCATAATCAACAAAAGAAATAAATAAATTAACTTCAAAGAAGAAGAAGAGGAAGAGTCATTTATATAACTACAGTTGATATGCCAATATATATATATATATATATATATATATATATATATATATATATATATATATATATATATATATATATATATATATATATATATGTAAGTATATCGTACTCGAAGAGAGAAAATTACTGTGACACTAAAAATGTCACTGCCTGTAGAACTTAATGGGACTGTATCTTCTTGTTCTTTTGATGCTATTACCTGTTATGCAAAGGATCAGGAGAAGAAGGTGCTTCTCTATTGATGGTTGCAACAAACCCTTCATCACTAGGAGTTTTGGTAGAACTTTTCCTCCATGACTCAGAGAATTCTCCATCTTCCAGTGTATAATCTTCAAGATATCTAGCTCCTAGAACTCCTGACTGTATTGCTGAAATGGCAAGGGAGATCAACAAGAAGACCCCGACTAAGTGGGTACTCCTCAAGATTAACATGTGTGTGGAGCTATGTAAGTAAGTTTCGATCTTAGCCAAAAGTGGGTCGAGGATAGGGTTGTAGAAGAGAGGAGGAGTCGCAGGGAGGAGGGGGCAGGTCGGATTAACACCCCTCTAGGTCAAGAATGGGGATAGAAAGATGGAAATGTGGGTGTAAGTTGGACTTTTAAGGTATGGTTTTCCAAAAGAATTGAAAAAAGCTTTGCAATGGTGTACTTGAGCTTGTGAACTTGGACTTTTAAGGTATGGTTTTCAAAAAGAAAAAAGCTCTCTCTCTCTCTCACACACACACACACACAGGTGCGTCTATGGAGAAATTATACAGCATTCCTCTGTAAGTAATTTAGCTGACCTCAATCTTTACATCTCACCCTTAAGGAACACGGTTGTTGTGAAGATGTCATAGTTCTCGGTTCAACTACTAGAATCTGTCGGAGGGAATTTGACAACCAGTCTTAGTAGCATTTTTTAGCATTTCTAAAATCATGCTATAAGAGCGATTACTCGTCACTGAATGAAAAATTAAAACCTCACAATTGTAACGACCGACCGACCGACCGACGTAACTGAAACTTTTTTCTGAGAAGCGATACATGTATCATGCTGGCTTCAACTTAGTGCATAAGACGATGATGTCATTCACTCCAATCACTCCTCGATCTAAAGCCTCAATGTTTCTCCAGCCAATTAACAACTCATCTCCTAATTAAAAAAATAGCTAATTATTGTCTCCCAGCCAAAGACCTCAAATTCAGGATCTATAGTTTGACTCTACCTTGGGCTGTTTCTGCCTTTTGCATCTCTCTCTCTCTTCCTAAAATCTAAACTCTAAAGTCCATTTCAATGCAGTTTTCTAGGGCTCATAGTACACCCTTTCACTCTTTCTTTATCGTTGTTTCTTCTGGTAACATGTGCTATATAGTTTTCAGAAACCAGGGCTTTTTGCCTTTTTGAAGAAGCAACACATTTTTCATAAAGGCATCTTTAGCTCGGGTGTTTGTTTGGATTTAGGTTTCTTGTCAGTCTAACTTACTTTAACTTTGTTTCTTCTTTTGTACTAGCTTATGGCAGCTACCCCTTTTACAATTGGACGGTTCTAATTAATTAATTTATATACTACGTTGGTGCGAGGACTTGTCTTTCCCAGTAGAAAATCTCTCACCTTTGTCTGTCTGACTACAAAGTCTTGTGACAATATGTTTCAACCCACATCATTCTTTAGTTATTTCCATGTTCAAAACACGTTATGCTTACGTGGGCACCTTGCTTCACTTAAGCCTTTACCCTCGATCTGTTAATATTTCATACTAGAAAATATTATTTGGTTGGGTTTTTTTTTTTTTTTTTGACAGTTGAATATATTATAAAATAATATCTCACTTATTTTACTATTCATTTTGTCACATCCAAAGGTCCTAAACAGTTTAGGGCCATGCAATATTTACTTATGATACAGATTTGATGCGGGGAGAAATACGCCACCATTCACCGAATAGTCAAACATTGAATAAGGACACGCATGTCTTTTAGATACATCTTATATCCCTTGGAAGACTCTAGAATTTTTGTTTCTTCAATAGAACTACAATATTTGGACGATAAAGAATATAATTCCTCATGATGACTACCTCTAAGAAAAATGCCGAGCAGATGACCTTCTTCCAAAGGAGTCGAGCTCTCGATCTACTCTTCCAGCCAAGTAGATGAGCTCCCTTTCAAGCTAAAGCTCTTTGTTCTTCTAGCCGAGCACACAAGCTTCTTTTAGGGCCTTAGCTAGCTATGTGCTCGGTAATGAGCCCCTTTTAAGGGAAAAATCCCTCTACTCAGTTAAACAAGGCCGACCAAACATTATTCTTGGTGAATAATTTCATCCGCATTAATTAAGCTCCTTTTCTGAGCACGAATCTTAATTCTTGGCCAAATATGCTGACAGATAGATAACCACTAGCTCTCATTATGTCCACAAGGATATATTAGCGGCCTTCCATATTCTTTTCCTAAAGAATATGGAGTGGGAGGCTTCCATAATCCCTTAACCTAGTTTTTTGACCAAGCAGAGCAGACGAGCTTCCATAGCTCAACTTAGTCACTTCGACCGTTGAGCGGATAAGCTCCCGAAGCTCAAACTAAATCCTCGGCCAGCTGAGTGGTCGAGCCCCCAATGCTAACTTTTGTCCTTCTAGCTAATCAAGTGGACCAGATTACGTGGCTTAAAAAGGGCTTGCATAGACCACATTAGGCTCACACGGTCTAAAATAATAAATTTCCTCGAGGCGTAAGGACTCCAACAGTTCCAAATATGGGCAAATGAGGAACTCCATGAGCTAATGCTCTACATTTTATCCAGCAAAACAGACAGTGTATTAGTGACCTCCCTCTAACTGGCCATTAGAGGTGACATATCCAAAATGAAGTTACGAATTATTTCTCTTTTTACAACAGAAAATAAAGTAGGGGGCTAATGATATAGAAAAATAATACAACACCATTCAGTGACTGGCACGTGTCCCTTTTATCTACACCAAATGGCTCTAAAGCAAAGCTGCTACTGAAAGAAAGTAGTAGCCGCTATGCAAAGCTATTTTATTTTCGTTGAAGGCTCCTAAATTAAAGCTATGGAACCTAAGCTCATAGTAAGAGCCGAAGCAAGCTAGTAGCCACTCGCTGTATTATTCAAGGTTGAGGCTCCTAAAGCAAGCTATTGGAATCCTTCAACGAGAAGGAATTGAATATAATATCTCCGAGGAAATTGTCTCCCATTAGAAAAAGAAAACCTCTTTTTAGCCCCTTATAAATTCACAAATCTAAGGTACACCTAACTTCTAGTCTTTGCATGTTTTTTCTTCAAGTTCAGAGTCTATCTCACATAAGTTCTGAGTTAAGCATCAAAGATTCTCTACGAAGCCTCCTTCGCGAGTCACCATTTGCTCGTGGTATGCTTTGCAGGTCTATTCGTGTGATCATCCGGTCTTGTACAATTTTTTACCACAACATGATTCGTTTTCAGACCTAGTTCTATAATTGCTTAATAATCCGATGATTACATGCATAGTCATGTTCTTTAATCGCTTAATAATATGAACCTTATTGCAATAACGACATTCTAAATGTTCTTATATATACAAGTACAACTAGAGGGTCCATTTCTTATACTTTTGGTGATTTATATTGTGAAAAATGGTGTCACTATATGCTATACTTAGTATATATAGCAACAAAAGGATCAATTTCATCCGGCACATCCCTCTTTGCTGAGATTTGCATTTTCGACCTCGATGTTGTAACCTTAGCACCTTGCACCTCGAACTCTTTAAATCGCGGTGTCCAGCACCAATTGATGGTCAAACTCCCCTTTGTCTAAACTTCGTTAATTTTTTAGGGGCAAGACAGTCACTTCGCCTATTATGTCCAAGATGGCATCCGCATGACATCCATGTGGCATCTACATGGCATTGACGTGGAATACCCTTAATTTTTTATATTCTAAAGGATTTTTTGGTAATTTAGTAACAATATTACTCCTTCGGTCCTAAAACAATTCTCCAGTTTGACTTGGTACGCATATTAAGAAATATATGTCATATATTGCGTCTTTTTCATCCTATCAGGAGAGAGAGAGAGAGAGAGAGAGAGAGAGAGAGAGAAGGTGTGGGAAGAAAGAAGAGGACCAGGAGATAGAAAATGGATTGGTGGAGAGTTAAATATAGAGAGAAATAGAACAACAAATAAAAATGGAAAAACACCTAGGAAACCTTTCTTAACTTGAAAAGTGTTCAATTTTTATGAGGCAGCCTAAAAAGGAAAGATGGTCAAACTTTTTGGGACAAAGGGACTACTAGTTGGAAAAATCAGAAAATATTACTAATAACAAAGTATTAGTAATAGTATTACTAATTAGAAGATATTACTAATTGTGATGGTAATGGCTGTGAGTTTTGGTGCATGGTAGTTTTTTACTGACAACAGTGAAGGGTTTGGCGGTGGTGATGAATCAGAGGTTTGATGCGTGGTCGCGGTTTAGACTTGTAGTTGAGGGTTTGGTTCTGGAGTTGACGAGTGGTGGGGTTTGGTGCATGGCATAGTGACAATTTCGGCATTCGGAAATTATTCGGCATGGACAATAATACGGAATTCGGGAATTATTCAGAGAATTTCGTCATCGAATCGAAAATAATTCGGTTGAATAACAAAATTCGTATTGTAAATCGAGAATAATTCGATAATTAATCGTTTAGGTTACAATGGTTTTAAGTGTATGAAATTTGTAAACTGTGTAACGAAAATGTAAGAACTCTTCTTCTCTTGGGTAAAAAGAGTGAGGGAGAAAGTATTGTAATGTTAGATAAGTATGTGTGGTATATGTATTTACTTTTGCTGAACTTAAGTGAGTGGTCTGATGGCACCGACATGTGCTGTAATTAGTCAGCATCACCTGGGTTCGAAACCAGCTGCCATGTTATCCTTATTTTTCAAGACAAAAGGGGAACATTTTTAAATCGCGATATATTTGGAAATATCGCGATACATTCATTATAAATTCGTTAATATCGCGATATTGTGATTAGCTCGCGAATCTTTCAAATATTGGCGATATATTCGCGTTTAGAACTTTCTATTAATTTGTCGCGATAAAGTCGCAAATATCGCCAATTTATCGCGAACATTGTTACTATGGTGCATGGTGGTGGTTTGTTGGCGATAGTGAAGGGGTTTAATTATGGCGATGATGGGTCACTGAGTTTAGTGGGTGGGTTCGGTTGGGGGGGATGGTGGTGCCCGACGACAGTGGTGGAGCGGCGGATGGATAGCCTGAGATTACGTATAGGCTACGATTAGAGTAGCACATGAGCTTCGACTATGGGGGCCAGGGGATGGGAGTGGGTGGCAGACAGCGGTGGCTGAAGGAAGTGGTGACACGGTAGCTGATTTGGATGGGTTTTGTGGTGGTTGTTGTTGGTTTGATGGCGACGGTTTTCATGGGTTTTGTGGTGGTAGTTGGTTTGTGGGGCTACGTTTAGGTCGGATTTGTTCTGATGGTGGATGAGTTTTATTATGGTAGTGGTTGTGATTGGTTTGGTAGGGCTAGTGGTGATGGATGAGTTGTACTGTGGTGGTGGCGGTGCTTGGTTTATAGGCCACGGGGGTTGGGTTCTTGGTTACGTTATGGGTTTTGTGGTGGTGGTGGGTTGAATTATGATAGTGGTAGGCTGGACGATGGACTTTAGCAGATTGAAATAGATGTTTGGAGAAAAGAAAAATGAGAAAGAGTGTGCCAGTGTTGGACATTGATGACACAGATGCCATGCGTATTGACTATCTTCTCCTTAAAAAACTAACCAAAAGGGAGTTTGACTATTTAAGTAGCGTTTGACAACATTTAAAGTTTTTAGTTTTTTCTCCAGTTCAAAACTGGAGGAAAAAAACACGTTTGCCACAAAATTTTCGTTTTTTTTTTCCTTCAGTTTTGAAAAACAGATTTTTAAAAGATACTGTTTCTGAAAAACTCTCATTTTAGAGTTTTGGGTTTTTGTTTTGAGACCACCACCACCTCACCCCCGCTATCACTGCCGAGGTCGCCGTCAACGCCACCATCAAAGAAAAAATTCAAAATAAAAACTGGATAATCAAACAACTATTTATTTTTGTAAAAAATAAAAACTAAATTTGTTTTTTAAAAAAAAAAACTGAAAATCAAAAGTGTAAGTGATTTCAAACAGACTTATGTTGGACACCACAATTTTAAGAGTGCAAAATGCAAGATGTCAATATTGAAACATCAAGGTGTAGTAGCATGCAAATCATCCCAAAGATGAAACTGCGGGGTGAAATTAATCCAGCAACGAAAGTGATCTGCTTCTGCGGTGTTCTTCAGATCTCTCTCTCTTCTCTCTCTACCAGCCCTTGAACCCTTGACCTGTTGCCATGGCTATGAACTCCAAAGCCACCAGAGCACAAGGCAGGCCGGTCTTCAGATCTCATATGCTGCTAACTGCATCATACATATCGCGCTACAGATCCATCATGTGCATGCACGTGCAATGAAAGCCTTAATCAAGTGATACATACAGTTATACAGGTTAAAGCTCTCTTTTCTTTTTCTTTTGTCGCAAGTTAAAGCTCTTACAAGTATATCTGCCTATCAGGGTTGGGCAAATCTTATGAACTCCGGTTTATAGTCTTATTCTCAACTATAGTTGTCAGGTACTATGTTTTATGGACAGAATGTACTATACCACCTCACTGGCTATACAGCATGAAGAATCTTGCACATGTCTTGGCCAAATTGCAACCTCTCCCCCTACTCGAGCCTAGTTGCATCATGTGTAACACCTCCTCCTACTTTTAAGAGGAGGGAAAATCGTATCCAGAGATTGTCGCAGAAGAAACGCTCTCGAGGGTCTTTTCTGTACCTTGGCAAGTAATCGACGTGCAAGTTTGTGATTTTCCGGAGATGTACAACACCTGAATGTACGACTTCAGTGAAATTTGAGGCAGCAGCGAAAACCAGGTCCGAGCTGAAACTAGAGGGGCAGGAGGTGACGGGTAATTTTTGCGAGGCTAGAGTGCATAAGTGGATTGATATGCGAAATCTGGTTCTCAGAGTGTTCGAAGAGTTATTTTTATCTCTCAGATGGCACAAGAAGCCGAATTTAGATGCCTCCCAAGACATGGAAATGCAGTCTATTATTTGAATGCCAACGAGAAAGAGAAACTTGAAAAGAAAAAAAGTGGCAAAATCTGATATCAACCAGCTCAGAGACTAATAGGCCTGCACCAACTTCGCTTAACATTGATTTTTCAGATGAGCACTTACTAGTTCATCTAAAAGCACGAGGAAGAGCCAAGTATTTAGTTCTTGAACATTGTTAATTGAATTTAGCTCGTCAAAATTGAATGAACAAATAGGTTTTGAATGATGAACACTTTCTATTGAAGCTCGACTAGCAGAAAGCCCTTTCTCTATGATCTAAAATATGTTTTTGGCCACAGCAATGCTGTTATTAGACACTGACAGTAAACAAATACAGCTTTAGTGCGACGGCCAGAGCCAGCTGCAACAAGAAGATGCCAGCCACGATGAGGAACCACCTCTCTCCGGCAGACTTAATGTGATTACGGAGATTAAGTGCAACGAAGGTTGCCGATATGAACCCAGCTACACCTGCAATCACCCATCGGAATATATCGAAGGGAATAATAGATAGACACTGCAAATAAAGGAGCAAGAATGTCAGCCGAGGCAAAAGCTCAAGCATGGCTTACTGAATAAGAACGGCCTTTAAGTAAATTACGGTCTTACGCTAAGAATGAACAAAGGGAAGATGAAGAAAACAATGTAGGTGGAGACGCCGCCGATATAACATGCTCTATAAATGAAAATTTCCAGAAAAAAGCATCCTCAGATCTCGCAGCTGGCACTAAGGTCAAAGCTCGCGGGAGAAAGGACACTCAGCATGTTTTAGGTCTAAAATCATGAATGCGTAGCTGATTCTAAACTAACTTGTGTAAACTTCCCTCCAATTATTATGCATTCCACACCTAGGAAAGCTCAATAAAAGGCTGAATGTGTGAGATGAACTTGTGTTTGTCTTGGTCCCCATTTCCAATTTCTAGCAGCCAAATATACAATTTATTCTGTAGGTACGTCCACAGGCCAAACTACTTAAATACCCAGTAAATAACATATACTTCATAAAACAATATTACACTGTATTCAAACGAGCATGCAGAGTGAAGATGATCTTATGGAACAAAAAAGCAAAGAAACTAGAAGCATAAGACTTACCAAAGCTGGAATGAAGATAAATAGAGAGTAGCCGTAGAGACAAAACAGCTGAACCAGGCCAGATGGAGCAGAGAAGTATTTAAGTATTATGTACAAACAGAGAGGAACAACAGTGACATAGCCATAGAACAAAGCGGCAGACCAGGTAACCAGATTTATGTCATAGTCCCATTCTTTGTTCTGTAGCTTGTGTGCCACATAGGTGACAAATGTACCAATGGAAGCTGCCACAAAAATTAAGGTAGTGCATATCCAAAATGGTCCATACCTGCTCAGAATTAGGAAGTGAAGATTATAAATCGCGAATATAACAGGCTAACTACAGATTTTATTTGCAATTATAAATTCGTAGGCAGTCGATATAAGTTGGTGATCCAAAGAAAAACTGGTCGCCAGAAACTTGCTTTCACAAATTTGAGAGAGGAAGACTACGGTCTTGAGGAAAAGTTCATGCTCGGTAGTAAGGCCTTCATCTAAATATATCCTAGTAAAATGAGGATAAGATTGCAGAACAAAAAAGACAAAAAAGTCGAGTAAGCTAGCTAGAGATGAAAGTTTTAGATTGTTACTAAGAGAAAGGGATAACAGTACCACCCTTTTTTTTACACAGTCGAATTATTGAAAAACAAGGGCAAAGTTCACCTGTAGCAACTCTTTTACAAGGGGGCGGCAAATTGGACCCCTATCCATGTTTTGTAAGTTATTTGAGTCCAAGAAGTTTATTAAATTGTTTCCAGGTACAAGAAAGAGGGCTTCAAACCTTAGTTGCACAAAGCGGGGGCGGAGGCGGGAACAGGGGCGGGGAAGCGTAAGTACCAAGAAGAATTTGAGGTTGAGAGCGGCTTGAATAAATAAATGCATAAAGAGTATTATCATTTGTTTAGTATAGTTTACATAGCCAGTAATAACAGACAAGGAAGCTTTAAGAACTTGAAGGAAGAGAGAAACAAGGAATTGAGTTGAAAATGGCTTGATTTTCAGGTACTCTCTCACTTGTTCCATGCATCTCTATCCAGCTAACGGGATCGAGTTCCCATATTAGCTTGGGACGAGATCCCATGGAGCTCCTAAGTTGGGATCGCAAAAGCGAGTTTCCGAGAGAGAAACGTGATCATATTAGAAGTTTCCTGCAACTAAGCTTCAAACATTGTTGATTTTCAAGACAGATAAAGAACATCACACTTTAGGCTACTCGCTATATAAGCACCATTCACGAGTTTTTTGCCAAGTCTTAAGCCTATGGCTAGAAAAGTTAGGCTGGAAGCATTATCTCAAAACTCCGACCACTTCTGCAGGATTTTGGCATTTCACGTCCTCCTTATAAAAGCCCGAATAAATCAAGACAAGATTTTTTAAGCAAATGATACCAAGGGGGATACAAGGATTTCTGATGTGTTGTCCTCCGGATTGCAAGGAAACTCCATAAAGGGGTAAACCCATTCCTAGTCAACAGAAGAATTGACCAAGTTAAACGATAAGGATAACAAAAACACTTCCACCGTTAGGCCCTACTATGCAACTTTATTAGTTATTGTTACCTGGGCTTTCATTTGTCGCATTGGATACCACCCTAACGATTCACAACTTTGGAGGAGGTAGAATTATGGATGACTGATGTCTATGTGCAGGAAGCACGATCCAATAGTCAATCATCTTATCTTGAACAATGAGGTAACTCATGACTTGTTCTACAAGTAGTTCATCGTACAAGACATTTATTTAGGTATGACAACATCAGCAGTTGCTTGGATGTGTTATTTCGGAGACAAACATTGTAGAATTGTAATTTATTAGAGTGGCTTGCCATCTTATTATATTAATAGCTCCAAAAACAGTTTTAGATATTTTTGGTGGGAGACTAAAAAAGGCATTCTAAAGGAAGCATGATTCTCACCTCGATCAAGAGATGAGAAATCCAATCTTAGGGATCCCCGCTATATGGCAATCTTTCACCCTTGACCAGACATCTTTACCATATAGGGAATTATGAGGAGAGCAGGAAGGCAATTAGCCAGTAGTGGACGAAGCAGGTTCCAGCTAAGGATAAAAACTGCAAGAAAAATTTGCCTTTCAAACGACCTTTCAAGTCCTTATTTATTCGTCTGATAATGGCTCCAAATTGGCTGGCCTCGAAAACTAGATCAATTCGAAAATATGAATTGAAACTTTAAGTGAAACTTTAAGCCCATATGCGATTTAAGAAAGAAAAAGAATTGAAATTGGGCTGGTGAGGCTTAGTTTCATTTTACTAGTCTCTAAGCTTTGATCCCAAACTTGTTGCATTATGGGATCTTCCCGATTTCATTAGAACTAGCAATGGTAATTGTCCAACTCAATCTTGTAGGAAGTCCTCATGGGGGATCCAGAACTCTCCTAGGAGAATCAGCATTCAGTCGGTGAAGTAATGACCCTTTGTTCACCTACGAGAGGGGGCCTGGCCCTATTGTGATCTACAACCACCCTTCAAAAATAAGCTTTCTAAAGAAAGCCTTTTATCACCAATTCCAGTCTAAAGCTTAGATGGCAGAGGTTTAGAATAATCCACTTCCAGGCAAACACAGTAACACATGAGAAGCGTCAGATATCAGGGTTCATCGGCCATCACTTAAGCAGCAACCAAAAGTTCCCAAAATCTCACACTACAAGGCAAGTAAGCAAGCTTGCTTGCATTCTAGAAAGGGTAGCTTTGGCGTCCTTTCTGCCTGCTTACATTGATATTCATGCTAGAAGTCTTCAAATCCTACTCAGTCTGATTAGATATGTCACTGAAACAACGTGTTTCGTCGCTCCTTTCTGGCTATTAATATAATCCTAAACCCGATCCAACTCTCCTAGGAAGAACTCCATGTCATAAGGATCTTCCATCCTACTTTATAACTCCCGGAAAGAAGTCCTCCAAAGCCACCTCCTTCCCATACTTAACATACTTAGTTGTGTACAAAGAGATCAGATGACTAGAGAACTGCCGCTTGGCTTTTGGCTTCTTTGATAAAGAGGATCAAAGTGAATTTTTTGCGGCCACACCTTCCAAAGAATACCAATAGCTTGATCAGTTTGAGGACAAGCGGCAGAAAGCAGGCGAATGGCAAGGAGGATGATCTTCTCAAAGAAACTTGAAGCTTTCAAATATGCTAACCACATCACGTACTGGACAGCTGACCCTCGCAAAAACCTCCCTGTAAAAGACTTTCACCGCGGCCAAAATTGTTAGAATCACAGGAGAAGTGTGTTGATGCTTCAAGGAACACAGGATCCTTAATAGGTGACAACAACCCGTCTGACCATCTTTTCCTAGTGAAAAACCCAAACGTCCCAGTTCCCAGTGAACATTTGCATTTCCTAGTTTATAGCGCCTATATTTCTGACTAGATCGCTATAGAGAAGGTCAATCTACATGAGCAGCGTTCTTTCCACGCGCCGCGTAGCTCTTCATTAGTTAGTGCCATGAATAATGGATCTCTCTCTTAATATGGCATTGAGAACTTTGACTTTGTTCAAAAGTTAATTTGACCATTAATACACAACAACAAGAGATTGACTATTTTGTCCTCCATGACAATAATAGACATCCGTCCTGTCAACACCCACATAGACTCATGAGTTTCCACGGTGTAGGCATTTGATCATACTAAGAGCACATGATCAGCTCACATCTTTTATATCGAGATGTAGAGTCACGCTTTACCAAGTAGGCCCCTACCAATCCACCATTACTTTGGGAAACTCCACCAATTTACAAAAACATCACCAACGGCCAACTCAAACGTTTTGGGAAATGCAAATATACACATATCTCCAAATAATCATGTTGCAAAACGACTACTCACAAATCTGGGGTGTTGGCAGTCTTCTCATTGAAGCTCCCACTGAATGGTAACAGTGAATCTTTAATCCGCTCTAAAATGTCCGATGTGTCAACATCAAAGTAAGGCTTGTAAGCAGCAATTGTGAACGTCCGGAACCAACCACTTGGCTGGGCCTCATCAGAACCAGATACCGGTTTTGAGAATGTATCTGCAGAAACGAGTCACTATTACGTTTGAACATGGAATGAATTAAACTAAGCCAAGGAATCTAAAGTGCAATTTGGAAATGAACAGAATTTCCCATAGAAAACGTAGCTTAAGAATTTCAGTCATTGGAACCTACTCATAACCTATGTTACATGGACTCAGTGTCGGTGTCCGGATCGGACACGTGTCCCGAGTGTCGGACTCGCCTATTTTGAAAAAATAAGGATACGGGGACACGGATCTAGATGTGGACACGGACACTAGGACACGGCTAGAATATTTTAATTACCCATAATACTTGAAACCAGATAAGTACAAAAAAAAATAATGTTTGAGAGTATGAAAAGTTTTGCTAGAAGTTCAAAATCTGTATTCTAATTCTGCATTTTTTTATTTGATTTATATACATTTTGTACCTGCTTGGTACTGCAAAAAATTGTAAACAAATACTCCCTCCGTCCCTAAAAAACTGATCATATTTCCTTTTTGGGCCGTCCCACAAAAATTGATCACTTCCAAATTAGGAAAGATTCTGAAGTATTTTTACATATTTACCCTTTTATACTTTTTTTCTTCTATTTCTCTCACCACATTTAATTCTCTACCAACTCATTTTCTCTCTCCTGACCCACCACTTTACACTTTTTTATTCTATTTCTCTCTCTCCACATTTAACACTCTACCAACCAATTTTCTCTCTCATGGTCCACTCTCTTCCCCCCTCCCTCTAAAGCATCAAATGGGAAAGACACACAATATATAACATAAATCCTTAATATACGTGTAAAGTCAAATGGATCACTCTTTTAGGGACGGAAGAAGTAATATAAGAGAAGAAAAGTGCTTGTGGTCCCATCATAACACATGGGCTCTTTCCCCATCAGAAACAAAAACAAAGACCCACGTGATTGTCTTAGGACTCAGGTACTAAGGTCCTCTCTCTCCATCTCTCACTCCCTTCTTCCTGTACAGATCTGCTTTTCAGTTCTGATCTATCTTCTTTCTTCCATCTCGCCCTCCCTCAAACACCAGATCTCTCTCTCCCCCTTCTTCCTGCACAGATCTACTTCCCAGTTTTCAGATCTATCTTCTTTCTTCCATCTCCACCTCCCTCAGACACCAGATCTACAAATATGTGCCTCCCCTTTCAGCCGAAACAGATGACGTGGCGTGTCCGACACGGATCCCATACTCGTGTCCGTGTCGTGTCGACACCGCCCCTTTATCCCAAAGTGAAGGGTCCATGTAACATAGCTCATAACACTAATTGAGGGCCTTAGTGAAAGTAATATCTGACCTAAATCCTGAAGAGTAAAATGAGTAGAACTTCAAAAGAACGATCTTTCATAAATTGAAGTGAAGTGGGCACATCTCATAAAAGTTCTTTCTTCCGGAAATCTTACTCTCATGCTTAGCATCAATTATGAGTAATGAAGTAGAAATCTACACCAGAACGAACGTGTTCGTGCACAGTCAAATTCTGTATTTTGAGGCATCACTTATCCTTACCACATTCCCTCATTGAACAGCCTTTCTTGAATTTCCCAACATTTACTCCTCATAACATACTCATTTTTTAACATGACATCCGCTAACTAGGTATTTGATTACACACTGTCTCTTTCTATTTTCATTCTATAGCCACTTAATTGTATTCTCAACTGAGAAAATTCCAACAAATTATGGGGAAAAAATTCAAGGAACAACTAAAGTAAAGGACTTCGGTAATTTAAGCAAAAGGATATACCAGAGTAAATCCACATGCTTATTCAACAACGAAGCCAAATGAACCATTGAAGTTCACATATTTCAAGCAATTAGAAAAAGTAGCAAATTAACCGGCTTGAATCTGGCGGGAAACTTTAAGTTGCACCACGGAGTTAATTTATTCTTTTAATTCTCTAAATTACTTGGGAAGAAATGGGTAGTAACTCACAATGATGCTATTATTCTGTTAAAATAAAATTTATAGTTGTTGACAAGCTTATGGTTAATTACATTGAACCTACTTGAGGTTTAGGGATATTACACTCAACTACATTAGTGTTCAATAATTACACCAACCGGTCTTGTCAAGTGGTTGTCACTGAACAAAAAAGTAACGTAAAAAATGCCCTTAAGAAAACACTCGGCAAAAAAAATTATATGCTCATAGCATATTTTGTATACATATTTACCATCACAAGCTTCATTACCAAACCACCAAACCTAATCTGTAGAAATCCCATTCAGATATGAATAAAATCCAATCAAATATCACCCTTCTTCTCTCTTTTATATTGGATCTGATGACATGATGAGTCAAAGCAAAGGCGAATTTCGGCAAGCTGTTGGATTGATGTGGTTCATCGCAAGGTTTTTATTAAACTAGGGTCCATGGCTGCATTTACTGAAGCGAATGCAATGTTCAAATGTAGAGCATATTCAATGTATGGGGTATTTGAAGATCCGACTTCTAGAGGTGTTTCTCGTTGGCGTCAGTGGAGGAAATGGTGGTGGTGGTGGGTTAGGCTCTGTTTGGAAAGCTCTCTCGTGCTGATCACATTTTAAGGGATGTCATCCAGAAGTGTTACTAGGTGTGTGTCTATTAGATGGTGGTTGCATGAATGCTGCTCTTGGAAATTTAGAAGACGAACATAAATAAATTTGGTTTCCACATAAAAGAGGACTATTAAGGGCAGGATTGTCTTCCCCCGCTTTCCGTTAGTTTTTTAACCTGGCAACCTCTGACATGCGTTCTGGAGTGAAATGTTTTAAACCTCGTGTAACTGTTCAGTGTAATTAAGCAAAGAACTTAAGGATAAAGCAATTATGCCTTATAAAATGGAACTTGTGACCTATTGCCATAGAACAATTGGCTTGTGCCAAGCATGTGCAATAGTGGACGACTGTAGCATTAAATGTTGGTATTCTAGCATAATCTTTATTAATAAAGCTCCAATAAAAGTTATAAGTAATCACTAAAATTTGATGGCTTTTCTTCCCCTTGTGACCTGGAGGTCAAGCTCTTGAAAGGAGAATCTGTTTGCAAAACAGCAAAGCATAAAGTCTGCACACATCGACCCTTCCCTCACCAGGGCAGGAGCCTCGTGCAACAGGCAACTGTGGGACTTGTTAAGCTGCTACTATCACAATGGCTAGTTTCAGGTGATCTAAGACACATGGAATAGTTTAGCATGTGAAAGTATCATCAACTGAAATCTAAAGTGTAGTCGAAAATGTGCTACCAATCTAAGGACATAATTTAGCAACCGTGCTAAAAGTCTAGCTTCACCACAGCAGATAAACAACCGCCACGTTCGACAATGCCCAACACTATCAACATAAAATCAAACTCCATTCGTCAATAACGAAATACAACTCCAAACAAGTTCCTATTTATGCAAATACACACACACACACACACATGCATACCGTCGGCGTCGCGAGGCGGTCCAGATCCACCGGAAATCTTCCCCTGAGCGCCGGACGGAGGGAATGTCTGGAGCGTTGACTCTGCACCGACAAAATCGCTTCACAAAATTTCGCATACCGAATCACAAATAACAGTGTCAAAGATAAATTGCACCAGAGCACGCTCATATTACCGGTGAACTTAACGGAGACCTGGCCAGGCGGATCTGAAACTGCCTGCCAAAACAATCAAAATCATAGAGCCAGATCTAAGGAAGATCAATATAAGATAAGCAAGGTTAAGGAGAGAAAGAGAGATTTACGGGGACAGATCCGGTGACGTTTTGATTGTCGATGCTCGTGTAATTGCCGGACATCATCTTTGCTGGTTGTATTGGATCTTGATTACGTCCGAATGAATGTTTATTTACATATGGAAGGTGACTTAGTTCTTGGCCTTCTGCTCGGTGTCTCCGACACGGATCTCTCTTTCGTCTAATCTTCCTAGTGTATTTTACTGGTTAAGTACACTTGGCGACCCTGATATTTGCCTTATTGCAGTTGATTCCGCCTCTATCTAGGAGTGGGTGAATATCAAACCGTTCAAACCGTTCAAATCGATCCGAACCTCTCAAACCCATCAAACCGAACCAATTCAATTCGAACTGTCCAAAGATCTTAACGGTTTAGCTTCATATTTTTTAAACCGATCTTGATTCGGTTTGGTTCACGGGTCACATTTTTTAAACCGATTCCAAATTGAACCGATTATGATATATTAATGTATTTTTAATAACATTCCATTTAAATTTACACATATAATGTACTAAGTAACTCCAAAATAAACAAATTTTGAAAGTTAAAAGAAATGAAAATATTAACAACACTTAGAACACAAAAAAATTGTGACCAATATCTAGTTTATATTTACTCATTCTTTCTCATTCATCAATGAGAACTTATATATCAAATGAAACAAGATTATATGTAATTTAGAAAAAAAAAATATAACTTCAATTAGTAGTGTGCAAAGGAATAACGACTTTAAGTAAGCAAACTGATCCAAACCGTTTAAACCGTCAAAACTGATGGTGTTTGATTTGATTTGGTTCACAAAATTTTAAATCGAGAAGTAACAGTTCGGTTTGCGGTTTGACCCCCAAACCAAACCAAACCATACCGAATTGTACTCACCCCTACGCCTATCTATTGAAATTATACTAAACAATTTTTTTTAATTTTTTTAGCTCATACAGTTAACAGAATTAATGAAAAGACAGTATACCTTTGAAGAATAAATCTACTCAACGCACCACAATCGAGTCTGATCGATTCATCACCACCACAAAACCGGCCAAATCACAGACGGCTCTCTCCCGCTGTGGCTCGATTGTGCTACACTTAACAACTACTATCGAGCGACCAACATTGAAAACAAACCCAACATTGTCGATCTACACCACAACGACCAGTGCCCCAATGCCACCACAAAAGACAAACTCACCAATGCCCCGCTACCACCACCAAAAAATCAACTACTGCCGATCTTCACCACAACCATCACTGCATCACCAACACCATTCGTTTTCACCACCCACCACCACTGATTTTCACAACCACCACCAAGCCTACCATAGAAAGCAACCTATGTCCATCGCCAACACAAACAAGCGTGGAAAGGAAGCCCAAATCTATGTGCCTGCGTCTCTATAGGGGGGATTAGGGGGGCAAACAGGCAACGGTGATAACAACGATAACAGATAGTGATGGGGAGCTAGAGGGCTATGATGGGTGGTACAGATCGTGGGTCTATGGGTGGGTTTTGGTGGGTGGTAAAAGGGTTATCCTATAACAAACCGAAAATCCGGAGCACGAATACCCCGAACTTTCAGAGTGTTAGAACACTCACTCACTCGATCAATTGCTTAATGACATAATAATCCCGATCCAACAAGCAACTTCGATATATATCAGAGCTTCTAATCCATGCAATATCTCAATTCTTTGAAATAAATGGTCATAAACGAAAAGTCACAAAATAAGCAGTGTTCACCCACGCAGGGCTTCTACTAAATATAATGATCATAGGCAATTCAGCTTATCACTCAGGCTCTAAACCCACCCCCAAGCAATCTACTGGTGATTATTAGACCTGGAAAATGGGTAAACCTACCGGGTACGGATAATACCTGGTCAGGTACAGGCAAAAAAGGATCGGGTAAAAATTACCTTGATTTTTACGGGTAGATTTTCTTCACCCAGCCGGTTCGGGTATTACACACGGGTAAACTAATTATCTTTCAAATAAATTAAAAAGCATTTTTAAAATTATATTCACTTGCTTATTTTCTTTAGACTATTTTTTCCTTCTTTTTGGTTATACAATTATTATCACTTCCTAATTTCTATAACTCCGTAAAAAACACACAACAAAATTTGATAATCATCTCAAATCTCTATTCTCAAATCCCAACCAATAAGTACATATATCTTTAGAAACAGAAAATCACCTCAAAAAATACATAACATTAGTAAGCAAATTAACAACACACACACACACACACACACACAAGTAGATCAAATCGATTTGATTGTCAGATGACTTTATAGATCAAGGTAGATCTATCAAGAAATCTACCTTCATCAGCGAGGGTGGTGAATCTGTGGTCGGCGAGTGGCGACCGTAAGGGTTTGGCAGTGACTGTGGAAGAGATTCGGGTTTCTAGTAGCAGGATCTAACTTTTGGTTCACAAATTGAATATGTGGTCAGCTTGTGCTTGGACAACGGTGGTGACGGATTGCTGATGAATGGTGGTGGAGCTGCAGCGAAGCTGTGTCTCAAAATGGCAATGATGGATTGAGCGATGAGTAACAAGCGATGAACGATGGAACAACCATGGCACCGTCGAGTTGACTTGATGTGCAGAGCAGTCGTCGATGGATCTGACGTTAGGGGGAAGAGAGAGAGAAAGAGAAAGAAAGAAAAAAAGAAAAAAAAGATGGGTTGGTGGATTTGACTTGAAGGGGAAAAGAGAAAAACGGGTGATGTGCGAAAGAGTTTAGAAAATGAGGTGGCGGCGGCGAGAATGAAATGAGAGTGAGAGTCTGATAAGAAAGTGAAACCCTACTGTTTATATACTAAACACATGCATGTAGCCCGGGTAACCTGTACCCAGCCCGGACAGAACCAAAATTTACGGGTCGGTCGGGATACGGGTAAAATTTTAACTGGTCTGTGATTCTTGTACCCGAACCCCAATTTTTTTATGGGTACGGATAGACCCGCGGGTACGAGCCCTTTTTTGCCAAGTCTAGTGATTACCATCTGCACAAGGGAATCAAATGAGAGTGAACTTTGAGAGCCCAATAAGGTCGATCAAGAGTTTAAAATAGTGCAATTCGAACGATTTTTCATTTGCAGTCAAATGAAAATTGCAAACGTGATCTGGCCATCCATCCTCAGGATGGATGACCCAGATCTTTTTTCAAAAGCTGTCAAACGTTGCTACACAGTGTAGCGGACGAAGGAGGAGGGGCAGTTTGGTAAAAAAATTCATCATCTACACTGTGTAGCAGATTACTTTTTGGTCTTGACTTCTGTCAGGGAAAAAGTCATCCTCTACATAGTGTAGCAGATGACTTTTTGACTGACACACATCAGATCAGGACCACATTCTGACTGACAGTTGTCACATCAGTCATGTCCCCCCACGACTGTTACGACTGTTACGACTGTTGCTTTGTCCTTATCTCTGATATCCGCTAGATTATGTAGCGGATATCGTTTAAAACTAAACATTGTCTGCAACATAGTGTAGCGGGCAACCTTTAATATCCACCAAACTATGTAGTGGACTGTCCATATATATACACAAAAAAAACCTAACTTCGAAACCCTTCTCCATTCTTTCTTTTCACAAATGTTTTTAGTGGCGTTGGCAAGCAGATTCTTCCCAAGAAATCCTTTAATCATCTCATTAATCACGTAAGTTCACAAACCAATCTTTTATTTGTTCATAATCTAGAGTTGTTATGAGTATCGCGTCTTATGCATGATTTTGATTATGTATTGAGCATGTGCTCGCATTGCTAGCGTTGGTAAAATCTGACTCTGTGTATGTATATATATATATATATATATATATATATATATATATATATATATATATATATATGCATTGAGCACGTGCTAGTGTTGGTAATTTGCCAGCGATTGATAAAAGCTTCCAAACTTTACATTTTTTCATAATTTCAGTTGCAAAAAAAATAGACTTTAACCCTGGATCAGAAGATCCCTCTGTATTACACGACCAAAAAAATCATATCACTACGCTCTTATGGGATGGTGGAGTAAGATACTTATTTTATCAACTTTCTCATTCTCACGAACATTGTATACCAGTTGCTTTGCTTACATTGTATTTATTAATTCATAGGAAAGAACACTCCTCAACACAGTAGAAGTATCTGATAATTTTGGACTGTGGAAACTGAACAAATACCAAAAAAATTGATGCGTGGAATTGGGTTTAGGGTTTTCAAGCACGGACGGATCTTTCAACACTTGACTGGAACTTGATAGGTGCCCTTGTTGAGAGGTGGAGAAGTGAAACGAATATGTTTCACTTCCCTTTGGAGAGATGGAGATTACCCTAGAAGATGTAGGGTTCATCTTAGGGTTACCGGTGACGGGACGGCCCGTAATTGCTCCTCCGTTGGAAGTAACGAATAAGAGAGCCGCTTAGGACTTCTTTACCTCCATACCTAAAGATCAATTTAACACTGGTGGGATAAAGTTGAAGTGATTGGTAGAAACCTACAAGATTTTGCCGGAAAACTACATGGATGGGATGCTTGTGATGTACACAAAGGCTTTCCTCTTATGGGTGATAGGGGCAATTCTATTCCTAATGATGTCGAATAATATGGTCAGCGTCAAATATTTACCGTTGTTGGGTAACCTACAAGAGGTTGGGGAGTATACCTGGTGTGCAGCAACTCTTGCGTACCTGTATCGAGCATTACACAAGGCAACGAGGCCCGACTCCAGAGCTATATATGCATGTCTCTCGTTGTTGCAGGTATATCATATAAGTCTTGATTACGTTATCAATATTTTTTATTATTCGGTGGGCAATAAATTTTGATGATACTATATATAATTTGTCTTTGTTCTCAGGTGTGGTCTTATGAACACATTGCTATCGGCGCACCCAAACGTAGGGATGAAACAGATAATGTGTGGCCTCGGTTGTGCACTTGGGAGTACAGCTGGAGGCTGAGCCACTACCCACGGAGAGATGATCCCCATCACAGCATTACACTCTATCGGGGGAGCTCGACTCGATATCTTCTGGCCAAATGCGTTGGGCACCGTACAAGCGTTTCCGGTGACAAGTGGCAGAGTCGTTCGTCTTCATGCTCTCCGGGTTGCAACGCACACCCCTGATCCACTTCGAGGTTGTAGAGTGGCAGCTGCCAGATCGCAATGCACCATTTTGACTGCCCGTAGGGGGTGCCAGCAGATGCCCCAGATATGAGGGTTAACCGGAACCCGCCGGGTGTCGGACAGTTTGGCAAGGAGAATGCACATGACTTGTGTGCACGAGAAATTGAGATTTGGAACTCTTGGCAGGACACACTAGCAGCCATTGTGTCGGAGCCTGACCTTGTGATCAGCATCGAGCAGTACAACGAATGGTACTACTGCATCACGCGGAAGAGAGTAGCCCCGATAAGGTTTGAACGAGGGCAGAGGTACCACCCTAGGGGTCAGATCGATGAGAAGTGGGCATTTGATCTTGTAAGTTGCCCAACCAATGCCATTACCTTAGATTTAATGATTCTTGTTTTACATTCAATCTCGTCTATTTTGTGGTTATGCTTATTATCTCTTTGGATGTAGGTTAATGCCTCACTCGCATTCTTCTAGAAGCTGAGTGAGCGGAAGGATCTGATGAATGCCATGGGATTAGAACTTCGCCAACAGGCTGATGCATTGGCCATAGGCTGTGGGGATTTTATGCAACATTATAAAGGACCCGCTCCCGGGTGGCAGCCTCCCCATGTGAGCTAGGGATAAGGTGATCCCTCAGGGCAGACATCGAGGGTGAGCCAGGGAGTTGGTGGTCCCTCCGTAGCGGGACAGGCTCAAGTGCCATAGGATGATTACAGTGTCCCCTCGTTTGCTTTGCTTTCAGAGTCGGAACCAATACCCCTCTCTAAGAGTCAAGTCACACAAGACTGGCAATACGCAAACATCAGTGAAGAAGAGCAGGCCCAGATTCAAGAACTAGAAGTACCAACGAGGCCGCGGCTCCAGATTCGAGTGAAGAGGAGCAGGCCCAGGCAAGTTAATACCTCAGACTGCGGCGTCTTCGTATGTATGTACATGGACTATATTAGTCGGGGTGAGACCTCAAGCCGATTGTCTAGAGCGCAGCAGAAGTAGAGGCCTTTAGATATAGAATAGCTTGGCAAATTTATAAAGGCCGGCCTAGACTAGTTAGGTTTACTCTACATCCGTCTAAGGACGAGAATCCGGCTCAAGATGAGGCCCGATGATGACTTCTTATAAACGATTTAGCTTAAGACAACAATTTTATTTTAAATACCAATTTATTCAAAGTTCGATTGAGACATATTTTTTTGTGTTGTGGTGTTTTATTTGTGTTTTGTGGATTTTTAGCCCTTATTGAGATATGTTTGATGGTGGTAAGAAAATATTATGGCGTGATAAGAAAAAATTCTAATTGTTGAAGACTGTTGGGTCTGTTATATAGTGTAGCGGACACACTAAACATTCAAAAAAAATTAAGTATTGTCTCAATGTTAGGTGCCCTAAAACACCAAAAAACTTCTAAGTGTTGAAGCTGAATATTTCTGTCGCGCCATCCACCATCTGCTAAACTATGTAACAGACGCCAAGAACACCAAAAAATTTCAAGCGTTGAGATTGAATGATTCTGCTGCACCATCCGCTAGACTATGTGGCGGCCTCCAAGAATGCCTGAAAAATTCTAAGTGTTGAAGTTGAATGTTTCTACTGCACCGTCCGCTAGACTATGTAACAGATGCCCATAACACTAACAAATTTCTAAGTGTTGAAGTTGAATGTATGTATTGTGCCGTCCACTACACTATGTAGTGGACGCAAGGAACACCAAAAAAATTATAAGTTTTGAAGTTGAATGTTTCTGCTGCGCCGTCAACAATATAGTGTAACGGACACACTAAACATTCAAAAAAATTATAAGTGTTGTCTCAATATTTGGTGCCCTAAAACACCAAAAAAAATTCTAAGTGTTGAAGCTGAATGTTTCTACTACGCTGTCCGCTAGACTATGGGGCGGACACCAAGAATACCAAAAAATTCCAAGCATTGAGGTTGAATGATTCTGCTGTACCGTCCGCTAGAATATGTAGCGGACGCCTAGAACACCAAAAAAATTCCAAGTCTTGTCTCAATGTTAGGTGCCCTAAAACAGCAAAAAAATTTATAAGTGATGAAGTTGAATGTTGCTACACCGTCTGTTAGACTATGTAGCGGATGCCTAGAACACTAAGAAATTCTAAGTGTTGAGGTTGAATGATTCTGCTGCACCGTCCGCTAGACTATGTAGCGGACGCCTAGAACACCAAAAAATTCTAAGTCTTGTCTCAATGTTAGGTGCCCTAAAACAGCAAAAAAAATTCTAAAATGTTGAAGTTAAATGTTTCTGCTGCACCGTCCACTAGACTATGTAGCGGACGCCTAGAACACCAAAAAATTCTGAGTGTTGAGGCTGAATGATTCTGTTGCACCATCCGCTACACTATGTAGCGGACGCTTTGAATACCAAAAAATTTCTAAGTCTTGTCTCAATGTTAGGTGCCCTAAAATACTAAAAAAATTTCTAAGTGTTGAAGTAAAATGTTTCCACTGCACGTCCGCTACACTATGTAGCGAACGGCGCAGAATAAACCAAAAAAAAAAGAGAAACTTAGATTTGATGGCTCACAAAAGATTATTACTAAAAAAAAATACAAAAAAATTATTGCAAAAGTCCAACAGACTTGATGACTTATAAAAGATTATTACAATAAAAATTCATTAGATTAAAGGTCCACTGCATCTTCTTCTTCCTCATCTTCTTCCTCGTCTTGCAAGCCCCTGGACTTATCCCCAGTGCCTTGTAATGGTTCCGCTTGTCATGGTTGGTCATTTTGTTGCACAGTGCACACCTTCTCAGCTTTTTAGGTTGAGTTGCTTGTTCAATAGAGTTTTTCATTCGCGTAGATCTCTTGCGGCCTTTCGTTTACGATATAATTGGATCCAAAGGTCGGATATCATTCTCATCTTCCTCCCCCGGCTCATCATCTTCTGATCCCGTTGTAGGCTCAGTGTCAACCGCATTGCTGACTGAAGCTACTTCAAACTGGTCGACGATGGGCTCTTGCTGCTGAGCTACCTCGAGGAGATGTTTATATCCGGCCATTGTAACAGCACCCTTTACGGACAAACGGGTAAACATTGTCACCAGATGATTATACCGCAACGTCTCTGATTCTTCAAAGTCAGTATACAGATGCTCCGGAAAGGCAATGGTACCGTGCAACCTGTTTGCACCTTTCGTCCACCGTGGCAGGACGTATTTATCGGGGATTGTCTTGATATTCTTCTGGGTGAAAAACCGCAGAATGTGTCTACACAGGATGCCATGGAACTCAAACTTCTTGCAAACACATGTCACCGAATCCTTCAATGTGTCATGGCTCACCGTATACATTCTGCACAGCTTCTCAGGGACGAGGTCATTCATGAGCGAATAAACCTTGTACTCACGCGTAGACTTTTATGCCACCTTGTTTATACTGTATCGTCCTGATTTTTGCAGCTCTACTTGGTATAGCATGAAAATCTCTTTCGTATAGACTTTTGCACCGTTCAGCTCCAGCGGGGTCTCAAGCAACCTTCTTCTTTGTTTGTACGTGCTTGCAAAGTCTGCAGCCCTTTCTTTCACGAATAACAAGGCAACCGCTTTTTGGGCCTATGCGACGAAACTCTTCAAATTGGTAGTTGTACCCACATAACTATCGAACATGGCATTCATAGATTCACTCCTGCCCGTCATTTTCATGCCCGCAGAAAAATACCTTCTCGTGTAAACGCCAATCCATTGCTCTTTGAGCTCGTACAAGTGTTGGAGCCACTCGTTGTCTTGCAATGAGTAATCCTTAACAAGCTTTTTCCACCTCTCCTCAAATTCCTCAATCGTTAATGACTTGTTAACGCACTTTTCAAAATCCTGTTTAAAGTCTGGATACTTTGCATACACATGATGCAGACGTTCAGGGTATTTGTTGCTTATGTGCCAAGTGCACAAGTTGTGTCGAGTATCTGGGAAGACGGTAGCAATAGTCTTCTTCATTGCCAAATCTTGATCGGTGATAATAACTTTGGGTGCTTTGTTGTTCATGGCTTCCAGCCACGCCCTAAACAACCATACAAAAGAACTCTCGCTCTCGTCCCTTAACAAGGCGAATGCCGGTGAATAGAGCGAACGACATCGAGTACTTGTTGGTACGGTATGTGGTGTCGAAAGTCGTGACATCCCCAAAATGCTTATAAGCAAGCCTCGAACGACCGTCGACCCAAAAAATTGTGGAAACTCGATGCTCGTCGTCATAATCGAAGGTAAACTATGGGTCCTCCATCTGCATCCGCTTCAATAGGCTCATTGTAGATTGAGCATCATTGAGGTCATACGCGGCTCGTCTTTGGGTTCGAACCGCGTTACGAACGTCTGTCGTGTTAAAGTTTAAATTTTGAATTCTCCCAGCCTGTTCAGCAAGAACATTAACAATGTCGGTAGGTCCTATCCACGCATTGCTCATTGTGTGAATTAGGCTCCTTGCGACCTTACCCATCTTCTTGTGTTGATGCATCTGACTCACCTTAGAAGGGGTTACTAACGGGTGATTGTGTGTCAATTCCAAGCTAGTAATAAGCCAATGATCTTGCTTAGGTTTATGGCTTACGAACATCTTGACCTGGCAATTCGTGCGTGCAAAGCAGTCCCGTCTTCTCCGCGCATATCCTATTTTTCATCATTGTCATCATTACCTACGTGTGTCTCATTTTGCAGTGGGTTTCTGCCCCTATGACACTCGTATAAGCGAGAGCATATTTTTTTTGTTATGTTGCTTGTTCTTGTAGTCTTTATTCTAATGCCAAAACCAACCCTCAATGAATACTCGAAAACATTCTTCAGCTTCTTCCAATGTTTGAAATGTTCGTCCTAGATACGGATCACTAGCATCTACGGGGGTGTTGGAGCTCGACACAAAATCAGACATTGTGAAACAAGACCTATGTAGAAATAGATTACGCTTAACTATCAAATGGCGTTTCATGAACATATCAAATCAAAATTACCTTGATGAATAGACCAATTTAGCATGACAAATATACTAAACATAATCTCAAAAGTGTCTTCAATTTAACAATTATTAATTTCTTGAACATAGCAAATTAAAATTACTAAGATAAATAGACAAATTTATCATGCCAAAATACAACAAACATAATCTCCAAAAATTTGAATTTAACTATAATAAATTTTTTGAAGTTAACGAATCTTAAAATTTTCGAATTTAACTATAATAAATTCTTTGAAGTTAACAAATTAATTTCTTGAACATAACAAATTAAAATAGATTGATAAATCCCAACAAACATAAACCCAAAAAAATCTATATATTCATCCAAAAAAAATTAAACTTTATCATTCAACCTATAAAGAAAACTTCACCATTCACAAACTTACCTTACTTGAGTGAAGCTTGACGCAAGTGTTATTCGAAGCTTGAAGGGAGCTGAAAATGGAAGCAAGAGATGTCAAGGAGATGAAAATGCAAAAAAGAGCTGAGAATTAGGGAACTTTTGGGTATAGTTGCTAAGTCATCCGTGATACTGTACAGTGGATAGTCGGGGGGACAGGATGTGACATGTGTACAGAATTAATTTGACGTGTGTCAGTCAAAAGTCGTCCGCTACATTGTGTAGCAGACGGCTTTTCCCTGACACATGTCAGAACCAAAGTAGTCCGCTACACAGTGTAGCGGACGAAGGAGGAGGAGGGGCAGTTTGGTAAAAAAAACCCGTCGGCTACACTGTGTAGCGGATGTCTGACAGCTTTTGAAAAAGAAAAAGATCTGAGCCTTCCATCTTTTCAGGATGGACGGCCTGATCGCATTTGCAACTTCTCCTATTTTGTTAGCGCCATCAACGGATCAGATATATATATATATATATATATATATATATATATATATATATATATATATATATATATATATATATATATAGGGAGCTGATCCATTGATAGCGCTAGCAAAATAGGATAAGTTGCTAGCGCGATCTGGCCGTCTACGGGTGATCTGTGGACGGTCCAGATCTTTTTTTTTGTATTTTTTAAAGTCCGTCCGCTACATTATGTAGTGGACAATTTCTGGACAAAAATACCCTCCAGCCCCATCCGCTACATTGTGTAGCGGACGAGTTGGCATTACTTTTTCTCTCATTCTCTCTCCTTTCAGTCATTATTTTTCTGACATGTTTGTCTCTCTCTCTCTCCTTTCTGTCATCAATGCCCGTGTCCTTCTCTCTCATTTCTCTTTCTGTCATCAATGCTCATTGTGTGCGCTACATTATGTAGCGGACGAATTGCCACAACCAAATTAACTGGGTTCTGTGTTAGATGTTCTGGGTTCTCTATATTTTCAGTCACGCAATGTCTTTTATCTTTGTAATATGCAGATCCAAAACAATGTCTTTTGCCATCAACAAAGCCACAACTGCCATCATCGCCGGAGAACCACTGCGCCACTCTAGCTGTAAATGTTGAAATGAGTAGATAGATACAACGCGTCACTCCGGCGAAAAGCAATCACTTTAAAAAGCTAGTAAATCAAAAAACGCTTTTCAATACATGTTCCTCCGATTCAAACTCCGCTCCGGCTCAGATCTTGAGGGTCTCCGATTCGATTCTCCTTATGACAGACAAGATCACCGGCAAAGAGGATAAATAGAGAGAGATGAAAGTGAGAGAAAGGAGAGAGGAAGAGAAAGGGAGAGGAGTCAGAAAATTGATTGGAGAGAGAGAGAGAGACAAACATGTCAGAAAAATAATAACTGAAAGGAGAGAGAATGAGAGAAAAAGTAATGCCAACTCGTCCGCTACACAATGTAGTGGACGGAGCTGGAGGGTATTTTTGTCCAGAAATTGTCCGCTACATAATGTAGCGGACGGACTTAAAAAAATGCAAAAAAAAATATCTGGACCGTCCACAGATTGCCCGTGGACGGCCAGATCGCGCTAGCAACTTATCCTATTTTGCTAGTGCTATCAATGGATCAGTCCCATATATATATATGTGTGTGTGTGTGTGTGAAAAAGTATCAATTAATCCCTCAAATCAATAGGCATTTCAAAATATTTCAGATACGATAAAATAGAAACAAATGACATCGAACAGGAGTTGTACAGATTAGCAAAGCCACTCAGACAGTGTTCAGATACAGATACAGAATACATATGCATATGTATAAATGTAGTCCACTTAAGTACCAGTTGTAACCCAAACAAAATTGACCAACCTTATAACACCCACAAAACAGACCATCTTATAACACCTTAGAATTACTCTCTCATGTCAATATTCAGAAGAAATACGCATAATTCAATATGTTGTATAATGCTCGAATCAACAAAGCATATGAGCATTAATAAGAGTTTCAAACGATCGCTTTAAGTTTCAAGATGGGGTTTTATGGGCAATGGAAAACATTTTTATGACTAATGAAATTCGATAGCAATACAAAATAAAATATATGAGATCAATCTGATGAAATGGGGTTTCAAATAAAATCTCTTATTTCGATCTAAACTAAGCGAAACTAAACAACCTCAATTGAAAATCCTTTGAATTAACCTAAATTGAGCAAATTGTTTATCAGAACACAATCTACGCTATTATGTTATAAACCTAATATCAACTACCAAAACAGTGCTAACTTCTAATCCTGGAATAACGCAACCCAAGCGGATTTCACACACGACCAATATAGCCAGAAAATTTGACACACTTTTCAAGACCTAATAGTAACTCGAGATAGATAATAAGTTCCCATAAAACATTCCATGGCTTAAAACATTATATAGAACAAAAATATGAATTTTCTCAAAATTTGAATATTTTTTAAATAAATATAATTTCTTTAAATGCAATAAAAATTCATAAAGCCATAATTGTTTCTAGCTGAAAATGAAGTCCCATAATTTTTGTAACAGTTTTGAAATATATATAAAAATTGAAATCAGAATTAAAATTATTTTTAAATTATTCATTTTCCTAAATTCAACGCGATATAGCAATGATACCAAATCAACTCTAAAATTTATCAAACTTAAATTGGGACTTCGTTATACTATAAAAATATTACTTTACTTTTTCTAGAATTTATCATGGATTTTAAAGACTCAAGATGAATTTTATAATATTAAAATTACAGAAAATATTAAAAGTACAAGCGATTTCAAAAAATTATAAAATTTTGTCAGAAAATCTCATCTAGCCTAAGGTACTCTGCTATAAAATATTACATGCTAACAATTACTATGCGCCACCCAAAGCATGCACTGAATATAACGTGAGCCCGCGGTACACGTATGCAAGGACAGGGTACCATTAACTGCGCAGCCCATTACGCGCTTCTTCTTCTTCCTTATTCTTTTGTGCCCACTTTTATCACACCTGGACACCACACACACCACCTTCACCCCTAGCACACTACATACACTACACTTACACATATAATACACACAATTACACACACTATACACATTAATTTCACACACATTCATGCACACAATACACACATATAAACTCAAAATACTCACGAACACTTTATCTTAGGACGCAGTAATACACACTCACATTCAAACACCTTTGCTGCACACTTACATTTCACTCCCTTCACACGCATATATACACTCATGCACACATTATACCTACACACACATACTCAGGCACACACAACATACACACGTTCTCGCGCGCGCGCGCACACATCTTTACTGCACATTGCGCCCACGGTAGCCCATGGCTGTCTACACTCACACACTTCACAGCCACCATACTATAAATTGCATGCACAAACACACGGACAGTTAACGCCAACCCCTCTCCCCTTTCCATGTACACAAACCCATGACACACACTTGCGATGTTTTCGTGCGCGCACACACACAGTCCTTCACACACACACAAGACACACACATTGAACTCACACCCTCACTCACTGGTTTTGCTCACACATGTTTACCCACAATTCACACCCACCATCTATGCATAAAACCGAACGCAAGCACACAATACTCACACACATAGACACAATCTTCATCGCGGTAGTCTTTTCTGTGCATCTTGTACACATATATACTCATACAAACACACCCACATATTCACATACATACACACATCCATGGTTGTCTTATGGCAGCCATGGCACTCACCCACAAAAACACCCCATGCATCACACAACACACACCTTTTGAATAGTAGGCACACTCAATGGACACCCCCTTCTCATGGCATCCTCCCCATGTCCCTAAACCCACACATCTATGAGCACATAATCTCAGTCACCATGGTTGTGACTTGCTTGAATTACAACCCATTCACAACCCCCTTAATCCCATAAATCAGTGAATAATATTAGAGAGAAAAAGGCAAGAAAATTTTCGAAAGACCTCACCCAAAAAATCCGCCTTTCTTTACCTCTCTCTATCGTGTATTAGAAGAAAAAAGAAGAGAAAAGTTTGGGAATGGCTGGTCCCCTAAGAACTATATATATAATAAAAATCCTAAAAGGAAAATTGCCAAAACCCTCTTCAACTTTAGGTATTTTTTAAAGTTTACCCAATTTTTTAATATTACAAAAAAGCCAAAAATAACTATTTTCGATAAATGAATGTACTAGAAAAATTTAACGGGGTGTTACATGTCTGGAGATTCACATAAAGAAAATTCGGAGAGGAAAAGGATAAGAAAAGAGAAAAGGGGTTAGCATCAAAGTTTAATAGGTCATCCCTATCAATCGGTGTGAGTGTGGGCGCACGGGTCCGCGAATTGTGATGGGAAGCATGTGTGGTTGTGGGGTGGAAAGAGGGGGCAAGAGGCATATACAAGTGTGCAAAGGGCTGTGTGTATGTGCGCGCATTCGCATATGATAGGAAATGTGTGTCATTGATGGTGGTCACCCAAGTGTGTGTTTGTGTGTGTGATGGGAAATGTGTGCTCATCGCCGATGTGTGTGCATGTAAATGTGTGTGCGCGATGGGCATGTATTGGGGAATAGAATTGGTTTTGTGGTGAGATGGTGTTCGGATATAGGTTGTCGCATGTGTGTATGTATGTGTGTAATGGGCAGAAGCCTTACGCAGTGTTGTGGTGGCTCGGTGTCGGTGGCTGCGACGGCTACGCATTGTCTAGTAAGGAAGAAGAGGAAGATCTATGGACATTTTTGGTAAATCATAAGAATTATATGGTGCCTTAACTTTTCTTAACGGAGTCATAACGAAAGTAGGTGCTACGTAACAAAGTAACAAACCATAGGGAGCAGGGACAAATAAAAACATATAAGGAGAGCCGTGTATATTTTTAGATAAACCTCAGGAATGCCGAGTGTAATTAATCCTTATTGTAATTATTCTATTTCTACTCATTAGTTTACAACTAGAGTACATATTAAATGACCAAAAGATAAAGAAAGAAAGATTAGGTGGCGAGAATGGCGTTGTCCAAAGATAAATTGTGATAAGGCTCTTACAGCTATATTATCAATTTAGCCAATTAAAAGCTCCAAATATGTTATCATCATGTGCAAAGCATGCGATCATGATATGATGTTTTAGGGGTATAATTTGGGCTATACAACCCGTGCCAACCCCTAGAAATATGAACGTAGACTTGCTTTAACAAAGACCGTATTGAAGGTGGGTACAAAATTTTATGTCCTTAGAAAATAAAAGTTAGGCATGGACAAACATTCGGTCCGTGAAAAATTCAGCCCATCAAATTTTTATATAGCATATATTTGTGTGTATAAATTTCAAGTATACAAGATATATGTTTTTTTCTTTAATCTTTAAAATACTTTATATGGATTTGGAGACCTATGAAAACTACTTTGTTTTTTGTTTTACTTCTTATTATTATAAGAATTGATTTCTCAAGATTGTTTCGAGACTCTTTTGTTTTCTCTGACTTAGTCTTAAAACATTGTTCTATGCTTTTATTTGAATCCATTTTGAGATTTTACTATACTTTTCTTCGTAATTCTAATGAGTAGACTTGGATGGTAATTTATATGCTTAAAAAGTAAGTAAACAAAAAATCAGGACTAGTCAATAGACTTGAATGGTAGTTGACATGCTTAAAAATTAAGTAAATTGAAACTAATTTGTAACCATGGATAACATGTTAGCAGTTCATGTCCAGTCTAGCCCACCAGAATTTTTAATGGATTAGACGTGGATACATATTATTCAGCCTGTAAATGAGCTAAATTAGGTGGGCACGAGTTTTGATAGTAGGTTAGGCATGGGTTAGGTGGCCACGAGTTTTTGGATTGTAAAGGCATAGAAAATATTGTATGGTCTAGCACCAATAGTCTCGACCATCTAAGACAGTTAGATATATTGTGTAATAAGCTTCTACCCCTCTTAATCCCTCATTTTATAATATAAGCCCTTTCTAATATAACAGTCCTAAATGTTTGAAATTGAGTTTTGTAAGCATGCACATAAAGAGCATGCTCTTTTCGACATATGTTAAGTTCAAACCGATGATAAGCATACTTGTGTTTTAAAAAAAAACAAAAAAAAAATCCTTTTTCGAAAATATGAAAGCTTGCCTTAACTTGGTTGCATACCATTTTTTGTAACTAAGCAGCACCTTATATAATTGTATATACGTCTCCACTGTGTTCAGATACGAATTCCTCATTGGGCAAATAATAAATTATAGTTCAATATATAAGTATTGTAACGCCCCGAATTAATATTTCTGGAGCGTTAATGTCGAATAAACAGAATTAGAAAACCTTATATATATATATATATATATATATATATATATATATATATATATATATATATATATATGGGAGCTGATCCGTTGAGAGCGCTAGCAAAATGGGGTATTTTGCAAGTGCTATCTGACCGTCCATCCTGAAAGATGGACAACCCAGATCGCGCCCTTTTCGAATACTGTTAGTCGTCCGCGACACTATGTCGCGGACGGACTTTTTTACCTTTTTGCCCCTCCGCCCCGTCCGCTACACTGTTTACCGGACAGCATTCAAGTTTTACGTTTTTTTAAAGTACGTCCGCTACATTATGTGGCGGACTATTTTTTTGACAAAAATACTCTCTAGCTTCCGTCCGCTACATTATGTAGCGAACTAATCTTCTGACTTTTTCCTCTTTCTCTCTCTTTTTCCTCATTTAATGTTCTGACATTTTTCCTTTCTTTCTCTCTCTCTCATCATTTTTTTCTCTCTCTCCTTTCTCTAATTAACTCTCTGACTCTCTCTCTCTCTCTCTCTCGTCCATGCCAGAAACTGAAGGGAAGAGAAAGCCTCTTGGCGCGCGAAGAACCCCTTGTGCGAAGAAGCTGCCGTTAGGAGGAGCAACAGCGGCCGTTGGACCTCGCGGTTGATCAGGCGAATCAGCGTTGGCGGCGGCGGCGGCAGCGGTGGTATTGTTAGTCATGCTTCGGAGCTGTCGCCGACGGGGTAGGAGAGAGCAGTAGAGCTTAACTAATAGCACCAGGACCAAGCCTAACACCATCTCGTCCACCTAGAACAACGGCGACCGCGGGATGGACACCATCTTGTCCACCTAGAACAGCTTCGCTTCCGGCGATGATAGAGGAAGGAAGCAATCCACATGCTGTGGCAACCCCATTTTGGGTGGTAAAACTGAGACCCAATTGAAATTTTGAGACTTAATTCTTCATCTGCTCTCTACCTCTCTCTGTTTAGATTAGTTATTTATCTTACATAGAGATTTGGGATGGTGGAGGTTTGAATGGTGGTGGTTCGGGGAGGCAAAGGTTCAGTAGCGGTGGCGATGGGTTCAGTGGCGGTGGCCAAATGGTGGTGGTTGTGGGTTCATTTAAGTTTAATTTTTGTTGTGGTTGTGGATTCATATGAGTTTCTGGTTTTCTTGTAAGGAACTTTTGGTGATGCAGCTTCCTTCTTTAATTCCTACGGAGGCTTTTACAGGTTCAGCACTTCAAAGGGTTGTTGTTTGGCCAAGAAACAAGTAGAAAGATGCAAAAAAGATTCTTCAGTGCTTATCATCACTTGACCAAAAAAAGACCAGTAAAGAGCCCCAATCCAACTCACGAAAAATCAACAACGCATTGCCCAAAACAAAAACAAAAATACAGGAAGAAATACAAGATTGGCACAAATATAGTACGGCTTGTTGCTGATGGACTTGAACGGGTTCTGTCCGACGGAGCTGCAGGTGGCCGGACACACTCTTTCTCTCTACTCTGTGTGTGAAGTGAAATAGGATAAACATGAAAGAGAGAGAGGGGGGAGGATGAGAGAGAAAATAAAAAGTGGTGAGAGAAAGAGAAAGGAGAGAGAATATTCATGAGAAAGAGAAAGAGACATGAACATTGATGAGGGAAAAGAGAGAGAAATAGAACATGTCAGACAAATAATGTGAGAAATGAGAGAGAAAGGGGAAAAAAGCACTGCATACTCGTCCGCTACATAATGTAGCGGACATGAAAGAGAGAGAGAGAGAGAGAGAGAGAGGGAGAGGATGAGAGAGAAAATAAAAAGTGGTGAGAGAAAGAGAAAGGAGAGAGAATATTCATGAGAAAGAGAAAGAGACATGAGCATTGATGAAGGAAGAGAGAGAGAAATAGAACATGTCAGACAAATAATGTGAGAAATGAGAGAGAAAGGGGAAAAAAGCACTGCCTACTCGTCCGCTACATAATGTAGCGGACGAGAGCTGAAGGGTATATTTTTTAAAGTACGTCCGCTACATAATGTAGCGGACGTACTTTAAAAACACGTAAAACTTGCTGTCCAGGACACAGTGTAGCGGACGGGGCGGAGGGGCAAAAAGGTAAAAAAGTCCGTCCGCGACATAGTGTCGCGGACGACTAACAGTATTCGAAAAGGGCGCAATCTGAGCCGTCCATCTTTTAGGATGGACAGTCAGATCGCGCTTGCAAAATACTTCATTTTGCTAGCGCTCTCAACGGATCAGCTCCCTATATATATATATCGAAAATCTCCCAAAAAGAGGCATTCAGAGCATGCACTAATAATTCCCAAAATACATCATTATCTGACATATTGGCCCAAAACTTTTATACAATCCAAAAATTTCTCCAACACGGAGTTTCAAAACAAAACCTAAGTAATACCAACTTGTCTTTGTTGTTACACTTAAATGTCAATACTAACTTTAAAATAAAACAGTTAACTTTTGGTCACATAGCTAGTCCTTCAAATCCAAAATCTCATCTACTGATCACCTGAAAGGAAAAATAATAAGGGAATGAGCCAAATGTCTAGTAAAGTCGCTTAAAGGACCAATCAAACAAAAGTAAAAATATCTAAGAAGCGAAATTTTGGAAGCACAAAAGTTTCAACGGAACGGACATCAAACCAAATTTTGAATGTCAAAAAGTGGTCACATATGTCATTACTGACACATGAGGCCGGTTCAGAAAGTAATATCCCGATCTCTAGCTCAATTCCCGATGAGCTAACCCACTTTCCAATTCACGTGGGTAAGTCAAAAATAAGTCACATACACTGTGATATGGCACATAGAGTTACCAAAATAAAAATCTCAAGATAACCGTTATCAAATATCGGACATGTCAAACAATATACAAAGTTTACGAAATAATGATAATCATTAATCACTGAAACTAACTATATCAATATGGCAAATTCTGAGGTCAAATAAATTCGACGGAATTTGATTTCCACAAGTCATAGCATTGAGAAAAAGTTATTTATAACAAAGTTCAAAGCAAAGGGAGAAGAAAAATCACTTAACTCAATTCGAAGAAGTTCATATTTCAAAAAGAACTAAGGACTTACATGAACGATTTGCCCATCGCTGATTCAAATTTCAAAAGTAAACCCTTACCTTAATCAAGCTTTTGAGAAATATAAAACCTTAAGCTCCACCTTAGAACTCCCGAACTTCCCAAGCCTTCTCTTCTCTCTCTCACCACCGCAAGGCAAAAAAGGAATAGAGAACCCCAAAAAGGCTAGAAAGGAAAATAAGAAAGCTATTTATATAGGACAAAAATCAAGTTTTGATTCGACCAAAAATAATAGTTTTTCATTCGACCGAATCCAACAGAGATTTTTTTTTTCCAATTTGACCGAAAACATGTTTTCATTCGAATTAAAACTTTTAATTCGAAAGAAAACTTTAGTTTTCTTTTCGTTCGATCGAAAACTATTTTCATTCGAATGAATACTACAGTACTCGCTTTTCACGATTTTAAATACATTTCGTTCGAAGCAAAAAAATTTCATTCGAAATAAACTCATTCTCATTCGAAGCAAAAACATCTTCATTCAAAGATATATTCGACCGAATCTTTCAGTCACTCCAAAACATCATTGCCCTTCTCATTTTTTATTCGAATAAAATGACTATTCATTCGACGGAAGATTTTAGAAACATTAATAACTATTTTCTCAATATTATCAAAAAGACCATAAATTATTTGATTAAAATATTAATTTTGCATAAGGAAAAGAAAATTTTTGGGGTATAACAAGCATTGTGGGACTCGCCCTTATTGCTAATTGGTTTTGAGTCGAATACTTTCACATGGTACCAGAGCTGATTGATCCTGATCCAGTAGACAGTGCTAAAATTCATTCATCCACCATTACTCATTCTAATTTTTCACGTGCTAGGTCCATTCAAAAGAAGCCACATGTTAGGGGACGTTTTGAGACAAATAAATCCCACATCATGGAATTAATAACATTCTTTATTATATAAGCCTTGTGGATCTCTTTCTTAGTTGCCATAATATTTTGAGTTGGATGCTTTTAAATTCACAAATAATTACAGTCTTTATCTTACGCATTTAACCAAGTATATCAAAATCTATCTTAACCTTATTGATCTGCATTAAGTGGTTGTGCAGGAGGAAGCCACAATCATTTTATAGTTGGTTTCGAGTCAAAAGTACTAAATTCTCCAAAAGATCTGGAAGTCCATATGGTAATACATTATCAAGTAATTTGTTCTCTTAGAAGAAAAGGAAAAACACAAAGTTAATGCGGCATGGTGAAATCTAATACAACAAAGAAAAAAAATGTTAAATGCCAACAAAACTTTTGTGCATCAAATACAAGGCAAATGCAACCTTACGCTATATCTTACAAACCTTCAACTGTTGGGTGTTTAATTACTGGTTAATAAGTATGAGTTAGATTCAGAAACTAGTGAAACTCGTTGAATATGAATAATACTTACTAGCATCCTTATTATGACTTGATATTTTTTATCAGTGATAACTGAGCCGTTCGTCAGCAAACCACCATCGATTATCATTACTAAATAACCATCTTTGCCTTCAATTCTCATGGAAAAACACGTGTCCTACAAATTTGGCATCTCAGTTGATATCATATGTATTTTGGCATCTCAGTTGATATAATATGTATTTGAGCTAAATTTTACCGACCGATACATACTAAAAATTAACTTTATTTTAGTGAATAAAACCTTTTCTTTGAGATTTGATAATCAAATACTTTGACAATAAGATTGCCCTAGTATTGAAAAAAATGGTAATTCATCATTTAAGTAATATCTGGGCTTCTTCTATATAGGCAATAATTGGCAAATAAGTAGTTAAGATTCATCGGCTATATAAGATCTTTTATTGGCTTAGTGAACAACATAACAGTCTTTGTAAATGTTCGTTTATCAATATTTTCTTTTTACCAATTTTTTTGAAGATCATCACTAAAATGGAGCATTTACACCTAACCAATTTCAGTTCTTTTTTGACTTTTGCCATTATTGGAGGTTATGTAATTACGAACATACCAAATAATGGCATCACCTTATTTATTACGATTCTTTTGAAAGTGCTACATATAGGATTGATGGAATGGACCAATGGTTTGACCCTCTCTTCCATCTAAACAAGCAACTACAATCCGGTCATGTTCATGATGTTTCATCAATTGATGTAATCACCACATATAGTTGATGAAATGTCATGAACAAGGAACAGTTTGTAAGAAGCTTATATGATAGAAAATATGTTGGAGAAAATAGCTACAAATTGACCGTGTTCATGGCAATTCATCAATCAAATGGATATTTCATTGCTATATTGATGAAATGCCATGAACAACGATCTATTTGTCAGATGTCTATACGATTACAGAAACAAAATATTACCATCTTCCATCTAAAATAACTATGAAGTTGCCTACTAGGTGATCATCCCTTCATCTAAAACAAGTTACTACAATCCGACCATTGTTCATGGAACCTCACCAGCTTTATGTATTGTATGAGTTACTAAATAAAGAAAATGAAATTCCGTGAAAAAAGATCAATTTGTATGGAGCTTACAGGATGAAGAATGTGTTGGAAAAACTGGCTCATATGATCTTGTTCATGGCAATTCATCAAACAGGTGGTACTTCATAGCTTCATTGATGAAATGCCATGAACAACGAACCATTTGCAAGATCTTTGTCCGATTGTAGAAACGAAATATTCATCATTCCATCTTATACAAGCTATGAAGTTGCCTATGATTGTGACATCTTTTTCCTTATTAGAAAAGGTAAATACTATTCAACTCTGATCATGAAATTTTATTGATTGATGATTTAATTACTGCTTATCTTTTACAAAATGCCATGAAAAAACTTGTTGTGGAGAGTATAAGTAATAACTATTGAGTTGAACAAGATGGCAACATTTTAATCGTGCTCCTAACAACTCATCCATCAAGTAAATATACTTCGTAGCCTCATCCATGAATAACGATCTTTTGTAGGATCTTTATCTGACTGCCAAGTCATAAATTTGGTCAAAGTCATCCTATAACGATGTACTTGGTCATGCCTAATTCTTCCACGTACATCAAACAGTAAAAAGCGCGTTCACGGCACTTCATCAATTATCGACTTTTTGGTATAACGTTTTTTATAAAATGTAATAAACAACAGCCTCTTTTGCAGAAACTTTATGCTTGTGAAAGAGATAAATAATGAGCTCAGCCATTGCCACCCATGCGCTCAAAATAAATTTCCACTATACAATACCCTGTTGCAGAACAACTCAACTTTTATACATAAGCAAATGTATGCTAATGGGCCTAAACTTTTACATCCGTAAACATTTATAAATAACCGGCTGTGGACCTATTTATAACAAGAAAAACTACAATGTATAAGTGAGGCAGATACAGTCAAAGGCTTTAAGCATGCCACGTGATCAATAGAGGAGAAATTGGCCTAAGAACGAGTCCTCACTTAAGCCTGATTAGCTTCAACACAAGTGGAACAAGTTGGTGACTATCAAATTACACCGTCAAATCAAAGACAACAACGGCTTGATGACACGTGGCAAATCGTGAGCATGGGATAACACATGGCTCCTTCACATAGGCCCTAAAGTTTTTACTATGTTACGTGTCATAAAGAAAAGAGTTGCAAAAAACATGACTAGGGCTTGATGAAAACGTAACAAGAAGGTAATACTAGTAATATTATTCGGCAGCCATGGCGATCTCTAATGGTGATGATGGACTCGATCTTTTTGTTTACATGATATGAGTGAAGGATTCCGACTGTAATATAAAGGATGTGAGAAATTCCTTAGATCTCGAGGCTTTGTATGCATTTTTTAATTTTTGTTAAATTTAGATTTCTGTGATTGAGGGATGAAGCATTAACAAGAATGGCAAGAGGCAGGTTGGTGCTTGGCTAAGAATTAATAATGCGTACAAGTGAGAACTATCTTGTGGGGCGATTTAAAGGATTTAGTGATCCATGAGGGGATTCATAGTAGATCAAAATAAATCTTTATTCAGATGGGTAGAATGTAAGAAGACATAAAACTACTTATAGCTTAATGTAATTTTCGAAACTTCATGCATTTGAGTGCAATAACACCAAACCTCGCGTATGTCCAGTGTAAATAACCTGTTGTGGCTAATTACTCTAATTCAATAACTAAATATATATATTTTTTTCCTTTTCAAAATCAGTAGCCAACCAATACCTGCATTAGTTAAGCTCCACACTATATTACATTGTTGTGTAATCATGTCGATAAACCTATAATATGTCATTAATTTCCTAAAATATATGTCCAAAATGTCACTTACAACACTCTTGACTAAAAAAACACAAGTAATATCACTTGCATCATTGCTAAAGATCACAAATCATCATTTTAATTGCCGCTAAACTAATAAGTGAAGCTACTAAAATTTACCATACATCTAGCCTTTGGTGCGGGTAGTACACATTGTCCCCCTTAAGGCCTGATATTAGCCTTAGTATATAAACCGTGAAAGGTTGATTTTGGGCCTTAGTAAGGACATTAAGATATAAGGAGAGGAGAATATAATATCCCTCAATGAAGTTGGTTTAACTTACATTTAACCATACAAGACTCTACCCATGAAAACATGTTTACCTACTTGGCTGGCCCTTTTAAGGGAGGTATTTGTGGTAGGGCTAGTGAGCCTTGCAAATCCTATGCAAATATTCTTGTTTCCAATTTATATGCAAGCCTCTATTTGCATATTGAGAAGTATATTATGGTACACTATCACCAAGTGCATGAATGAATAGAATGCTAATTACATTAACATTTGGTTCTCAATTCGTCATTGATGGAAATTGTCTTTGTTATACTAAATATTATATGCATGAATGTTCAATGTATATACAAATATAAATATGTGCACATAAGCACATATAATTATGTATGTATGTGTGCGCGCACGCTTGTGTTCTTGTGTTGCAGGAATTACTCTTGTTCTCCACCTTTTACTCGGAGTCTCAAATGCAAATCTCTACTGCATCGATGTTGCCACTTTACGTGGATAGTTAAAGACGTTAAAAGCATATAACCTTGTGCATATGTACGTATGAAAGCACATAAACAACATTGATCTGTTATATAACCCAAATGAATTTAACTTTATATGTTAACAATTGTAAACTTGTACTAAGCTGTTTGATGTCATTTCCAAGATTACAAAAATAATTAAATCTACCTAAACATGATTCAAAAGATTGAAAAAAACACCTTATGTTTTTTTTATACTATTCTTACATGTTTTGTGACAAAGATGAATGAACAGAACAAAAAAAGGGTCTACAAACAAGATGGTCATGGTTTGGTACTAGTGATTGAATTTCGCATTCTAAAGGGTAAACAAACACAGATATTACGAAATCGAAAAAAATAAAAGAATTTTTTTATCCAAGCATTGGTAATAGCTTATTAACTTAATGTTGTTGACATAAGCCACAATCATTTCATAACCAGTTCTGAGTCAAAAGTACTAATTCTCCAAAAGATTTGGAAGTCCATACGGTAATACAATATCAAGTAATTTTGTTTTCTTAGAAGAAAAGGAAAAACACAAAGTTAATGTGGCAAGGTGAAAGGTAATACTACAAAGAAAAAAGTGTTAAATGCCAACAAAATCTTTGTGTGTCAAATACAAGGCAAATGCAACTTTATGCTATATCTTACAAACCTTCAACTGTTGGGCCTTTACTTTGGGTGTTTTATAACTGGTTATTAAGTATTACTTCAATTCAAAAACAAGTGAAACTCGCTGAATATTTATAATACTTACTTGCATCCTTGTTACGACTTGATACTTTTTTATCTATGATAACTGAGTCATTCCTTAGCAAACCACCATCAATTATCATTACCAAATGACCATCTTTGCCTTCAATTCTCATGAAAAACATGTGTCCTACAAATTTGGCATCTCAATTGATATATATATATATATATATATATATATATATATATGAACTAAATCTTACCAACCGATACATACTAAAAATTAACTTTATTTCAGTGAATAAAACCTTTTCGTTGACTCTTGATAATCAAAATACCTAGACAATAAGGTTGCGCTAGTATTATAAAATGGAAATTCATCATTTAAGTAATATCTAGGCTTTTTTATGATGGCAAATAAGTTGTTAAGATTGATTGGCCATTTAAGATCTTTTATTGGCTGAGTGAACAACATAACAATCTTTGTAAAGGTTAATTTATCAATATTTTCTTTTTACCAATTTTTTGAAGATCATCACTAAAATGGAGCATTTACACCTAACCAATTTAGTTCAATTTTTTTGACTTTTGCAATTATCAGAGATTATGTAATTACGAACATACCAAATAATGGCATCGCCTTATTTATTACGATTCTTCTGAAAGGGCTATATACAGATTTGATGGAATTGACCTATGGCAAGACCTCTCTTCCATTTAAACAAGCAATTACAATTCGCTCGTTCATGATGTTTCATCAATTGATGTAATCACCGCATATAGTTGATGAAATGTCATGAACAAGGAACAGTTTGTAAGAAGCTTATATGATAGAAAATATGTTGGAGAAAATAGCTACAAATTGATTGTGTTCATGGCAATTCATCAAACAAATGGATATTTCATTGCTATATTGATGAAATGCCATGAACAACAATCTATTTGTAGGATGTCTATACGATTGCAGAAACAAAATATTTCCATCTTCCATCTAAAATAACTATGAAGTTGCCTACTGGGTAACCATCTCTTCATCTAAAACAAGTTACTACAATCCGATCGTTGTTCATGGAACCTCATCAGCTTTATGCATTGTATGAGTTACCAAATAAAGCTGATGAAATTCCGTGAAAAAAGATCAATTTGTATGGAGCTTACAGGACGAAGAATGTGCCGGAAAAAATGGCTCCTACGATCTTGTTCATGGCAATTCATCAAACAGATAGTACTTCATAGCTTTATTGATGAAATGCCATGAACAACGAACCATTTGCAAGATGTTTGTCTGATTGTAGAAACGAAATATTCCTCGTTCTATCTAATACAAGCTATGAAGTAGCCTATGATGAAAAAGTAAATACTATTCAACTCTTATCATAAAATTTTATTGATTGATGATTTAATTACTGCTTATCTTTTACAAAATGCCATGAAAAAACTTGTTGTGGAGAGTATGAGTGATAACTATTGAGTTGAACAAGATGGCAACATTCTAATCGTGCTCCTGGCAACTCATCCATCAAGTAAATATACTTCGTAGCCTCATCCATGAATAACGATATTTTGTAGGATCTTTATCTAATTGCCATGTCATACATTTGGTCAAAGTCATCCTACAACGATGTACTTGGTCATGCCTAATTGTAACGCCCTTGGAAATTCGGAGCTCCGCCGCTCCAAACTCCCGGGTCGTTAACCTACCGGATCACATCAAACCTGTCAAATCCTGTTCACTAACACATACTTCCAAAACAGTTAATCAGATATCAACTCAAACTCTTCACATTCAGTATTACAAAACTGCTGAAACTTGAACTATGAAGATCTAAGTTCTTTACAAACTCAAGTTCTTATAGAACGAGTTGACAAAACTGACCCACACAGGGTCTCCCTACACAGTAGTGATGGGCTCATCGGAATCTCACACAGACTCTAACTCATTCCCGAACTTGCTACATTTGATCATCACCTGCAGAAGGGAGCCAAACGAAGGGTGAGCTTTTGAGAGCCCAGTAAGGTCGTACAAGGACTACAAAAGAGATTATAACACGACTCCAAAAAATCCAACCGACAATGATTTTCAAAACACTTCGAACGATCAAAACTCCATGATTATCCAAAATGATCAAAGTTCATCCGAAATAGATGCCAAAATAAATATTAACAATCAGAACAAAATCCAAAACGATCAATAAAAGATCCTTTTCAAGTCAGCATTTCCAAGTACCATGAAAATTTTCCTTGCTCAAGGGATTTCAATCCGAGCAGAAATTCATTTAAAAAATACAGCAAGATTTCCCGAGGGATTTTAACCCAAGCAGAAATCAAATCAGATAATACGATAAAGGCTTGTCAAGGGATTTCAACCCAAGTACAAATCCTTCTAACTAAATACAATGAATGTTTGTCAAGGGCTTTCAACCCAAGCACAAATCATTCTAGCTAAAAAAAATCAAAAATCACTGTTGATCATGGGCGATTGCAATGCCATTATGGCAAGCTAATATAGTGTACACATGCATGATGTACTAAAGTAATTACTAGTCCACTTGGGTACTAGCTTGCCTTTCATGCAGGATTCAACCACCTTATACTGCCTCCCCACTAAACAGGTACCCAGGTCAATATAGAAATTAACAATATCAATGAGCGTTAACATAAGCTCATATTCCCGAAATCAATTCAAGTACTCATAACAACAATCATACTGACATAAGTCAGCATTCGAAATTTTCAGAAGAAATCAGAATTTCAGAAGAAAAATCACAGATAAACAACAAAAACGACTGCGAATAATTATCGAATATAATCAAAACAATTCGGAAGAATGGATACAGACAATTATCAAATTTTCTCAGCACGCAATAACATGCGGGCATCACAAGATTGCCAAATAACCGATTATAGTTCAACATTAAGGTTTTCTAGGCAAGAACATGTTGATATCAATACATAACTCAGAGTTCGGCATTAGTCGTAAATATATCAAAGGAGTACTTACGAGTACAAGTAATCAAATAAGGGTTCGGACAAAAGTCCTTACCCAAGGTTCAGATAAAATCCCTTACTTGGATCCGCAGCTAAATTATCCTAACCGGAAGTCTTTAGCTTTAACCTAAACGGAATAATCGAATCATTAGAACACAGGCTACAGTACAGTATTATAACTTAATACGGACTCACACATACTCCCAAAATGAACCCCCCTCACCGGGTATGTAAAATTACCGAAACACCCCTGGGGTGTAAAATTACCAAAATGCCCCTATCGGACTTAAATCACCAAAATGGTCTTCTCATGAGTAAAATCACTACAACAACCTTACCATGTGCAAATTTATCAAAAAATACATATCTTAGGTCAAATTACAAAAATACCCCATTTGGGGTGGTAAATTACCAAAATACCCCCTCGTTACACTTAAATCGTCAGAATGACCTTTCTATAAGCAACATCACTAAGATATCCTTACTGTATATAAATTTACTAAAAAATACCCTTTATGAGTAAAATTACCAAAATACCCCTCTTAGGGTGACAAATTACCAAAATGCCCCTGGGATTTCCGGCACCAGAAAAATCCCAAAAATATCTTAAAATGCTATTTTAAGTATCCTAATGTCATTTCTGGACTAAAAATTATTTTAGAAAATTTTTGTCCAAAAATCCGAACCGGTGTCCGGATCAAACGCCAGAAGGCCAGTTTCGCAAAAAATACCTATCAGCCTCAGAATGGATCGAAATTTTATAATATGAATCATATCAGTAAAATAAGATTTTATTAAAATTTTCAAATCAAAACAGCTTGGTTTGCTATGCTAAATAATCAGATAAAGTTCTTTAATTGGTACTCCAATTTAGTACTCTTAGCAGACTCTAAAAATTCTCAAAAAATTTCAGAGCATAGGTCTCGTAAAAACATTGGGAGTTACAGTTTTTGACTTCATCTAATTTGGACCCTAACTATTTATAAAATTTTGGATTAAAACTGCCTAAATTGATTTCTTATTTTTAGCGACAATAACGGTTACTATTCAAATCAAGACACACACTAGTTCACTTTTTTTTACACCTACTTCTCTTCTTCCTCCAGCTTCATCTGTGCACGCATAAAGAACACACACAACTCACTGAAACTCACCATTTCACTCGTGGCCACTCTTCCAAATACTTCCAAAAGCCTACACAAATGAATTTACACTTAAATACTTACACTAACACACAATTAATCACACCATTACACAACCCCATCACTCACCCGAAACACATATGTTCAAGAACACACACCTTCAACCCCATCCCATCCTTCGGCCATACACCCAACTCACTGAATCACCTTGCTTTTGTCAAAAGCCACATAATCACCACCAAGTCCACAATTAATTCATACAACCTCCATGAATTTGTACCGAAATAATATGTATATACACAACTCACACACATACACACAGTTCAGACGCACGCACGCTGTGCACACAGTAAGCACACATAACACATGTTGAATCACATGTATGAAATTGATGGAGAGATCACCTTGGAAAGATTCCTCAATCCTTCTCTCTGCCGAAATTCCCCTTGCTTTCTTTCCCCTCTCTGTTTTCTCTGCTCTCTGTTCTCTGTTTCTGTTTCGGTTTTTGTTCTTCTTCCTTTCTCGAAAGGGAAAGGTTTCCCTTTTTGTCTTTTTTTCCCCTTCTTTAGACTTATCCTTCCCTTCTCAATTATCTTATCTTTTTTTCCTAGCTTAGTCCTTAAGCTAGTAGGAGGTGGCCAGCTCAAAAAAATGGTTTCTAATTTACTTTTATAAAATTGTACAAATACTCCCAGAGTTTTTCTAATTTACGAAAATGCCTCCAAAATTTTGAAAATTACATTTTTGTCCCAAAATATTTTAAAGCCCCAATACTGTACTAATACCCGAGCATTGCTCAAAATTAGCGTCTGTTTATTTTTCAGGTCATCGATGGTTATTTTAATCCGCTCCCAAAATTCGGGATATTACATTCTTCCCCCTTATAGAAATTTCGTCCTCAAAATTTGCTCTCGGATGTCGTATCATATTTACGTATCACGCTTCCATTGCAGAATTCTGATAACTATCTCATAGTAGCTTGGCTATCTCTAACTTTCGTACCCATATTCTTTTCCGACGAATACCCAGACGCAACTGTTTAAATCCAAATTATAATACCGAACTGAAACCCTGTCAGATAATCACTTCACTCTAACTAGTCCAGAACTAACAACGAGTCCAAATTACTGCCAAGTTCATCATCGAGAGACATGTTATCTTAACATATCTATGTATTGCATACTTACGATTCTGTGTACACTTCACAGAATGACAGAGAACTGTAATAACTACAGTTTCACTACACACTCTGGTGCCTTATCTCAAATGGATCCAAACTGCTACCGAAGTCATTATAGAGAAATGTGTTCTCTTAACACAATGCGAAACATGATTTTGCATTCACTTGTCTTGCACTTCGACTAAAGTTTAAAGCTCTAAATTATCACATCACTTCTGATTCACAATTATATTATTTACGAAAATCTCATAACCTTATCCTTCAATCATCTGTTTCAGTTAAACTATTAAAATCTTCCGGTTCCAAAAGCAAATAACCAGCAGTTTGTTATCTCAGGTTCAGACAAATTTCCATCTTATACCAAATCATTGAATAACTTATCCAAACCTAATCAGCATTCCCAGAGTCTATTCTCGCTCATAGATTATCTGAGGTTTAGGAATTTACCTAACCTCATATCCAGGTAAGGGAAACTATGCAAATATTAATATTAATAATCGCAATCAGGCAATCAAAATACAAAAATCTTTAACAAAATCATGCATATTGGCTCTCGAAGTTCACAACAGAATTCTGTGACATTCCAGAAGAAACGACGGACACAGAAGCAATGATATCGGTCTGACGAAGCAAAGTCAACCCAACGACTCAGAGTAATCAAAATCAGAAGGAGTTACTGGTCCTTAATAAGATTTGTAGCTTTCCCATGGCCAGTGGGTCAGATACTACCTCATCAAGTCCAAATAGATTCAAAAGGACAGATAAATATCTCGGAAATGAATAAGACGAACCAGCATGAATGACATCTTCTCTGACGTCTCAGCATAAGCTGACATTCAATTAAGTTGTCCTTGAATTCAATATGCAAAAGGATGATTCAGATGACAGAGCAAAATTCCAAATCCCTTCTTGTACCCTTAAACCAAAATTTTTTGTCTTAACACCAGTCATTTTCCAAAACATTATTCCTACTCATAAATCAAATCACAAACTTAATTTCAACTAGGCTTTTCTCTAACAACTTACAGATACATGATTAGAGTGTAATCAATTCATGTCTCGCACGATATCAAACCTCGAACAATAAATATCATGAGATCCACAGAAAAATCTCTATCCCTTAGGTGGATAGTAAAGTTACAGAGAACCGTAGAAGCAGTCAAAGGATTCTCCGATAATGTACCTATCACAAGATCAGTTCCTAACAGATAAGTTTCACCTTCAATCGCTATGCGAAGGTAGAGGATACAAAGGTACTTAACACACCATAATCAAACCATATATGGAAATCTAATGGATTACCATGTAGTGTACCTGACATTACGTCATCAAATATAACAACATCCTAAGCAGACATTACACAAATTCTAACTGATATTCTGGGCCTCAGCCCTTACTGACCTTGTTCTCTTCCTGCCAAGGAATACCGCTCTTTCTTACACTAGCTATGGGTATCAACAGATTATTTCTCACAAGCAAACAGTTTCAAACTTAATACTTCACACTGCCAGGCCAACCTATCATCTGGTCACTTTATTGCATAACTCCCACTTTGACTTCTCTCCTACCGAACTCAACTCTGGTACTTTGAACTGATCAAGCGCAGAAAACCCTGCGCTCCCCTAAATCTCATATCATCCTCAATCGAATTTCAAAATTCTGACCAGATCATAATATCATTGATAAAAGTGGGCATGAATCCCTGATTCTTCCCCAACCTTTAACTTTGGGCACCGTATTGTGTCGACTGTAAAACTTTCACTGACGACTGTTAGCTCATACAAATCCATTCGGAGAAAATTCTCACTTATCTCTCTTCTATCTGCCATGTGTTTACTCATGCCTTCCTCCATTGTCAGACTTAGACTGTTCCAAAACATATGCCAAATAAAGACATTTCATATCGCTTGTCGATCGAGCTGGGAGCATTCTATCTCTCAGTCCAGGCCTAAGCCCCCACTCAGACTTCTGGCAGTCATCTGCCTCCAGGAATAACATTCTTACTGCAAATCTAACAAGTCATGAGATCTCATCTCAACCTTGTTTATTGACTCTTAATCTGTTATCTCACATTAACAATTCTCTCACATCTGTTCACAAAATCTTGCAAAATACCAGTCAAAAATAATTCTCTAAAAGGGTCTCAAATGACATAAATCAATTTCTGATAAGTCAGATTCTTCACTACCATTTTCCACCCTGATTAACCTTCCTTCTCACTTTACATACAACAATTTCAATCCTTTTGTCGCTTCACTTATAGTTGTTCAAACTTTATACAATCGGTTGCTCAAAATTTCCTTAACTTTACTAATCCAGTTTGCCGCTTCTATAGGATCCAATAACCTCCTACAACTAATCGCATTTATTTGGTAAATTTACCCAAAGTACTCTCATCTCGAGATTATGGTTATGGTTAAACAAGATTCGATACTCCTGGCTGCCGGTTGCCAAATTCCATGTCATCAAAGTTGGAATTGGGTTCATAGTCTTCAGAATCAGAACTATCAGTTCTAAGGTTCTGTTGTTTCCTCTATTGGGTAGGGTTACCTATCTAAAATCATAATACCCATGCAGTCGATTTTCCAATCAAAATATCATCTGATCAGGTCTTTCTAATACCGGGAATTTCTCTGTTCCATCTTATACAATCCTCTTAGAATTTCATCTATCGGGGACCACTAGGCCCTCCATACTATTACCGCTACCAGAGCTTCAAATTCTGACCGTACGGATACAATAAACAGTTATCAGGGTTATACCAACACGGGTATAAAGAACAACACAATGACTAGTCAAGGCAGACTTCTAACCGCTACCATCATCATACCCCGCTCTCGTTAACCAGAATACCATTCCACATAATCATGTTACCTACACCCTGTGGTTCCCTGCCTACAGATTCATATGCCTATACTTCTAATACCACAAGACTGAACTGCTCTGATACCAACTGTAACGCCCCCAGAAATTCGGAGCTCTTCCGCTCCAAACTCCCGGGTCGTTAACCTACCGGATCACATCAAACTTGTCAAATCATGTTCGCTAATACATACTTCCAAAATAGTTAATCTGACATCAACTCAAACTCTTCACATTCAGTATTACAAAACTGCTCAAACTTGAACTATTAAGATCTAGGTTCTTTACAAACTCAAGTTCTTATAGAACAAGTTGACAAAACTGACCCACACAGGGGTCTCCCTACACAGCAGTGATGGGCTCATCAGAATCTCACACAGACTCTAACCTATTCCCGAACTTGCTACATTTGATCATCACCTGTAGAAGAGAGCCAAACGGAGGGTGAGCTTTTGAGAGCCCAGTAAGGTCGTACAAGAACTACAAAGAGATTATAACACGACTCTGAAAAATTCAACCAACTATGATTTTCAAAACACTTTGAACGATCAAAACTCAATGATTATCCAAAATGATCAAAGTTCATCAGAAATAGATGCCAAAATAAATATTAACAATCAGAACAAAATCCAAAACGATCAATAAAAGATCCTTTTCAAGTCAGTATTTCCAAGTACCATGAAAATTTTCCTTACACAAGGAATTTCAATCCGAGCATTTATTTCAAAATACAGCAAGATTTCCCGAGGGATTTTAACCCAAGCAGAAATCAAATCAGATAATACGATAAAGGCTTGTCAAGGGATTTCAACCTAAGTACAAATCCTTCTAACTAAATACAATGAATGTTTTTCAAGGGCTTTCAACCCAAGTACAAATCATTCTAGCTAATAAAATCAAAAATCAATGTTGATCATGGGCGATTGCAATGCCATTATGGCAAGCTAATATAGTGTACACATGCATGATGTACTAAAGTAATTACTAGTCCACTTGGGTACTAGCATGCCTTTCATGCAGGATTCAACCAGCCTTATACCGCCTCCTCACTAAACAGGTAACCAGGTCAACACAGAAATTAACAATATCAATGAGCGTTAACATAAGCTCATATCCCCAAAATCAATTCGGGTTCTTATAACAATAATCATACTGACATAAGTCAGCATTTGAAATTTTCAGAAGAAAAATCACAGATAAACAACAAAAACGACTGCGAATAATTATTGAATATAATCAAAACAATTCGGAAGAATGGATACAGACAATTATCAAATTTGCTCAGCACGCAATAACATGCGAGCATCACAAGATTGCCAAATAACCGATTCAGGTTCAACATTAGGGTGGCAAGAACATGCTGATATCAATACATAACTCAGAGTTCGGCATTAGCCATAAATATATCAAAGGAGTACTTACGAGTACAAGTAATCAAATAAGGGTTCGGACAAAAGTCCTTACCCAAGGTTCAGATAGAATCCCTTACCTGGATCCGCAGCTAAATTATCCTAACCAGAAGTCTTTAGCTTTAACCTAAACGGAATAATCAAATCATTAGAACACAGGCTACAGTACAATATTATAACTTAATACGGACTCACACATACTCCCAAAATGAACCCCCCTCATCAGGTATATAAAATTATTGAAATGCCCCTAGGGTGTAAAATTACCAAAATGCCCCTATCGGATTTAAATCACCAAAACGGTCTTCTCGTAAGTAAAATCACTACAACAACCTTACCATGTGCAAATTTATCAAAAAAATACATTGCTTAGGTCAAATTACAAAAATACCCCTCCGGGATGGTAAATTACCAAAATAACCCCTCGTTACACTTAGATCGTCAGAATGACCTTTTCGTAAGCAACTTCACTAAGATATCCTTACCGTATGTAAATTTACTAAAAAATATCGTAAAATTACCAAAATACCCCTCTCGGGGTGACAAATTACCAAAATGCCCCTGGGATTTTTGGCCCCAGAAAAATATCTTAAAACGCTATTTTAAGTATTCTGATGTCATTTCTGGAATGAAAATTTTCGTCCGAAAATCCCGAATCGGTGTCCGGATTAAACGCCAGAAGGCCAGTTTCGCGAAAAATATCTATCAGCCTCAGAATGGCACGAAATTTTATAATATGAATCATATCAGTAAAATAAGATTTTCTTAAAATTTTCAAATCAAAACAGCTTGGTTTGCTATGCTAAAAAATTAGATAAAGTTCTTTAATCGGTACTCTAATTTAGCACTCTTTACGGACTCTGAAAATTTTCAAAAAATTTCAGAGCATAGGTCTCGTAAAAACATTGAGAGTTACAGTTTTTGACTTCGTCTAATTTGGACCCTAACTATTTATAAAAATTTGGATTAAAACTGCCTAAATTGATTTCTTATTTTTAGCGACAATAACGGTTACTATTCAAATCAAGATACACACTAGTTCACTTTTTTTGCACCTACTTCTCTTCTTCCTCCAACTTCATCTGCGCACGCATAAAGAACACACACAACTCGCTGAAACTTACCATTTCACTCGTGGCCACTCTTCCAAATACTTCCAAAAGCCTACACAAATGAATTTACACTTAAATACTTACACTAACATACAATTAACCACACCATTACACACCCCCATCACTCACCCGAAACACATATGTTCAAGAACTCACACCTTCAACCCCATCCCATCCTTCGGCCATACACCCAACTCACTGAATCACTTTGCTTTTGTCAAAACCTACATAATCACCACCAAGTCCACAATTAATTCATACAACCTCCATGAATTTGTACCGAAATAATATGTATATACACAACTCACACACACACACACACACACACACACAGTTCGGACGCACGCACGCTGTGCACACAGTAAGCACACACAACACATGTTGAATCACATGTATGAAATTGATGGAGAGATCACCTTGGAGAGATTCCTCAATCTTTCTCTCTGCCGAAATTTCCCTTGCTTTCTTTCCCCTCTCTGTTTTCTCTGTTCTCTGTTCTCTGTTTCTGTTTCTGTTCTTGTTCTTCTTCCTTTCCCGAAAGGGAAAGGTTTCCCTTTTTGTCTTTTTTTTTCCTCCTTTAGACTTATCCTTCCCTTCTCAATTATCTTATCTTTTTTTCCTAGCTTAGTCATTAAGCTAGTAGGAGGTGGCCAGCTCAAAAAAATGGTTTCTAATTTACTTTTATAAAATTGCACAAATGATCCCAGAGTTTTTCTAATTTACGAAAATGCCCCCAAAATTTTGAAAATTATATTTTTGCCCCAAAATATTTTAAAGCCCCAATACTATACTAATACCCGAGCATTGCTCAAAATTAGTGCCCGTTTATTTTTTGGGTCATCGATAGTTATTTTAACCCGCTCCCAAAGTTCGCGATATTACACTAATTCTTTCATGTACATCAAATAGTACAAGCGCGTTCACGGTATTTCATCAATTATCGACTTTTATGTATAACTTTTTCGATAAAATGTCATAAACAACACCTCTTTTGCAGGAACTTTATGCTTGTGCATGAGATAAATGATGAGCTCGACCATTGCCACCCATACGACTCAAAATGAATTTCCCCAATACAAATACCATGTTGCAGGACAACTCAACTTTTATACATAAGTAAATGTATGCCAATGGCCCTAAAGTTTTACAGCAGTAAACATTTATAAATAACCTGTTGTAGACCTGTTTATAACAAGAAAAACTACAATGTATTGCCCTAAGTGAGGCTGATACAGTCAAAGGCATCAAGCATGCCACGTGATCAATAGAGGAGAAATTGATCTAAGAACAAGTCCTTACTTAAGGCTCACTCGCACCAGCACAAGTGGGGCAAGTTGGTAACCCTCAAATTACACCATCAAATCAAAAATCCATATTAAACTCCCTCACTAGCAACGAACAATGGACAATCTTTTCCATCTCTAGGCATTCATAATATGGGGAAAAAACTTTCTTGATCTTTAGCGAATAAGAATCTAATAGATAAGCTCACAAACTCGCCAAAGTAAGCCGCAACTTTTCAATGCATAAATGTTTAAGGATTTTCAATGGCAACAGAGCGTCATTTCTTAGGTTTTGTTCAGTTTAATCTCTTATGTATCAAAGATGAAAGAACAATGTCAGAAAATACAAGGTGGTGCATCGTCGGGCTATTCTCTCACTAAACATGCCACTGCAGGTCTTTAGTGTGCGCCTTTCCTTTGATTTTTGTAATCACCGCTTAATTACTATTAATTGATTTAGTAAATACTGAAATCGGCTGGAGATATCACAGTTAATGATAACCTTGTCATCACGTGAAGGTCTTGGGTCTTACCTCAAAAGCTATCATAAATTATCTTTACTACATGGCTCTACTTTACTTCAAAATTTGATGAAAAATGTGCATTCTGTAAATCCATTATCCTAATTAATACATTACGGTGTAAAATTTGTTTTGCTAACTATTAAATACTGGAAAGGTAACCATATGCCTGAGGTCATTGACTGTTTTCATAGCAAAGTTCCACAACCAGAAGAATGAGCACTAGTATTTTGACTTGTGATAGCCAAAACACTTTGCTAGTGGTACTACTCTGAATTAAAGAAGAAATTCACCATCTCAATAGTATCTTAGTCCATTTTAGACAACTAAATGTAGTAAAAATAATTGGCAAATAAGTTGTTACGACATATTGATAATTGAGATTTATCTATACTAGGTGAAAAAGATAACTGTCTTAGAGAATGTGCTTTTGAATTCACCAATCTGAATTTACTAAATTACTAGAAAGGGATATTTATGGCTAACTAAATTCAGTTCAAGATTTATGCGTTTTACAACTACCAAAGATTATGCAGTTAAAAACATACCAAAATGGCATTGTTGTATTCATTTCAGTTGATGTGAAAGTACTATATATAGGCTGATGAAGTGAACCTATGACATAACCCTCCCTTCCATCTAGAAACAATTTTCTGCAATCCGATCGTGTTTATGGCATATCATCAGTTGATGTCATTACCACATATAGCTGATGAAATGCCATGAACAACGATCAGTTTGTAGGAGATTTACGAGATAAAAAAATGTGCAGAGAAATTGGCTACAACCAAATCGTGTTCATGGCAATTCCTCAATCAAATGGATATTTCATTGCATTGTTGATGAAATTTCATAAACAACGATCTATTTATAGGATGTCTATCTGATTACAGATAAAAAAATAGCACTAGTTTTATCTAAAAATAGTTTATGAAGTAGCCTACTGTACGGTTGTCCCTTCCATCTACAAACAACTTTCCATAATCTGATCGTGTTTATGGCATATCATCAATTGATGTCATTACCACATATAGCTGATGAAATGGCATGAACAACGATCAGTTTGTATGGAGTTACGAGATAAACAATTTGTTGGGAAAGTTGGCTACAATGTGATTGTGTTCATGATAATTCATCTAGATCTGGCAAAGCCTACCTGTTGGCGCACTCTATTTATTCTAAGTATGAGTTTATATATGTGTTTGCGCATCCTTGTGATGTGTTTGTGTGTGTGTGCATCTCTTATTTATTCTATGTGTCCGTGTGCATTGAATCTTCTTTCACTGTTTGTGAATGTGCAAGTACGTTCATTGTGTGTGTGTTTGCGAGCACATGTTGATTATTGCATGTGTGAATGCGTGCTATGTGTGTGTGTGTGCGCGCGCGCGCGTCTATATCCATGTTGTATGTGTGACATATGTTTGTGCACACATATGTTTTGTGTGTGTGTGTGTGTGTATGTGCACGCGCGCGCACGTGCATGCAAGGAAAAAGGGAAGAAAATGTAGGGAGTAGGGGAAGGAGAACCTAGGATTACCAAAAGTGGGTTGGACATGGCTCCAAAAAAATGCTATGTATAAAGCCCCGAATAAATTCTATCCGTACCGAGCGGGTTACCCAAGGATATTCTTTTTCCAGTTCTAATCAACTACCAAATAGACAACTTTATAAAAATAATATATTTGTAAGATGGTTGTCTGATTTCAAGGTCAAAACGTTTGTCATGGCCATCCCTAAGCACGTGGTCATGCCTAATTCTTAAATGTAAATGAAATGGCTATAACTCGATCATATTCATGGTATTCTTAATCATGTTCCTTATCCATATGTCTCCTTTAGAGAAATAAGAAATTCGGCAAAACAACCTATATAAAAGCATCTCAACCTTTACGTAGATTACGTAAAAAGTCTCAAGAGAGTACATGCTTCCCTGACCTTGTATGTATAGACATACATCTTAGTGTGACTGGGGTACCAAATCATCTCTAGAGTCACTCGATTCTTGGACGCTCGAGCCAGTGTTGAAAAACTTAATTGTTCTCAAGGCTAAACGATTGCTAGAATGTTCCCAAGGGAAGAAACTGAGCCTTGCACAAAGAAAGACACAAATGTACCCGGCTTGTAACCAAATTATTGTGCAAAAACTACTTAACCACGAGTCATCATTTTCGATAGCAAGACTAAACCATGCTGATCTGGCTTGTCTGACTAACAAGCGAACTATATGAATATCTTTTTCTTGCACAACTTGTGATTTTCCAAGAACGCAGATTCTAAAACTATTGTTACTTGGAAGACAAGAAGACTTACATTCATGTAATTCTAACTGCCAATACAATCGCAAAAGCAGCAGTTAGACCACAACAATGCCACAGTATTGACTAGACTATTGAGCAGACCGTTGGACAACAATTCCCAAACTTTATTGGCAAAATCAAAACCTGCTACTCTAAAATTGCTAAGGTAAAATATTAAAGAGCTTTATAATATAAAAAAGGGATCCAAGTTTCAAGTAAACGTTGTTTAATAATAAGCTATCAGAACCAAGTAACAACCTAATATAGTTATCACTCTGATAAAAGAAACATGGAATTTGCACTAAATTATAGAACAAGAATGAATTGTTATTGTCAATTGCAGACCATAATTTTCAAAGTGAACCACAACTTATACCACGTGAACGGCTCAGACGAAACCTATAAACTATTGAAAAGTTGTGCAAGCACAAAATGAGTCTTTAATTTGATTAGGGAAGCTCAATCTTCCTATTGAAGCAGATTATAAAACAGGTTGGAGAGAAAAAACATTAGATAATGTCAACTGCTATCTACATACCTAACTAAATTAACCCGACATTCCCTTGTATGTTCCATATAGCAATAAACCATAAAAAATGGATGGTAGCATACCACATAGACTAGAAAGGAAAATTACAGTCCAACAAAGTACTTCCCATTTCCCCTTAAACTAAGGCTTTCATACATGAAAGCAAAGTAGCTCATGGATAACATCCAGCCCCCCCCCCCCCAGCGCACACTCAGCAATAATTTGGGGGTGGTGGCAATTCAGCGGATGTGGTGCATGTGTGTTCAGGTGCTTGTGTGTTTCGTGTGCATTGTAGGTGTGTGTTTATGTACAACAACAGTGTTCGCGAGTTTGTGCAGGGGGTGTGGGTCGTAAGGGTGAGTGTGTTTGTAAGTAGAGATTGGGGGTGGGTGATGTGTGTGAGGTTGGAAGCGGTAAGAGGATCAGAAGGGAGGTGGGCTACCTGTAATATCCTGAATTTTGGGAGCAGTTTAAAATAACCATAGATGCTCCAAAAAATAAACGAACGATAATTTTGGACGATGCTCGAATATTAGTATAGTATCGAAGCTTGAAAGAATTTTGAGGCAAAAGTGTAATTTTTAAGGCCCCATCCACCGCCACACATGCACATGACACATACACTTCGTAGTAAATTTGGTAATAATTCGGCAAAAATTTGGCCATCACTTGGCAGTAAGTAGTGGCAGTTTGCTGCTGTTGTGGGGTTGGAGGTGGGTGCGTGGGGGTGTGTGTGTGTGTGCGTGTGCTTGACGAGCGTGTGCTCGACAAGTGTGTGAGTGTGGGTTACGGGTGTGGGTGCGGGAGGTTTTGTGTGTGGAGGATAATGGTAATGGCGGCTAGCAAAGATTATTAGTTGTGGGTGATGGGTGTAAGGTTGGCGGTTGTAGGAGGATAGGAAGGGAGATGGGCTACTGGTGGTGGGAGGTGGGTTAACTTAGGGTTGACATATAAAATTTTGTTACTCCTGTAAGGGTGTTTAAGTAATTTTAACCAAAAATTGACACCATCCGACGCTAAAGAGGTCAGTGTGATTTCCTCAAAATTAGGGATAACAACTGGATTAGGCTCAAAACTCAGGAACCAGTGTAATTTTGCTTTCCAAAGCAAAATTACTTTTCTCTGGTACAAAATTATTTCACAGTCATGTCACCGGTACACCGGCGTATTAAACTCCCTTACTACCAAAAGCGAACTTTTGCAACGAACGATGGCACAATCTTTGCATCTACATGCATTCATGATTTGGGGAAGAAACTTTCTTGATCTTTAGCCAATAAGAATCTAACAGATATGCTCACAAACTCGCCAAAATAAGCCGCAACTTCTCAATGCATAAATGTTTAAGGATTTTCACTGTCACCATATGGCCATTTCTTAACATTTGTTCATTTTAATCTCTTATATATCAAAGAATGAAAGAAAAATGTCATAAAATACAAGGTGCGTGCATTGTTGGGCTATTCTATCTCACTAGACATGCCAACGGTCTTTACTTTGGGTCTTTCCTTTGGATTTGTAATACCCGCTTCATTACTATTAGTTGATTTAGTAAATATACTGAAATCTACTGGAGATATTATAGTTACCGTTATCCTTGTCATCACGTGATGTTTCATATGTGCGATAACTAGGGTCTTGGCTCTTACGTCACTAAACCATTATCAATTATCTTTACTATATGGGCCTACTTTGACTTCAAATTTTGATGAAAAATGTGCATTTTGTAAATCCATTGTCTCAATTAATACATTACGGTGTAAAATTTGTTTTGGCTAACCATTATATACGAGAAAGGTAACTTTATGTTTGAGGTCATTTCTCTGTTTTCATAAGCAGAGGAATGAGCACCAGTATTTTGACTTTTGATAGCCAAAACACTTTGGTGGTAGTACTACTCTGAATTAAAGAAGAAATTCACCATCTAAATGATGTCTTTGGTCCATTTTAGACAGCTAAATATAGTGCAAATAATTGGCAAATAAGTTGTTAAGACAAATTGATAATTGAGATTTCTCTATGATATGTGAAAAGGCTAATTGTCCTTGAGAAATTGCTTTTGAATTTACCAATTTAAATTTACTAAATTATCACTAGACAGGGTATTTATAGCTAACTGAATTCTGTTCAAGATTTATGGCTTTTACAATTACCAAAGATTATGTAGTTAAGAGCAAACTAAAATGTGGTATTGTCTTATTTGTTTCGGTTGTTGTGAAAGTACTATGTATAGGGCAGAGGAAGTGAACCTATGGCATTACCCTGCCTTCCATCTAGAATCAATTTTCCATAATTCGATCGTGTTTATGGCATATCATCACTTGATGTCATTACCACATCTAGCTGATGAAATGCCATGAACAACGATCAGTTTGTAGGGGATTTACGAGATAAAGAATGTGAGGAGAAAACGTCTACAACCAGATCGTGTTCATGGCAATTCATCAATTAAATAGGTATTTCATTGCTTTATTGATGAGATGCCATGAACAACGATCTGTTTGTAGGATGTCTATCTGATTACAGAAACCAAATGTCACTCGTTCTATCTAAAAAAATATATAAAGTAGCCTATTGCATGGTTGTCCCTTCCATCTAGAAACAACTTTCCACAATTCGATCAAGTTTATGGCATATATTAGTTGATGTCATTACCTCATATAGTTGATGAAATGTAATGAACAACGATTAGTTTGTATGGAGTTTACGAGATAAAGAACGTGTTGGGACAGTTGGCCATAATGTAATTGTGTTCATGATAATTCATCTAGATCTGGCAAAGCCTACCTGTTGGCTATAATCTAATTATAGATCTAGCAAAGCCCATTCGTGACCCCCTAGGTAGACCTAGCTCAGGCTAAAAAAATTGGGTATGGGCATTCATTTTGTGAATTTTGTCTACCCATAAATTTGCGAGTAACTTTTGCCCTACCCGCACAGGTTCGAGAATAGTGATTCAGGCAAGGCCATACACGTAGCTGAGTTATACTTGTGGTTTTAACTTTTTATTTCTCAGTCATATAACAGCTCCAATTGTTTTCTTAGCGCTCTGTTTATTTTATATATGTGCTGTGTTTGTGTGTGTGCATGTCTTTTTATTCTATGCTTATGTGTGCATTGAATCCATGTGTGAGTGCACGCCCACGTCCATTGTGTGCATGTGTGCAAGCACATGTTGATTATTGTATGTGTGAACGTGTGCTTTGTGCGTGTGACTGCATCTATATCTATCTTGTGTGAATGTGTATTGGAACGCATATGTTGTGTGTGTGCACGTTACGGGGAAAAAGGGAGAAATGGGTAAGGGGAAGGGGAACCTTGGGTTACCATAGGTGGGTTGGACATGGGACCAAGAAAATGTTACGTATAAAACCAGGGTTAATTCTATGCGTACCAAGCGGGTTACCAACGGATATCCATTTGTCAGGTCTAATCAACAAGTAAATAGAAAACCTTATAAAAAGAATATATTTGTAAGATGGTTTCTCTGATCTCAAAGTTGGTCATGGCCATCCCTAAGATTTCTCGGGATGCACTTAGTCATGCCTAAATCTTACATGTAAACGAAATGGCGATAACTTGATTGTGTTCATAATGTTTTTCTCTTCACATTCTCAAATGTTGACTGTCCCAAGCATATTATTTCCATTGATAAATCCAATGTCATTCACCGCATAGATGACTCCACAAGCCACTGGACCTTTATTTAAGCTTCTCAAAGCCTTGTCAAATATTTCCTCATTTTCTTCTATGTTTTGACCACATTGTTTCTTCTAGATTTATTTAAATGGAATCATTTTATTGGCCTAAATATTAGGTTGATCATTATAACATCTTCAAGCATAGTCAAAATTTTGTTCTTTTCAATCAATTTTTTTTTGCATTTTATTGAAAGAGTGGGGAAAGTAAAATCTTCTAAAGAGACCAAAAACCCAAATTAGCACGGAGAACAATTGCATCATCTATTTAATCTCCCATATCAAAAGCAAAAGAAGAAATTATGCTCAGTGCCCCTGAATTTCAGGCTTAATACACTCAGTACTCCTACTATTCAAAAAATTATCCTGACCTTCCTTGACAGCAGCATCGGTGTCTCACAAATACCCCTTCCATTAGTTAACACCAAATGTGGCTATTAACATCTAACGAAAAACCAAGATAATAAAGCCCTAAAATTAAGCCTTCCACCCCACAATCACGATCCTCACCTTTAACCACCGGCCTCCCTACCCCTTACCCTATCCATCCACACCCGCAGGGACTCACGCAAGGCAGACACATGCACACACACATAGGGACGCAAACGTACACCCCCTCCCCCCCCCCCCACATACATACACTCTCATAAACACACAACTGTTACAAACCTTGTCCCCATTTACATGCACATGAACACACACACACACACTTGGCAGTAATTTGGCTTAATTTGGCCATCATTTGGAAATAAGTGGTGGTATTCCGTAGCTGTGGTGAGGGTGGAGGGGGTGTGTGTGTTATGGTTGTGGATGTGGGTGATTTCATGTGTGGAGGATGGTGGTAATGGTGGCTAGTAGAGATTGGTGGTGGGTGATGGGTGTGAGGTTGGCAGCAGTAAGAGGATCAGAAGGGAGGTGGGCGACCAGTAATATCCTAAATTTTGGGAGCAGTTTAAAATAACCATTGGTGCTCTGAAAAATAAACGGACGATAATTTTGGACGATACTCGATTATTAGTATAGTATCGAAGCTTGAAAGAATTTTGAGGCAAAATTATAATTTTTAAAATTCTGGGGGTATTTTTATAATTTCAAAAAAATTTGGAGGCATAAATGTAAATTATGGTTTTAGTGATGGAAAATGATGAAGTGGGTAATAATATATGTTTTAGTGACATCTAGTTAAATTAATAAGGATTAAAGATTTTTGGGGCTTAAATATAATTATATGAAATTTATGGGGCTATTTTGCAAATATGAAAACTTGAGAGGTTAGCTTGTAATTCTTGAAAGTATGCATTATCATTTATGTGTTAATTTTGGAGGATGGATCATTAGGTAAGGCCACCACCTACTTGATTATGTAATGACTAATGTCATTATATTATAAACTAATGGATTTGGATAAAGAAGAGCAAGAAAAAGTGGAAAGAAAATTTGGGGAGGAAAGTGAAAATAAGGAATAGAAGAAGAGAAGAACAAACAGTGACCAAAGGAAAAGAAAAAATAGAGGAAAAAAAAGGGAAGAAGGAAACAAAGGGGGAAGCTCGGGCATAATTCTTTCAAGGTGAATCTTCACTTAGTTTCTGTAACTTAACTATGTGTCAATTTTGGGTGTAATTTCAGTTGTATATGTGTGTTGAGTGTGCAAGAGCAGGTGTGAAGAACACACATTGTGTGTGCGTGAGTGTGTAATATGGATATATGTGTGAATTCATGCGAATATGGATGTGTATCAGGTGGTGTAAAGTGGGTTAGTACGGGGTAGTGGATGTATGTGAATTGCCGAAGAGCTTTGGGTGTTGAAGTGTGTAACAATGTGTGTATATGTTTCGAGTGTGTGAAATTATGGGTATTGTGTATGTAGGCTAATCTATGTGTGTTAGAAGTATGTTAAAATGTATTAGGATGGATTATATGTTGGAAGAGTGGTAAAGAGTGTGTTTGGGAGCTGTGTGAGTGTGCGTCCCAGTGTGCGAATATGGATGTGTATCAGGTGGTGTAAGGTGGGTTAGTATGGGGTAGTGGATGTATGTGAATTGCCGAAGAGCTGTGGGTGTTTGAGTGTGTAACCTGTGTGTAACAGTGTGTGTATATGTTTCGAGTGTGTGAGATTATGTGTATTGTGTATGTAGGGTAATCTATGTGTGTTAGAAGTATGTTAGAATGTATTAGGATGGATTATATGTTGGAAGAGTGGTAAAGAGTGTGTTTGGGAGCTGTGTTAGTGTGTGTCCCAGTGTGTGTCATGGGCGAAGGAAGAATACGATGTGTGTGAAAAAGGTGTGATAGTGTGTGTTCAAATCTGCATAGAAAATGTAATCGTCGCTAAAAACACAAATTACTTTAGGCAGTTTTTTTTACAAGTTTTTATAAATAGTTAGTCCAAATTTAGACAAAGTCCAAAACACTAACCCTTAATATTTTTACGAGACGTATGCTCTGGAATTTTTCGGAAATTTTTGGAGTCCGCGAATAATGCTAAATTAGGATACTGATTAGGAGAAATCATCGAGTTATCTAGCATAGCAAACCAAACTATTTTAACCCAAAAATTTTATGGGAACCCTAGGTTATTGTTATATTTTATATTTTAAAATTTCGTGTCATTCTGAGGCCGATAGATATTTTTTTTTAAACTGGCCTTTAAGCGTTCGATTCGGACACCAGTTCGAGATTTTTGGGCGAAAATTATCTAAAATACTTTTTAACCCAAAAATAATTTCAGGATGATAAAAATAGTATTTTAAGATGTTCTGGGATTTTTCGGTACCGGAAATCCCATAGGTATTTTGGTAATTTTACCCATAAAGGATACTTTTGAGTAAATTCATATACGATAAGGATATTTTAGTGATTTTACTTGTGGAAAGGTCATTTTGACGATTTGAGTGTAACGGGGGGTATTTTGGTAATTTACCACCTCGAGGGGGTATTTTAATAATTTTACCTATAAAAGGTATTTTGAGGTAAATTCACATACAGTAAGATTGTTTGAGTGATTTTACTTCCGAGAAGGCTATTTTTGTGATTCAAGTGTGAGAAGGGGTAATTTGGATAATTTGCCACCTCGAGGGGATATTTTGGTAATTTCACCTAGGAAAGGTATTTTTGGATAAAATTGCATACGATAAGGTTACTATGATAATTCTACTTACGAGAAGACCATTTTGGTGATTTATGTTCGAGAGGGGCAGTTTGGTAATTTTACACCTAAGGGTATTTTGGTAATTTTATATACGCAGTGAAAGAGGTTCATTTTGGGAGTATGTGTGAGTCCGTATTAAGTTATAATATTGTACAGTAGGCTGTGTTCTAATGATTCGATTATTCCATTTAGGTTAAAGCTAAAGACTTCTATTTAGGATAATTTAGCTGCGGATCCATGTAAGGGATTCTATCTGAACCCTGCGTAAGGATTTTCATCTGAACCCTTATTTTGATAGCTCGTACTCATAAGTACTCATTTGATCTACTTATGCTAATGTCGAACTCTGAATTATGTTTTCTGATATTAGCATGTTATTGCCTAGAAAACCCCAATATTAAACATGAATCGATTATTTAAAAAAGTGATGCTCGCCTGTTATTGCATGTTGAGCAACTTTAATAATTATTTGTATCCATTCTTCCGAATTGATATGCCTAAATTCGATAATTATTCACAATCGTTTTTGCTGTTTATTTGTGATTTTTCTTCTGGAATTCCAAATGATGGCTTACATCAGTATGTTAATGTTATTGAAACCCGAATTGATTTTGGTGATTTGAGCTTACGTTACGCTCATTGATATTTTTTATTTTTCTATATTGACCCGGGTATCCATTGCTTGGGGAGGCGGTATAAAACTGGCTTGAATCCTGCATGAAACCCAGGCTAGTACCCGATGGGACTAGTAATTATTATGATACATCATGCATGTATACACTACCAATTTTGTCTGAGTGGCATCATAATTGCCTAGGATCAACGTTGATTTTTAATTTTATCTGCACCATATGTACCATGATTGTTACGGAAATGACTAAGAAAGGATTATCTCAAATGGTTTGAAATCCCTTGAGAAAACTTTGTTATATTTTGAAAATGATCTTTTAGTGATCGTTTTGGAACCCGTCATGATTGTATTTGTCTATTTTGGTATTTATTTATGATAAATTTTGATCATTTTGAAAATCATTGAGTTTTTGATCGCTTGAAGTGTTTTGAAAATCATCGTCAGTTGGATTCTTTGGAATCGTGTTGTAATCCTTTTGCTAGTCTTTGTACAACTTTAATAAGCTCTCAAAAGCTCACCCTTCATTTGATTCCCTTTTGCAGGTGATCATCAGCTGTAGAATGCTCGGAAATGGGTTTAAAGTCTGAGTGAGATTTCGATGAGCCTATCACCACGATATAATAAGACCCCTACGGGGGTCGGTACTGTTATTTGTTCTTAAGAATTTGAATTGCAAAGGACCTAATCTGTAATAATTTAAGCTAAACAATTTGTAATCTAGTACTTTAAGAAATCTGGGTTGATGCTGGATTAGATGATTCAAAATGTGCGTTAGTGAACATATGTGACAGGTTTGATGTGATCCGGTAAGTTAACGACTCGAGAGTTTGGGGCTGTGGAACTCCGAATTTCCGAGGGCGTTACACTACCAGTGGTGGGAGTTGGGTTAACGTAGGGTTGACATTTAAAATTTTGTTATTCATGTAAGGGCATTTAAGTAATTATAACCAAACCATCTGACGCTAGAGAGTGTCAATGTAATTTCCTAAAAATTAGGGATAACAACTGGATTAAGCCCAAAATTGAAGGATACCAGGTGTAATTTTTTCCAAGCAAATTACTTTTCTCATGGTACAAAATTATGTCACTAGCATGCGCGAGTACAAAACTCCCTCACACTAGTAACAAAAAGGAAAAAATGTGGTTGCTACCCTGGTTGGAGGAATCTTCCTCCTACCTAGCGACAATCAATTATCTCTAAATGTTTGTAGTGACTTTTATTTAGTGACGCTAAAAAAGTGCTGCTGAAAGTGTTAGAAAAAAATCGCTTGAAACATTTAGCGATTATTAATTGTCACTATATATAGGATTGAAGCAAGATTCCTACAACCGGTGTAGGAACCAAAGTTTGATCTAACAAAAAAGAAAGCCACACCACTAGCAACGAACAATGGTCACAATCCTTCCATCTCCGTGCATTCACAATACGGGAAGAAACTTTCTTGATCTTTAGCCAATAAGAATCTAACACATATGCTCAAAAACTCACCAAAGTAAGCCGCAACTTCTCAACGCATAAATGTTTAAAGATTTTCAGTGTCACCAGAGCATCAATTTTTTAGTTTTGTTCAGTTTAATCTCTTATATATCAAAAATGAAAGAAAAAATGTCTTAAAATACAAGTTGGTTGCATTATAGGGCTATTCTATCTCAACAAACGTGCCACTGCAGGTCTTTACTTTGGGCTTTTCCTTTGATTTTGTAATCACTGCTTAATTACTATTAGTTGATTTAGTAAATACTGAAATCCGCCTGAGATATTACAGTTTCTGATATCCTTACCGTCAAGTGATGTTTCAACTGTGTGATAATCACGGTCTTGGCTCTTACATCACAAAACCATCATCAATTATCTTTACTATATGGGTCTACTTTGACTTCAAAATTTGATGAAAAACGTACATTTTGTAAATCCATTATCCCAATTAATACATTACATTGTAAATTTTGTTTTTCTAACCGTTATGTACTAGAAAGGTAACTTTGCGTTTGAGGTCATTTCTATGTTTTCATATCGAAATTTTGCAAGCGGAGGAATGAGCACCAGTATTATGACTTTTGAGAGCCAAAACACTTGGTAGTACACTACTCTGGATTAAAGAAGAAATTCACCATCTCAATAATGTCTTTGGTCCATTTTAGACAGCTAAATGTAGTGCAAATAATTGGCAAATAAGTTGTTAATTCTAATTGATATTGAGATTTATCTATACTAGGTGAAAAAGTTAACATTCCTTTAGAGTGCTTTTGAATTTACCAATTTGAATTTACTAAATTATCACTAGAAGGGTATTTATGGCTAACTGAATTCTGTTCAAGATTTATAGCTTTTACAATTACTAAAGATTATGTAGTTAAGAACATACCAAAATATGGTATTGTCTTATTTATTTAAGTTGCTGTGAAAGTACTATATATAGGGCAGATGAAGTGAACCTATGGCATAACCCTGCCTTCCATCTAGAATCAATTTTCCACAATCCGATCGTGTTTATGGCATATCATGAGTTCATGTCATTACTACGTGTAGCTGATGAAATGCCATGAACAACGATCAGTTTGTAGGTGATTTACGAGATAAAGAATGTGAGGAGAAAACGACTATAACTAGATCGTGTTCATGGCAATTCATCAATCAAATGGATATTTTATTGCTTTATTGATGAAATGCCATGAACAACGATCTGTTTGTAGGATGTCTATCTGATTACAAAAACCAAATGTCACTCGTTCTATCTGAAAAAGAACTTACGAAGTAGCTTGCTGCGTGGCTGTCACTTCCATCTAGAAACAACTTTCCACAATCAGATCGTGTTTATGGCATATCATCAGTTGATGTCATTACCGCATGTAGCTGATGAAATGCCATGGACAATGATCAGTTTGTATGAAATTTATGGGATAAAGAATGTGTTGGGAAAGTTGGCTACAATGTAATCGTGTTCATGATATCATCTAGATCTTGCAAAACCTACCTGTTGGCTATAATCTAATAATAGATCTGGTAAAGCCCATCTATGACCCACAAGTAGACCTATCCACGGGCCAAAAAATTGGGTATGGGCATTCATTTTGTGAATTTTGTCTATCCGTAAATTTGCAAGTAACTTTCACCCTACCTACATAGGTTGGGTAATAATGGTCCAGGCATGACCATACCCGTAGGTGAGTTATACTTAAGGTTTTTAACTTTTGATCTCTCAGTCATTCAACAACTCCAACGATTTTCCTACCGCTTTGTTTATTCTATGTATGAGCGTGTGTTTTGTGTTTGTGCATATGGGTGTTGTGTTTGTGTTTGTGCATCTCTTGTTTATTTTGTGTGTATGTATGCATTGAATCTTTCCTCTCTGTTTGTGACTGCGCGCACACGTTCATCGTGCGCGTGGTGCACGCACATGTTGATTATTGTATGTGTGAATGTGTGCTCTGTGTGCGAGTGCGTCTATATCTGTATTCTGTGACTGTGAATTTGCGCGCCTATGTTTTGTGTGTGCGCGCGCGTTACAAAAAAAGAGGAGAAAAAGGTAGGGGAACCTAGGATAACCAGAGGTGGGTTGAACTAATGCTCTCACATTTCCCCCTTCAACTAATGCTCTCACACATGAAAGCAAATAAGCCCATGCACAACATTCATCCCCCACACACGCGGCAAATAAGACTAATCACGGTATTATTGTCAACCACGTTTAAAGCATTCCCTCTTCACCTTCCAACTTTTCCTTTCTATATTTCTATGTTGACTGGCTCCAAATCTTCCATCACATCCTCTTTCCTACAAAAGGGTTCAGTTCTGACTCTACACCTCCGATGCTAATTAATAGTAATTAAGTGTTTTCCTTTCTCTAAGGCATCCTCACTATACATTTTTGCATTGACTTTTCGTGGTATCGTAGGTAATGAAGTCATAGCACTGCGATTCATCTCATTACCCACATGTCCGAAACTCTAAATATTAGAACTTCTATATTAGCTCACTAGCCTTCTATTTGCTGCTCATGGGAGATTTGAGAAGATGATTTTATTATTTTTAGTCTTTGAAGATTTGAAGCAAATTCATGGCAATCTCTTGTCAAAGAATATTCAGATTATGTATCAGCGAGGGAATGCATCGTACGTCCGTAAAACAGACACAAAACACCATTTTGGTAGTGAAGTTCATTAGCCTCCTCTAATTTAATTGGTTTTGCATGGCATGAAATATTTGTTGTACATTTAATTATAATTACCGAGTCTGATGGGTCTGTCTTGTTTTCCTTAATTTTTAGTTGGTTTGGATGTGTTCAAACTTTGCATGCCCATTCTTGCATTTTAACAATTCTATGGTGGATTTGGAAGAAATATACTTTATGCCCAAGAATTTAAATGGACAGCGGATGAATAAAAAAGCCAGACATATATGCACAGCGCATAAACATGTGATCTGACTATACTTCTGGTGATCGCTGACTTACTGTTTACGATAAGAATACGATCTAATGTTAACATTGTTGTGCTAGTAAAGGTCTATATCAAACGTTTTATAATTTCGCGAAGTCAAGGTGAAAACTTAATGTTTTGTTCGTGCAATTGAACTAATAAGCAATATTACAGTGTATCGATAATTATCTTCTTGACCATGGTTAACAAAGTTACTGCAAGAAGTGCCGCTATAACCATTTGAACTATATTCTTGTTGCTGAATATCTCAAAGTTGTTGCTACACTGGATCTTAAAAATTAGTTTTTGGTCAAGTTTGCCCTCGTTAATTCTGATAATCACTCCGGCGCCATTAAAAATACGAAGACGACTTTCAGTTAACAATTTTGCCACGACTTATCTTCCCAATCCTTTCCACTTATAGTATTCTGTCCAATTATTCTTATTGTGACGGGTTTAATGTCAAAAGCTAAATCCCTGTATATGCTAACGTTCTTTCCTCCGATCAAAGCTTTTTGATGGCATCCTCTTTCCCTTTGTACAAAAGTAGTGAAGAGGCGTCTAATATTCTTCGGCTCTTTCCTAGATTTCTGAAGGATTACCTGAAACTTTAGCATGTTCGTAACCCATCAATGATGGGCATTAAGCTTTGATTTTGTTCTACGGTAGAAGTTATTTTGCTGGTCTTTTGTGAGAAGCGGTGGAGGATCTGGGCACGTAGACACTTGCTGAAATCATGCCGATTTTGAGCTTGCATATCGAATTCCATTCCAGTCAGGGATCAACTGCGCTACGCATAAAGAGAGACAAATCTGCCCAGCTTGCAACCAAACTAGTCATCACTTTCGATAGCAACACTGAGGCGTGCTGATGCAACTCGTCTGACTAACAAGCAAGCTATCAAAGACTGACCATCTTTTTCTCGCAGGATTTGTGATTTCCCAGGCACCCAGATTCTAAAACTATTACTACTTGGAAGACAAGAAGACTTGCGTACACGTAATTCAAACTGCCCATACAATCCCAACAGCAGTACTTGAACCACAATAATGACACGGTATTGACTAGACTATTGAGCAGCCCCTTGGATAAAAATTCCCAGTTTTCATTAGCAAAACCAAAACCTGTACCTTATAGCTTACTCAAGCTGCAAAGGCAAACTATTAGAGAATTTTAGAATACCAAACAAGTATCCGAACTTCAAGCAAACTTGGTTTGATAATAAGCTATCAGAACCGAGCAACAGCCTACAATAGTTATTTCTCGTATAAAACAAACTTTCAGGAATCGTCAATCTAACAAAATTTGCTCCAAATTGTAGAACAAGAATGATTTCCCACCGAACCACAACTTCTACTACATGAACGACTCGGACAAAACCCTTACCTACTAAAAAATTGTACAAGAGACCTTATTTTTGTGCGTCGCGCAAAAATGAATTTCTTAGTAACGAAGTAACATACAAAAAGTGAAAAATGCACATGATAGAGCGTGCACGTGACAGAGTGCCCGTCAGTGCGCCTTGGCACTTGCCTAAGGAGGTTGGCCTTGGCCTTCCCCTTGAGGTCGGCCTCGGCCTCGGCCTTCCCCTTGAGGTCGGCCTCGGCCTCGGCCTTCCCCTTGAGGTCGGCCTCGGCCTCGCCTCAAAAGAAGGCCTTGGCCTTCCCCAAGGGTTGGCCTTTGGCCTCCCCCCTTAGCACCTTCACTTGCCTTCAAGGAACCATCCATCGTCTGCGATACCCGTCGCCCGCATCAGTGCGCCGACTCCTCAACTCCCATCTCCCACGTCCACGCCCCCACTCCGCAACGCCCGTCGCCCCGATGCCAACTCCGTGACAACCATCGTCCGCGCACCCACGCTGTCTCTGCGATGCCCGTCGCCTAGTCGTCGTCTCCGCGAACCTGTTGCCCGCACGCCGACTCTTAGGCGCCGTCTCCAACACCCTCATTGCCCGCTCCCGCGCGCCATCGCCAACACTCCGCCGCATCTATGTGCCGCATCTCTGATACAGCTGTTCCCCTTGGCTCTCTGTCACACTACCATGCCCTCGGCACTTCACACACTCTGCCGCACCCATGCGCTGCTGATACAGCTGTGCCCCCTGGCTCTCTGTCACACTATCATGCTCTCGGCACTTCACACAGTCCGCTGTGCCCATGCGTCATGCTGCTTATATAGTCGCGCCCCACGGCTCTCTGTCACGCTAGTAGAAAAAAAGGAGAGAGGGAGGAGAAGTTTCAAAAAGAGTCAGAGATAGAAAGAGAAAAGAGAGAAAACACAAGCACTATGACTTACAGGTATAGGGTTCCAACCACCGGTTGGTTGAAAACTTTGTAACTCAGGGGTTAATTCATGCCTTCAATAAAGTTTTGTTCATCTCTTTTACATTTCGCATTGGTTTTCTTATTTAGTTTATCTTGAATCGGAGGTTTTCATCGATAGTTCTTTCGACGATGTAATTAATGATCTCACAGGTGTTTGATCGGAGACGGAATCCCCACAACCATAAAGTAAACATCGATGCAAAATTCAACGTCGATGGATGTTTGTTCGCATTTGATTTTAGATCGACCCTTCATTCTTTAAGGTCTTTAAATCAGCACTAACAAAATCTAGCACGCCCAGTGGGACGACGTCTCTCCTCCCATCTCTAAATAAAGAAACCAACATCTCTTCTCTTTCGATTTTTATGAAAACATACTCATTGTATCTTATGGCTTACAGGGACGCAGAAGTCGTATAACTCGACCAAAGTATGTTCTGATAATCAAGAGGCCTTCTTCACCAGAGTTTAGCCGTCCGACTCCGTGGAAAGACGCCCTTCTCAGGCCACCCACCCAAGAGGCCTTGGGGCGCTTCGATCACCCTGTCGTTTAGAGGGTGGCATCACATGTCCCACAGACCACAGAACGCTTTGGGCGTCCTGTCATCCCAAGGACGGCATCACACGACCAAGAAGCCTTGGGACGCTTTGTTCGTCCTAAAGTTTTGAAGGCAATGTCGCCAGCCCAAAGGGCCTTAGAACGCCGTCGAGTCCCTATTGACTCAAGGGTGGCGCCTATGGCACTCCCAGTCCAGAGGACTTCGGGATATTACACTCTTCCCATGGCACCTCCAGTTCAGAGGACCTCGAGATATTACACTTGTCCTGTGACACTTGAATCTGCCCGTGCAGCAGGCAAAACCCTTCTATAAAAGACAGCCGAGGAGGTCAAAAAAATGACAGTAGAACTTGTCCGATCTGCCAAAGATTTTCTCCGGCGAGGAAGTTCGCTAAAAAGAGTAAGCTCTCTTGCTGCAGCAAATGAAGCAAACGAATTGGCAGCCCTTGCTATAGCGGTGGCGACTGCTGAGCCTTATGAACACACAGTTGTTCAAATGGTGAACCGAGCCAAAAAGGCGTGGGAGACTGTAATAGCAGCTAAAAATGCAGTCCTTTAGGAAATAAAACCTTGAATAGAAAGGCCACAAAGAGCCGATTCGACTCTTCGTGAGCCAGTGCAATCGTACCAACCTAAAGTCTTGGTGAAAGGACGATTTTTAACCTTGGACAAAAGACGATCGGGTCGGACACTGGCAGCACAAAACCCATGCTCCTTGTGTTGATCCGACCTATCACCACACCATGCGCACCTTGCCTTGGTTGTGGAACTTGCTTCAACCCATTATCTAGAGTGTGCAGCATCCCACGGGGATAGACGACTCCTCCGAGACACTATTTCTGCCAGGGAGCTTTTCAACTCCCTTTTCGCCAAGTAAACGGCTCCTCTAAGATGCTACCTCGGCCTGTCGGGTAGACGGCTCCTCCGGGATGCTACCTTGATGCACTTTGAGTGCTCCGGCACAAGGACTCACCCGCGGGATAGGCGACTCCTCCGATAAATTATCTCCGTCAGGGAGCTTTTCAACTCCCCTTCTGCCAAGCAGACGGCTCCTCTGGGATGCTATCTCGGCCCGTCGGGTAGATGGCTCCTCCAGGATGCTACCTTGACGCACTCTGAGTGCTCTGGCACAAAGACTCATCTGCGGGATAGGCGACTCCTCTGGGACACTATCTTCGTCAGGGTGACTGCGTGACTAGCCTACGTGCTTCAGCACTGGGGTTCGGCACCCCCAGGGACTATGATCTCCGTGTCACTTCGAAACGGGAGTAGGTCTTCGGAGGGCATCGCGCCTAGTCTGCCTTGCAGTTGGGGGTCAGGTTTTCCCCACCGCTTCCAGACCTGTGGGACTCTGCAAGGGGCTTGGACTGGTGGCTAAATTAAGGGGTTCTCTTTCCACACCAGTGTCGTGGGAGCCAGTCTTTCCAGACAGACAGAGAGACGTTGTGCGAGGAAGGTCGAGTGAATATGCGATCCGACAGTCCGTGGAGCACCGGCACTTGTGAACCCCTCGGTGACATATCGCTTCTGTCACTTGTCGGTTGATGACATCATCATCTCAACTTCTATAAATAGGAGCCTTGAGTATTCATTTTGGACACTTCTTCATTCTTGACATTTTCACTTTCACTTCTCTCTCTAGAATTCTAGAGAGAAACATACAGGACCTCGACTTTGGACGAAAGCATCGAACTGTGACTGTCATCGTATATTCACCTCGAGCCATCACCTTCGCAGCAGTGCCACCCCCAGGCTCTGTCTGGGAAGCTCTAAGTCTCTTCCTTTGCTCCATCCTTGCTGTGTCCCACATCACTCTACTTGGCATCTGACTCGGACTGCATTCTTTGTGACACCTCCATGTCGACTGCGAACCCACTTTCCTTGGCATCAGAGAGTAAAACACGACATACTTAGAAAAAGTCAACTGCTATCTACATACCTAGCTAAATTAACTAAACATTCTCTGTCTATGTCCCAATGTAGCAATAAACCATCAAAATTGGACATTAGCACGTTATGCAGACTAGAAAGGAAACATAGACAATCCAACAAAGTACTTCCCAGTTACCCCTTCAAGTAAGACTCTCATACATGAAAGCGTAGGAGCTCACATATGACATCCATCATGTCCAATAAGTTCATATATTCGTCTTGAGATCTCGAGAAGGCAGCCTTCGTCTTTGAGATCACAACCATCCACTTCAATCGTTTCCATTCCCTAAAAATCCTAGCCAGGGGAAAACAGTATTATGTATAGTCCACCACATAACGGCACCACATTCACTAATTGTCACTATGTAAGCTGTGAAACCCTAGTGAAAGTATAAAAGGGCAATAAAGTGGTCCCTGCAGCTCCATGAGAAACATCATCTTTCCAATTGCAACTACCTTTTGGAAATCATGGGGCAAGGTTAACTAAGTATTCCTCGTCGCCCCATATCCAAAGCAAGGCAGCCAAAGTAGCACGGACACTGTGTCCAACACCGACACCGACTATTTCAAAATTTCAGATTTTGGACACCGCAGGACTCCGCTATTTTATAATATATATATATATATATATATATATATATATATATATATATATGTGTGTGTGTGTGTGTGTGTGTGTGTGTGTGTGTGCCAAGATATGAAATATGAATGTCATATGCTTCACGAATTTAGCTCTAGAGTTGAATCAGTATAAGTTTGGGCTGGTATTGGACCTTTGAAACGAAAAAATTTCTGCCTCGAAAGGTTTATTTGAATTAAATGGTGAAAGTTTGGAGCTTAGCAGAAATATATAATGTTATGGGGTCAGTATGAAAATATTATAAAAGATGATGGGTTGAATTGTTAGATTCAAACTTTTGTTGGTACATTACATTGCTACTGCCGTCGGCAGCAGAATTCTTCAGTTGTGCAAAGAGGAGGAGCAGTATTCTCCTTCAAAGACGCTAAACAGGGTTAGGATCGCAGCTTGAACAAGGTTCAGATCAGATTCGATTCAGATCTAGAACATGAAGTACACGAATTTGATCAGAACATATTCTCTTTTCCAGATCGAAGATCAAGATGTGCTTCTTCTTCTTGGCCTCTTCAGGCGTGTCCGGCGATGTCCATACGTGTCGGAAATTAATTTTGAATTATTTTAATTTCCAGACACGGGAAAGGGTTCGACACGTGTCCGGCAATGTCGAAGGCGTGTCCATGTCCCAGTAGGTGCCAGACACCATACCTAGCGGTGTCGGTGCTTCTTAGAAGGCAGCATTATTTCAAGAATCCTTTGTAACCTCGACCTCGGGTGGCACTATCCAAAAGTACCAACCACTATTGTCTGTATAGCATTACTAGGTGCATGACAAACAAATCCAAGTGTAACACATTCTCTAACTGATCCACCAGAGAGATCAATGATGCACGTACGACCTAGGATTTCAAAATCTCCAAATAAAGATATTCTGTAATAGATTTCGGTAACTATAACCAACAGACAAAAACAAAGCAAGCCATTAGAGGAAACATCGACTGTTATTATGCAAGACTTAGTAGGAACTGAGATTTCAACGTTTTCATGCCCAATGAATGTCGTCACAGGTCAGAGAGCATTTCTTCTGGCGGACAACAATCAAATAGAAAAAGTCTTCTTCACAAGTTCGTCGAAAGTTGTTCCACTGCACCTATCGTCACTTCTGTTGATTCCTATCATTTTTAACAAGGCTACTGGCAAATGGAATCTTACAGTGAAGAAGAAATAAACCACCTCAAGCAATAAAGCAACGGAAAGAATCCACGTGAGAGGTAATTCTATATGACCAACCCAAACTCGTATGTGTCCACAAGCATCAAACTAATAATCCACACAAAGAACAGTGCTTACTACTTTATTTGCATTTTACTTGATCAAAATTCATCTCCTTGCAAACGAACTATTGGAGAGAATAAAATCATCAGATCACACGATAATGTGTATAAAAGTCACAAAACCTGTGATGATCATTGTGAGAAAGTCATAACGAACTCCTCCAAAAGAATGGAAAACCAAAGAGACAACCAACATGCCACGTGTCAATATGCTTTTGAATTTTTAAATAAATACTTATATCTGACGACATCTGAGACAGGAATCAAATGAAAATTAATTCCGATTAAAATCAGGAAGATGGCATATCAACGTATGTTGTTACAACCTTTTTTTTTTTTTATTCCTCTCTTTTCAAGGGAACTTGTCTAGAGAATGAAGATACATGGAGAATCATGAACTCTTACTTACTAGCTTACGCAGCCCTATGCAGTCTCATTATTTGAAACACCTTTTACTGAGCTAAAGCTTCCAACCAAAGCAAGAAACCTAGATATATGAAAGCCTCTCAAACTCAATTGGTCGTCATATACAATTAATTCCTGCATGATATTATGCACTCTTTAGCCTACCCTTTGTGAGCAGTAGATACCTTCTGACTGCCAGTATGAGGACCCATGTGCTCGCGGTGATTTTCTCTTTTATCATTAGAAGCAACGCCGAGCTTAGTACAGTCTTCAAAATCTGAGCATGCAATCCCTTAAAGAATCCTAGTACCCCCTCTTTTTTCCATATAGCATATATAACACCAGATAACGTTTTGCGGGGCTTTTGCCTTGGTTTTTTAGTCCCATCATCACTTGAGTCTGCAGCTTGAATCATGACCTTACACCTGCTTTCAGTGTGATGATTAAATGTTTAGAGATACCAAGTTAGTGAAAAAATGCAACATAGCACAAGGGGAAAGTGACGAACCTAATAGCTGGATATGTCAAAACGGTGGCAATACTTTTTGAAACTGCACCTAGAACAAAAGCCGAGAAAGCGGAAAGGGCCTCCGGTGATGATCCCTTTTCTGTTTTATTCTGCTTCCGCTTCAAAAGCCTTTGTTTCAGCTGATCAAATACTGTGTACTTTGGTACACGATGACATAAATATATCAGCTTAAAGGTAGCTTACAAGTAGACAATATTACTGAAAAGTCAAATGTTTGGCGTACTACCTGAATTGCAGGGTTGGAAGTCAAAAGAAGAGAAATGCCTAGTCCATCAAATGCTTCACTCCAATTGCCCTCCGTGAGTGTTAGCCAAAGGCCTTTTGATTTCCCAAAGGCACTTGTCTGCATCCTAGAGGATGCTGTATCCAGAGGCTACGCAACAATAAGAAGACAAGATTATTATACAAGAAAACAAGCATATGCGCTAAATTTGGTTGCTTGATATGATACTTGGATATTGAAAACGTAACTACCTGTATAGAAGTGTCAATCGGAAATTAAAAGAAAAAAAAACTTGCAAGAGGCAATCCAAGAAAAATGGGAACCCTATAACAACCATTCCTACCAATGAACTAATGAGTTTGCCTTTCTATTAATCTGTACTATTTATTCATATGCAGTCCAAATTACAAATCTCTTGATACCGATAAGAAAGATCCAACTTTCATTACCTAGCTGCAATGAGGTTAATTACATTCAAGCCAACTACCTTTCCTAATCAGTCATGTTAGAAAAAAATTCCATCAATCTTCAGAAAAATGGTACTGACAATGAGCAATAAGCCAATAACCCTTATCTTATACCAAACACGAGATGAAGTGGGGCTTTTTCCAATAAATGGCACTTCCAGGTTTTGTGCAGGAACTTTTACGATGACTCAGTGCAACAGAAACAAGTATTCACACTTTAAAGGTTTCTCTGTCATGGAAAGTTGATGACTACAATGTCATACACCATACTGCAAATTATTAAGTGAATCTAAAGTAAATTTAATAAAACTCGGCTTGTATTTTTTTACCTGAGTCGTAATGGCAGTACAAGCCCCAGCTGCCGCAGCAATCAGCAAGTTAGCTTTTGTTCCAATGGACTTCGAACCACTTCTTTCCAGATATAGCCTTTTGAAGTAGCTGTAACCATAAAAGTAGACAAACTGTGCAATGAAAGATTGCAGGTTCTTGGTTCCCAGGCCCTGATATAGTGAAAGAACCTGACGGGTTGATATTGCCTCCCACAAAACATCTGAGAGGTTCCTGCATAGGTCAGATGAAGCACTTAGAATATTCTTTAGTGCCACCAGCAAAAGAGTTAACAGCTGATTTGATAATTGTGACAAATCACATGGTGCTTGATGTAAGATAGCCCCCTTTGAAACCATGTAAACTGAGAATAAGGGGCCCTAACTCTTTCTGATATCCTGCCATTGTCATTTCCAATTATACACTTTATAGAAAGAAAACAATTTACAGGCAAGAGGTTTTGATATTCCAGCACACTGATAGAACAAAATAGAGGCTTAAAAAGCTTATTAAATCACAGTTAATACGAGTACAAGGTTAGTGGAAGAAACGTGATAAGCCAATGTATCATTTTTCAGATTGACTAAATATACAAAAAAAATAAAGTTAACAACCGATACTTTGCAGATGTTTCTGCTTGCAATCAACTTTTGCATGAGACTACTATGAAAGGAAGACCAGTTACCTGACACAGTTTGGATAAAGATTGAGCACGTGTGTGAGACAAAGAAGCAGCACCAAAATATATACATTGGAAATTCTATTGAATGATTTGCGAACACAGAATAGAGTGCCACATATATTGATGTTATCAACCGTGTATGGTATATGGACATAGTAAAGACACCATGCCAGCCTATGCTTTAGCACAGGACATGTCCCTAAATAGAGCACAATAAAGAATAAGATTCTTGCATCTGACTACACGTACTTGAGACAAGGCTAAATTGAGTTACAGTTGAGTTTTTAACTTTTTTCTTTGCCTAGAATAATCAAACTTTCAACTTCCTCTGACCCCCTCATGTTTGAACATTTCCACCAAATAAGCGTCTCAGAGCAACCCATACATCTTGACGAACGAGTCACTGGTTGTCCACGTTAAATTTTGACATTACAGATGTGATTTGCTTTGCTGACAGAGCAGCTCTGTTTATAAAACCAAAAGTGTGGGGAGTTTCCCAACCTTGCCCCCAAAATGAAGCATCTATCCAGAGCCCCTGAGCATATATGAAAATTTAATAGACTGGCAAATTAGTTTAACAGCCAGGACTGCGAAGCAACCTTGACCTTTATCCATGCAAACACCGAGCAACATATGCTTTAATTGCTTATAGGCTTAAATCACATGCAGCTATCATCGAAGCTACTTAAACATGATCATCCATTAAGGAAAATAAAAGCACTAGTTAGTTTCTAGGCAATTCCACTACTAAATATGCTGATAGGACTTCTGAAGTATCAGACAAGACAAATTCTGGTTGCATGAGTCAATACTGACAAGCTTATTGTTAGACGTAGATAATCAAATTGCATCCTATTTCTGTTCAAATTTCGGAGTGGGATGGGGAAACCCAAAGCTACATGCGCATAGAGGAGATAAAAAGAAGCTAGAGTCTTGCAGTCAAAGAACTAAATGGCAATCGACTGTCACTTGTATTTTAAGGAGACGCAGATAAGCTCCTCAACTTGGATAAACATCTTGATTCCTCAAAGGCTCTTGAGTAACTGCTGTTATGCCTCCCCCATAACCTACTTCATGCACTACCTAAAATCATTGCTACATATAACAAACAAACCATAAGTTTATAATCCAGTCTGACATCCTGGAGCACAAGACGCCTAGAAGATACTCTCTGCTGCAGAATCAAGCTTTGAGGCAGCACAGGAGTGGGGATGATGGGGGGAGGAAGAGAATATAAACAAAAAGTAAAGGTTTTATACCAGTTTGATGCAAAAATGAGAAAAATGCAAGATAGCCAGAGCATGAGTTGAACTCTAACGAGGTTTTCTTCTAGTCAGAAGCAGAAACAATTTTTATTCAATGACAACCAATAAAAGGTTGAGGAACGTGATCGCCAAATGAAAAGCAGAGTGGAAGTTCTTTATAAACAATGAGAAAAAATCTTTGAATAGGAAAAATATTAATATTTCTAAGCAACGAATATGCCTCTAATCGACCACTAAAAGAAATCTGGTCAATGCGAGGAGGTATAGTGGGGAGGCTACACCCCCCCCCCCCCCCCCCCAGCATAACGACAATTAACGGCCACTGAAATGGTTTATGGTACTTGAAAAGTGATGCTAAAAAGTGCTGATAAGATTTCTCGCTGAAGGCTTTTGCGAAATACCACTAACCACAACTCAGGGTGGGGTGTTATAGCTAGAGGGGTACAACCCTGGTTGTAGCCAAAACCTACTCTTGACCCTCCAGTCATCCTTCTCAAGTCAAATGCCGCCATGCATGTAGCCCCAAATCAAAGACCATTCCCAATTACGTAGCATACACTGGGTAGCTGTCTGATTTTAGTCAAATTCTCGAGACAGAGAATGTACACTAATTGCATTTATGTATTTCCTGGTCCAGTTTCTGAGACGAATTTTCTTTCATAAAATCAATACCAAATTAATCTTCCATTTATGATCCAGTCAGGACGTTGAGTTTTCCAAAGATCATAAACAGAATCCTAAAATATTCTATCTATCTAATCTCTAAACAGCCACCGAGTATAATACAGAAGCAAAAGTAAATAACAAAGAATTCAAAAACAATCAAAGCTTCATTTTTTGTAGAACACGAGGTCAACGATCACAAGAGAGAACGAATAAACGAAAATCCCAGATCAAGAACGATCGTGGTATAAGGCAATAAACACCTGTACTTCTGCTGACCGTGGGCTCGAACCTCAGCCTGGTACTTAGCCTTGCATGTGTCTAGAGGGTACAAGATGGTGGTGCTGACCAGGGCTCCAATGGCCCCTGAGGTGGCCTCCGAAATTGACTCCAGATCAAGAGACATGATCCCTCAAACAAAACCCTTATAGATTGCAACCCACAAAAACAAATGATCCCTCGAAGATCACCAACTACGCGTATCTCTGTCTACATACACACGTCTATGTGAAAGAAAGTTGGGAGATCGAGCTAGCTGCAGAGGAGTGAACGAAGAGGGGACAAAAGGTAGGTGGGAGTGGAGCCCTGCGCATAAATTGTGGTACTTTTCTAACGATGGAAAGCGACGAAGACATATGTAGAGGGATGACCGAATATGGGGGATCGGGATGGCGTTTCTTTTCTTGGGGAGTGCAATGAACTGCTAATAGTACATGGTAGCTTCTTTGCACACGGCGTCTAAGGTGGTCGTGTAAGAAAAGTCCCAATGGCCTAACAAAACTAAGAACGATAGGCTTCTTCCTCCCGAAAGAATTGATTTTGTAAAGGAATACAGAGTACAACCATGTGGAGGAATCACTTCCGATTAAAAAAGGATTCTAGTATGTATTCAAAAAGTACCTTTTAGCGAAACAAAATTTTGCACTTAAGCTCTCGCTAGAGGTATAAAATGAGAAGATTTTATTTGTCTTTCTTTGAAATTTTCTGATGTTATACACGGAAGGAAAAAAATCTTGAAACTTTCTGGACCATATGACTTGCACTTTTGACATCTTGGATGTGCAAGGATCGGCCAAAAGATCACATTGGTCACGTAATTGAAGTTGAAGGACTAGCTAGCTTTTAATCGTTTTCCTAAAAGTTACAGGGCCAAAAGATGCGATTTACCCTTTTGTTTGTGGTGGCGAGATTGATTAGAAAGGAACAAAGGACATTTTTGTAGTCTGCTTTGAAGCTCATTTGCCAGCATATAGTCATTATAAAATTGTTACTAGATTTTAATGATAATCTTTATCAACAATTCTCGAGTTAAGGAGTTTATCCCAAAAAAAAGGGGCTTGTCACATGGTCCCCCTTCAGTGTGGCAGTCTTGGCACATCGTCTCCCCTTCGGTTTTTTGGTGGCCTTTACTAGTTAGCGTCAATTAAAAATTCTAGGTGATGCGAGCTTTTCGAATTTGGGAGTTAAACTTAGGGATGGCAATCGGACCCGCACCAGGCAGATATCCACCCCGCTCCTATAGGAGCGGATTTTTTTAGCAATAATTGGGTCATGGGGTGAGTTTGGTATTGGGTTTGGTTTTGAGTGAATCTGCCCCGCGACCCGACCTGACCCGCTTTATTTCCTAATGTACATTTAATCTTAGCTGTCCATCTCCTTGTATATAATGTACAAAGAACCCTAGCCCCTTTTCATCAATCTCCCCATTCTCTTCTCCTAAGGTGCCGCATCCAAGCATGTCCAGAAACGTTAGCGCCCTCTACTGTTGCCGGTCACGGTCGCTGGTCATCGTTCCTCCGCCGTCTCCTTCCGCTGTCACTTCCTCCGTCGTCGCCTTTCGCCGTCGCCTTTGGTGCACCCTCTAACCATGGCCTTTTGCAATTTCTCACTGTTGTCGTTGTTGACCAAATAAGCAATAGCCCCTGATGGAACCCCAAAGATGTCCCCACGACGAAGGTTGAAGCTCTCCCTCCTGTCAGGACTCGCCAAACTGATTGTTCCCTTTCCCTTTGCAACGAAGATGATGGAGTCTACATCACAGTGCTTTGGTGCCACAAAGGTTTTAGGATTAGGTTCACATATAGCCAAGCAGTAGTTCTCAAGACTAGGCACTCTTATTTTACAGTTTCAGTTTCTTATTTTTCATTTTCAATCGTGGTCAAATTGTGGATTATTTTTTCTTATTTTGCACTTTCAAAAACTAGAATTCCAGTTGAGGATGAATGGGTTTTGGTACCGTCTTTGTGTTTGTGTGGTCATTGTGGTGTTATTGGGCTCTAACCCGAGCATTGTAAGGCTGCGAAGAAGAAAGCCAAAAAGGTGGGGACTGAAGTTTCTGATCAGCTTGTCGATGTTCGCAAACTGCGGATCGGATCGGGTTAAGGTCGGATTACCACAAAGGCCATCGGATCTGAGATGGTATCATCATCTCCCAACCCAATGGCGGGGCGGGGTCAAATTTTTGGAATGGCGGGGCGGGTGCGGATATTATGAAACCCGCATCCGACCCGCCCCATTGCCATCCCTAGTTGAACTTTGGTATACAAAAGAGGAGAGTTTTACTAGAATGCCTTTTCACTTTGGAGTGAAATTCACTTAAAATTACATGAGGATGCGCTCTTAACCATGATATTTGGAAAATTTTGCAATTTATAAAGAGCCAAACAGAAGGTAAAGGAGATATTTTATACTAGAAATTGTCACTTTTTTAGTAATATTGATAAATCAATTTTCCAACTTAGAGAACCGTAGCAAAGGAGGCTTTGGACATGCATGTCTCAATGTACTTGGATTTTGGATAATCCAAAAGTTTATAGATAATTTTGTTTATTGAGTTTGGATCGAATTAAAATACAAGATAGAATACCGAATCAATTGTCTGCCATTTACTTTCCTAGTTAATTTGCATTAGTATGTTTTGATTCATTACTTTGTTTAGCAACATAAGATGTGTTTTTTAACTAACATTATGAATCATGTGAGCTCGTAAGTTCGTGAAGGCTTTGCAGCACCATAATACTGAACATAAGTTATGATGTACCATAATAATGTAATAATATTGCTCGGTATCAATATGGCAAGAATATTGACCATAACATGTAAAGGCATTTAGTTATAAAATCGTTATCCTCCATAACATGTAAAGACTTACTTATAAAACGTTAAAAAGACATAAAATCTCATTTCCAAACTAAGTCCAAAGCATGGTACGAGTCAAAGTAAACCTTTCATGAGATGTAAGCGGATTCTACCAGATTATAGAAGCAATAAGAACTCTTTATAGTTTCATATTGAACACATCATGAATTCATTATGCGAGTTTGAGGTAGTTCTTCCACAATCACAGTTTATAGTGTATACTTTGAAAATGGAAGAACGAATGAATTATCTCAAACAAAAGTAATTTTATAACGTGCAATGCACACGGTATAAGTAATATACATGTACTGGAGTTACACGTTTTGCCGCATTCATGGACACAAATAAGGGGGTCAATCCATTAGTAGCGCTAGAACCCCCCCCCCCCCCCCCTTTTCCAGCTAATTAGGACTCATCAACAGGGGCGGCATAAAGTCTTATTGGGGGTGCCAAAAAATTATAAAAAAATTTAATGGATAATATAAAAGAATTCAGAAGATTCAAGTTCACATAAAACATGAATAATAAAAAACTCATTATAATTAGCGTCACTATTGAATTTATTAAATACAAATAGATTGTTCAATTTGAGTATCAACAATATATTTTCAGTATGCATGGTGATTTATTTAACTTGCTAAGATTAATCAATAATAAATTTTTAATTTTGTATGTAAAAAGCTTAACTCTTGCTGTATAAATATATTACTAATGTGATTATTAACAATATGAGTACATTAGTCATGTATAAGTTAACCAACTATAAGAATTTAAATTAAAAAAAGAACGAACATTAATCTACTCTTGTTTTTTTTGGTAATCTGGAGATTTAGAATTTGGGATTTAGAAGAATAAAAATATAGCAGAAAAATGGCAAAGATAAAGACTATGATAGGGCACAAAGAGTAAAAGATAAAACAAAAAGAAATTCTAATAAATTAATGTTACAATATAATGAATTTTTGTAAGCATTTTATTTTAAATATTTTAAATGTTTGTATCCATTATCTAAGAAACTAAAAGAAAGTGAGTGTAATACCCCGAAAATTTTCTTTTCCTTGTGCGAAATTAGTATTTTTGAATAAATAAGTTTGTTGTCTTTTTAATAATATTGAGAAAATGGTTTGAATTTGTTTCTAAAATTTTCGGTCGAATGAAAAGTGGTTTCATTCGAATCAAAATGAAGGGAAATTGTGTTTCGAAGTTTCTGAAGTTTTTGATCAACTTAAAAGTTTCAAGTCGAATGAAAACTAGTTTTCGGTTGAATGAAAATAGTTTGGCTTCAAATGAAAATGGGTTTTGCTTCAAATAAAAAGATTTTGTGTGTGAAAATGAGCTATTGAAATTTTTAGTCGATTTAAAAGTTTTAAGTCGACTGAAAACTAATTTTGAAAAAAAAAATTGAACAGTAACTTTTAGTCAACTGAATAGTACTTTTAGTCGAAAAAAAATTTCAGTCGAATTGAAAGTGTTTTCATTAAATGTACTTTCGATCGACTTAAAGGTGATTTTCGGTGGAATAAAACCTCAAGATTTTGGGAAAGGCATTTTCACGGTTGAAGGAATGAGTCGACCAAAAAATATTTTTGGTCGAATGCAAATTTGATTTTTGTCTCATATAAATAGCATTTTATTTCATTCTTAGCCCTTTTGGGTTCTCTGTTTCTTTTCTTCTCCTTAGTGCGAGAGATAGAGAAGAAAGCTTGAAAGGTTTGGAAGCTCTAAGGAGGAGCTTAAGGATTTGTGACTCTCAAAAGACTTGATTAAGGTAAGGATTTACTTTCGAAAATTTGAATTAGCGATGGACCAATCGCTCATGTAAGTCTTTAGTTTCTTTTTGAAATTTGAACTTCTTCGAATTGAGTTAAGTAACGTTCTTTTGAAATCCGAACTTCTTCAATGGAGTTAAATAGTTCTTCTTCTCCTTATGTTTTGAGTTTTGCTATGAATAACTTGTTTTCAATACTATGACTTGTGAAATCAATTTTTCATTGAATTTGTTTGACCTCCGAATTTTGACATATCGATATCATTCGTTTCAGTGATTTATGATCGTCATTATTTTGTGAACTTCACTTATTGTTTGACAAGTCCGTTATTTGATAATGTTATTTTGAAGCCTTTGAATATGGTTTGACATGTCCGATATTTGATAACAGTTATTCTGAGATTTTCATTTTGGGTAATTTTATGAGCCATGTCATAGTGTATGTGACTTATTTCCGACTTACTCACATGGAGTGAAACGTGGGCTATCTCAGGAGAGTTGAGCTAGAGATCGCGATCTTACTTTCGGAACCGACCTCATATGTCAGTGATGATGTATGTGACCACTTTCTGAATGACTATTTAATGTTTGTTTCCGTACTCAGATTATTTGATATTCGATATTTGATCTGATAGTGTCTGTCTCCGTACTCAGATATATTTTGACATTAGATATTTGGTCTGACCTCTGTTCAGTCAAAACTAGTGTGCCTTTGAAATATTGTCTTTCAGATATAATTTGACATTTGAAATTTGATTTGGTGTCCGTTCTGTTGAAACTTTTATGTCTGACTTTGTATTTAGAAATGTTTTCACATTCGAAAGCTGGTTTAATTATCCGTTCCGTTGGAAAAAAAAATGTGCTTTCGAAATTTCGTTTCTCAGATGTTTTTGTACCCTATTGATCGGTCCTTGGAGCTACCTTATTGGGCATTTGCCTCATTCCCTTATTGTTTTGCTTTCAGGTGATTAGTAGGTGAAATTTTGGATTTGAAGGGCTAGCTGTGTGATCAAGGGTTAGTTGCTTTATTTCAGAGTTAGTATTAACATTTAAATGTAACAAACTAAGATAAGTTGGTATCATTTAGGTTTTGTTTTGAAACTGCATGTTGGAGGAACTTTTGAATTGTATAAAAGCTTTGGGCCCCTATGTCAGATATTGATGCATTTTGGGAGTTATTAGTGTACGCTCTGATTTATCGTTTGGGAGACTTCTGATAATTATAAGGCTTTTTCTGATTTCTACTTATTCAGTGTTAACGCTCCATCAATAAATTCGGTGCGTTACAGTGAGGGGTGCCATCCCCCCCCGGCCCCCTGCAGATCATGCGGATGGTCCCCCTCTGGTCCTCATTGAATGGCTCAAATCATCTGTAATATAAAAATAGAAAGATCAAACGGCCCTAAGTATAATGGTTGGTATGGTTTTACCGGCGTGTCCCCAAAAGATTTAAAAATCCTGATTGCATTCCCCTTCACCAAGTACGGCTAGTAGCGGCGGTTGGTAAAGTTGCACCATTAACACCCATAAGTTTTCAAGTGCTCTGATATATGGATGCTCATTTGTGTACGATGCTACGGATAAGCCATGAACGAGACAGCTAGACATGCTTATAGACGAGAATAGATTTCGTCCAAATTGTGGTCAACCAAGCACTGAAGTAAATTGTACACATGTAATTGTTTTTTTTTTCATTTTAATTATACATATAACGCACCGAGAAGGAGATGAATATGTGAATGGATGAAAATTATGCAATCATGGCCAAAATATAAATTCATGTAACCTTTATTCAACAAAATACACAAATCAATTTGAGTGCATCCGTGTGTACAACAAGCTATTCAAAGTATAATCATCACATCAATATAATGTTTGAGATCAAAAACAAGATTTAAAAACCAAAATCTTAACACCACCAGTTACAAACAAAAGGGCCTTAGTCCATTAACGAATCCATATGACTTCGGCAACCACTATTGCTTACACCCGATGGAGCATCTGTAGGATCCAATTAGGCAATTGGTTGCAGTCAATAATAGTACTAACCTCGATCACTTGACAATTTTGCAAACACACAATGTTTTAACAGCCAGTCCAATGTTTGAACATGTTTTGACTCAAAACCAAGTCATGTTAGAACATTTAACACTCACTCCAATGTTTAAAATTCAACTCAAAACCAAGTGAAGATTGAATGATCAATAACACATTGTTAAGCAAACTTTATAAGCATAGTAGTTGATATAGCTAAAAGTACGCCTTCAGTCTACGGATGACACATGGCGCTTATGACACGTAACCTCTACCAGCTTATTGCTGATTTGGCACTTCCTATACTAATTATCAGGCAACTCCTAAAAGGATTCTAACTCTATCTTCTGAATTAGATATGTGATCCTCTAAGATCCTAATTCGATTCTGAGTAGATCTGTTCATAGCCTAGTTCTACTAGGGCTCTTCATCCTACTATTATATGAAGGGGTCTAACTCCTCAGGTATGGACAGCTCACACACACATACACATTGTGTTCTTATTACTTTCAGAGTTCTACACTATTAGCCATCTCTGACTTAAGCATCAGAGCGTTCCCCCATCGGAACCCCACCCGGCTGTCACTCCGTGTTCTTTTTTACAGGCCTATTTTCTGGTGTGGTTCTCGATCCAGTTTTTAGCTGCAACAGTAGTCAAGCACAAATAGGCTGCAAGGCATATGCTATCGATCTCACAAATTTTTAAAAATGATTTAACATAAGAATTGATTAAAATATTGTAAAAACAAATAAGCATTAATATCAAGTTAATGTAAAACATTGCACAAGCAAGTAAAAAATGAGAATTGAAGACTCTATTTTGGCGTTATCACATGTGAGAGTTATCTTTTGGTTAATTGATCTTTAGATCCTTCTGCAAAAATTTGAGTTATACCATATAGAGATGCTTAAACTAGATAAGATCCAACAAGTAGGCACGATACATGCAAATAGATTTAAAGTGAGAAATTTAAGATTTTCTAATTTCAATAAGGTTTGATCCTTTATAGCAAAGACATCATCGTTTGATATATATTTTACTTAGCAATTCCATAATCTATGCAATGATTACCCATATGTAATAAGGAAATAGAGCGTTAAATAAAAGTATCGAGGTAAGCAAAATACAGAGAACATTATGATTTGGCCCAACGATTCAGACCCATTCTTAAAGATGTCAATGGGCCGGGCTTGGGCCGGCCCAGCCCGGGCCTGCCATGAAACCAGGCCGGGCCCGGCCAGATGAAGCGAAAATCTGGGCCCAGACCAAGCCCTGGCCCTAGGCCCAATATTTAGGGTCGGGCTCGAGCCCTATTTTTTTTTGCATTTTCTTATTGTTCAAAGTAAATGCTTGAATTACAGTAATTTCTTATTATTATTTAAGTAAATTGTAATGTAGTCCTATGACTAGAATTCTTGTTATTATGTAAGCAAATCGCTCTCTCTCTCTTTTTTACATCTCTCAATTTTAAATTTCTTCTTTCATATACTCTAGGCATGTCCAATAATCACAATTTAACGAATCTAATCTTTATCCTTTTATTTCATTATAAGTCATATATATATGTATGTATATACATATTTATTTGTCTCTCATTTTATTTTTTTATAATATGTTAAACATTTTTATACTCTTCTTGGTGAGCTTTATTAATAAAAACTTAACACAAAAAAATTATTACTATTTGAAAGAGGCTATTTCTACTATTTAATATTCTACTTCTTCTTTCGTTGCTGAAAGCATAACAATTATTTTTTAAAGTGATTAAAAACTCATAAAAAGGTGAAAATAATATTGTTATTTTACTATCTATTTTGTTATTATTATTTAATAATATAAATACTAGATTTTATATGTATTTTAACAGTTATTTTTTTACGCATGGTGCCAATACTAATTTATATGTAAGAGGGTGGAATTAGTCGGTTTGGTATTTATTGACAAATAAGTTCGGCTCATCCAAGATCGCCAAAGCCTCTTCAAGGAGGCTCATTATTTCTCACAGTTCGATTGTAATCTAATTCTTGTTTTACGTAAAACATATCTTTGATTATTGTATCAAGAAAGAACGATCATCATAATTCATGTTCAGATTCATTGATCGTTCGATCATCACTGGACATGCACACTTATATATAATAAGGTGTGTATACAATAATACTTGGTCAAAAGAAGGTCTGTGTGTAGGGCCGAAAAAGGGCCAAAAAATAGGATCAACCTTAGGGCCAAAAGGGGACCAGTTTTCAGGCCAAAAGGGGGCCGGGCCGGGCCAGGCCTGTTTTTCAAATAATTCGGCCTGGCCCTGGCCCAAGCCCTAAGGGTTAAGGCCAGTCCGGGCCCAAAAATGGGCCGAGCCAACCCGGGCCAAAAAGGGGCCGGGCAGGGCCAGCCCGCCGCCCGCCCTGCCCTTTTGACATCTCTACCCATTCCCTATGTCCGTGCCCTTTGTTTTCCTAACTCCGGGAGTCCTTTAATTTATTATTTTTTTCAAGCTTAAAGGAGTTTTGACAAGTTTACAAAACTTACAATGGCACTTTGCTACCTATTTATCTCCGTCTCAACACTGCAGGAGTCAACCTACGGGATTCTTGGGCTCCCACATTTTTGTCGCATCCCTGCAAGTCAACCATTATAGCCAGTGGACTTGAGTGCAATCTTCAATAATATAATTTGAAGCTCACATCAATCTTTGTTAATCTTTTTTTTAAATGTTTATGTATTGTAAGGTCTTGAATGGCGTATTCATCGTAAGCTTGATTATATGCATGAGTAAAATCATGTAAAGGTGTTTAGATTTTTTTTCCCAAGTGATAATACACCACTCCCATGCTTAGAAATGATCCAAGAAAGTGTATGAGTGAAATATAGCGTCAAACTAGTTGTATATGGTAATATATGCATTTCAAATGGCTAATTTTAGGTGTCTAACGGCCATTGTTATTAAAGGCACGCCTAGGCACAAGGCGCACTCCCTGCGCCTCGTCTAAGGCTAGGTGCAACCTCTTACAAAAGGTGCAGACCTAGGCCTCTAGGCGCAAGGCGGAGGTAGAGGCATAAAAAAAATCCAAAAATCCTTTTTTTATTTTTTTACGTGGCATCATCTCAACCATTCATAATTTTTGATTCTTTGTTTCATAATATAATAAATCAATATGTAAATCACAAATCCCTAATCAACCGATTCTCTTATTATTGTTCATTATGCTAGCTTCTCGTCCCCAATTGTTACTTACTTTTAAGTAAATCTACTTCTTTACTTCACTTTATAGGTGAAGAAGACGACATTGAAGAGGAATATCAATTAGACTTGGGAGCCTATGATTTCCTTTTGAGGAAAACATTATTGCCCTTAGCCCTCGCTGATAATGACGATGACGTTGTCATATTCACTTAGGATTAACTACTTCATATTGAATTTGAAATATTTTCTAGTGTTGAAAATTTGTTTAATTGTCATGTTCTGAATTTTTTTACATGATTATATTGATTTAATGTATTAATATCTATTTATTTTTATTTTGCGCCTCACTTCGAAAAGGCGCGCACCTGTGCCTCGTGCCTTACGCGTAGGTTTCAAGGACCCTTTACGCCTTAAATGCGCCTGCGCCTTTGATAACTATACTAACAGCTATTTATTAGTTGCAACCAATAGGGGACCGGTTGTAGCAGCACTATCACAAGGGGTAACGGTAGCAACTCATATGGGACAATGGTATTTTGGCTTACTACTCGTACACCTTCAGTATTTTGGCTTTCTCCATGTAGAGATATACGATTTATGCACACATTTGACGCCTTGAAAAGTTAAGCTAGCACTTTACAGAGCTTCTGTTTGATTCGTTCAATTCTTTAAACTAAAGAAAATTGACGTTTGGTATATAGGTTGTGTTTTGTATCTTTGATTGTCTAAACTAATTGTCAATACTGGCTTGTTTTTAAAAACTCCATTTTTGAGTTTTATTTTGCGATCTAACCTTCAATTTTCATTGGAAGCAATTTGTAACATTTATTTTTTATGGAACACACCTCTCACTTCATCACTCCCATCAGTTACTCCCTAAGGCCCAACCAATACTAGTCCACCACGCAACAATATGTAATCACCAACTGTACCCACCCCACCTCCATAAACAACCAACTTGACCTCACTCCATCTCCGTCATCCCACCAATATTACCACCCACATATCTACCCCGCTATCGCCCCCCTCCCCCCTTCGACAACCTCGATTTCAACTTCCACTTGCCACCCATATATCTGCCTCGTTGTCGCCACCCCGCCGTTATTGACAACCCTGACCTCAGCCCATCGTCATTTCTTATGGTCCACCATCCCAAATTTGCCCCACCAATCCCCACTATCTATCACCACTATTGCCATCATCACCAAAAAAAAATCTGCCACTACAACAACCACGACCATGCCCACCATCACCGACTCACCACCAATAGCTAACACGATGACAGTGAGACAAATTGATTGAAAAATGGTCTTCATGTGTTAAACTATTTGGTGCGTACAGAACTTAATGGTGGTTATGGTTCGTGTGATAGATGTGGTAAAAGATGGCGCTGAAGTTGATGGTGACTCTCAATTGGGTGATTGCTTAAGTAATTTTTAAAGTTTCTTGGTGGTGATGGTGCTAACTGGTGGCGGTGCTTCGGAAGTGGCCAAAAGGAGTTTAATCATTAAAAAAAAGGCAATTTCAAGGTTGAAAGAAAATTTTTGGAAGAAATAATATAGATTAAAAAAAACCAGCTCTAAACACGTATATTTTCATTTAAGGGTTAAATTTTCATTCTTGAGAGTTAAAAGCCACAAACCACAATAATTTCAAATGCACCCCGACATAAAGATTTTTTTTTATTAAGATATGGTTTAGTCTCTAAATTATCCCGTAAAAATTCAGATTAAGCTTCAAAGTTAATATGAGAATATGTACCTTCATATTTTTGCAATTTATAAACCAATCCTTTGAATATCTTCTCAATTTTCATGACATTGAGCATCTTAAGTATATTTTGAATGATGATCGTCTTTTAATGATTTTCTAAGTTTTTCAGGGGCAATTTAGCTCTTTAAAGCTTTCTTGAATCATTTATCACTCTCTTTCAAGGACTGTGCATCCAATCTTCTTCAAGATTCTTACCGTAGCATTTGGCTTTCTTGTATCCTTGGATTGACTTATTGTCCATTGCTTGATGCTGCTCATTGAGCTTTAAACATCTTTAATCAATTTTAGCTACTCATAAGCCATTGTTCTTGTGATCTTGCATTTAAGCTTGTTTGCGTCATGTGCACTCTGAAACTTTGTATCTATTATAAACCAATAAACATATTAGTAGCATGATTCATGCGCTACTTATCATCAAAACAAGATCAAGTCAATATCATAGGACATTAGAGCATACACTTTTGATCCTCAATTTGTTGCCCGTGGACAACTCCAAATTTCAATGACAGGCAAAGGAGTTGCAATTTACACATTTGTGCGCTTGTTGTGGTTGGACAAGCCAATGGCTTCTCATAGAAAGAAAAGAAAAGATACGAGCCCTTTGTTCAACGACGTGGACATTTTTTTTCCTAGACTGTGGACAGGTCCCTCCACTGGTATAACATTCCAAATTGCGTTAATGAGGAGGCTGTAATGTAACATGATGAACATCCAAAATCATTTCAAAAACAGGATCAAATGATCATTAAAATTAACCATTCAAAGTTAGTTTCGTGATGGCATGCTTGTCTGGCATGGTTATGTAAAATGTATGGTGTCAAAAATGGTTTTCAAGCTTGCATTGGGTAACGTGCATAAATCTTGGAGTTAACTACTCGATTGATTACTGTACTATTATGAAAATTCAACTTTCGCCACTGGACATTGATTTGTGTCAAAGTGACCCCCTAAATTTTAAAGTTTGTTTTAATCAGGGCACTCTGTTAGCTTCTGTCAAACCAAATCTATTAATTTAGGGGTAAAATCGTCCTTTCACTGTTCACCTTCTTCTCTTCTTCTTCTTCTTCACACACATACACACGCGCATTGTCACACCCACCCACACACGCGCTGCCACACACATACACAGCCGTACACACCTGCACACACATTATGAGACCCACCAACACACATGCTTTCACACACACGCCTGTGCGCCTACGCACACACACTGTCACACACAATTTTTCTCTTCCCACATCTCTCTCTTATTTCCCTCTCTGTCTCACACACACTGTCACACACAAACTCCCCCTACTCCACACATTCATACGCACACACGCACTATGGGGGGTGGGGGCATGAATTTATGGGTGACAGGGTGTCTGAGATGGAGAGGGAAAGAGGAGGGGGGATGAGGAGGGGTGGGAAAGAGAGAAAGAAGAGGGAAAAAGAACATAAATGCCCTTGACTAAATGGACTCAACGACGCGGTGACAAGGACAATTTGGCGGAGTGATCTGATTAAAATGAATCTCAGAATTTAGTGTTCACTTTGACACAAATTGATATCCAGTGATCAAAGTTGAATTTGCCTCATAGTATAGTATAATGGTCAACCAAGTTTAACTCTAAATTTTAATAACAAAAATGTACATTGTTTATGTGTTCCAGATCGTTGGAAAGGATGTACGATAAATACAAGTAGCTTTTTATTGAAAAAATTCATATGATTCGATAATTCCCTGCTTTTCTTTCTCACATTTCCCTATCACATTTTCCTTATTACCATTTTTAACTTAGAGAAAATTTGGCCCCTACGGTGTTCTAGAAAGATAGCTACAATTAAACCTCTATATAATGACAACTAATATCGTTAGTAGCTTTTATTTAAGGCTTAATTGCACTGTATACCCTGTGTTTTTCAAAGAATTGCAATCAAAACCCCAAAGTTTAGAACTCGACATCTAAGACTCCAACGTTTGCCATTTGTTGCAATCTCTGGAATTTACTAACGGGGATTAACGATTTCGTTACTTTTTAAGGGCATTTATGTCCTTTAGATTATTTTCTTGAAAACAATTCAACAATAGACTTGTTAAACCAATTTCGACGAATGAGATCAAAGTAAAGGAAGGGTTGGATGGTAATTTTTCCCTTCTTTTCTTCCTTTTCCTTTCTCCCTCTCCTTCAACTGCCCTAATCACCGCTGCCTTCACCTCGACTCACCATAGCTGTGGCCCCTACCGCCGGCGATTCTGAGTGCCACCCTTCTCTTCTGTTCTTGCAATGAGGTTGGGAAGGCCATTTGGTACTAGTTGATCCTTCGCCACAATACTTCGTAAGTTCGCAACACTATCCACTGTCCCCGCCTCTCTAAATCCAAAAATGATTCCTCCCCACCAAAGCTACCTTGAATTAATTGATGTCTGGCTATGCTCTACTCGTTAGGTGTATGTGAATACCCTCTAATAATAATATATTTGTTAGGAAAAGAGGAGATTAGGTTGGACATCATGCTTAGAGTTTTGTTTTGAGATTGCTTCAAAAGCGCATCATAAGCACCTCGAGTGCTGCAGTTTAACTAGCTTGATTATTTTGGAGTTTGTACTCCAAACTTCAATGAGACAGGAAACCTGATTGTGCTTATGGCTAGTGGCTGGGGTGAGCAGCTATGGAAGAAGCAGGTTGGGTAGGTGGAAGTGGGAAAGTAAGTGGTGGTGGAAGAAGAATGTACGGCCAAAAGAAAATGAAAAGACAAAACTACCCTGAAAAAGTAACAAAATTGTTAAACCCCGTTAGCAAATTCCAGAGATTGCAATAAATGGCAAATGTTGGGGTCTTAGGTGATGAGTTCTAAACTTTGGAGTTTTGATTGCAATTCTTTGGAAAACACAGGGTTTACAATGCAATTAAGCATTTTATTTAATGATGCTAAATAGTGCTATTTAGAATTGTAGCTAAAAATGTTAGAAAAATTGTCACTAACTATATCTAGCAACTATTCAATCATTCTTTTATGAGGTGATATAACTCAAATATAAACTTATAATAATTGGGAAAAAATCCGGCAGTCCCAGTCAAACTGGGTCAAATTAAGAGATTAATAATTAGCTTATTAGGATTCTAAAAGAGTCCTTAAATATCGTGACATGATTCTCAAGAATCCTAATGCAATTCTAAAACAACTGGCCCCCGGCCCAGTCCTATTAGGGATCTTCTACCTATAGCTCTATAAAGGGGCTACTCTAGGTACGCAGATAATCACATATACAAAGATAGTCTTTAATACTTTTTCAGAGTTACTATTTTGTAACTGCGCTCTGATTTAAGCATCAGAAAGTTTTCTGCCTGAAACCCCACATGACGGTGACTCATTTTCTATCTTGCAAGTCATTGATCTAGACTAAAGATTTCGGGTCAACTTTTTGGTAGTAGCATGAGGTATTGTAGTTATGCTCATACGACAACAGTAGCTCAATAAACTAAATTTTGTGAACTTTTCTTCAAGAATTATACTCCCTTCGTCCTTTAAAGTTCGCTTTGACTCTTCACGCATATTAAGACAAAGGGTCATACTCTATACATTTCCAGTATTACCCTTTAATGTTATATTCATTTAACTACATTTTCATTTAATTAATGAGAGGGGTTCTTCAGCATGTGGGGCCTGCCTCCCCGTCTCTATCTCCTTCCCTTTTTCTCCCCAATTCTTTCAAGATAACATGTAAATTCATGTTTTCTCTCAACTCCAGGGAATTTTGCAACGACGATCTTCACGGAGGTTCCTGTAGTATGTGAAGCATATGTGTTTAGAGACAAAAGAAATTACAGTAAAGTACAAGGCCCATTGATGTTCTGATGAGCCTGTTCAACGAAATCAATCGATAAAGTAAGATATTGCCTAAGAAGATTGGTTTTCTGCCCTAATTCTACTATGGTGAGTGAAGATGGAGTAAGGGGAGAGAGATTAGAGAAATGAGAAAAGACGAGGAAGATGAGAACGCCTAGGCGAACGCCTAATCTCGCCTCTTCAACCGTCACATCGCCTGGTCAAAATGCTGCCTTGCTGCCTTATTCACGCCTTTGTCTTGCTTCACACCGCCTCACACCTCCTAGGCGAACGTCTGAATGCCTCTGATTGCCTCCTTAAATGCCCCAGCAATGCCTTGTGTCACCTTATTCTCAAAATAAGGCATTTGAGTGAACGCTTATGCTCGCGATCCACCTGATCCTGCACCATGACCAACAAAATACCCACTGTTGTGATTGATGATGCAGGGGACAGTACTTGTGGTTGATGAAGGACATGGTGTTGGATGCAGCAGACACGAAGACATCGGTGACAGTGATGGGGGAAGAAGATGATGAAAGCCGATAGCCTGTGGTGGAAGTAGACAGGAACAATGATGGTGATGGGGAAAGAAGATGAGGCAACCGATCGGCCATAGTGGTCGGCGGTAGTGGTATCAGGGTTATGGTGATAGGATCGGGGGTGGGGCAACCATGACCGGGTGATCAAGGTCGGGGATAGTGGTGATCAGGGTTATCGGTGATAGAGTGTGTGTGTGTGTGTGAGAGAGAGAGAGAGAGAGAGAGAGAGGTGAGAGAAACAAAATAACAAATTAAAAAACATGTGGCTAAGGGCAAGCATGTAACTTCACATAAAATTTATATCCCAAAGTAGAAAAGATTAATTTTTGTGGGACAGTCAAAAAAGAAAATCTGATTGAATTTTAAGGGACGAAGGGAGTAATCCTTTGAACTTTCCTTTTCAAGAGCATGTGTACAACTCATTCGCTTTACTATTCAACCCATTCAAATGTATCTATCCTCAATTTTCCACATATTTTCCTTAAGCCACAAATGCGCACAATATTCAAAGTATAGATTTTAGGTTCCATAGCTACTTCAATCTTTGCGATTGAAGGATTATTGAGATACTAAAAGCCCCACTACGAAAGGAAAAGTTCCTTTTCCAAATGAATAATGTTTCCTGACATACTTCTTGAAATGAGCTACCTTTAAAATTGACTACCTGACCTTTAGACAAAAATAAATTCCTCTAGAGTGTGTTTAGGAGAATTTTTTATTTTTAAGTACTACGAAGTTTAGAAATTCGTCATTTAAACTTTTTAGAATCTATGAAATTTAATGCTTGACAAATTTTACGGATGGATGTTGTACAACGATATTTGATTATGAAAAATAGAGGCTGTGATTAAAAAGATGGGGGGGGGGGGGAGGGAGAGGGAAAGAGAGAGAGTTGAAAAAGTAAAAAGAAATATGGCATAAAAGAAGATTTGAATTGTGAAAGATAGTTTTTATCTGAATTTAACAACTAGTCTAGAGTGGTTACTCCAACCGAGTATTTTGGCCCCTCAAATCCCTCTTCAATTTTTTTTCCTGAAATTTCACAAATTCTTTTTTTTATAATTATCAAATAGTGAATTTCATCCAAGGCAGTTTCAAAGCTTCAGCTATAATGAAATTTTTAGTTGAAACTTATATGCTGAAAACCTTAGGCGCGTACGTTTATCATTTTTATTTTCTATTTTTTGTAATGATGATGAAAAAAAATTCTTTTATTATGTACTTTTACCATTTTCTGTTTTCGTTTTGGATAATATTACTCAAATAATGACAAAAAACTAAAAACACTTCCGAGGTGTTTTCAGTTTTTTCATTCAAACTTAACCCAATGTAAGCAAAAATAGTAAATTTTTTTTGGTAAAAATGATAAGAGTATAGGAGCATATATATATATATATATATATATATATATATATATATATATATATATATATTCTAACTACAAAAATCATGAAAATAAAAACATAAAATAAATATATAAAACAAAAATGCTAAACATACAGTCTCATTGCTGGGTCTTCCACCAGACAACAATAAATTGCAATAACTGTCTTTGAAAATTAGTTATTCACATGTTTCCTTAGTTTGGATGCATAAAATCATGCATTGACCTTTCATTGATCCCATCGCTTTTGGCAAACAAATATCACTGAATTAGATGTATAACTACAATTTTGGGGAGAAAAGACAAAAATAATTTTTCTAACAATAAATTGCGATAACTGTCTTTGAAAACCAGTTATTCGCATGTTCCACATATTGGATGCATAAAGTCGTGCGCCGGCCTTACATCGATCCCCTTGCTTTTGGTAGATAAAAAAAAGACTTTGGATTGAAAGAATCTTTCTCATATCCCTTGAATAACGATAATTAATGATGATTAAATATTTTTTATTTAGTAATCTTAAAAAAAATATTGTTAAAAATTATCACTAAAAGCCTTAATAGAAAAATAACTAGAAATATTTATTATATACAAGGTAGGAGGATGATCCTACAATCCGAGTAGCAGCCACAGTTTGTTCGTAAGTAAATAGAATTGAATTAGAAGTCTATCTACAATTTCTGGGTGAAAATGCAAAAGTTATTTTTATAGAAGAGACCATGCTCATAAAAATGAAGGCAGCAACCGCAAAATTGATAAAGTATTCTGGGCTGGTGATTTAGGATTGGAACAAGAGACCATGCTAACCTAACTCGTGACTATGCTGACTCTGACGCGTGACACATCTACATGCCTTGGAACAAGAGACTGGAAAAGGGGGATTAGAAAGGGATGCTTTTGTCAATTCAAGTAAATATCGTTCATGTAATTTCTTGACTGAACCAAACGTTAAGTCAAGCCGACATCAAATGCCCAAAGATAAACCTAGTGCCAGTATTTCAAGTTTTGAAATTATTATAAACAAAAATATCAAAAGTTTAAGTAGCGTTTGAAAACACTTCTAGATTTATTTTTTTGTTTTTAAAAAAATAAAAATAAAAATAAAAATTAGTTTATATTTTTTTAACAAAAACAAATGGGTGTTTGGTTACTCAATTTTTATTTTGAGTTTTTTCTTTGGTAGTGGTTTGCGGCGCCGGTTGTGGGGAATGGTAGTGGCTAGTGGTCACCGGCCGTCGGAGGTGGTCGCTGGCCAGCGACTGCCCTCGAGCTCTGGTGGCTGGTGGCGATGGCTGTGGTCTCAAAATAAAAAGTAAAACTGAAAATTCAAAACTCCTAAATAGAGTTTTAAAAAACAATCCTATTTTAAGAACTGATTTTCAAACCGCCCACCGCCCCTGCCCACCGCATGTAACTGGCAGCCGCTGTCGGTAACTGCCACCTCCGGCCGCCACCACCGTCAGCTACCGCCACGACCCACCGCCGCCACCGCGAACCACCACCAAAGAAAAAACTCAAAATAAAACTGGGTAATCAACCACCCAAAAGAAAAAATTCAAAATAAAAATCGGGTAATCAAATACCCATATGTTCTTGTAAAAAAAAAATTTGGTTTTGATTTTTGTTTTTTTGAAAATAGAAAATCAAAACTAAAAGTGTTACCAAACGCTATCTTAATTTTTAAAAACACCTACTATTTCATTTTTTTTCCCATTCTAACTGAAACACTCGGTCACTACATTGAAAGCCTTATGTCAAAATAAATATGATAACACTAGAAAAATTAAGCCATCATTTGTGAATTCAATTACAACAAAATGTAAGTAGACGAATTCTTTAAAAATATAATACCTGCAACAAACTTCGAAGCAGTACCAAGTACTTTGGATGAATTGAGTTATGTCAGGAGATAAACATAAGCGATTGAGCATGTTTTGTACTTATTTTTTTTTTTGAGGACTAAATTGTTTGTTCCATAAACAAGCACAATGACCATCGTAATCTTCTGCCAAACCAAAGTTTGAATTCCCCCTATATAGCTGCTAAGCAAATAATATAAATTTTTCACATCGATATGTGGTCTGGGCAAGAATTAATTTGGTAAAATACCTAAGTTGATATTTGATATTCTCATCATTTCCAATTAGTTGTCTCATGAAGTAAAAAAGGGAAAAGAAAAAGAGAAACCAAAATTCAAAGGAAAATTCAGGTGTTCCGCCAGGAGTACATTCTCCCCAGCCTCCTAACCGCACGATCACAATCATGAAAAATCACCTACCCCAAACCCTCAAAGTAGAACAAGAGGCAAGTGCTCAGCTCTGCACAAAAACACTCATTATACCGTCTTTCCCAAGCCAACACCGCCCCCTTCCTTAAGATTCGGTGGCCCATTTTATCGTAAAGCTTCCCGCACAACAGCTCCACTCTACTCACCGTCGACAGCTCGTTAGGGTTCTAGCTGTCAAAATCGACCCATCCACAGTCTCCGTTAGTTAGGGCTTCGATTTTGGATGGCCGGAGGCAGCAGCTCCGCCGGTAATGCCAAGTCCGGCGGCGTCCGCATCGTCGTCGCCGGAGACCGCGGCACCGGCAAGTCGAGCCTCATCGTCACCGCCGCCACCGATACCTTTCCGACCAACGTTCCCCCCGTGCTGCCGCCGACGCCGATGCCCGACGACATGTACCCCGACCGGGTTCCCGTCACCGTCATCGACACATCTTCTAGGTACGTCTACATTTGACGTATACGTGTATGTATGTGCGCTTAACAAATGTCAGTTCAGTTTTGCGGGAATTGAACTGTATGCACTAAATATCATGCTCGTCTTTTGTATGTTTACCCATGCATTCGTGTGCGTTTGCTACATGTCAGCTCAATTTTGCATAGGTTGTGCTATACAGGTCTAATTCATTCCGGGGTGTGTGTTTTGCTGTGTTGTGAATACCTAAGACAGATGTAGTACCATGTGATTATGTCAACACCAAATTGAACTCATAGCAATCTTAGATTAGATAAGTAGCGTTTTGGCAAGTCAAGCTAGGGTAAGAACAATGATTGAAGTCAACACGTGCATGTACTAAATCTATCCTAGGAAATCACAAAAAAATCAAATGGGGACAATCGAATGGAACAGGGGAGTTTTTGTATGTAGAGATATGTTTCGTAAGTGGTGTTGTGCATGCGAGAGAGATCTTTGTGTTCAATTTCGTTATTGTGTGTCTTGTGCTTATTTACACATACGGATGTTTGTAGGTACATGTATACTTTTGCTTTTTGTGTGGTTTTTGTAAGGGGGTATGTTCTTAGTACACTTTTGTTTGCGAATATTGTACGCTTACAAGGGAATTGTACATGGTGTTTACTACACGTTTTTTGAGTTGTTTTGCAGTTATTTTCTTTTTTCATCTAATTAGGATTTTATGCTTTGTTACATTTCTATAGTTTAGAGAATAGAGGTAGACTCGCTGAAGATCTGAAGCAAGCTGATGCAGTTGTGCTTACTTACGCGTGTGATCAGCCGGCGACTCTTGATCGATTAAGTACTTTCTGGCTTCCTGAACTTCGACGATTAGAGGTTTGTACATGTAGAAATGTTTGTTAAATGTAATTGCCATTCTTTTATCAACTCAAAAAGCTAGAGAACTGTCCTCTCTAGGCTAACAGAAAATTTGTAGTTCCCACCGAAGGCCTTCTTACTTTTCTCCTAAATATTAATGTCTATGTTTGAGCAGGTTAGGGTGCCGGTTATAGTGGTGGGTTGTAAGCTTGATTTAAGGGATGAGCAGCAACCTATTACCTTGGAGCAGGTGATGTCGCCTATTATGCATCAATTCCGGGAAATTGAAACTTGTATAGAGTGTTCTGCATTTAATCATATCCAGGTAACCATTAACACTCTTTTGTTGGATCTGTGGTAATCAGCATCTCACTATGAACAATTTTCTTGGTATTATATATAAGTCAACCGTTTGGCTTTCTTGTTGGAAATTGAGCTTGAGGAGCCACCGTCAAGAATATAAAATGCAGAACTTTCTATTTTGCAGATCCCTGAGGTTTTTTATTATGCCCAGAAAGCAGTTCTTCATCCCACAGCTCCGCTCTTTGATCAGGAGTCACAAACTTTGAAGCCCCGATGTGTTAGGGCTTTGAAACGCATATTTATTCTCTGTGATCATGACAGGGATGGTGCACTCAGCGATGCAGAGTTAAACGATTTTCAGGTCTCCAGAGCCTCCTTTTTCTTTCCATATACTGGTTTAATACACGAGTTTAGTAAAATGATAAGTCGAGGTCATATGTTACGATCGGGATTCTAAATAGTGTGTGCTTTTACACAGGTCAAGTGTTTCAACGCTCCATTACAACCTTCTGAAATAGTGGGTGTTAAGAGGGTTGTGGAAGAAAAACTGCCTGAAGGCGTCAATGATCTCGGTCTTACTTTGACTGGATTTCTCTTTCTCCATGCCCTGTTTATAGAGAAGGGTCGCCTTGAGACAACATGGACTGTTCTGCGTAAATTTGGTTATAATAATGATATCAGACTCGTTGATGATCAGCTTCCTCCTCCAATTAAAAGAGCTCCTGATCAGGTAATGCCTTCTTGATGCAATCAGCTAGGGTCATGTCTAATTCTTCCCCAAATTTTAGCTTATGAAGGATAGAATGTACCCGTGCGAGACATGCGTACTAATCGGAATGTTAATCGTATGTACAAATCACCACCGCAACAATCATTTTGCTCTCTTTGAAACTGCTAAATGCTAAAATTATGTTGTCATTCCTGTAGAGTGTAGAGCTGACAAATGAAGCTGTGGAATACCTCAAAACTGCCTTCAACATGTTTGACATTGACGGGGTACGTTTGTTCTCCTTTATAGTGCTCTAAATCAATACCTCCTAGAAATTATGTCTTAGCGCAAATTCGTGTGTTTAGGGTTCTTGTGAACACACGATATGGTTCGATTAATTTGTTTTGGGAAAGTTTTTCTTCTGCTTGTCATTTCTTACATTCTAGACTAGCTATGCTTTTGCGCTTGGTAGCTGATTCCTGGTAAGAACTTTATTTCAAAAAGATTTGTTGAAGTTTTTCTTAGGAGTTGTAAAACTTGTTTGAAGATCAGGAGTTGTTCACGTGTAGTTTATCTTTCTTGTTCAGTTTTACGTTGTAAACTATGCTTGTTGTACGTGTTCTACTAGTCCCATTATTTATCGAACAGTCGCATGGGTTAGGTTAATTTATTGGATTTTAGGCTGGAGGCCAAAGAATATTAAAATCATGGAGAACTTTTAAACCAATTAGAATGTCGAGATGAATTATAAATTAGGAACTACATCATTTCATATATATGACATTGTGGAAATTTGACTGAATGGCGAACTTTTTCTTATCATAATTGTTTAGTTTGTAAATAAAAAATTTGGCTATGTAGAATATTGACAATGTTTTGTTCATCATAGTTAAGATATGCCGAATATTAGAGTTTCGTTGAACAAACTGTTTTATAAAGTGCAATATCTGCAGCTTATTGTACAATAAGTACCATGAAGCATGAGGTACAACAACAAATTGCATAGACTGCAAGCGTTTATGGCTATGTTGTACCTTTTTGTTCACCTCATATAACCTTCCAAGAATTTTAGCATAACTAGTTCAATCTTGGAACGTATTTCATTATCTTATGTGATATTGTTAACATACGTAGCTGTCCCAAAAAATCATAATTTCAACCATTTGAAGCGCCAAAGTCAGCTGATTCTTGTATTGAGTGGTCAAAATTAATGTAAGGAATCAAATTGGAAAAAAAAAAAATTGCACAAAGAAAAGAAAGAAAGGGAGATTTTGACAACAGACCTTTCAGATAAATGAGAAAATCACCATATTTTGACGCGATGGTTCTTTCTAACTCCGATATAACGTCGTTGTATCGTTGTTATTATACTGTTATGACCAATATCTTTCCGAAACAACCGATTTTTGGCAATACAAGCCTGATACATGTGATATGGCTACATGATTGAATTGGAGACTGGCGAAGCTGAACCAATATACCCATTTTTCAGCATAAAGGCCGATTCTTTGAAGTTTGAACCATGCTTAGTTAGGAGGTCAGGTTTATAGCATTGTGTAGGTTAGGATACATAAAACGTTTCGTATGTCAAAAATTGGTAAAGTTTTTGGAAGTCAAGTTTGGTTACATAAACATGGACACCCCAAGATTATGGCTACTAAGTTTCTTTTGATTTAATGCTGAATCCCCCCCACCCACAAACCAACTGAAAAAAGAAAGAGTGAAACTCTCAAAATCTTAGAATATGTTCGTACTTTTGTCAGGACGGTGCCCTCCGACCGGCCGAGCTTGAGGACCTTTTCTCTACTACGCCAGAAAGGTGCGGTAGCTTTGTTTATTGGCATCATGTTTGTTTGTATCATTGTGGCTTTCTTAATCAAAGAAGCTGCTCTTCTTCAGTTAGTGTAACGAAATTACTGTTGTTATAAATGCTTGGAATTAAAGAAACAGTTATGGTTTATTGCATTGATGGGAAAACCTTGGATTTTCTTGACAGCCTTGGTTAGTTTCTTGGGTTTTTTTTTTGTTTTGGTTTTACCTATTTCCTTGACATACCCTTGGGGTTGCAAGTGAACCGAGTTTTTTGTGAACAAAGCTCGTGTTCGTTCATATGAAGCTCGTTTGCGATCGTTCAATTAGTAAGTGAACCGAGTTTGAGCATGAAATTAGGGCTCGTTAAATAATCGAGCAGAATATGAGCACACTAAAACTCAGCTCTTAATGTTTGTGAACATTAGAGCTCATTTAATTTTCAAAATTATTGCATAGTCATGTATGTATATTTATGAATACATGGGAAAAGCTAACATCCCCACCCTATATGTGACATTTAGCCATCTCCCTTACTTTTTTTGACATTTTTACCCATACCCATAAACCTGTTACACATTAATTCATTAAGGGTCAAATGTCGTTTAAACTTCCAAAGCCCTAATGGCGCAATCCCAAATATTCATCTCCGTCACCGTTGCCCCCTCCGCCACTGCTGCCTCCATAGACGACACACCCTCCTCTAATCATTAGACGCTTGTCATTTCTGACGCCAACGAAGAACTTGAAGTTTGGTTCCCATTCAATTCCAGAAGTTCCAATCGGTTTCCAAGACCTAGAGATTTGCCTTACAGTAGGTTATCTGAATTACTTTCGTGATTTTGTGAAATTAGGGCTTCCACCAATTTTTCCCCCAATTTGAGCCGAGGCGTGTAAAGCTCGTTTACATCTGTACTTGGCGAGTCCCAAGTTGGAGCATGAAATTTGAGCTCGTGACGAACATGTGCCGAGCTTGAACCTCCTCAAGATAAACGAATACGAGTACGATCTTGCCTTAACAAGCCGAGTACTCGTTTGTTCGCACCCCTACATACCCCGTGTTGTTGGATTCCCCTTCTTTGACAGGTTTTCTAACAGATTTTTCCTATCAGAAAATTAAAAACCAAAGGATTCCTGCACCTTGCGAAATTTGCTGGAATTACTGGTCGACCTGATTTGCACCAAATTCTAGAGGACCTCTTGATACCTCTAATTTAGCATTTAGTCCTATTCTAGTATTACCAGTTGATAGTACGTCTGCGCTCTATGTTATGTGCTCATTCATGCCCGAAGCAACTAGCTACTCAAAACTTGTCTGTAGTTTGAATGTTGGTGGTCGCACCTTTTGTGGTTTTGATAGTAGGAAATTCTGCATGATAGCCCTTGATTAATGATTTTGGGCAGTCCTTTTTCCCCAGAACCGTCTATGTAACTTTTTCAAATCTATGAATCTTTATGTGAATATTTTCGTGTTCTCTTAGCCTTTCCATTAATTGTTTAATATAGAAGCAGTGGATCTTCCAGCTTAAAAAGCCGATTTGATCCTCAGATATTTGTCTCTGTCCCAAGGCACTATAGCATGACTCACAAGCTGTATCCCTCTATTGTTACTAACTTTGAATATCTCGTTTATTCTCATATATTGCGTCAAAATGCTTTTCCTGTAGTAATCAGGCACTTTTTAGTGCTTAAGAGTCTTGCTGAACAAATCTATGCCCACTTATCTGAACATTATGTGGTGCGGGAACCCTCGCTCATAATTTATTACGATTTTTGTTCTGCAACTAATTTTACACCAGCTGTCTACTTATATGTACATGACTGTGGAGTTCAATGCTATGTTATTTGTAAGCATAGCACTTGAAAAGGATACAAAATAAAGCACATTGTACCTCCTCGAGGATGGCGTAAGAAAAGTTGTATAAGTAGTTGTTCTATATTTCCAGCCTTAGTCCAAGCTGGCAATCCACCACATACCATATTGTATAGAGTTGTAAGGAAATACACACATCAACTATCTTTCGAACCTATCAACTTGCAGGTCTGTAGCTTTTGTACTGTATACTTGCAACTATGATTTTTTCCTCATAGTGGCATTGACGCTGTTATTCTTTGGAATTTAGTCCTTGGATTGAAGCTCCATATGAGGATGCTGCAGATAAAAATGCCTTGGGGGGGCTCTCACTTGATGGTTTTTTGTCCGAGGTATGGGCTCCCTAATCTTTTTTCTGTTGACGTATAAATAATCTTTTTCTTAATCAAGAGCTGGATAAAGAGGGTGACTGCATAGCACCTTCCACTAGCTATCATTTGGCTATGTTTTCCATCAAGGCTTTTCCTTTTGGCTGTACGCGTTGTCGTGCTAATCTATACCACTTACCATCAGGCTTATCCATTAACACACTTTAAAGAGGGAAGACCTTTGGGTCATGAATGCTGAAGTTAAGTGAACTTTTTTGTACTCTTACAATAGATGGGAAAGTGATGAACTTAAGTGAACTTCGTTCCTATTCTAGTGACCTTCTGCATTGTCTGCTTGCTTGCTTTGGTGATTGCGTAAATAATTTGTCAAGGGAAGCTTGCAATGCAGGGCATCAAATGTTTCTAACATCTTTTTACATGTTCTCACTGGCTAAAAATCATGCATTTATGGATGTCGAATTATGTTAGTCTTTCAAGTGACCTACTTGTCTGACACATTTGTGGTATGCTGCAGTGGGTCCTTATGACACTTCTAGATCCTATTCGTAGTGTGGAGAACCTGATATATATTGGGTATCCTGGTGATCCTTCTTCTGCTATCCGTGTCACTAGGAAAAGGCGTACGGATCGTAGAAAGCAGCAGACAGACAGAAACGTTTTACAGTGTTTTGTTTTTGGGCCGCATCAGTCTGGAAAGTCTGCATTATTGGATGCGTTTATTGGAAGGTGTTGCTTTTGAATCCATCAATGATGACATTTAAAGATGCTATTACTTGGGACCCCATCCCCTTTTGACGATAATTGGTTCTTACAGCATGTACTCTTTCTCAATCAACATGCAGGCCTTTTGCTGATATTCATGTTTTAACCACTGAGGAACGTTATGCAGTCAATGCTGTCGATCTACCTGGGGTATGTGGCATTGTATTAAGCGTAATGCAGCTTTATAACTTTGGAACTGTGTATTTTCTCAGACTTTCTCCCTACATCACACTCTTTCTATTCCACAGGTGCCAAAAGGCACACGGCCGTCGGACTCTAAACCATTTGGTCATATCTCATAATAGTCTACAAACCAAACACACATATATGAGCGGAAAAACCGGGGAAATATTGTTAAGCAAAACGAATATGCTATACTTTAGATATCGAATATATCAGTATGTATCTTTGGTTAAAGCTAAGAAATGGTAAGAGTTATAGTGCATGTGTATGACAGTTATAAACACATAACAAGTTGGACTGACAAGGGCTAATACTTAGGGGGCAGATTCACCAAGCTTATCACTTGAGGCATGGACCTTGCGATCGTGTTTTCATGAGGCAGAAATTAGTTTTTGTGCTGAATGGATATTTTTGATTTTGCACATGCCTTCATGTCTCAAGTGAAGTTCCTCTTATTTGTTAGTCTGCAACTTTTGCTACTTAAAGTGGTATAGATGATTCTTTTTAGCCAACTCCTTTACCAGTGGACGCAAATAGGTTTCTACCTGTCTACCCATCCAGATCGAACTTCTCCATGCAACGCTATTTGGAAGACATTGGCTTTAGGTTAGTGGATTTTGTGGATAGTGAACATTAAAATTTTGGACAACCGATTTTCAAGTCACTCAAGTCCTTCTTTGGCTTCTGTTTCAACAAGAGCTGTTTCTTGATTATTGGTGCAAGAGGCAGACGAGGCAATATGAAAAGAAAGGTAATTTATTAGTTTGGTTGGAAGATCTTTTTACATTATAAGCAAGGTCTCTTCAGTGTCTTTTCTTTTGAGAACTGAAGGAGGGAAGACTGCGTGTGGGTGAGTTTGGTGTGGTCGGTTTTGAGAAGAAAATTTTGGGGGAAGTGAAAGTTGGTTAGAACAGATCTTGTTTGTATTTTGGAAGCAGAGAGGTTGAATTGAGTGTGGTTTCTGTCAATATTGGCGAGATCTTGAAGGCTAATATACGACCATCTCTGCACTGTTCTCCAATAGTTCTTATTTTAGCCGTTGAGGCGATGTGCCATTCTGCGTGTGGGTGAGTTTGGTGTGGTCGGTTTTGAGAAGAAAATTTTAAGGGAAGTGAAAGTTGGTTAGAACAGATCTTGTTTGTATTTTGGAAGCAGAGAGGTTGAATCGAGTGTGGTTTCTGTCAATATTGGCGAGATCTTGAAGGCTAATATACGACCATCTCTGCACTGTTCTCCAATAGTTCTTATTTTTGCCGTTGAGGCGATGTGCCATTCTCCAGACTTACCAGCAAAGTCGTCCTTTTCTGAACTTATCCTTAGTTTTTAGACGGAATTTGATTCGACAAGATTAAGGTTCGCGCTAACCGATGCCAGTGCGCTGTGTATTTGAAATTAATTGCTATCTGAAATGCACAAGGAAATTCTTGTCTGCCGATGTAGACAGAATATAATTTTATTTATAATGGGCTGCATTATTTGTCTGTGCTGGCTGGTGAACACACTGTTTCAGCATAACTGTGGAGCTCTTGGCAAATTAATGAGAGGCAAAGTGAAGGTAATTGCGGAGCTCTTGTTTCAACTTCAGACGGTCCACTTTAAGGTCAAACACTGCTTCATGAGAAAGATGAGAGGGCTCGTCCTTTGCGTGCCAAGACCGGGAGGTGAAGGGATAAGCAGAAGGGGACATGGGATGGTCCTCATTTAATCCAAACACTATGCTCTCTCTCTCTCTCTCTCTCTCACACACACACAACACACACACTCTCTCTCACACACTATACGCAATATACGTATATAAATCTTGTATGATTGAGTTCTATGTCTACGTAATTACGTCCAGTACACTTGTATAAATTGCAAAGTGGCATTCTCTCTTCCTTCAGTAGTTCCTTTGTGCTAAGCAAGTTCCCCTGTATGTTCTTTAATTTCATCACGTGCTTTCGTCCGCTTTCTGTTATTTAGTTACGGAAGGATCATGCATAGTAAGTAATATGTTGTGTTGATAGGGAACTAGGAAAACTCTTGTTTTGCGGGAGATTCCAGAGGATGGAGTTAAAATGCTGCTGTCTAGAAAGGATGCTTTGGCAGCATGTGACATAGCAATCTTTGTATATGACAGGTACCTACAAGTGTTATTGTGATCTTTGGATTCAATCTGATAAAATAACACCCGTATTCTTGTTAATATGACACTTGACAGATCCTAGAATAACGTAAAATGGATTCTTGTACTTCTTATTTCATATCTTCAGAAAGTTTTAGAAGAAGAAATATTCCAAAAAAGGAGATTCAGTTAATTAAACATAGTTTGCTTTCTTTCACTTCAGAACAGAAATTACAGCAAAATTTGATACATTCGAAAGAAAGGAATGAGAACGTGCCATGCCCAACGAAAAAACAAAAAAAAAGGCAAAAGTTGCTTTATGATTCTCTACCTGGCCTCTTCAGTAATTTTTCCACAGCCTATGTTTTACGATCCATTACGTATCTTAGAGGGACATAAAAGAGAAAAACTAAAAAGGAAGAAAATGTGAAGAAAAAAGACATGAACATAAAAGTTGAAATGCAGATTTGAATTTAAGTATGAAAAGCGTATAAGGCAGAGAGGGACATCTTACAGGTTGATAGACCAAGGAAGTGGGAACTGAGCGTCAGTATTAATATCTTTACCGTTTTAATTGGCGTTGGGTTAGTAAGATGTTACAACTCCCCCCCCCCCCCCACCCCCCAACACACACACACACACACAAAAGAAATTTCTTTATGCGTAATTAAATGTTTTTGTGAAAGTTGTAGGTGCTCGGTTTCAGAAACAGTTCTCTTATTTCTGAACTTTCTTAACTTGTTGTCTTCGTCTCTGAGTTGAAATATGTTGGTTACTAGGCAGACAGGTTATATATTAGTTGAAGTTCATTGACGCACCTATGTGCTCCAGTATTAGCTTTAACAGCGAACAATACATAAAGAACTCTTCTTCCTACTTATTTATCATTTATCATTCTCTTATTGCAAGGTGTGTCCAATGTTATCTGACAATTGTTTATAAGCTGCACCAATGTATATTTTAAGTTTGCAATTCTAGCCACAATATTCTCATGTTGAATGACTTTGCACTGATGCTTTTCCAGTTCTGATGAGTCCTCGTGGAAGAGAGCAACCAAACTGCTTGTGGATGTTGCTAGTCAAGGTGAAATAACTGGCTATGAGGTTCCTTGCTTGATGGTTGCAGCTAAAGATGATCTGGACCCATTTGAGACTGCAATACAAGATGCAACAAGGGTATGTATCTTTATCAAAGGTTACAATATTCTTGAATATGCGTATACTCCAGCAGTGGCTACAAGGTCAGATGAAGCATCAATGAGTTGCTAATGTTCTGCAACTTCATGCATTTTCAAAGCGGGTTTAGAGTAATTATGAAGATCGAATCTCTCTCTCTCCAACCCCCTCCACCCCCCCTCCCTCCCTCTCTTTTTCCTCTCCTATTTTTTTTGGCTCGTTTATGCTGGAACCAAGTACATAGTCATGGAGGGACTGGCTAAAAGTGTTAATTTTGCACTTAGTGTTGCGGTTCGTTTTGTACGCTCGATTGGGGGAGCTATACATAACTTCCTCTCCAATAACAAGTACCGCTATTTTGTTTTTTTAGGTTACTCAGGATATGGGTATGGAGGCTCCTGTACCTGTCAGTGCAAAGTTGGGAGATTTCAATAGTTTATTTCGGAGGATTGCAACTGCAGCAGAGCACCCTCATTTGAACATTCCTGAAACAGAAGCTGGGAGAAGCCGCAGAAACTACAACAGGCTTATAAACCGCTCTCTCATGGTTGTATCAGGTATGTTTGAACCAGCCACAGTAAATGAAATCTTAGGACTGGGGGCGGGATCAACACAACATTGTTCGAAGTGGCATCAGGCTTATAACTTGTATATTACCAGGCTACCTTAATGTTTGCAGATCAGTAGGCACGGGTGGGCCCAGTGTCCGCTCGATTTTAAAAATGTAGTAGCATCAGAATCCATTTAGCACCAATATTTAGATTAGAGATCCATAGGATGTCTCCAAGAAGGTTGTATGGGCTCCAAGGTTATACAATCTGAAGATATGGGCTCAGTAGGCCACAGATGGAGGCAGCTCTTTTGATGCGCTTAACCCTTATTTATTGGATCAAAGGGGCTTGTTTTGAACAAATGTCATCTTGCGAGTTGACCATGACACAGCTCTCACAATCATCTTCATTCTATCTTTTTTTAATATGTATGTCTTCTTTTGACATTGCAGTTGGAGCTGCAGTAGCTATTGTTGGACTGGCAGCTTACCGTGTTTATGCTGCGAGGAAGAATTCGTCAAGTTAAAACGGAATGGGCTTGGCAACTCTCACACCACTCGAGTCAGAACCGACTATGTGCCAGGCTTCAACTCGGGATACCCAGTGTGTCGTGTTTCTCAAAATGGTATTTGTGTTTTCTGTAGGGAAATTGCATTTGCCAGTTCAATTATCACCCCTCGAGAATTTCCCGTATTTAGCTGCTTGTCATTTAGGGTTTACTTCCATGATTAGTGAAATTAGATGCTTCTGTAAAATGAGATGAGTTCTCGTGTAGTAGAACTGTTTCAAAAATGTTTTGCATTTTGATCTTTCGGTGTGAACTTTAAGCACAATGCAAGTTAATTACCTCGGAGACACACATCTCCCGCAGGATTTCCAACAATATCCTCTTGTTTTCTCTTTTGGGGCTTGGGTGTTGGCGGGCGGGGTTAGAGGTGGTAGTTTCTACCAAGTCTTTGGAGTAAGCAGTACAATCATTTAAACACTTGGGCTGTATGCCTACCAGCTTTTGCCACCAAAAGGGACTGTACAGTACAGGGTTAAATTTTAATCCACTAGAGAGTTTTCTTTTGGTGCAATTGCCTATAGATATGTGCTCATACACTTGATCCTGTAGACATGGAAATCAACTAGAAAATAGGCAGTCTTTGCTTTGGCAAATAAGTTTGAGCATCGGCATTCTTTCCTGTTTATAATAAATGAAAATTTTGGCGCTGATCAGTGAAATCAGAATCCTGAAGGGCAAGGGTACCTCTCCAACTTTACCCTGCTAATCTGAAAATGGTTTTATAAGGCTCGGCAATTGTACCCTGCAGTTGTGGGGGAACAACTGGCTCCATCTTTGCTCGACCAGTTTCTTCCAAGTCCACATATTCGACTCGATCGCTCAATCTGACCTCTTCCCGCAGCTTCTTCTTCCAGCTGCGTACAGTAATTGTCAAACATCTCTACCGCTACATGTAGTCTGAAATCCACACCCACCAGGAATTTCATCTCCAATCTGTTCATCTCTGCAATGCTTACTCCTCCAATTTTAGCATAGTAAACGTTGTTGTAACACCTGTGCATTGAACGTATGACATTCTCCGAATTGTGAGGAAGAAGATGAAGGAAACCAATACAGAAATAAAGTAAGTGGGAGCCCTAAACTGCCTAATCCTCACTAGATGCATGAAAATGAGAGGACGAATCACCTAATGCGTCTAGTGAGGTTGGCCGATTGAAAATGTTTCGATCGATCTACTAATTGATGGAGAGGTCGCATACATAACATTGCCGGTTGACGATCTCACGATTGGATCTGTAGCCGCACATTTCACTACAATGGATGGTTTGGTTGCAAATGTGAGCTTCGATTCAACGAGTCCATCAGTGTGGATTATCCGCCACCGGCAATGGAGAACGTAAAAGAGGCATGGGTATAAATATCCGCTACTAAATTTGGCGGATTTTGTTTAACAGTGCAACCTTCCAGCATGTAATATTCCGAGATGTGCGATTACAGATTTCATGAGCGTTCATGATCAACATTTGATTTCAAATGTGAACTTCAATCCGATAAGCTCATCAAAAAAATATTATTCGCTACCAATAGTGCAGACCGTAAAAGAGGAATGTATCTGATATCCACTACTAAAACGGGCAGATTTATGGTAGTTATCAGATGTGCGTTCACAGAGTTCACGATCAACATTAAAGTAAAACCACATGTAGCAACATAAATCCGAGTACTTACTCATCGTCAACGTACTTTGCGGCCAACAAGACGCTGGTAATTATAAGCCGGTGAGCGTTTAGCGAAGTTAGACAAACATCCATGTGCTCAAGGAGTTTCTCCAAATATATGTAGGCAACAACAAAGCAGGAAGGGCTGCAGCCGGAGTACTTGAAAATACGGTCAATGTACTGCCGGATGCTCAATGCAGGTGCCCTTGTGCCGTGGAAGAGAGTGATTACATCTTTTCGACCTGATGCCTTGAGCAATTTCTCATTCCTCTGAATTTTTCTTTCAAGAACTGAAGAAAGAACTGACAAAACTCTGGGAGGACGTCCTCCCGGAACTCCTTTATCATCATCCAAACCCAAGATTACATATGACTTTGATCCTTTGGCCTTCCCATTGAGTGACTGCTTTCCCATATCTAACCAAACTTGCAGTGTGGAGTGATGCTGTAATCAGTTTTGCCATGTCAATCAACTATGGGGGGTTAGTATCGAACATGTTTCCGCTCCCTGTGAAGTGTATTTGACGCTTCTTTAAGCAACAACTTTTTGGTGACAAAAGAGAACGTTGTATCCTCGTAAACTTTAGCTCTCGACCAAAGGTCGGGTGTGAATCTAGCATATTCCATGTGCTACTCAAGGACAATACTTCCTACATAAAGTAGAATTACACTAAATGGCATGTCGGAACTACAAAGAAAGATAAATGCAAAGATGGGTTGAGTAAAGGCAGCAAGAGTAATGCATCTTGGTAAAATACAGACACACCCCACACACAAACAAAAGTAATGCATCTTGGTTTCAGACAAAGTTGATGGCTACACCCAAAGTATATGTATTTTTGCAGGCATTTGAACCACACAAGAATTACGAGGAGTCAATGCAGAAGGGCAGATATTATTACAAAACTTCTTAGTATACAGGCATC